>OZ014482.1:35497514-36186000 GCA_963965965.1 Trididemnum nubilum
AGAATTTTGCTAACGAGATACTTGAACCAAACTCAATTTTTTTTCAAAAACTGTCTCACGTAGATGGTGGTCCTGAGCAAACTTGTACTATCAAGTGTATCACAGACTAAGATCTAGGGGCAGAGCCGCCAGAGGCCATGGGAACTGGGGGATAAGACACACTGGGGGATTTTTGTGATTTTTCAGAAAAAATATCCATTTTACCACTATTTGGATACATTTTGCACATTTTTGGAGACATTTGAAAGAAGTAATTCGCTAAAATTTGAAAAACATTAGAAAGAAATTAATTGCACAGCCTCCTCAGCCCCTTCTCCACTTTACTTACATATCAAGTCCAAAATATGTTTACATGCTTGTATTTTGGCTCAAATTTTTTGATTTGGCTGAGGGGGGCTGATGCCCCCTTAGCCCCCAACCTGGTCGAGCCTATTCTTGACCACCCTCAATAATAGCGAATTGATGTTAACACCCAGATCAGAGATAGCAAGCAGAATCAGAAAAAGGAAATTGTGACCAAACATTCGATATTAAAACATGCAAAAGAAAACTGATAATATCAAACCCAAAACAGGCGAATTTAATTTGCATGGCTGCTATACCTTTTATTCACATGGAAATTTCAGATATAATGGTTTGGGATTGATTGCATTTTCACTTGACCATTTTAACTTCAGACTTTAATATGCTATTTTATCCCATTTTTTGCCCAAATTTTCCCTGAACAATAACTGTTATTTTTTCTAACAGTTTCTTCAAGTATTGTACAGTTTAAAAAATGACTTACCTGACTCATTCTAATTGATGTCATAGCTGGTGTCATTTGATTAGTTTTTGGGCTAGGCTGAGACATTTTTGTTGAATAAACTGCTATCAGAAATGTGGTTGCTGTTGCAAAAACAAAGCCTTTCACAATGTTGCCTTGGACAATTGGATTTGAGATGTAACCAATAGGATATTACAGTTCACAAATACATAGTTCTAAGTTGTGACTATAACAGTATAATCCAATTCTTTTTAATTTATTTGCAAAATCAAATGCACATAGAGCTATCAGCAGAAAATATTTAGTTCTGTTATAGAGCTACAAATGTATTATCATAGATGTTAGTATATTGTGAAGTCTGACACTGTTCTGTAGCTTGGGCTGAAGTAAATTGCAATCACATTTTATTCACCAAGCTGCCTTGGCCAGGAGAGAGTGAGGGGACCTTTTGGTCTTCAAATCAAGCTGCCACCTGCCACCTGTCTACCACACACTGTCCTTTCATCACAGTGTCTTTTGGCAGCTTGAAACATTTATGATCATTTATAGATAGGCATTAGATGTGAGAAAGATATCACATTCAATGATTGAAATGTAAAAAAAAGATTGGCGTAAAATTAGAGTTAGGAAATTGGGGGACCACTTAAGTTTTCTAAATTAGCATTTAAGGTTTGTTTTTTTTCAAATTGTTTTAAAATTCGAAGTGTTTAATTTTCTTCAACGACACAAAACTTGCTATTTTTTCTGAAAAAAAAATCACAGATACTATTTAACAAGGCAGATGGGGCATGCAGACTCTGCCCTTGCCCAACAACCCCATTTTTTTAACAAAGTGACTTCGTGCGATTGAATACACAAAGATTCAAGTGACATCACTTGTTTTTGGAAATCTTATTTTGATTGTTACTGTTGTAGGTTTGGGTTAGGGTTTAGGTTAGAGTTGGGCTAGGATTAGGGTTAGGTTAGGCTTTACTACAAAATCAGAAATGTCTGGTCATGCGGAACGTGCATCAAGCCTTTTCCTTTTTTTTGATTTAAAAAAAGTTGAGCTCACAAATATACCTGGTACGGTACCTCAATTCATTTCAAAAACATAAATTTACAACATTTGCAATACTTCTTTTTCGATAATATTGTTTAAAAAATTTCGTGAAAAGAAATTGTTTAACCAAACAATGCAGCTGTGTTCCCTCTAACTTTATGACTAATCGGCGAGTGCCCAAATTTTCTTTAAACAATTGTGCCCAAAGCTCTAAAAAGATGTTTATGTGCCCTAAATTTTGTACCAATCCAGTATTAAACTATACCAAATGTCATCTTTCCACAAATTTGTCGAATTTTCTAAAGCTATGTTTACTACTGTATATTGCCAAAAATTATTTGCCTTTACTCCAACAAATTGCCGATTCGCTGAAAAAAATCGGCTTAGTGGGAACACTGCAATGCAGTATGGTTTTGCACTTAGGAAACAAGGCTACTAGTACTAAGAAAGTGGGGATCCATAATCAGTGGACATTTGCACTGAGGCCGAATTGATGAAATGAAGGCATCCAAATTGACCATTTCTGTGCTTAGGCCTGTTATTATTATTACTTGTTTATTTTAGACACAAGCAGACAAGCAGCAAGCATAAACAGCATGAAGCAAGGTCCATAGTAAACAACACACACAAAAAAAAACAATAAAAAATAAGAATCAGCATAAATAATGTACCGGCACAACAAGCATGATTAAAAGCCAATCGAAAATTATGCAAAAGCAAACAGCAAGTTGTTGTAATTGACATAAAAATTTGATTCATAAAAGCAGCCAGACTGCAGCTGTCATTAGAGAGTTAATTAAATCGTTGAAGATCTTTGGCAATGTTGAATAAAAGAGAATGGAGTTTTGCAGAAAACAGCATCAAATGTATTGATGTGGCATTCAACTTGAGATAAATGAGCATTGGTCCTTCAAGGAAGATTTTGCAAAACATGGTAACTATCATTACAAGCAGCACGAAGCCAGTTATGGCACGTTTAGAATACTTATGCCCAGTACTTAAATTGTAGGGGGGACGCGTCCCCCCATCAAGAGTTGGCGTCCCCTTATCACTGATCAAGATTTAGCGTCCCCCCATCGAGATTTCAGCGCTGGATAATCAATCAAAAAATAGCCAGCCAGCACAAATAAATCCTACAAATTCAAGCCAAATATAGTCCCAAATTGCAGTGAAGACCTTTTTTTGTTTGTCTTCACCTGATTTCGGGAAAAAAAAACACTTCAATTTTCGGTGAAAACCTTTTTTTTTCTTTTTTTGTTTTAGGTCTTCATGCAATTGCAGGGACAGAATTACATAATTTCCACTGAAGTTTGGTCAAGGCTGCAAAGTCCCTCCATGCAAAATTTTCAATTTACCGGTAAGTACTGCTTATACCCTAGTTGACTTGAGTAAAACAAAGTACAATAAGAACGAAAGAAATTGTTTTTAACAATCTCGGAACAAAACTGTTTTTTGACAAACCTATAATTTAGCTATATTCCCATTCAGATTCACAGATTATGGCCTTGTTTTATTGCCACAATAGGCTACAGCTACAGGCTATGGTATCAGGTAGCCTATGTAATCAACATCAGCTGCTAATTTGCAAAACTTCATTATTATTATTAAAACTACTATTTTCAAATTGTCATCAAAAACTTAGGCCTGTTGAAATGCAATATCTTACATCAAACACTTTTGCGTTAAAAAATTATGAAAAATTTGCCAACTATGATTTAGAAAAATTTTGTCTTTGGGCCCCAAGAGATTAGAGAGTCTGTCCTTGAAAAGGCAGTCCTTGGCCTCAAAATTTTTTTTTTAATCCTTGGCCTCGACCGTTGTGGATTGGACCCACCTCTGGTAAATAGATTGAAACTAGGCTAGGCTGCTGTATGCTGCTGGAATCAAACAATTTTGAATTGACTCAGCTGTCAACAGCAGAATTAACTATGCTATGGCTGATGGTAAAAAAAAGACTAACACAGCTACACAGTATGCCTTGTCAAAATACCAGAAGGTTTGATGCAGAATTACTGCAGGGTACCAGTACCATACATACTGTTACTCATACTCTGTCAGTGGTGCTAACCTCTGATCTAGGAACATGGTTGGTTTCGTTTTTTGTGTCATACAGACATAGGCCTATAGTTCTTGGTCTGTTGGACCCTGGTGTTTCTATTTAGTCAAATCATGACCTTGTCTACAAGACTTTTAAGTTTCAAACCAGCATAGCTAACAGACTGGCAGACCAGCAGTTGCAGACTGTTGCTGGCTTGGATAACAAGCACTAGAATAATGCCAGCTCAATTCAAGAATCACTATCAGTAGCTCTCAACAAACAGCTGATCGGCACTGAGCCACTGACCCATCCATTGACCAATCAGAGAAAGCAAATTCAAAATCACAGAGAAGTCAGCGATAGGGTATGCAGTACGGAGAAAAGCATTTGTGCTGCGAAAAATAAAGCTAATAAACAAACAGGATCCGGAAATTGTAAAACATATTAGTTGTCTAATTCACAGAATGCGGGTTGCTGAAACGGTAAGCTAAGGTTTGGCTGTTTGGTCTGGTTTGATTCCCGGTCGGGTAATGAAGAGTTCAAGCGTTGGAAACAAGATTTATGCACAATAAAAATGCTAATTCAAAAAAACAAGCTGATTTAAAGAGATACAGCTCAACATCGGTTTTGTTGAAGAAATGAGAAATACTTGAGGTAATAAAGACGTGCCTCAAACCTTTTTCCACAATTCCCTTTATTCTCGAAAATACGATTCAATCCGTTTGATTCCGTGCCATTGCGTTCCTGTCAACTCTTCCAATTTCGTTGGGAGACTCCCGATTTCGAGGATTTCCATCGATCACCCGATCTCAACAAAAAATCTCCCGATATCACGATTTAGCTCAAGATTTTTTGAATTTAAAAATTAATCAGTTTTTGAAAAATATTTAATTTTATTAAGAACAATGTACGGTAAGCTGTTAATCTGAAAGGGAAAGTATGCAGTTCGACCTCTGCTTCGACTGATTTGATATTTTTCAAGACCTTTGATTTGAAAATTAATGTGTGATCTTGCTTTCATATAACGGGTAACATCAATTCGAATTGCTAAGAATTTACAAATAGCAATGCTATGCACAAATTGCAGTCTCTGGCACCGGTCAGAGATGGAATCGTCCGCATTTTCTCGACCCGACCGGTAAATTTCAAAATCTACCCCGATTGACCAGCCCGGTCGATCGGTTTTTTGAAGAAGTTTTTGTTCACGGTTCAATGCAGCTAATGAAAAATTTTCAAATGGGGAGCATGGTGAGAGGTGTTAAAATTTGTGACTCCGAACGGGATCTCAGAAAAAAAACGTAAAAAGAACTCAATTTTAATTCCTTTTTAGGTTAAATTTCGGTTTGAAAGACCTGTTTTGAGCAGCGCAAAACGTGCACAAAATAAGCATAAAAAGAAATGGAGGGCACAAGCTAAATTATTAGACGTTCTGTTTAATGATATTATGCGTAAGGCCAAGAAAAGAAATTAAAATTTTTTGCTATTGGTGACAGATTATTTCCAATTTGCCGTGCAGCAAACTCTAAACATGACATTGGCTAGAAAATATTCGAAATATAATGTGCCCCAGCAGTTTGTAGAAATGTTACTTCAGAACAAGCCATGGCTAGTTGGATATAAAAAATAAGAGCTACAGTATGTCTTTCTCGCCAAGTGTAGAGTGTGGTAAATTAAATTTGAAAAAGCTTTTCAAAGCGGCAAGATTTTAGAATGTACAAAAAAATCTGAAATCTGCGCCACTTCTACAGTCAAGCTGATTAACATGATGCTAAAATGCCAGGTAGCATATAAGCCTCTTCCACATGCATGCTTTATTATAAGCTGATTACGCGATTCTAACGTAAATGTTCACTTTTTTGCTTTGTGCCGTGACCAAAGATGGGGGCACGGCACAATGCTCCCCCTAAATACGCCCCTAAATGGGCATGTTTTAATGGTCAAAGCATAGTAGTCACAGCTTCAAACCATTCAACTAGGGTTTTCAAAATGTGTGGTTTGTTAATACTTTTTTTTTATAAATAAGTTTATTTGTAATCGCAATGTACAGCAACCACAAAATTTGGTGCAGTTTAGGCTTAGGCCTATCACTTTTATTTATTTACATTATTTACAATTTCACTAAACGAACGTTTTCGGCACTACCACTGGCCCTCTTCAGGAATATCTAAATAGCAATAATAACTTTAAGAATCCGAATCAAATAATAAACTAATCTTCAAAATATTGCTGTACTTTTTTAGTGTCTACTAGCCTACGTTAAACTCAGCAAGAACGATTCAAATTTACAATTGGAATGACAAGAGTTAGCAATTATGACGAAACAAGCATTATGATTTCAGAAATATAGCAAACACTAAGTATGTCATTTCTGCTGCAAGTTTTTTAACCATAAAATTCTATGACAGTTGTTGGACATACTTAGTGTTTGCTATATTTCTGAAATCATAATGCTTGTTTCGCCATAATTGCTAACTCTTGTCATTCCAATTGTAAATTTGAATCGTTCTTGCTGAGTTTAACGTAGGCTAGTAGACACTAAAAAAGTACAGCAATGTTTTAACCTTTTGAAGATTAGTTTATTATTTGATTCGGATTCTTAAAGTTATTATTGCTATTTAGATATTCCTGAAGAGGGCCAGTGGTAGTGCCGAAAACGTTCGTTGAGTGAAATTGTAAATAATGTAAATAAATAAAAGTGATAGGCCTAAGCCTAAAATGCACCAAATTTTGTGGTTGCTGTACATTGCGATTACTTGGTATAAAAAGTCGACCTCTTTGCCGATACTATAAGTTTATTTGTGATAAAAAATATATGTACGAGTATATTATTATTTTGGTTGGTGCTTAAATGTCTTTTAGTTGCAATAAAGAAGAATTTGACTGGTCTTTCAACCGGCTTGACCGGCCGGTCGAAGAATCTCGACCCGACCTTCTATTTGAATATGACAGGTAATTAAGACTCATTCTATTTGAATAATTAAGACAGGTAATTAAGACTCATTCTATTTGAATAATTAAGACAGGTAATTCTATATAAATAATTAAGACAGCTCATTCTATTTGAATAATTAAGACAGGTAATTAAGACTCATTCTATTTAAATAAGACTCATTCTATTTGAATAAGACAGGTAGCCTAGTGATAGTTGGTGGTGGAATCTTTTTAACTTTTGGTTCAAGCCTTCCCCCTTTTTGGTCAAATCCAACTTTTTCTTGAAGATTTTATTGCAGTGAAGCCAGATGGTGTTCAGCTGGGTTTAGTTGGCAAAATAATTTGCCGTTTTGAGGAGAAAGGTTTTAGGCTTTGAGCCATGAAAATAACGACTGCCTGTAAAGATTTGCTAGAAATGAACTTTGCAGATCTCAGTTCAAAACCATTTTTCCCAAAACTTGTTGAATTTATGTTGTCTGGGCCAGAAACTGATCGTAAAATGCTTGGAGAGGCTAACCCTGTTGATTCTTTTCCTGGAACAATTTGTGGAGATTATTGTATTGACATTTGGAGAAACATATGTCATGGATCTGACTCTGTGGAAACAGCAAAGAAAGAAATAGCTTTATGGTTTAAAGGCGGTGAATCATCCAGCCAATTCCAGTGGTTTACAATAGCTAAAATTGAGCTATAATTTTTGATATTTTTTGTTTTAATTTTTGGACTGCGGTTGCAAAGATATTCAACAAATACAAAAAGATGTCCCCCCGAAAAAAATTTTTGGAAACTCTGAGTTTTGATCTTCCCGCCAAAACCACAGTAGGCCTAATGATTTAGAGAACTGTGGTAGGCCTAATAGTTTAGAGATAGTTTATTTCCAAATAGTTTATTTCTAAATAGTTTAGACCTAATTAGGCCTAACTATCTCTAAACTATTAGGCCTAATAGTTTAGAGATAGTTAGGCCTAATAGTTTAACAAGATTACAGTAGGCCTAATAGTTTAGAGAACTGTGGTTTTGGCAGGAAGATCAAAACTCAGAGTTTCCAAAAACTTTTTTCGGGGGGACATCTTTTTGTATTTGTTGAATATCTTTGCAACCGTAGCCCCAAAATTAAAACAAAAAATATCAAAAATTATAGTTCAATTTTAGCTATTGTAAACCACCGGAATTGGCTGGATGATTCACCGCCTTTAAAGAAGGTGAACTTAACAATTATTGCTGTGCTAACAACTCTTGGGTGTATGAATAAGAAGGATACTTCAACCTGACACTCAGCACTCTTTTGGCGTTTTGTGACTACATAGCAAGATCTGACATTAGTAGTTTTTGTATTTTTGTGTACATAGTTTGGATCTGACTTTTTTTTTTTTCTGTACCTTTCTGTCTAAATTTATAATTACCAGTATATTGAAAAATAATTTTCACCTGTTTTCATTTTAAATTCAAAACAACTTTTTCTGCGTATTTTGTGGCTGATTCTAAATTTGCTATTTTGTCTAACTAGTGTAGAATCTTTCATTGGTTTGACTGCTTGATAATGCCACTTAAATGTCCATGTGAAATATGTTTAAGACCTTGTAAAAGGAACCAGTGCGCTATTCAGTGTGATATGTGTGGTGGATGGATTCATCTCAAATGCACAGTCATTAGTCCCCTTAAATTTCACACTCTTTGTTCTTCTACTGAACCATACCTCTGCCAAAATTGTTCCAGTGAATTGTTTCCTTTTCAAACCCTAGATGATAAGCAATTGTTAAATGAAATGAGAAATGATGACAAACTAAACTTTGATATTAATCACACAAATAATTCGTTTTTCTCAGCTAAATGCTTACAGGTAGACAACAAGATAAAAAGCTTACTAAATGATTTAAATTCTGGTTTGGTTGACTCAAAATACTGCTCACAGGCCGAAGCCAATATTATTAACAAAAAGTGTAAATTTTCTTTGCTTTGCGTGAATATAAAAAGCTTAAATGCAAATTTTGATAAATTAAATGAACTTTTAGCAAATAATGATATCTTACCTGATATCATTGCTCCAAGTGATACCAAACTTAAATTGTTACAGGTATACAACGCAAAGTTAAGTGGGAACCATTTTTACCACAAAGGCACAACAACAAGATGGGGAGAATTGGATTTTTTATTAAGGAGTCTTTATCAATTTCAATTTGCAAGGAGTTTGATTTAAACATTCCTAACTGTGAAGATATGTGGATTCAACTAGATTTAGGGAATAACAAAAAATGTATAGTGGGAGTAATTTACAGACACCCTAAACAGAAATTATCAGAGTTTTGCAAGAGTTTTGAATCAACCATTGAAAAATTGAATAGTAGAAAATTGATGTATTATATCGAAGGAGACTTCAACACAGATTTGTTGAAAAGCAACTCTGATATCAATATTAAAGATTTCATGAATTTAACATATAGCTTAGGCTGCATTCCCTTAATTACACAGCCGACAAGAATAACCACTACAAGCTCAACTCTTTTAGATCATGTTTATACAAACAATGTAGTGGGTGAACACAAAAGTTTTATTCTGGTGGAAGATGTAAGTGATCACCTGCCAGTAATGGTGTGTTCTAATTTAAGCCTGCCCAAGGGTGAAAAATCAACTGTCACCCTAATTCGTGATACAAAAAATTTTGAAGTAGAAAAATTTCTGAACAAATTAACTGAAGGAATGGAGCTATTAGGTGATATCAAAGAGAAATGCATTGACAACTACACTGAAAAGTTTATTGACATTTTTCATAAGACATTAAACATACATGCACCATTACGAAAACAAAGCAGAAAGGAAGTAAAACTAAAAAACAAACCGTGGTTATCCAAAAGAAACCTTATATCAATCCAGCAAAAAAATTTATTGTACAAAAGAGCCCTTAAATTAAATGACAGTAATACATGGGCACATTACAAAGTCTATAGAAATAAACTGACTCATATTAAGGAATATGCAAAACGACTTTACATTAAAAATTTAGAGAATGATAATAAGCATGACACCTTGTCGCTTTGGAAAATTATAAATAAAATTATTCACTTGAAAAATGTGAAGAAAAATAACATTCCGAATAAAATGTATGCTTCCAAAAGTGAAAGTGCACAAGGTCCACAGGCCATCAGTAACTTGTTCAATGAATATTTCATAGAGATAGGAGTTAACCTTGCGTCTACAATCGAAACACCAGCTATAATTGATGGCAAATTTAATGCCACATCTTTGATTCAGAGTAGTTGCAATTCGTTTTTTCTAGAACCAATAGTTGAAGAAGAAGGAGTAAATTACATCAGAGCTATGAATCCATCAAAAAGTACAGGAAGACATGGAGTTCCTGCAAACTTGCAAAGTATATAAAAATGTCAGGCTCTGTTATAGCTCCGGTTCTAACTAACATTTTTAATGCATGCATATCAACAGGATATTTTCCAAAAGTGTTAAAAACCGCTGAAGTTGTTCCAATTTTCAAAAAAGGCGAAAGAGAGTTGTGCAGTAATTATCGCCCTATTTCTATTTTAAATCCTTTTGCCAAACTTTTTGAAAAGTGTCTACTTGATCAACTAAACAATTATTTTGTGAGCAATAATTTGATTAGTCCAAACCAGTATGGTTTTAAGAAAAATTGTTCAACAAATGAAGCTGTTTTAGATATTTACAATAAGCTACTTGACAATATGGATAAAAAGCTCATTACATGTTCTATTTTCTTAGATTTAAGAAAAGCATATGATACCATCAATCACACAATACTGATCAAGAAACTAAAAAAGTATGGAATTAGAGAATTACCATTACAGTTACTAGCAAGTTACCTGACTGACCGTCAACAGTATACAATTGTAAATCAATATAAATCCAAGTCAAGAGATGTTATTTGCGGTATTCCTCAGGGATCAACTCTAGATCCGTAGTTATTTAATATTTATATCAATGATCTACCACTTGCCCCAAATTCCACAATTCATCTTTTTGCAGATGATACAAACCTTACTCTCTCCCATTCTAATGTTTCAACACTGCAACAAAATATTAATGATAAATTAGTCAATGTTAGCAATTGGTTCAAGGTGAATAAATTATCAATTAACTTTAATAAAACTGAGGTTATGGTAGTGACAACAAAACAAAATAAACCTGAACTCAAAGTATCAATAGATAATAATCCAATCAAGCAATCACATCACATAAAGTATCTAGGTGTTCTCATAGACGACAATCTAAACTGGGAACAACAAATTAAGGAACAATGTTCAAAGGTAGCAAGGGGATCTTGGACCCTTAATCAATTAAAACACTTTGTAGATGAGCAAACCTTAAGATCTGTTTACCACTGCCTCATATACTCTAATCTACAATACTGCATAAGTAGTTGGGGGACTGCTTCAAAATCAACAGTAGCACCACTCTTTATTCTGCAAAAAAGAAGCATCAGATTGTTAACTGGAAGTGGATATCGTGTGCATTCTAATTCTTTGTTCTATTGAGCTAAATGCTCAAAACTCAAGGATATTTACTCTCTGGAAACTGCAAAGCTAATGTACAAAATTCACAATAATGTATTATCTTTTGCAAATTCAGATAAGTTTAACCTAATAAAAAACTGCTATACACATAAGACAAGATTGAGCCACAAAAACAACTTCTTTCTTCCAAGAACTAGAATAAGATTAGGGAAAAAGTCTCTATCATTCGCAGGAATTAAAGTTTGGAATGAAATTCCAAGCAGTATGAAAGAAGTTTCATTCTACAGATTTAAAAAAGCTGTTAAAGCTCATTTTTTATCAAACTATGAAACCGATAAAAGCTAGAATAACAGCTTTCTATCAGCAATGCAGAAGTAATTACAGGAATCATAGTTGCATATTTATGCTTGAGTTCAACAATAACCTATTCTATTGCTTGAATAGCATGAGTTTGATGCAATCATCTATCACACATTTATTACAATACGTCATCTCTCATTTTGATGTGCCCTTGAATTATTAGTAATTTTGCAATCTGACTGAGGTTGATATATACTGGTATTGGAAATTGTACCAGTACTAATGACATATTGGCAAACAATACAAAACAAAGCAAGAAGGTTTTTTTTTTCACTCCAATTGCCCTCTTCAAATTCTGTAAAACATAAATAAGCATTATGAACTTTATTAATTTTATTTCTATCCAATCTGTAGTTACAGCATTTTTATTTTTTAGTATGCTTAGAGTTAGAACAATTCTAATGTTGTCTTGCATTTTCTTTACATGGTGACTGTGAGTTTTGTGTATACACTGTACAAAATGTACATATCTTTGCAACACTTTGTTTTAATTTTGCGTAAAATTTTTTATCATAGAAAGTAGCAGACTGAGAAAACCTAAAAGCTGTTTTTTTTTTGTTTTTTTTAACCTTAACTTGGTGAGGTGGCAGTAGACTTAGATGACCTTTCGGTCCTTCGCTGTCTCCTCACCAAGTGACTTAATATCGCTTTGACTCTGCAAGTTTGTGTGTTTGGTTTTAAAGGAATTGCATATTTCGATGCTTTGGTGATAGACCTAGAGGAAGTTGCAGTTTTTTTCTTGTGATATGACGTCACTTGGTAAATAAATAAATATGATGATGATGATGATGACGACCTGTAACCCGATTGGCCGGTCGACCCGACCGGTTTCCATCTCTGGTACCGGTCATTGCAACTGTGAAGAACTGAGCTCTTTTAATGGCGTATGTCGGAGAAAGTGTTTGTACTAATAAGCGCAAAGAAGATGGTCAGCGAGAGTTGCAAGAAGAGGCGGGTGAAGTAAAAAAAAAAAAGAAGTATAGCTTTATGCAAGTTTTGGGGCTTTATGGGGCGGAAGAAAAAGGCCGGTGAACAAATTTTCAGCAATCTTGCTGCATTAATGAAATTGCTCCTGTGCATACCTCACTCAAACGCATCTAGCGAAAGAACCTTTTCCATGGTGCGGAAGATGTAACCGAAAGTAGAACCAGTTTGAATATTGACACAGTGTGCGCGCTTAAAGTTGCGAATTAAATTGTGACCGCATTGCAGCTGGCTTTAAACCTTCCAAAGTACAATTGAATGCTACCAAAAATGCCACTCACAAATCTAATCAACAGAGGTGGAGTCGAGGACACAAGGCCAAGAACACAAAAAAAATCCGAGGCCAAGGCCAAGGACAGCCTTTCCAAGGACAGACACTCTCGAGGCCAAGGACAGGAATGCTCGAGGCCAAGGACACAAGCGCAAGTGCTCCCCCCCCAAAAAAAAAGGTCTTTACAAAAATTTTTCAGGCGATCTCCAAAAAAAAAAAAGGTCTTCACAAAAATTTTTCAAGCGATCTCCGCAAATAAACGTTTTCCAAAAAATTTTTCAAGCGCTCTACAAAATTTTAACAATTCAAAAAATACTGCTGTCCTCGAGCCGAGGACAGGCCAATTTTCGAGGACTTGAGGCCGCGAGGCCAAGGACTTCACCTTCGAGGCCAAGGCCAAGAACTTCAAAATGTGTCCTCGAAGACGTCCCCACCTCTGCTAATCAAGCACACAAGAGTTAAAGTCAGGCCCGCAAGTAGAATCAAATGCTTGGGGTAAGGGGGGGAAAGGGCGAAAGCTAGTTAGGAGGGGGCGCTAATTAATATACCACTATACACGTACTACTGATTTTGTCTACTCCGTTGGGGCAAAAATTTTTTCTGGGAGTTGCGGGTCTGGTTAAAGTAGATGCGGTTGAATGATATTTCACTTTTATCGTTCAGTTTTGTTTTTTTTGGGAAAGCTTCTGCTGTGCTGAATGTAGCATGACTTTCTGATGTGTTTGAAACAGTACTGATGTTAATGGTTACCTGGCAGGGCTGACGAGAGGGTGGACAGGGGAGGACAATGATCCCAGGGCCCATGGACTTTAGGGGGCCCATGGGCTGCAGGAAGGCCGTTGGTTTCAGCGGGCCAAGCAGAGGGCACATGAGCTCGAGAAGAGGCCCATCGAAATGACACTGAAAAATCAGCAAGTGAAGCCAGAAGATCTTTTTTTTTGGAGATCACCTTTTTTTGTTGATTTTGGTGAAGACCTTTTTTTTTGGAGATCACATCATCTTTCGGACCAAACTGCAGCATTTTCTCCATCTATTTTGGACTCCACAAAACCGGAAATCTGTCATATTTGAGCTGGTCCCGGGCCCATTTTTGATCCCTGGCGCCACTGTTACCTGGTACCGTATACAAAATGAAAAGACTGCTTGGTTTAATTAAAGTGTCTTTTAGTAGCTAGAACTGCTAGAACCTGACATGGTAATGTGTACCAACATGAAAAGATAACAATAATATTATTCAAGCAGAAGAAGGAGGGAGGTCTCGGGGGCGAAACTTTCCAGCTATTAAATTTGCTGGTAAGAAATCTCCCAATTTGACATTTTCAAATGTTGACAGGTATGCCATTGGCAACCAGCATTTCGTAATTTTGTGACATCGCAAAAGGCATGACGTCATAGATTTTCTTACAGACTAAGGAACGCGAATCTCACCAACTGGTAGCTGTGAGTACTAACCAAATCTGAAAACTTGGTTACTGCTACTGGTACCTATAGACTGTAGAGTCTACCAGAGGTTCCCTAACTGGGGTGCATGAACCATAGGCGTAGCCAGGGGGAGCCCTGGGGGCCCGCCCCCCCCCTAATTAAAATACCACCAATGATAAACAATTATGACGACGTAGCCTCGCGATGTTTAGTTGCATCTTTTTTTAGTAATTACGCACATAACAGTAATTAACAATAATATTAATGATGATGAGGGAGCCCCAGGGCCCTAAAATAATAACTTGGGGGCCCCAGGGCCCCTAGCTAACAGCCAGATGGTACCAGGGCCCCTAATCGCCAACCAGGGGGCCGTGGGCCCCTAACTGACAACCAGGGGCCCCCAACTGACAACCAGGGGCCCCTAACTAGCAACCAGGGCTAACCGACAACCAGGGGGCCTCAGGGTCCCCTAACTGAAAACCAGGGGGCCTAGGGGGCGCCTAACTGACGACCAGGGGGCCACAGGGCCACTAATTAACAACCAGGGGGCCCCGGGGCCCCTAACCAACAACCAGGGGCTTCAAGGCTTCTAACTAACGACCAGGGAGCCCCAGGGCTCCTAACCGACAACTAGGGGTCTTCGGGCTCCTAACTAACAACCAGGGGGCCCTTAAATAACAACCAGGGGCCCCTAACCGACAACCAGGGCCCCTAACTAACAACCAGGGGGCTCTGGGCCCCTAACCGACAACCAGGGGTGCCCGGGGTCCCTAACTGACAACCAGGGGACCTCGGGGTCCTTGATTGACACTCAGGGGGCTCCTAACAACCAACTGGCCCCTAACCGACAACCAGGGAGCCCCGGAGCCCTTGACTGACGACCAAGGGTTCTGGGCCAGGAGGCCTTAATTCAAAGTTTTAACAATTTATATGTAAAACCTGTGAGAAATCTAAGAATTTTGTCCGAAAATTTGCAACCCCAGGCCCTCGTTTAACGTAATTATGAACTTAATGCTATAACACAGGCGGTAATGCAAACCCCCAAATGAAATTCTACCTATGATAAATCTAATGAGAGCATAGCCAGAATGTTGTCCCTGTCCGGAATTGTGGTTTCTTTAATTTAGGATTTACGCGTACTAAAGTAAGTAATGATAATGACGACCACATATCCACATCATAATAATGTCATGCAATTCTTGGAGGTTTCAAAAAACTGTCAAGTGACTTGACTCGAGTCCTCCACGCTCTGGAAAAAAAGTTATTTTAATTTTGCTTTAAATGTTTTTTTTATGAAAGAACTGAAGGGCGCGATCTTATCTCAAAATCATAGGCGTAGCCAGAGGGCCCTGGCCCCCGCAATCGAAATGCCACGAATGACAAAAATTTGACAAAAAAGCCTTGTTTCTTCATTTTCAGTTTCTTTCAGCATGTTTGCGTACAACAGTACTTGCGTACAAAGGTAATTAACAATAAATAATATTGACGACCAGGGGGCCCGGCGCACCACCTTAATTCAGTTTTTTTCAACCAGTTTAAACGTATAACCAGGGTAAAATCAAGGGTTTTGTCCTAAAAGTCGCTACCTCAGGCCCTCATCTAAACTTTTTATGAACCCAATGCAATAACCACGACGTATTTGCTATATGGCACAGTGCCAGGGCCCCGCGCTCAGATAGTATGACCTTTTTTGGTCTTCATCTATATTTGGCTGAAAAATGTTGCAAAAATCCCCTAACTGATGCCACGGGTCCAGCGCAATGTAAATCCGGCCCGGGAATAAGATGTTTAGAAAGCGTAACCATCTATTGTACCATTTTTCAATAACGATTCACCTCCACCTCGCCAGTTTTTACGCACAAAATACCTAAAAAAAAATAGCTAGGGAAAATGCTTATTGAACAAATTATTGAATATCAATTGAGGGGCCTGGGCCTTCTGGCCGTACATGTACTCCTATAACTGGTTAACTTCATGCAAAACAAAAATCTCTAAAGAAAATCTTGGAGTGGATTAGTATTTACTGCTAAAATATTGCAGGAGGCAATGTGCCTTACTTCCCCCTACATGGACCAAATCACTTACAATTAAAATTTTACGCCATAATTCAAGATTTTAAATGTGTTTTGGACTTTAATTGCAAGTAAAAGAAGGATTGAACAATTAATTTTTTTTGATTGGCTTTCAAATGTTAAAAGTCTGGTTCTTTCAGATGGCTGTGAACACTTGCGAAATGTGATCCATTGGGATTAAAATAGCTTGTTTTTCCAAAAACTTACAAAAATTGCCGAGGGGCTTGGGGCTTTGCTCCCAGACCCCCATAGCCACCGGCAGCTGGGGACTCCGCCTCCAGACCCCGTCTGTGATACGTTTGAGTACACTAGCTTACTCAACACGTCTTTTAAGTTAGACGTTTGCACTTTCTAACAATTAGTTTTCGCCCTCTCCCTTTACCAAAATCCTGGTTAAGTGCCAATAGGCTACCGCTTCAGATATCATTTTGCGATATCTTTGCTCTACAAAAAGTTCCTTTTTCGAAAATTTCTGATGACGCCAGGGTAAAATCAAGGGTTTTACTGAAGTGGGCTTTTGGCACCATAGGTTAGTAGGAGTACTATGTCATAGTAGGCTTAGTATGGCATTGTAGGCATAGTGTAACATGAAGTAGACTTGTTATGGCACCCTAGTAAGCATAGCATGTCACAGTAGGCACTGTAGCTTACTATGGCACAGTAGGAATAGTTGGCTTATTATTGCACAGTATCCCACAGTAGGCACTGCAGCGTAGTATATTATAGTAGGGATAGCATTACACCTTAGTAGGCAGATTATGACATACAGGAGGCTTGTTATGGAAAATAGGCATAGTATTAGTAAGCATAGTGTGCCACAGTAGGTGCTACAGCTTTAGTATGACATTGTTGGCATAACATGGCACCCTGGTAGGCATAGTATGGCATACAGTAGGCTTATTATGGCACAACAGGCATAGTAGGCCAAAGTGGGCACCGTAGCTTTGTAGGCATAGTATGACATATAATGTAATTGGCTTATTATGGTACAGTAGGCATAGAATAACATAGCTCGGCAATTAGACCTACAATGCATAGCTTTTCCATGAACTATCACCGTAACGAGGTGGAAAAGTCTATGTGCTTCAATGACCTGCAGAGCTGTACTGGTTGGAGATTCAATTCTCCTGAAAGAGTTACCCATGCCAGATAGGTCTAATGGTAGAGGCGAGACGAAGTATAGTTCAAATCAAAATAGTTGGAAAACTTAAAACCTGGGTTGGTTATGCCCATCAGCTGTGGTAAGCATATAACCTAGGAGAAGGACAACTCTGATATAAAACCTCTTCGCAGTTAGATTAAACTACAAAGCAAATCATGATGAGCGCAAATAATGAAAATTACCTGAACGACGTTAATGGGGCCAGCTTCACAAGTGAAACCTCGTCCGGCAGGGGAGCGCCTAGGGACTCTCAGGTCGTCATTCAGCGAAACCCCTATGGCGTTCGAGTCTTAGGCAGAGGGGCTCGTTCGAAAAATAAGCAACAATCTCCACCAGCCAGCCCTAGTGGCAGCTCCACCAATGTGCCCGCTACACGTTTGGAGAGGCGAATGGAGGCAGCGCACAGTATTCGTACTCGAGATAACGTCGCACACTCACGGGTCAACCATCACCAACTGCTGTTGGGCAATTGGAATATCCTCACCCTTACAGGAAAAGAGCTAGAATTGGTTGAGGAAGCAAAGCGGTATCATCTCGATGTTATCGGAGTTTCTTCAACCAAACGACGTGGCTCTGGAAATGTGGATCTGGAAGGCAGATGGAAACTCTTCTATTCTGGTGCTGATCCTAGTATGTCTGCACAAGCGGGTGTGGGGATTCTCACAAGCCCCCGTTTGTCAGACTGTGTGCCAGATTGGATTCCTTTGGGATCACGGGTCTGTATGTTGAAGCTCAAGGTATTGGATCGGTCATTGTGCCTATTGCAGGTATATGCCCCCAATGCCACCAGTGAACATCAGACTTTTGTGGATGAAGTAAATGATACTCTTCTACGAGTATCAGCTACTGAATCTACAGTCCTTATGGGGGATTTTAACGCACATGTTGGAACAGACACAGATACGTGGAAGAGTGTGATCGGAAAACATGGAGTCACTGGACTGAATGAGAACGGAAGGTATTTATTGCAGCTCTGTTGTAGCAACGGACTCCGCATCATGAATACTTTTTTCCAGCACAGAGAGGTTCACAAGTATACATGGTGTCGACCTAGAATGGATCAAAAATCTTTGATAGATTTTTGCACAGTTTCGTCAGATTTGTTTTCTGATGTGCTGGACGTTCGAGTGAAGCGAGGTGCTGAATTGTCAACTGATCACCATCTGGTAGTATGTTCCTTACGACTTTCGAAACCTTGGCCAAACAAGAGATCCAACAGGTCGTCTGTGACTTACCGGATCAAATGGGAGGCTTTGGAGGACAAAGAAGTAAGGAAACAGTTTGCATCCAGTATATCATCTAAGTTCAGACAACTTCCTGATGTATCCGAGGACATCGAGAGGGAATGGCTGCTGTTCAGATCAGCAATCATTTCATCAGCTGCTGAAAGTTGTGGGCGAAAACGGCTTAGAGTGGCGGGGATTGTGAGAAAAGAACACCTTGGTGGAACCAAGAGGTTAAAGAAGCTATTCGAGCAAAGAAAGATGCGTTCAAGGCCTGGCTACAGGACAGATTGTCATCTGATTTGCAATCCCGGTACACTGAGGCGCGAAAAGCGACAACTTCGGCAGTAAAGAAATCCAAGGAGAAGTCATGAGAAGAGTTTGGTCGTCGGTTGGATTCCAAGTATTTTTCGGCAAACAAAGTATTTTGGCAGACCATCCGCCGTTTACGTGGCAAAAGATCGAGTATCACGTACTCCATCAAGGATTCTGACGGTAACATTCTAACGGATGAGAATGAAATCCTTTCACGATGGAGAGAATACTTTGAAGATCTTTTGAATCCTGTAAAGGCATCGACTCGTGACACACATGAAGTGACACATCTAGGGGAGGACGAAGTTTTCACTGCAGCAGAAGTGGCAACTGCAATTAAAGGGATAAAATCTGGAAAAGCTGCTGGTGAAGATGAAATCAGACCCGAGATGTTGAAAGCGCTGACTGGAGATGGAATTCTCTGGTTAACGCGAGTGTGTCAAGTTTCGTGGAAGCTTGGCAAAACTCCCAGAGATTGGCAAACAGGTGTGATTATTCCGATATTCAAGAAAAGAGATCGCAAGCAATGTACAAACTACAGAGGGATATCACTCCTTAGTTTGCCAGGGAAAGTATATGCCAAATGCCTTAAAAGGAAATGCCCAGAAATAGTGGAATCAAAACTGGAAGATGGTCAGTGCGGTTTTCGTCCGGGTCGCAGCAATAGGGACGAAATCTTCACTCTGAAGCAAATCTTCGAGAAATCTTGGGAGTATGGCAAAGATCTCTTTGCATGCTTTGTCAATCTTGAAAAAGCATATGACCGAGTTCCTCGGGATAAACTTTGGAAGGTTTTGCAGGAGTATGGCGTTGATGGTCAGTTGTTACGCGCTATTAAGTCATTCTACTGCAGACCGGAGGTTTGTGTTCGGGTAAATGGCAAGCAATCAAACCCGTTCCATGTGGGCGTTGGACTCCGGCAAGGGTGCGTTTTGTCACCTCCTTTTCATTGTTTACATGAATTGGATCGACAAATACAGCCAAGCTGATGAGTGTGCCACGATTGGAAATTGCAAGATTAGTCGTCTGCTATTCGCTGATGATATGGTTCTGCTTTCATCCACAGAATATGGCCTCCAGCGCGCATTAAATAGCTTTGCAGATGCATGCAACACCGCCGGAATGAAAATAAGCACGACCAAAACTGAGGTACGTCATCTTTCAAGAAACCCTGATCAGTGCGTATTACAAGTGAATGGAGCGACACTGAAGCAGGTAGAGAAGTTCAAGTATTTTGGGGTTGCATTTACGAGTGACGGAAGGCAAGACGAAGAACTCGATACCCAAATAGGCAAGGCTAGTGCAGTAATGCGAGCTTTGCACTACTCGGTTGTCATGAAACGAGAATTGTCGAAAAAGGCAAAACTCTCAATTTTCAAAGCAGTTTTTGTCCCCATTTTCACTTATGGTCATGAATCTTGGGTAATGACCGAAAGAATGCGATCACAAGTGCAAGCGTCCGAAATGAGGTTTTTACGAAAAATCGAAGGAGTTACACTGTTTAACAAGGTGCGTAGCTCTGAAATTCGAAAATGTCTTAACATCGAGCCGTTACTTCTCCGAATTGAAAGATCTCAGCTTAGATGGTTTGGCCATGTAAGCAGAATGCCTCAGGAAAGACTCCCAAAACAAGCTTTACATGCCAAAGCAAATGGTAGAAGACCAGTCGGACGACCTAGAACTAGATGGACCGATTACATTGAGGATCTTGGATGGAATCGCTTGGGACTTCGCCCACGCGAAATGATGGAGGTGATGGAAGACCGTGAGGTGTGGCGGCTCAATCTTGAGCTACTGCCCCCGCAAGCCTCACGGAAAAGCGGGCAATGAAGAAAGAAGAAGCCATTGCATGTGATTTGTGGTTTGCCCCCCCCCCCAATCAGGCGCCTAGCCAGAAATTCGCAATGGGGGGGCTAATATGGGGGTCTAGGGGTGGAGCCCCAGCCGCCGGAGGCCAATGGGGGTCTGGGGGCAATGCCCCCTGCCGCCGGAGGCACGAGGGTCTGGGGGCGGAGCCCCCAGCGTTCGAAATTTTTTCATTTTTTTGCAAAAATAGCATAATTTTAGGGCTATTTTAGTAAAAAATAATGCTTTTAAAACGTGGCATAAAAATTGGCAGTGCAACATGATTTAACTGGTTGCATTAATGGGCTATGTGGGAGGTGGCTAATGATAACACTGTAGTTCTCTTGTATACATGCTGGTAAAGCATAAAATCTTACAATTCAATAAAACTCACATAGAGTAGTCTATTTCGTCTAAGAAAAATAATTGGGAGGGAGCTAATCAAAAGATCCTTGAGAGAAGTAATTGGTAATTAACTGACACTGAATAGCCCCCCCCCCCCTTATTCCTGAATTTACAACATATTTGTTGATGAAATCTATATTTGGCATTTTTACACTAGCGATCAAATTTCATTGTTTATTTTTGGGCATTTTTAAAAGTTTTTATTGATTTGTGACTTTAATTTTTGACGATTTAGCCCCCTCCTGAATATTTGCTTCAAAAGTTGCTTTAAAACGCTTTTAGTCCATTTCAGCGCAAAAAACAGTCTCAGTAGAGCTAAAAATGTGGTATTTTTCTTATTCTGCGTTTTGGTTGACAGGCCAATGGGAGGCTATAGCCCCCCCTGGCTGCACTACTGCTTGTTTAGTTGCTGGTAAATTATAAAATCGAATTGTTCAATAAAACTCACACGGAATAATTTATTTCGTATACAGTTTATAGAGAAAAATAATTGGGGGGGGCTAACGAAAAGAGATTTGACAGAAATGATTGGTAATTAACTAATACTGAATAGCCACCCCCCCCCTCTATTCCTTAGTTTATAGTATAAGTGTTGATTACGCCCATATTTAGCATTTTTACTCTTGCGATCAAATTTGATTGCTTGTTTTTGACCATTTTTCAAAGTTTTCAATTATTTGTTAGTTTTATTTTTGACAAATTAGCCCCCCCCCCCTGAATATATATTTCAAAAGATGTTTAAATCACTATTTATTCCACCCCAGTGCATAAAACAGTCTCAAAAGTGCTAAGAACGTAGTGTTTTTCTCATTCTGCATTTTGGTCGACATGCCAATGGGGGGGCTATAGCCACCCACGCCCACCCTAGCTACGCTACTGCCCCCAATCAAAAATCCTGGCTACGCCTATGGCATGAACCCAGGGGCGCCGAGAGCCGAACGTGGGCCCGGGGCCAGCTCAACTATGACGGATTTCCGGTTTTGTGAACTCCAAAGTTTCTATATATCCCTGTCGAAAACAGACGGAGAAAATGCTGCAGTTTTGTCCGAATTATGATGTGATCTCCAAAAAAAAAAGGGTCTCTACCAAACTTCTAACGGTTTTTCCGGTCGAAGTTAGGTGATCTCCAAACAAAAACAAAAAAAAAGGTCTTCACCGAAATTCTAACGATTTTTCCGGTCGAAATTAGGTGATCTCCAAACAAAACAAAAAAAAAGGTCTTCAGGCCTCACATGCTGATTTCTCAGTGTCATTTCGATGGGCCCCTCTCGAGTTCATGAACCCTCCGCTGGACCCGCTGAAGCCAACGGCCTTCTGGGCCGCGGGGTCATTGTACCCCCCTGCCCCCCTCTCATTAACCCCCAGGGGGTGCGTGAGTTCATCCCAGGAGGTTCACGAGACATTTCAGAAATTCCAAACTACCAGTGATAGATGATCGATGCATGATAAATTTTGGGTATTTGAGGTGCCCGTGGTTTCCGAATGATTGTTGTCTTTTCGTTTTGAAGCACGACAGAGACCTCGCGGAAAATTTATGAAGACCTTTGTTTTTTCGGAGAACGCCTGAAATTTCGCGGAAAATTAGCGATTTGTTTGCGCGAAGAGCTTTTTTTTATTTTTATTTTTCGGAGAACACCTGCGCCTTTTGTCCCTGGCCTCGAGCCTTTTGTTGAAAAACTTGGGGTTTCGTAGAGACCTTCTTGGAAAGTTTGGGGGTTCGTAAAGACCTTTGACGTCCACAGGGGTCTGTGGCTGTATAAAGTTAGGAAACCACTGCTGTAGAGTGCAGACGTAATGGCTACCATCAGTAGGCTACTGATCTGCTGTACATTATGGTCGTTTTCGGCTTCAAATTTTACATTATTCATAGGCTGAAGACATTACCTAAACAGGTCTAATAAATTTGTTTGAATTGGAATCACTAGCTAAAGCAGAATCCCATGCTAAAGCAGAATCCCACCTAATTATCTTCCTTATCGGAGAAATTTTACAAAATCATGCTTTTTGTGATGTCACTAAATTGCAAAACGTAGGGTTGCCAGTAGTACCGAGTTGAACGGATTGAATCGTATTTTTGCAAATAAAGGGAGTTGTGAAAAAAAATTTGAGGCTCCTCTTTATTACCTCACGTAGTTCTCATTTCTTCAATAAAACCGATTTCGTGCAGCGCGGTATCTCTTCAAAAAACAAACATACTGCAAAGTACAAAATGGGAATGAAACTAAAACTATTTTGATTCTAATTTCATGGACTAGTTTAGACAGATTTTGCATTTCGTTTCATAAGCCAGCTTAGCTTAGCTTGTAAATTTCGGTTTGAACGTCAGCCCTGCCGATAAGAATAGGAATTAAACGAAACTTGACTCCAGGGCAGTACGTGGGAAAAGTTTAGTTTTGCTTTTTAATAGCTGAAGTTAAGAGAAGACGATAACCTATACCAGTGGCTTCAGTCGTGTAGCCAGGAATTTGCATTGGGGGGTGGGGGGGTTGGATACTAGAAAAAACTTCAAACGACCTTGACCCAGATTTTAATCGATCTTTAATCACATTGAATCGGTATTTTCGTCCAAAAATGAGGTGATCTTCAAGAAAAAAAGGTCCTCACCAAAATTGATACGGTTTTTCGGGCCAAAATTAGGTGATCTCCAAAAAAAACGTCTTCACCAGAATTGAAACAGTTTTTCCGGCCGAAATTAGGTGGCCTCCAAAAAAAAAAGAAGGAAAAAGGTCTTCACCCAAATTCAGTCAGTTCTTCTGGCCAACTTTAGATGGCGTCCAAAAAAAAATTCCAGTTTTTTGGTCCAAATCACAGCAAGTCCTTCACAACTTCTAATCGCCAATCCTATTGGGGGGGGGGTATTTTCATTTTTGGAGCAAAAATCGGCCTCAAAAGCACTAAAAACGTAGTATTTTGCATACTTTTTAGGCAAATGAGGGGGCTCGAGTCCCCCTCCCCTGGCTACGCTACTGAGGGGTTTGGTTATTCAAATTTACCAGTTGAGTTATACTAATTCAGGGATCCAAGTTCCTTGACTGTGTCGACTCCTCTGCACACTGATATCAGTTGACTTCGAAACACAAGAATGCTCCCACGATCATGGGCGTCGGTAAGGAAGGGCAGGGGGGGTCATGCCCCCCTGGAATTTCACACACTCTCTCTTAAACCTCACAAATTTCAAAAATTCTTCCATTTTTAGTTATTAATACTGGCTTTATTCTTATTGGCCCCACCTAAAAAATTTTCTGCCGACGCCCTTGCCCGCGATGGGTGCTCCGCCTCACCTGCGTTGCTAGGGCAGTGCCGTCGCTACGGGGGGGGGTGTCCCCCTAACGGCTGCTTGTGCCTCCCCAATTCGGTTTACTCAAAATTCTGTTTTTGGAACACCACGCAACGACAAGACAACAGCCACTGATGGAAAAAAGGAAGTATTACGTTTAAACATAATTCTCCTTTGAAGTTTTCGCGATTCTTTGCGAAAACCAACTACTGCACATAAATCTGACGCAATATTTCGCCTTATTAACTCGCCTTTATGGATGTTCCGCGGAAGATACATGCAAGCCTGCAGAATCGTTACCTGTGCTTCGTTACTAATTATGTCATGAAACAATACGTGAAAACATTTTTTTCGAAGACCAGCTGTTCTGATTTTTGAAGCACACTTAAGATTTTGAGGTCGCAGTCAGTAGTACAGCCAGAGTGAAGGGGCTTCAGCCCTCTTAGCCAAGTCACTTAGAAAATTTAATCTCAAAATACGAGCGTTTAAACGTATTTAGACTTGAACTGAAGTAAGGAGGGGGACTGAAGGTGCTAAGCAATTTAATTCTTTGAAATGACTTTTGAGTTTTAGCAATTTAGTTATTCATATGGCTTCAAAAAGTGCGAAATGTGATTAAAATCGCTATTTTTTGTTGCAGCATCGCCAAAATCGCCCAGCGGCTGGAGGCTTAGCACCCCCAGCTCCCCGTCTACTGTCATTAAACATTTAGTGACTATGCCCGTCTATTTCACCTTGAGCTGCATCAGTTTATTCAACACGGGGGCTAAATTAAATAGTTTTTGCGCAAAAAAAATTTTTTTTGGTTGCCCTCTGTTAACAAAATTCTGGTTTGCACGCAGGCGCGTAGCCAGAAATTCGCAATGGGGGGCTGTTTTGGGGGTCTGGGGGCGAAGCCCCCAGCCGTCGGAGGCACGGGGGTCTGGCAGCGGATACCCCAACGCTCAAAAATTTTATATTTTTTTGCAAAAATAACTTCATTTTAGGGCTATTTTGATAAAAAAATAATGTTTTTAAAACGTGGCTTAGAAATTGGCAGTGCAAACATGATTAAACTGGTTGCATAAATGGGCTATTTGGGTGGTGGCTAATGGTAAAATTTTAGTTCTCGTATTTAGATGCTGGTAAGTTATGAAATCGAATAGCTCAATAAAACTCACACGGAGTAATCATTTTATTATAGAGATTTTATTGATATACATTTTATTAGGGAAAATTAATTAGGGGGGGGCCAATGAAAAGAGATTTGAGCGAAATGATTGGTAATTAACTAATTCCGAATAGCCCCCTCCCCCTTTATTCCTTAGTTTATAGTATAATTTTGTTAATAACACCTATGTTTAGCATTTTTACACTTGCGATCAAATTTGATTGCTTATTTTTGACCATTTTTCAAAGTTTTTATTTATTTGTTAGTTTTATTTTTGACAAATTAGCCCCCACCCTCTGAATATATGTTTCAAAAGATGTTTTAAATCACTATTTATTCCTCTCCAGAGCATAAAACAGTCTCAAAAGTGCTTAAAACGTAATGTTTTTCTCATTCTGCATTTTGGTCGACATGCTAATGGAGGGGGCTATAGCCCCCCCCCCTGGCTACGCTACTGGTTGCACGTCTGGTAGTAAATAGGTTTTCAAGCGATTATGGGCCGCAGACGAAACGAGCTAAGAACGCAGCCGGCCTTACCTTGAAATTGCGCATAATTGTAGCCGTACAAGATCGGAAGATATGTTTTAATATGCAAATTTCAGTGCCACCCACTTTTGGCTAATGCCGCCTCACTTCGTTTGCTCTGGTGACGACACTCCGCTAAGAGTTGAAACGATTGCCCATTTAGACGTGGAAATAGCATTCACGTTTAGTCAAATTAAGTAGAATTTAAGATGTGATGTCTTTGTGAACTTTTAAAACTTAAATTAGTTCTGCCTATTTCACTTCAGAAATATTGGAACTAAAACTATTTGGGTTGCTTTTTGTTGTTGTCTTGTTTAATGCAATTACAACGCTTAGAAGCACAAAAATTTGCACAGAATAACCAGTAACAACAATTAAATGAAAAGTGTTTCGCCGCGAACCAGAATAAAAGCTCGACGATGTTTGATCACAGAAAGTTAAAAATTACAATCAGTTATAACATCTTTAAAATGATGACCCCAACAAGCTGCTTCGCCGTTACGATCTTCGGGGTGGTGACAAATTAATGAGATTATCACCCTCTTGGAGAGCCAATTGGCGAAACAGTTTGTTTTTTGTTGTTTTTTTACATTTTTTAGGTGTTTTTGCTGATTTTAATGCGTAGTCACTATAAATAGGAACTAAAATGCATAGTGATTAGATTGTATATTAGACACTAATCAGACTATGGATAACAACAGTAGTGATACAAAACAAATTGGCACTCCAACTCAGTTTACGTCACTCCTGAAAGGTGGTACACCCAACGGCATTAAGGAGGATGTAGCCCCTCCTCCCCCTTAGCTAAAGCACGTAGCAACTCCGAAATATGCAAGCGTTAAATTGTACATCTAGACTTCACCTGTAAGTAAGGGGAGGCTAAAGACGCTAGGCGATTTAATTCTTTTAACTATTTGGCCCCCGCCTCTTAGCAATGTATTTTTTCAAATAGTTCTATAAATGTCCAACATGTGATTCAAATGGCGTTAAAATGGCTACTTTTTCTGAAAAAAATCACAAAGTATCGCCCAGCGGCTTGAAGCTTCGTCCCCTCCTGACTCCCGTATGACTCCCGGCGATTGGTGTGTGTTACAACGGAGTTCACCAGTCTCCACACTACGCCGCCTGAGTTAGACATTTTTTTCGAGCAAAAGTTTTTTAATGTTTGGTTCAAGCCTCTCTTATCAGTCTTGGTTGCGCACGTGCTCCTTGGGCTTGCTCAGATTTCTCGGCGTCTTTATAACCTATATTATCGCATACTCGAGTGGCGCTTAGTGAGCCCCTCAGCCAAACTTGCCTTCTCTAGCTCAAATCCTTAGTCTTGTTTTTGCAGATTGAAGTTTGACTCTTATTCAACTGAGTTTTAAACGTTCTTCAAAATGAACAATTAAATCAAAACGCAGTTTTTGCGGTGTGGATTCGCATTTTTTGTCCGCTAGATCGCAAGCAAGAGCAGTTATGCTAAATCATTCGTGAGAATGTCCTAATGGCAATGCCAATCATGGAGTATTTTTGATAGGGTTTTTGCATAGGTGGGTAAGTTTATGCAAAACGTTAGCTTCGTTAACCACTGGTCCGTTAACGAATTTCACACCTCCGTTTACGTTAATCCGTTATTTTCAGCTTTAATTAAAGGAAGTTAATAAAATCCGTTAATTCGTTAACGTTTTTCGTGTGATTTACATTTCTTTTTATTCACTTGCTTCTAGAACACTTATTGACGTTCTTGAGCTAATTGCAAGGAAATATTTATTGCTATGGTGGTCTTTTCGTGTTTTGAAAGTTTTATTTTACAGTGTAATCTAATTTTAAGATAAAAATAGGTTCAAATGCACTAACGAGGCTCGATCGGAATATCTTTGGAAATTGCAAACCGCGATAATTGATAGACCTATGAGGTTGTAGCTTACTATTTGCCACAAAAAAGATCTTCTTTCTTTGCTTTCTTCCATAAAGCTCGTGCTAATGCGCAACAAGTGTTACCAGTGAAAACTGGTTTGTACCGATACGATGAAAGAATGGAGCAAGATATTAACAATGAAAACCTTAACGGAAGTTAACAGAACTTAACGGAAGTTACTTTAGTCCGTTAACATGAAAAAACTTTTTAACGGATTAACGAGTAAATGAAAAAGTTAATTTCGTTATTCACAGATTAACGATTACAGGACTTGTGCCCACCAATGGGTTTTTGCAATATGTTTTTGACTTTTGGTTGCTGCTGAACAAAAGTACTGTATAAGCAAAAAAATACTAGGGACGATCCAAACCCAAAATGCAGCCTCACAAAAATTGATTGCGACCGTTCACTTGGTTTTAACGATATCGCTCCCACAAAACTTTTGTTAAGAGACAGGAATATCGAATATGCAAGATTTTTAAAGCACTTTTTTTTTCAATTGGCAATACTGCAGCAAATTTCTAAAAAAAAACTTGTCTAAGAAGAAAGTTTAAACTGGAATAGTCTGAAAATCAAAGGTCCTAAATAGTTCAAATAAGTTAATATCTTTCTAAAGTTCTAAACCTTTTCAAACAAGAATGGAGCAGGAAAATTTCCTACTTGAATGCGCTTTTAAGGCCTGGTCGGTTCGAGCGTGTTCTTAGTTTATTTCACAAGAATTTTGTACACCCGGCCTAGCTTCTTACCGGATTAAAAGCTGCTAGAGGGTTAAAATAAACTTAGAACACGTTCGCACGCTCGCGATTACACTCACAGTGTAGACCGGACCCCATATTTCGAAGTGTACCCTTTTTTGCTTGGAATAGATTATGAATATTTGGGGACACTTCGTTGAAATTCTATCCTGATATACAGTAGTACTTCGGGTCCGATAACAACAAAAATTTCAAGACTGCTGTGTAACATAATTTCTTTCGAGCAGAAAAAAACAAGCGTGAAATGAACAGTGAGCGCATTTTTTACGTCATACGGCATTTTACGTCATTACGTCAAACGTTATGAGTGCAAAACCTTGAAATTTTGTTTTGGAACTTAATATGTACAGTATCATGGTATAGTTAATGGTTGCCACTTTTTCCACTAAGGGATGCAGAAAGATGTCTTCATAAAATGCTGAACATACTTAACTTGACAATTTTACTAAAGAACAAACATTTCTGTGGAACTGAATATAAGAGGGAAAATGCTCTAAACTGATTTACGGACGGGCCATGTTCCGTTTCATCGACAGCTCACGCCAAGAAAATATCAGGCCAATTTCGAGCTTACAAAAAGCATTGCAAAAACTTCAGTACTGTAAATAAAATTGCAAACTCCTGTCATAGTTAGATCCTTGTTGATGTTTTGCGGATGGTGTAAAACGTCTTTGTTTTTGCTGCTTTTATTTGTGTTAGTATTGAGTTGTCTGTTGTTAGTCTCACATACAAAAGGAATTAATAATCAAAACAATTTCAACCGACAACCAAATGAGTATATTCAACATTTGAGGAGTCATTCATGTCGTTGTTTTTCATCTAATCGATGCATATCGAGCTTCTGCTATTGAAACGGTAAACTCGACAGGTTCCTCGTACATACGCAGCACAGCCCCTTTGCTTGACGTTTAAAACTTGAAAACGGCATTGTAAAACCTAAACTCGTGTGGTATAGGCAGGTGACAGATTTGAAACTCAAGATGTTAAGATCTTTTTGCTGTCTCCTGGCAAATGATACTAATCACTAGAGATGCAGTTACAAATTTAACCCCTCAACCAAGAATGTCGTGCCCTCGACAATTGAATTGAAAATTGTTTTTTGGAGGTTATTTTAGGAGTTTTTCCTAGATTTCACTTTCAAACTATCTCAACATTTTTATTTCCCGAATGCCAAATGTCTACCGAAAATGGTTTTAAGGGTAGATTTACGCAGTATCCGTTTTTCGTCCGCTTTTGTGCGTTTTTTGTTCTCCATAAAAAAATATGCGTTTTTTCGTCCGCACTTTTATATGGCCGTATCCGCACTAACCAGACTGTCACATACAGCACAAAAATTTTCCGATTTTTTTGTGTAAATTTGTACAGCTGCTGTATTTTAAAATATCGCTCTCTTCGTTCATGCACGAAATTTTCGAACAAAATCTTCATCAGTAAGAAACAGTCTGTACTTAGTGCAAGTATAGATTTATAAAAATGCGGACGAAAAACCGCGTATTTTTTCATGGAGAAGAAAAAACGTACAAAAGAGGACGAAAAACGGATAAGGTGCAGGCCCGGCGCCACCGGGGGGCATTCCGGGGCCGTGCCCCTCTAAATGACTGCTTGTGCCCCCCAAACGAAAATTGTGCCCCCCAACCGAGGACTGTGCCCCGAAGAAATTAACAGATTCGGGGCTACTGGAGTGCAAATTTGGTGTTTACCGCCTGTATTTTCGTAATTTTTGTGGACTCAAACCGGATTTCATAAAACTTTTGGGACGAAGACCTTTTTTTTTGAGTCTTCATTTAAGAATTCGGGAAAAATCGCAAGAATTTTGAGACGATAACCAAAATTTGTGGAAATTTTTGTACTGAAGACTTTTTTTTTGGTCTTCACCTTTTTCGTTTAATCCACACTCGAATAAATTTCTCGTTCCCCTCTCGAATTCACATGAATTAATTTCTCGTGCCCCCCAAAACTTATTTCTGCCCCCCAATCACGCTATCCTGGCGCCGGGCCTGATAAGTTGTAAATCTGCCTTGAGTTTCTCAGCAGAAGGTCAAGAAATGTAATATTATGAGGGCAGTTATGTGTTTTTTCTTTTTTTTTTCAAGATAAAAAACCGACTTCTTCAAACATGTTTGTACATTTAAATCGCCGCTTTGTTGTTGCTGGGCATCGGGAACAATTTTAAACTGTTGAAACACGCTTTTGAAGTGTTTTGACCTTCCCCAATCAATATCTTTGTACCGTTAGTTGCATGGAAAGTCCCGTCTAGTTACGGCAGTTATACAAACACAGTAGTTTGGCGTCGAAGCAGAGCTTTCTTTGCTTTTTTTGAGTGAAATCGTCTCATGCTGCCACTCACGAGTCTCGACCAGGCGAAATTTTGTGAAATTGGAAATAATGAAAACACCAGCGGAAACCATAACCCTTGATACGAGAAAAGAGCTCTAAACTCTATTGAACTTGGTGGTTTGGGAAAAGTAAAGTACGAACACTAAAACAACCGCAACTGTTTCCTTTGGTCACTCAAAGCTCTCAGCCATCAAGAACTTTGGGTTCAAATTGGGTTCGCACTACTATTTTACTGTCTAGCACTGTTTTTCAGGTGGTTTTCAAAAAAGGAAATAAGAACTGTAAAGACAACCTCAATTGCTGTCACCGGGAAATAACGACAGCAGCGATAGCTCAGTTGGTATATAGAGCGTAGGATTAGTGATCGAAAAGTTGCTGAACTCCCGGTTTGATTCCCAAATTGGCATTGCGTCTTTGTGTGTCCTTGGGAAAAACACTTTATGCATATATCAAAGTCACTTTACGCTTCTTTCGAATTGGGGCCCAACGAGTCTACCCGTTCTGGTGGCCCACGCTGACGAAAGACTTGCAAACAAAACGAAAAAAGTGCCTATAGCATGGATGTGGTTAAACATTCGTGGGCTAATACGTATAATTCGGGAAAATCAATTAAATTGCGTTTGATACCAATTTAAGATTTTAATGATCAGCTCCCAAGTCCCAAACAATTGCGGGTGAAACAGCATATATAGGTTTAAAAGTTTTGAATTTCAAACTATGATGTTCTCTAAACTATACGCTCTAGCCACTCATATGCTATCGTGCACTTCACAGTTCAGTCATTTTGCGCCATTTTTCATGATTTTGTGCCTATTCAATTTTCCATACTGAAGTGTTCTACTGGAAAGGCAAATTGTGTTATTTTAATAAAATCAAGGTGTATTTGCTTTTTTTTTCTTTAGGATCAGTATAATCTGGATCATAGTGTTGGTTAGTCTGATGGAAGTTCATTGCCCGCTGAAACTCGGCTTCAAATAAACATCGTGATACTTGCAAAACAAATGTATAGCCGAAATATATGTTTTTCTTAAGCGGCTTTCACTGGTCATGCGTATTTACGTACGGAAATACGCGTGATAGCTTTTCAATATACAGTAGCTGCAAAAAAAAAAGGCAAAAGGGATGCAATCAAATGATTTGAGTATTTACGCGCGTAAATATTAAAGAAAGTGATAATTCCAACGAAAAATTTTAGATAAAATGAAAATGATGAATATCCATTTTTATTTACTTTTTTAACGGTTAATATCAGGCTTTGAGTTGGGTTTTGTCTTCGGGTTAGTTTTGGGGGAAAGACTTGAGTTTGGGTTAGATGGGGGACAGAATTATTAAGAAACAAAATAGAAACTTCTGGTAAAATAGTTTCTTCCAATATTAAAACAGGCTTTAATAAATACAAAAAAATGGCTGTAAGCTCTTCAAAGCTTTCAATAAATGTGCAAAAAACTGTCAGAAAACATTTACATTTTCAGATTGGAAGTGAAACATTTTCTTCAAGCCGTTCAGAGTATCCGAGAGGGATTTTTCACATCGTTTGAATCGAATAACCTTTTTTCAATTATTACAGTAATTTTCAGAAATTACCCAAGTTAATATACGTAATTATTTTCATTTGAATTTTAACGATACGTGAATCGAATAAGATGTGTTTTGTATTTGATATGCAGTTTTTATGAGAACAATTTTGTAAGAACACGAGGTTCATTTTTACTCAAAATCTATAAACCAGTTAAGAACAATACGCCAGCATTGGCAAAAATAATTAAGGACATGGCCCAATAATTCAAAAAGCAGAGTTTTTTGACTTGTATACATTACCTAAATACCTTAATTGATTTGCTAAAGACCATCTCAAATCAAATCTTTAATTATGCTTGCTGTATTACGTCGACGCGTGTAACAAGTTGCGGGGTCCATCTCCGCATCATTGCGACTGCGGACAACGCAGCTCCTTTTGAAGAAATGTCGCGACAGCGGCGAGCCGTAGGCAACACTGCGTACGATTTGACCGGCCTGAGATTTGAACCTCAGACCTCCCACTCCAAACACGAACGCGTTACCGCTCGACCAACTGACCAACTACAGACCACATCAATAATCATAATTAAACCCAACGTTAACCAAGCAAGAATGAATTTGGGTAACTTCATTTTCCAACAAAATAACAAATGAAGCTAAAAATTCACGAAAATTTAAAAAGAGCAGTGAGCCATAATCCGAGATTTACTGCATCACATAAAAAAAACACTGTATTTTTGATTCTTTGAGCATGATTCAGAAGCTATTTCTTGGAGCAGAAATATTGCAAAAAAAAAATTCCGACGCAAAAGAATTTAAAGCCAAATTAATTGTGGCAAATCGCGGTTTCTAAAATAATGGTAGTAAAATCCTTAGGAGAGTTAGAGTTAGACGTTTACTTTTTTCCATTATTTTGTAGGGTTCGTCTTTTTTTTTGGACCACACTAACCAAAAAATCACACGTAAAAAAGCAGCAGTTTTGACAAAATAGAAAATAACGCGTAACCTAATAAGTTGGATTATTCAAATGTACAAGTTTAGGGTTTCCTATTCAAGTTATTTCGTTTGTGAAAATTCGAAAACAATGAAAATGTCTTTTCTCCCCAGTCTGCCACTTTGTTATTGTTCAAATTATACTATAGTGATGTGAGGTCATGCTGCAAGCTTTTCATTGAGTGATATTTCAGCATCTGAGTAATAGCATTTTGTAGATCAAGTCATAAACAAACTTGCCCAAAATTTTACAAATTCAGTAATTCTTCCAAAAAAAGCATCAGTTGAAACATTTTTGTACAAATTAACTATTTTATGCTCTTGGTGAGATAGATATAAAGAAAAGTGAAAAAAGAAAAACGGAAAAAAGTGAGACAACGAACGGTTCCAAATATGCTTTTTTGCTTTTCGTGTTTCAAACTATGTTGCACAATGTTTTGTTTGTCTTGATATCATCATTTTTACGAAAAAAATTGATAGGGATTAAGCTTCTCGTATCTATTCGGGGTAGTGTCCATTAAAGGCTTTTTGAATTTATGCCCAGTATTTTGAAAACTTTTGTTTTAGCACGTTTAGTTTTAGGACTCGTGTTTTTTAGATGAAAGTGACTATTCATCTCCGAAAATTTTTTAGTTAAAAAAAATAAAACGAAAATGAGAAATATTCGCTCTTACATTTTTCATTTACGTTTTTTGGGTTAAGATTAGGGTTTGAGGTGGGGTTAGTTTTAGAATACGGATTTGAGTTTGGGTTAGATTTGGGTGAGAATAAAGAAAGATAAAAATGAAAATCAGAAGTCCTGAACCTTGAAACTAATGCTAATGTTAAATTTTTCACCGAAATAAATCTCCCCAGCAGTAGCAGATATCTTTGATCAATATCCTTCAGCGTACGTTAATAATAAACATTTTTTCTTTAAAAGAGTATTGCGCGGCTAGCACAAACGTCGCTCGCGAGGTTACGCGAGGTCATTCGAAGGCGACTGTTGTTTACGACCTTTATCTTTACGGCCATAACTCCGTAGCAGCTCAGTTTACATGTTTGGCCTTTGCTAGCCCGAGCCTCTCCTTCGGTTACCGGTTGACTGGGCCGTAGTGTGGCTTCCCTGGCTGGTTTTACAGTTGTTTGTGCGCTCGCGTCTCTTTGTTGTGACTCATTGTCTCGAAATCGACGTTTTCGACGACATCAAACAGCTCTCTACGATATTTATCTTTCAAATCCTTTTTTTCTCTGAAAACTTTTTAAATCGTCGATCAAAAATTGTAAGCAAGTTACAGTAATTACCTAGCTGGGGGTGTCCAAAAATTTTGCAAATGATGTGCTTCAGTCGTCAATACTAAGATCTCATTTTGCAAAAAATAAAATGCAAGCTAAATGTTGGATAATCCCTTAATTCTAAATATTCCCCTGATTATAAAATACAGTAAATTTCATCAATTTAGAAAACCAACGAAGTTTGATCCTAGTGTGTCAAAGGTTTCAATATATTTGAAAAATAAATCTTGAATTTTGAAAAATAATCGCCTTCTTATAACGAACGTCCTTGTTGAAAATCCAACATGCTCATGATCTTTCTCCTTCCAACCTCTCATGTGTGTCACACAAATCGAGTGAAGTTTTTTTTCGCTGTTGAAAAAAATAGTGTTGAAAGTTTTTTCATATTATGATGAACTGTTTTCATAAAATCGAAAGATTTTTGACAAAAAACATATTTTTCTTATCATGAAATGTTTTAAATACGGATAAATTTTGAGTTTTTCGTTGAAATTGCGTAAAAACAAAAGTTTTAATTTTGCTACTAAAAAGTTTTTAGCCCGTGGCTGTTTTTACTTAAAAAAATACGGTTTAAAAAAATCAACAACTAGAAACAAACAAGTTATCGCATAGTTAACAAAAAATTAAGTAAATACCCAGTTGAATGAAGAATTTTGACAAATAGAAAAACAAAAATGGATATCATCCATACATTATTGTTTACTTTTTTAGGGTTAGAAAATAAAAGTTAAGTTAAAATTGGTAATAAGGTTAAAGTAGAGATTAATTGAAAGCACAAGAAAAAGATTTTCCAGAGGAATAGACATTGCCGAAATTCGATGTTTTGATTCTAGACAAAAAAGTTATAAGATATTGCATTCGTGTTACAATTTTTGGGCTGATCATTTTGGTAAAATTTTGACAAAGATTTTGTAGCTTAAATACTCGTTTTTTATCTTTTTGTTGGTAACAATTCGTTGGTCTCTGCAGTGCAGGTACATTTGTTTTTATAAGAACAATAATGTTTAAAACATGAGACTATTTTATTCAAAATTTAAAAACAAATTAAGAACAATTCCCGCCTCGGCATGAAAGAAACAAATTAAGAACACGAGCCAATTTATGGAAACAAAATAAGATTTTAGCGATCGGAGTAAGACACTTCAATGATCAAGATCAGTATCAAAAAGTCTTTTTCCCGAGCATGAGTGAATTTGTGTCACTTTAATTTCTAAAAAAAAATTAAGAGTAAATTCACATCACATGAGGCTGAAAATTCGTGAAAATTTAAGAACAGTCAGCCTCAGCCAAATTACTGCTTTTTACGAAAAAGAAGAGTGTAGGCTAGATTATCTGTTCGGTCATAGTTAGAAGTTAATTTACTTTGATCATTTTGGTCCCGCGATTTATTCTTTTTCACCAATTGTTTTGCTTTAAACCTATTTTTGTTACAACCAGTCGATTTCCTTTACGGTATAATACATTTGATTGCTTGGTGTAACTTATCGCGCAGTTGACGTGTTTATAGCGATCTGAGATCTTTCATAAACAAACACATTCTCGTTCTCAACGTTGTTTGTTGGTGAAGTCTTGCCGGCCGGTAAAGCGCGTCTGGGAAAGTTCATTTTGGTTCATATCGCCATTTTTCTTTTCGGATCATTGAAAGTGGATTTACTCACCCATTGATGCGTCATGGAAAGGCATGCGAAAAAAGAACGGAAGAAAAATTTTCGTGAGAAAAACAGTTTTCACGATTGCAGGACAACAGGATCCCGGTTCGATCCCAAAGTGGTCACACGTCCTTTTGTCCTTAAGGAAAAAAGGGTATTTCCCAATTAGGCCAAGCAACCTGTCCATATTACCTGTGACCTATTCTGGTAAACGAATTGCAAAGAGAACTCAAAAAAGCAGCTCTGCGTTCTTGTGGTCTGAGAGACGCAGTAAGAGAGACTAATTCCCATATGAGAATGAATGGATGCCGAAACACTTTCTGTATTCAAAAATAAAAATTTACGGAGGCTTACTGCAGCATCTATTCGGACGATATTGTGCTGTACATACGATAAAAAAAAAAGATAAAAAACGAATATTTCCGGGCATGGTGACTTATTTTTTGCACCTATCTACGAAACTACGACAAAAACGTACAAAACGCGACGGTTTCAGCGACGAACATACGCAAACAGCAGTGCCGACTGCCAAGCCCTTTTTTCTGTTTTCTACCAAAGTATAAAGAGAAATCCTACGACGTTTTAGCAGCCAGACAATGAAATGCTTCATGAGTTTCGGATGCGCGGAAAAAATCGAGCATGTAACAAAATAGAGTCAGTGAAAAAAGATTGCCTCGAGTAACTATTTCACCAGAAAATTTTAAGTTAAAGAGACTAAAAAGAAAATGAGTAATATTCATCCACGCATTTTTCATTTGCTTTTTTAGGGTAAAGATTAGGATTTAAGTTGGTTTGAGTGAGGATTCGAGTTTGCGTTAGATTGGAGTCAGAATTGATAAAGAGTTGATAGAAATTTCTGGTGAAATACAGTAAAGCTTTCCGAGATTGTACAGCGTCCTTGACTTCATCTATCAGACAAGTCACTCATTGGTCAAGATCAATTAAGGAGCAAAAGAAAATGAGTCCGCCCAAAACTTCTGTAGTCAAGTATCCTTTTTCCATTACTGTACCACGGCAGTTGTGTTCGAAAAAGAAAAAAAGAAACAAAAAAGGAAGAATAAACAAAGTTACGCATGTAAAAAACACGACTATGGAAATTTTTATCGAGTTTTATATTAATTCTGACTCAAATCTAACCCAAACTCAAATGCTTACTCTAAAACTATTCCCAAATCGAACCCTAACCCAAACCCTAACCTAACCCCTAAAAAAGCAAATGAAAAAAGCGCGGATCAATAATTCTCATTTTCGTTTTATTCTCTTTAACTTGAAAATTTTCGGTGAAATAGTCACTACCTAGCATAGCATTTATCAGGCCGAAACTTGGGGGGGGGGCGAGTTCTTTTCACAAAAAATTAAAAATTTTGCTTTTGAGTAGGGACTCACTTACAGGCTCGCTTTTAAGTTAAGCTGCACAAAAAAAAAATTTTAGGAAAATTTTGAACAGTTAAGTTTTTTATTCGAAATCACTGCTAATTTATTTTCAACCATAGTAAACTGGATTACATTTAAACTCAAAACTATTGTAAGCTTAAGCTCAGCTCACTGATTAGCCTAGAAAGGGTTGGTTTTGGTAGATTTTTCGCAGAAGTCAGTAAGTACAGAGGCTGTCGTCCTTTTACTAGAAGCTGCCAAATATGGACTCTGAGCAACGCTTTGCTCAACTGAATAAGGCCCTCTCTAACTTAAAGGGGTGTATGGTATACTCATTACCAGAGGTGGAGTCCTCGAGGACGTCCTTGGCATCGAGGACATATTTTGAAGTCCTTGGCCTTGGCCTCGAAGCCTCAAGCCCTCGAAAATTGCCCTGTCCTCGCCTCGAGGACAGCACTATTTTTTTGAACCGTTGAAATTTTGTTGGAAAACGCCAGAAACCTCGCGGAAAATTTGCGAAGACCTTTTTTGGTTTTCCTCCATTGGAAATTGCCTGAAAAAAATTTTTTTAAAGACCTTTTTCGCCTGAAAAAAATTTTGAAGACCTTTTTTTTTCGGAGAACACTTGCGCCTGTGTCCTTGGTCCTTGGCCTTGGCCTCGAGAGGTTCTGTCCTCGAAAGGGCTGTCCTTGGCCTCGAGCCTTGTGTCCTCGACTTCACCTCATTACAAAAAATGAACTTAAACGAAAAAGTTGGAAAAAGGCGTTTCCAATAACGTAGTAGATTGGCAATTTGTTACAAATAGAAGAGTGCGGTCCTCGGTGGAGCTCAGATCTTCAAGACTGAAGAGTTTGAACTGTTGAACCGAAAATTTGTGGTCCTCCGAAGAACTCGTTCTAAGTCTTATGAAGTTAAATCATTGATTGAGGCATTTTTCCTTGAAAAAATGATAACAACTCTATTTTTAGGCGCTTCCAGACCCATTTAGGTGTAATGGGATCTTCGCCTTCGGTTTTGATTGTGTTTTGGACTCTTTCCCAGCTAAATTTTCCTACTTGCTTCAAGCACTATACCCAAGCAGAGAAATATTCGGCATAAAGGCATTGATTTAGGCTATCAAAAGACGCAACAACGGAACCAGAGAGCTATGATATTAATAATACATATACTCATTATTAAACTGATATTTATTCGTGGCTCAGCATTTTCAACATGGGCAAGTCGACTGATTTTTGGATTTTCTATTGTTTGCTATAGAAACATCACTATTTTTGGTCATGAGCAGGTTCAACAAAAGGTAAAAGGCACTACAATACTGGACCAGGTTGCGAGTTGAACCTGTGCTTAGGGTCGACCTAAGAACAACGGTTTGGCTGTTTTCGTTTCGTTGCCAACAGGTAGGCTCAATAGAAAACAGCATAGTAACGACTAACAAGCCTCAGAAATTGAACGCTTCAAATTTCCGATCTAGCAAGATCAGCGAATAATTTTGCGTACGCGAAAACACGATACCAGTAGCGCATGTTTCTGTCAATCACAATCAGTTTTGAAGTCACCAAAACAAATCGTTAATGTTGGCCCTGCAGGAAGCAGTGTGACAGATTTTGACAATAGCACAAAAAATTATAACCACAACCAAACGAATATGTATACCTACGCACGGTGAAATAGCTAATGACGTAATAAAAGAAGGTATTCTTTTGCGTATTTTCCCCACCTACAAGCACACCTGTCCAGTGGCGTTGCTTTGGACGGTGGCACCCGGAGCGGGAGTTTGTGGTGTCACCCTTTTTCCGTCCAAAAATAGATGAAGTCCAGAAAAAAAAGGTCTTCGGTTCAAATGAGGATGAGACCAGACAAAATGACAAAAAAGGTCTTAACCAAAAATCAGTAGAGTTATGATTTCACATCATAATATGGTGTCACCTCAAAATGGCGTAGGTGGGCAAGTTAATGCAAAACGTTAGCTTCGTTAACCACTAGTCCGTTAACAAACTTCACACCTCCATTAACGTTAATCCGTTATTTTCAGCTTTAATAAAAGGAAGTTAATAAAGTCTGTTAATTCGTTAACATTTAGCATGTAATTTACATTTCTTTTTATTCACTCGCTCCTAGAATACGTTACGTTGTTGAGCTGATTGTAAGGAGATATTTATTGCTATGGTGTTTTTTTTTGTATTTTGGAAGTTACATTTTACAGCGTAATCTAATTTCAACATGAAAATACGTTCAAATGCACTAACAAAGCTGCGATCGGAAAATCTTTGGAAATTACGAACAGCGATAATTATAATCAATAGACCTATGAGGCTGCAGTTTATTATTTGCCCCAAAAAAGAGCTCCTTTCTTGGCTTTCTTCTGTAAAACTCGTGCTAATACGCAACAAGTGCTGCCAATGTAAACTGGTTTGTACCGGTGCGATGAATGAATGGAGCAAGATATTAACGATAAAAACCTTAACGGAAGTTAACTGAACTTAACGGAAGTTAATTTAGTCCGTTAACACGAAAAAACTTTTTAACGGATTAACGAGTTTATGAAAAAGTTAGCTTCGTTATTAACGATTAACGGACTTGTGCCCACCTATGCAAAATGGTGACACCCGTGGCGGGCCGCCCCCCCTAGCGACGCCACTGCACCTGTTAACTCTGACTCTGAAACCTATCCTAACCCAAATTTACCCCATCTTGAGTTTCGGCCAATGTGCATGTAGGTGATGAAAAATATGCAAAAAAAATGCTTACCAATAAAAGTAGGAAAGAGAGCATTTCACGGAAAATTTTAATTTAGTTTTTTATTAACTTTAACTCAAATCTAATCACTACTCAAACTCTTACCCTAAAACTAACCCAAACCGAGAGGAGTAAAGTAACGAACGTAGCTCTACTTAAGTAGCCTACTCAAGTAGAGTTTGTCGATAACGAGCACTTTTAAAGTAGTTGTATTTTTGGATACTTTCTACCTTCACTTACTTACTTTTAGCGTAGAGTAACGCTACTTGAGTAGCCAGTGGCGTACGCAGGATTTTTCAATGGGGCGGGTTTTCAAAAGTGACTTCAAAAATTTTTAGCGATCTATACTTTGGCGAATAAATAACTTAGTGCAATATAACAAAATGGAATCAAAGTCACACACTGCGTAATGCAAATACAATTTTTCAACCAAAAAACAATTAAGCATACATCTACAGTTAACATCATAAGGTTTGCAAATAAACGATGAAGAAAAAATTGTTCAAAACAAAAGCTCCCCACCCCCGTATAATTATAAACATTGCAAAGTGTGGCAGACGCGTAGCTAGAAATTCGCAATTAGGGGGGGCTGTTTTGGGGGTCTGGGGGCAAAGCCCCCAGCCGCCGGAGGCACGGGGGTCTGGGGGCGGAGCCACCAGCGCTTGAAAACTTTGCATTTTTTTCAAAAATAACTTAATTTTAAGGCTTTATCGATAAAAAATAATGCTTTTAAAACGTGGCATAGAAACTGGCAGTGCAAACCGGATTAAACTGTTTGCATAAATGGGCTATGTGGAAGGTGGCTAATAGTAAAATTTTAGCTTTCTTGTTTACATGCTGGTAAATCATAAAATCTTATAGTTCAAGAAAACTCACACGGAGTAATCTATTTCGTCTACATTTTATAGAGAAAAATAATTGGGAAGGGACTAATGAAAAAAATTTTGAGGCAAGTGAATGGTAATTAAGTAATACTGAATAGCCCCCCACCCCCTATTCCTAAGTTTATAATATGTTTGTTGATGAAACCAATGTTTAGCATTTTTACAATAGCGATCAAATTTAATTGCTTGTTTTTGGCCATTTTCAGAGTTTTTATTGATTTGTGGGTTTTATTTTGGACTAATTAGCCCCCCCCCCACACTAAATTTATGCTTCAAAAAATGTTTTAAATCACTTTTTAGTCCATTCCAGTGCAAAAACCAGTCTCAGAAGAGCTAAAAACGTGTTATTTTCTTTATTCTGCGTTTTGGTTGACAAGCCAATGTGGGGTCTATAGCCTCCCCCCCCCCGCCTACGCTACTGAACTCTGACTCGTAACACGACATTCCAGATTTTCAGTATTACACTTAGTCGCTTACAATGTTGCATTAAATAACAAAAGATATTTACTATAATTAAATATTTTGCATTAGTATGAGAAAAGAAAGAGCTTGTTTGTTTTGTGCAATAAGACGATATTTCGAATGATACACAACGAATCAATAGGGAGGATGGTTTAAATCCCCATCCCCTTTTGTACGCCTTAGCGCATAAGTGAGCTATGTGGGCGGTGGCTAATGGTAACATTTCAGTCCTCTAATTTACAAGCCGGTAAATCATAAAATCGTAATTAAAAAAAATCACAAGCATTTATATTCTGTAGTTTATAGAGTGAGACAGTTGGGGATGGGGTGGGGGAGGGGGCGAATGGAACGAGATTTGAGTGGATTAATAATTAACTAATACTGAAATCCCACCTCCATATTTTTGATGAAGAAAATGTTAAGCATTTTTAGCGGTGAAATATGCTATTTTTGGCAATTTTTTAAAGTTGATACTAAACTGTAAGTCATACCTTTGGCAAATAAACCCCCCTAAGAAACTCTAAATGCTTCAAAAGTTGCTTTAAATCATGTTGGAGTCCATGTCATTGCAAAAAAAAGGATCAGAAGTGCTAAAAACGTGATATTTTCTTTATTGTGCATTTTAGTTGACAGACCAATGGGGGGGGTTTGAACCTCCCAACCCCCCCCCCCCTGCGTACGCCCTTGTGAGTAGCAATTAATTCAGAAGAGTACTAAGTACTGTAGTTTTAAATTTAAACCACAAATCTGTCCGAACGCTTGAGTTTTTACCGACAATTGTTTATTTAAGTGTTAACAAAGATTTTATGAAATGATTCAAAGTAAATTCTGCGTGACGTGATTTTTGAGTCTCTAAAGTTTTGCTGTTGTTTTTTGATTTGAATATAAACAACTTGCATCAATTAGTAATTTATGACTTCTTGAGAGAGAGTGGGGTTAGAAGACCAAGCATTATGCGCATTGCCGCAACTAGAACGTTGTTCTTAGGGGGGCAAAATTTGTTTATGGGAGGGCCAAATTTTTTGGGTTGGTCTGCATTTCTCCCGAGTTCTCTGTTGATCTCAAAAAAAAACGAAAAGGTTATCGTGCCAATTTAATCTACTTTTGTCCGAGTTCTCTGTTGATCTCAAAAAAAAAGGTCAGCTCGCCAAATTGTTTTATACTTATCTCCTAGTTTTCTGTTGGTTTCCAATAAAAAAAAAGCCACCATGTTCAAACTACCGCAAGGGAAAGACGAGTTTGGGTGGGCATGCTGGGCATTTTAGGGGGGCGAAATGTTTGTTTAGGGGGGCGCCGCTCCCTTTCCCCCCTAGTTGTGGCCCTGATTATGTTGCAGTGATGTGAAGGTAGTCGACTACGTGTCATACATTAATAGTTTATCGATTGAATTATTTGTTTAATTTGCTTAAATACTTTTAGAAATACTTGTATTTGAGTACTTTTAAAACAACTATTTTTTTACTTTCACTCAAGTACGTTTTTTAGTCAATACTTTGTACTTTACTTCAAGTATTTTTTCGTTCAAATAACAAAACTTTTACTCGATTACACTTTTCCGGTACTTTTTACACCACTGCCCAAACCCTAACTCAAAACCAAACCTTAACTCTTAAAATAAAAATGTGCGTAAGAATATTTCTCATTTTCGTTTTGTTCTATTAAACTTGAAACTTTTCGGTGAAATAGCCACTACCTAAAAAGGAGAATTGAGAAACCAAACCCAATAAATTCAGTTGTCTGTGTGGGTGAGCTACGGTCAGCTTTTCTTTCTCGAAAGTCAATGTTGCTTTGCTTTTAACCTTAACCCTTGTTTGTGAAAAGTAGGAGATGATTTGCCCTGTTTTCGTATTCTCTCTATAGTCTCTTAATATTTTTCAGTCTAATAGCCACTCCTCATGACGTTTTGTTTTTCGATGTACAGCATGAAAATCAGTAGCGTAGCCAGGGGGGGCTCGAGTCCCCCCCATTGGCCTGAAAAGTATGCAAAATACCACGTTTTTAGTGCTTTTGAAGACGATTTTTGCTCCAAAAATGAAAAAAGCCCCCCCCAATGGATTTGGCAATCAGAAGTTGTGAAGGACTTGCTGTGATTTGGACAAGAAAACTGGAGTTTTTTTTTTAGCCGCACTGAACGTTGGTCAGAAAAAGTTACTAAAGTTTGGTGAAGACCTTTTTTTTTTTGAAATCACCTCATTTCGGACGAAAAAATCGACTCAATCTGAACAAAGATCCAAAAATCTGGATCAAGATCGTTTGATCTTTTTTCCAGTATCCAAAACAGACCCCCCCCCCCAAATGCAAATTCCTGGTTACGCGCCTGATAAAAATCCAAACCTAAAATTTCCAATCTGAATTATTTTCTGACCAAAGCACATTGTAGGGAGATCAAGTTCATCTACAAGGTAAGCTTATACGATTGTAGCACGTAGTCTGCCAAAAGAGTGCACCGGCACTGTATATATGGAAGTTGAACTATTAAACAACAAAGTCCGTATAATTATACTTTTGAAAACTACAGTAACTAAAGGGCCTGCTCATGTTAAATAGAAATTATACGTGACTTAAGTTTAGAGTAGCTCTATTCCGCGAAACACTTAGGAAATTGCTTAAAACAGCAATGAACAGTAGAAACCTTGGCAAGCAATAAAATCAGGACTTTCCCGACACATGTATTTGTGCCATTCTCCTTGCCTTTGTGACGTTTCGTTTGTTGTGTAATAGAAGCGCTCTTTGTATGCAATTTTGTGCGGGCAGTGCCATTAACAACATCTACAATATACAGGTCTACTAGTAAACTGGGAAAAAAATAATTTTCACTCAAAATAATTTTTTTAAATAATTCATTTTTGTGTTCTAACATAAGAATCTTTGATAGCAATATCACAACGTATGCTCTTCTAATCCCGATGTACTATATTTTTCTCATCAACATTTCGTTTGTCAAAAGAAAAGAGCTTTATAATTAATTTATTCCAGTCCAAAATTGTGGGCACAAGTAGTATTGTAGACCTAATTAGTTTGGTGCTTGCCGTTTCTTTGCATTCGACTGAAATTTTGATGAAAAAAATTGGGTATGATAGTCTTTTTTTATAAATAGGTATGTAGTTTCTTCTGCAAAGCGTTTTTCCACTTCGTTATTTCATTGGCAAATATGGTAGAATTTTCTCCACTAAAGCGTAAAAAATTATCTCGGTCATGTTCGACTTCAATATATGTAGGCGTGCGGGAAGTGCAGTATTGATTTAGTGTCCAAGTTTCTCATAAAAGTTTATCTAGGTACTGCAATTTGCTTCAGTTGACCTAAGCATCAAATTATATTCAGGCAGGAAAGCATCAATAACACACGAGTTTAGATGTTTCGATGGCCTATAGAGGCGTTGTGTTGAGCAATATTACGCTTAATGCTGACCTATGAATCATAGTTTCCACCTTTGTTGCAATTAATAACTTACATCGATATCTATAGTTAGTTGTGGTCAGAACAAATTCGGTGCTTCGTATGCCAATAAAAATTTGATAAACTTTTTTGGGAGATGTTAGTGACCTATGACCTCATAAAGCGAGCCATGACGATTTAAATCCGGTTCGGGCTGTTTACATATTTTGTGTGACTCAAAAGACTTCATGAGTCGGTCGTTTTTCGGAAGATTAACGAATTGATTTCGTTTTGAAGTTTGCAGTGTGTTATCTCATTACCTTTGCAGTCTGTTACATTTTTTTGAAATTCTGAGTTGATAAAAATTTAATTTTGAAAATGTATTTTATGTGCTTGAGTTGGCATGAGGTGTTTTAACTTTAATTTTTCTTTTGCAGCAGTTAACTAAGTAAGAAAGTTAAATACGGAAGTGGTTGTCTGTGTGACTCATTGCTGAGAAGTTTGCTCATCTCACGTGCCCCTATTCTTATGTTGGAACTATCGTGCTATTGTGACGTTATAGTTCTGTGAACAATCTTCAGGTCTATCGGAATTCTACCCAACCGTCTCTTTTTGTCCTACAACTGAAGACAAATTTTCTAACCTTTGAAGAGAGTTTTCGTGTTTTTATATAGTTGGAAAGCTCTGTGCGCTCACAAGCAAGCTGCTGTTGTCATAAACGAGGTGTGACTAATATCGCGTTGTTAGACGCGAAAGAATAAAGACCGATTTAACGGAAGAGACCAGCACCTCTACTACTCCCACTCTTTCAAATACTTTGTTTCTTTTAAACTCTTTCAGCGCGAACAAAGTCTCGCTGTATATACCAAGCATCAACCTTAGATTGGTGCATGGCGTTATGGATGTAGCGTTTTATCACGACGACCCGAGCAACAGAATAGCTACAGCAGCGTACGATCCACAGTCATCTCCTGGTTCAGTTGAAAGCTTCAGCAGCACCGACGCAGGGCCTGTCCGCGCGATCGCGAAAGCCCCATTTGAGCGTTTCGGACAGGATTTTTCTAAAAGTGCTGTCTTAAAGGGAATGAACTTACAAGTTCAGAGTGGAAATATAAGTTATACCTCAGCACAGCAGTTGAATTTCGCAGTCGAGTCTGGTCCTATTACGGTGTCTTCGGACAGTTTTGCACCGCTTTCTAATTCCTACGAAGTAACGACAACTAGTAACATTGAGCTGAATATTTCAGACGCTTTTGTAACTTCAGCAACGAATAATTCTACACCTGAAGCTTTAAATATGTTAAAGGTAGGAGCACCAGACTTTGATAATATGCTGACCCAATACAGTCAAGCAGCCCCGCAGATCCAGCAACACGCTTATTCAAGAAGTCTTATGCAAGAACAAGAAATGTATGTTCAGAATTACGCCCGTGAACTCGCGCGACAACGAACCCACGGCGGAAGTAACCCCGACCTTGCCGCGTCTAACCAAGTGGCGACCCCTTCACCTTCTGGTTTGATATCCGGATCCAGTAGCGGACCCTCCCACCAATTTGAACCTTCTGACCCTTATTTCAACTCCAGACATCCCGACGGACCTTCCACCAGCGCTTTTGGGGCCCCCGCATCCACTGTGCATTACATAAACAATCCTCAACCAACTCACCCTTTATTGATGCCCCATCACAGTTTAAACCAGATCAAAGATGAAATTCCGCAAACAGTCCCGGTTTTACCGAAGCAATCAATTTCGCCGATAGACATGGAAGAACAAGAAATCATCAAAACCGAACGAAAACGCATGAGAAACCGACTGGCAGCTAGTAAATGCCGAAAACGAAAGTTAGAGCGCATTTCTAGGCTGGAAGAGAAAGTAAATAATCTGAAGCAGCAAAACCTTGAACTTTCGACCAATGCCAACGTGTTGCGCCAGCAAGTGGCGGAATTAAAATCAAAAGTAATGTCCCACGTAAATTCTGGCTGCCAAATTATGATGTCACAGCCACAGGTGACGTTTTAAGTGACGATGAAGAGCGCTTGTTGTGTGCGCTCCCGTTTCAGCTTCGGTGTTAGCCAAGAGAGCTAAAAACTGTGAATTGTAAGCCAATCAGAAGCCTTAGGCTCAGGACACTTTCTACCCAATCTACTGTTATAATTATTAACATACCCTTGCTCACATAAATGCGATTTGCCACATTTGAAGGGGTGCCAAAGACAAATTAATCCTTTATTTGTTCTATTTTCTTGATCAATTAAATGAGTTCCTTATAGTTGCGAGATTTCTCGTTTTCTTGGGATGACCCTTCATATTTAAAAGTTTAATCCAAACTGATTTTTCGTTTTTTAGCGTACTTACGTAGCACAGTACTTGAGTTCAATTAAAGCAACGCTATAGTGAAACTTCAATATTTTATCAATATACTGTATCTTAATCGTTAAAGATCTCTTCTTTCGGATTTTTGAGGTTTCAACTTTAGCTGCTAGGAGGGAATTATAAGTCTGGTTACCACCAGTATTTAAATTTTCAATGGCACATTAAATTTTTGCTCATGTCAAATTCGCGACCAAGTCAGTTCACTTGATAACGCTTCAAATTCGAAAACTCAAGAAATGAGCCGCAATAAGGGTTAAGGGTTTACTGTTAGAGAATGATAAAAAAAAACCTCAGGAGCAATTTTGCAAAAGTTGTTGTTGAACCGATTGTTGCTTCCAAACAATTAAAATTACACATTATGTAAATTTACAAAAGTGTTTATAAATTCATAAAAAGCTTTAATTTTTGATTTTAATTTTTAGTTTCGACTGATTTTTTGTTTAATTGCCGAAAGTTACAGCAAAATTTTTGTGTGAAATAGCAAATTTAGGACCTTACCAAAAAACAACCAAAATTTAGAACGGCACACTTTTTTTTGTACGAACCAATAAATTTTGGGTTAAGGCTGGTTATTCTTAAATTTTAACAAATTTTCAGCTTCATTTTTAAATTAAATTTCATGGAAACAGAAAGTGACCTAAAATCATTCTTGCTCAGTTAAACGTGGTCTTTTGTTTTGGTCATGATTATATTTTGCTTAGCCTTGAGACAAATCGACTGTGTTAATTTAGAAAAAGCCAAGAAAAGCTCTGTTTTTTAAATTTTTTGCCCCTGTTCTAAATTGTTTTGTTCATGCACGAGACTGGCATTGTTTTTAATTTGTTCTTAAATTTTGAGCAAAATGAGCCTCGTGTTTTTACAAAATTGCTCTTATGAAAAAAAATTAGAGTATTTTGTTGTTTGTGTCTTATTTTTGAAGACATCACCATAAAGCCTTATTTTGCTGATCTTTGACTAGGGTACTTCACAACCGGCCCGAATTTGGAAACTTCTGTGTGATTTTGTAGTTGAAATAATTCTTTAATACTGGAAAAAATATGATGGCTTTTAAATTGGTAACGGGATTTGGCCGCTTGCAAATTGCCCAGTATGGAAAAACTTTATTAATCTTGCACAACATAGTTTTAATGTTTGTATTATCTATACAATTTAAAGCAACTCCACGGTAAACAAATTTCCTCGTTTAATGCACGGTTGTAGAACAAATTTTATCTTCTGGAATAGTTAGTCGCTTTCGAATTCTTTTTTACTCTTGGTTTTTGCCGTTTATGCGCCATTTTACTTTTCAAAAGGACGATTTAAAGTTTTGCGTAATTCTAAAACTTTAAAGCTCATCCAGCGAGCTTTTTCAACAACGTTCTACTTTTGCTTTAAATACTGGTTTATCTAGGAGTTTAAATAGCAATTATTTTGGTAAAATTGCTTGATTTAAGCCTAACAAACGTAAACGCCGATATACGCTCTGAACAAAACCGGAATTGTACCTGCAATATTCGTTTTTTTTTTAACTTTTGACAGATTCGTTGTTGCGTCTACGAATTTACGTCAATATGCTTGCGAATTGACCCAACATCAAAGCATGTAAAAAAATGTAAGCGCAAAAGTTCCTTTGTAACTTAATTACTTTATCGCCAAAAGTGCGCGGTGAAACATTTATGCAGTTCGAAATCAAGTTCGAAATACCCCATGTTTTGAGGTTTCAAGCCTTTGCTATAAGGCCTGTGTTGTATTTCGACTCCAAACAGTGTTGCTAGACATAGTTCGTCGTACACAATCGTATATTGTATTGCTACTAGCGGTTTTATCTTATTGCTGCTGATCACCGTTATTTCAAAATATTTGCACTGTTTGCATTGCTTTTTTGTCTTACTGTTTTATTTATTTTTGTGTTTTGTGCCTTTTTGTGAATTGTTAGTAAGCTGAACGCAAGTTAAATTTTACACCAACAATCAGGCGTCACTAATTTCGCTGCTAATGGCGATCAGCAAAGCATAGATATGTCCAACATGTGACGCATAAGCTTTAAAATTTAGTCTGTTCCAAAAAGTGGTTGAATCTGTTCAAATTGGCTGAGTCTTTTGTTTTTTGTCCCCGCTTGTCCCCTCCCTCCACACATTTATCCTCTTTCTAAGGTTCGAAAAAAATTTTTTTCAACTGCTAAAATTGAACTCAGAAGAGTAAAACTCAGATCAAATTTGACTCGAATCATTGGTTAAAGCCTGAGTTTTAATATTGTGTCTATAACAGTTAAACTCAGTTTTAAGGGTCGAATGCACAAATGTGGATTAACTTAGGCCGCGTAATAATAAAATTAACAGAAAAATATTGGACAAAGGGTCAAGATAAATTGTCATAAATACAGTATAATGCCATTTAAGGATTACCTTTCATTCAATATTAGTTTGAAAGTGGTTATTTCACCGAAAATTTTAAGTTAAAGGAAATAAAATAAAAAATATCAGCGCATTTTTCATTGACTTTTTTTAAGGGTTAGGATTACAGTTTGGATTAGGGTTAAGTTAGGGGTTAGTTTTAGAATAAGGTTTTGAGGTTGGGTTATATTTGGATTAGAATTAATAAAAAACTAGATAGAAACTCCCGGTGAAATAGTCTCTTCCTACAGTATATCACTCCCTACATATTTAACGCCGTATAAGGCAGAATATAGTGATACTGACCATCCGCTGCTTGTCTTCGTTGGAGCATTCCGTGCTAAAAGTTGTATCACATGTACTGTTGCATGAAACTAGTGATCTCTACCTTCAAACTTTTTCCAACGAGTGGATGTTTATTAGGTCCTCGTAGTTTTGCAACCTCTCCAGAACCAATGTTCAATGTTTACGTTGGTGTCAAATTGCTCATGTGAATTTCGAAAAATTGATTTTGAAACGATGACGTCATGATAAGTGACGTCACTGCTTAATTTTGAAATTTAGCGCTTCAAATCATGCATGTGCTTTGATGCTAAAAATAAATCCGAGTTAAAGTGACATTGTCAGCTACACTAGAAAGTATTCTAATTTTGGGAATTATATGGAAAAAACTTGTTTTGGATGAAATGTTTCCATTACTATTGGTAATTTAAAATTGAAGAAGATGATAAACACAAATGTTGGTACAAATTTTTATTTTTACATGAATTTTTAATATTTATATGGCTGCAAGCGCTTTTGAATAATCGGGGAGATTTAAACTCTTAATCCTAATCAAGGTCTTCTGCTGTTTTCAATACCGAGAGTTACTGTAGCTTTGTTTTGTCACAACAAAACACTCGTTTCAATTGGTTTCTATGACGTACCGTACCAATTGGTTTCTTTCCATGGTAGAACTTTTCTTTATAAAAGAGATTTCTAAATCCGCTCTGCGTTGGTGGAGTAGGAAACAATAATGCGGTTTGATCTAAATCGTAATTGAAGGCCGGTGTGCAACCCACCGTAGCCCTCTTTTAAAGTTATTGTAAAAAATGGAAACTGACCTTATTTACCTCTCGCTTTTATCCCTTGTCAATTCATTAAACTTTTCATTTGCATATAATCGTTACTCGAAATATTGAAAAATTCGAAATTACTATGAGTGTATCAGATTTGAGTTCATATGTCGATAAAAGAAGTCAATACAAGTACAATACTTTGCTAACTTGCTTGATAATAAACTTTTAAAAAATGATTATTATAAGCAGAGTGCAATTAAATTTGGCAAGGGACTGTGAGCACAAAAATTTAACTTTCCTAACTTTTTGTTGGCCAACTAAATTTGAAGTCTCGCCAGCTTGGTGTTTCTCTCTTTATTCAATTATTTCTCTCCTTCCGTATTTAAAAGAGTCTATGGTTGGATTGATCATTTTATTAAAATCTGTGACCAAATAGATTACGGCAGCATACGTACTACTTAAGTATTTTTGTTCAAGTCACTTGTCACGTTTGTTGATCTAAGATCCCACTTGATTTATATTTTAAAATCAAAGTCCAAGTATCAAAAACGCAGTTTGAAATCCATTGCCTTCATTTTCTTGATTACTTAGATTGTCTGAGTGGCGAAAACGAATAACTGCGCGTAGCAACATATGTGTTTTAATGCAATATGCATCGAGTGAATGAGCTCTTTGCAAATATTTGCATTCTTTTATCTGGTAACGTCGACAATACTGTTTTTTTTAGAAGAATTAGTCTACGGTTGATATCAGCGTTTCAAAAAGTGCTCAATAACGAAGGGTTAAAGCGAAAATCACAGCAGATTATTATAGTCGTAAAATGTACCCCCTGATGGTTTCTTTTACGGGTAACACAGACCGTTGAGTTTTGAGATTTTTAATGTTTTAGTTCTGTAGCAATCTGCAGTGAAAAATTATGGATTATTTTAGTTATTGAATTTTGGAGAATGCAACATAATTCTAGTAATTTTAAATCATTTGATTTCAAGAAATGATTCATTTTGAACTAACCAAAATAAACTACTTTCGAACCAGGTTCAGGAGGTCTGATTTGAAATATACCTTGACTCTAAATCCACTTCTGCTTTGAAAAATTTGGATCCGGTTTCTGCTCTAGTTTTACGCAAATATTTAACTCCGATTCTTCTGCTTACCTGACCTTCTTGTTGCTTTTTAAAGATTTTGTGCTGGAGCAAAAAACTGCTTGGCTATGTCGTAATACGGCCCCGCTTTTCCGTTTTTTCAAAACAAAAAGGGAATAACTATTTTATCGAAAATTTTTAAGTTAAAAAGAACTAAAAGAAAGTGAGAAATATTCATGTACGTATTTTTCATTTACTTTTTTAGGGGTTTAAGACTTTGGTTTGAGTAAGAGTTTGAATAAAATTTGGGGTTAGTTTTAGAGTAAGGATTTGAGTTTGGGTTAGGTTTGGGTCAGAATTAATAAAAAGCTAGATAAAAATTTGCGGTGAAACAGTTTCTTCCAAACAGAAATATATCCACTTTGTCCAAATGCTTCATGCACTGCTGCTCCCGTTATCGATCTTTTATCTGTGTTTCAAATTCCAATTATAAAAATTTTTTATTGAAAGGTTTTCGTTTTTACTAGTCCACTTTCAGACTTTCTATGTGGTTCCTGTGCCTGCATCGCCGAGTCGCGCCAAAAAGTGCCAAATAACTAAAAGCTGTACCAATCCAAGCGATTATATGTAAGGGATGTTCTTTTGGTTTTGTTGTATTGCGTGGTTCTCCTCCTGTCACCGGACAGCGTCAGACATCAACTATTGAACGATCCACTCATTTTTCATTGCATTGACTATTTCGTGTTTGGAGGAATCCGCATCTACTTAGGAGTTTCCCCTGATCCAATGTTGCTGTGGATTTCTTCGAATTCTTGTCCACTGAATTTGCTGCTTGTTCGAAGCCACCAAGCAGAGATATTCATCGTAAAGCGTCTGATCCAAGGATGCTACAACGTGACCGGGGTCGGGGTTGAACTCCGATCTTGCGATTAGGGTTGTCGTAAAACCGACGCCTTTTCCCGTTCGGCCATGCTGCCTCGGTGACATGTAAACTCTTTGATTTTCACGGTTATTTTGGGATTTGGCATTCTTGTCATGATGACTCAGCAATGCGCGCAGGTACTGGAGCCATGAACCGGGACTGAAAAGACGACATGTAAAACCGCTAAATATAAAAACGTCATATTAACATTGAAGTTGAGTAGTAAGCTACTCGCATATCAGTTTGTGAATTTAATCGTATAAACAAGACCACCGACCTTTTTGTTTGAATTTACTACTCCGGCTTTCTTCAAAAACGCAGTGTCACATTGGAAATCGGACCTGCACGACCTTGATTTTCTGTTGGATAGACACGATTGCACTATTATCCTTCCCCCCCCCCCCAAGCCTCAGCGCTAATTGTTCCGACGTCTATGCTTGTGTGGTGTTGTATTTATTGTCGATTTGCTCCAATATTAAAATTAAAAATTTCTGAATGAGATCACGTGATAGTTTGATTTTTGCACTGCCTCAAGCAAGCTTGTTGGTTGACTGACTGGCTGTTTATTTTGGGCCAAAAAAATCTCATGGAGACATGATATTTTTTCAATACATCAGCCTTATCAAAGTCTGAGACTCGGTAAAAGTTTGCCACAATTTTCTTCAAAAACAACAATTGGCTTTGCCGGCCTACGGAGTTTTTTTTCAATTTGACGTCAAATGCTTTCATCGTCGAATAAAGCATTTTCGTTCCAAAAGTAAAAAATAAAAATGGCGTTTGAGGGGTATTGCGTTTTCGGATTATCGATTTCAGGTCGAAAGAAAGTTAGTAACGGCGTGATAGTTGTAGTGAGGCAACTTACCACCTTCATGTTAGCACAAAAGCACCATTCAGCAGTCATTGATCAAGAATTAACCATAAGAAAGACTCCAAGAATGACCTCATCAATACTACGCATTATGTTATCACGTAATGGTGACGTAATTATAAAAGATTTATCATTTCAGCAACCTTAATATTTTATCAGTAAGCCATATTTTAAACGTGCTGCGGATAAAACTCGGTGTTGCAATGAAAATTTGACATTTTCATAACTCATAAATCAGTGTTTTAGATCAAAAATTTCGCAAAACGCTGTTATGCACCGCTATGGCAGAGACACTATTTTAGTATCACAAATTGGCCTTTTCTTTTATGAAACCCCCTGGTTGAATCAAAACGTGGGTGACATGGTGAAAAACTGAAAACCCAGTGGAGAGGCCTACAAAAACTGGTGAAAATGCACACTTCTCTGATTGTTCTCAGCTTTATTTTTTACTTTTAGTGGCTAAAACTGCACCGAAGAAAACTTTTTTTTGGTCGCTACTTGTTTTTTAGCTGAAAATGCAATCTGATGGTCGGGAAGCATAATTATACTTTGCGAGGAACTTTAACTGAAAGGGCCTACGGGCTAATGCTCTTCAATGCGGCCAGTAGCGTAGCCAGGCTGTAGACCCCCCCCCCCCCCCCATTGGCATGTCGACCAAAATGCAGAATGAGAAAAACACTACGTTTTTAGCACTATTGAGACTGTTTTATGCACTGGAGTTGACTAAATAGTGATTTAAAACATTTTTTGAAACTTATATTCAAAGAGGGGGGGCTAATTTTCAAAAATAGAACCAACAAATAAATAAAAACTTTGAAAAATGGTCAAAAATAAGTAATCAAATTTGATCGCAAGTGTAAAAATGCTAAACATAGATGTCATCAACAAACGTACTATAAACTAAGGAATAGAGGGGGAAGGGGGCTATTCCGTATTAGTTAATTATCAATAATTTCTTTCAAATCTCTTTTCATGAGCCCCCCCAATTATTTTTGTCTACAAACTGTATACAAAATAGACTACTCCGTGTGAGTTTTATAGAACTATTAGATTTTAAATTTACAGCATCTAAATAAGAGAACTAAAATTTTACCATTCGCCACCTCTCAAATAGCCCATTTATGCAACCAGTTTAATCATGTTAGCACTGCCAATTTATAAGCCACGTTTTAAAAGCATTATTTTTTTATCGAAATAGCCTTAGAATTTAGTTATTTTTGCAAGAAAACGCAAAATTTTCGAGCGCTGGGGGCTCCGCTCCCAGATCCCCAAAACAGCCCCCATTGCGAATTTTTGGCTACGCGCCTGAATGCGGCCCTGAAAACGTCTACTTACAGTATATATAGAAGGTGCAGAAAAAAATAGCTATATATTCCAACGTGATGTCATATGTGATCTGGGGTTTCAAGCCCGTAGCCCGAACAGTATCTTAATCATCATTATATCTCTTCAAATCGGAACTAAAAAAACGGTTTGAAATTTTGCAATTTGGAAGCCGTACTACATGATACACTTTATGAGTCTTATTAAATACTACATGATCAAACAAAACGCTTTATGAGTCTTATTAAATTTTGTTAAATTTGACCCAAAAAACTTTTGGTGAAGTTAATTCTCTAATTGTGAAAAAAATGTCCAGTTCATAAGTGTACCGGATCAACAGATTTTGGCAGCAGGATAATTTTCGCTGTTGTTCGCTATTATCTGGACTGAAACCATAACATTTTAAGTTTATTACGACCTTGTAAAAATAGCTCTTTTAGTAAGCAGCAACCAGCGCCAGTGTGAAGAAATAAAACAGCTCGTTTCACAACGCTTTATTGACAAAAGTTTTTAATAATGCATAAGTGTTATGGTTTCATAATAATTGTCGCTAAAGGTCTTTCCACACTTTCGCCCACGCCTTATACGCGCTATTGTTATAAAACTTCAGCATGCAAATGCCAACCTTTTTAACCGGCTAGTAGAAAGTTGGGAAACCCGTGGTAGAACTTGGAAGATGAAATCCGACCTTTACATTCGCTTTTATTTTACGGATTTGACATTGACTACACTTCTGCAGTCACGAAACATTGTGCACATAACAAATTCTTGGATTCGTTTTGGCATAAAGAGAAATTTGAGCGAATTTTTTCAATCATTGAAAAAAATTGGAAATTGAAAGCCACATGATATTATGCTGGTCGTAACGTATTACTGAAAAATAAAGATACATCGAATTTTAAAACTGAAATTTATAGTCCTAAACACAGACTAAGTTGTAGGAAGAATAGAGAGATTTAAGGGAAAAGCAATAGGGATTCAGGAGGGAGTTCCCAAACAAAAAATAAGCTTTAAAAAATTTGTATAATAGGTGGTAAGCTACCAATTCATTTTTATCATCTTCCTGCTCAAAAATAAATGTGTTAAGAATGAGGAATAGGGGTGGTGGACTGGACATACATAACATAGCATTTTTATTTTTGTCGCGACTACAACACAGTTTCAATTGATATCATCACGAAAAAGCAAAAAACAAACGATTAGTAAAAAAGGAGCTGTAAAAATTTTGGTAATTCGGCGACAGGGAGGCTACGAAAAGACCTCATCGAGTCAAAGCAGCCACCCTATACACTATGCCGTAGTCACAGGGAATACACACGTCATACAACCTTTCACTTTTTGATTATGGAGAACAACAGTGGGATAATAAACATTATTTGTGTTCGACCTTTTGACAGCATTACAAGGTGATTCCAAAGAACTGATTCCAAAAAATGATTCCAAACAACACTTACAGTTAACGCAAGTTTTGCAATGATATACCGGCTTAGTTTGTGGATGTAAAACCTCATTTTGCCGAAGATAAGAATTTTTATTATGCCACTCTTCCTTTCAGATCACACGATTGACACATTTCCTTTTTTTGTTCTTCCCGCCTTTAGCCGGAAATATCCCCACCCCTTTTTTCCCAAAACAGCCATCGAGAATAACCCCAAATTAATCTTTTTATATATATATGATATTAACTGCGTTGATTTTTTTTTTTTTATTGCTATAATAAAAAACGAAACCGAACCAAGCGAGAGCCTGCACCAGATCACGGAAAATTTGCATCGGTACCGGTTTGCCAGAACAAAAAAATTCATTTGACAGTCAAATACTAGAATGAGTTTTATTCCGGAGGAAATTTTGAAGAAATTGCGAAATTGTACTGCATAGCCAGCATAGTTTATTTGCTTTTGCAGAAAAAAGTTGATTTAATTTTTTTTTTGTTTTTCGGAATATCAAAGGTTTCTAACAATGTCTTGGAAATGGAAGTTGTCCGAAATATTGCCTCCGTCAAAAATGGGAAGAAATTTTGCCCTATTTTCTTTGTACCATTTTACCAACTTTGAAATTTGGTAAACTGATGGCTTGCTGTTGTCGGTTCAGCTGTCGTTTATTGCGGAGGCTAATTAAAGTTATGGTGCTCTACAGTGTTATACTGCTGCGTATGACGTCTGTGCAGTTTTGATGCATTAAAATGTATGCGTTGTCAGGAAAGCGGAAGTCCTGTGGCGTAACAAGCAAAGCAAAATGAAGTGAAAAACGTGCCCGGTCGGGAGAAATCTTCACACGACATTCCTTCACGTCACGTTTTTGATCTAGAGCGCGACCGGAGATTTTGTTGATTGCTTGACTCGCAATTGATTTTGCTCGAAGTTTTTCGTTCAACAAGCCTAAAAATATCGCGAAGCAGCTGTTTTTAATAACAATAACAAATAAGGAGCTTCTCTTCAAAATACTCGAAGCTGGGCCCACTACTTCTAAGTTCATTCCAATTTGACGTAAAGTACAAAACGGAAAGTACTTTACTTACGTACAACTTGACGTAAATTACTTTTAAGTTCATTCCAAATTGACGTAAAGTGGTTTTCAATTATCGCTCAATAAGCAAAACCTTGGGTCAGAGTCTCAGTGATCGAAAGACTGCTGGTTTCCGGTACGAATCCCACCCAATAAACTGGTAAATGAGTGGCTGTGTCGGGGATAGGAGAGTTACGGCAACGATTCTCAATCTGTCTACAATGATGGTGAGACCCAGTATGACGAAAGACTTGTCTCAAGCTTAACCTAAACAAAGGTGCTCGTCTCTATTAGTGTGGCAAGATGACCCTCTCCGCGTTGCTACCTGGTATTTTCTTGAAAATGAATAATTGAAAAAATGATTTTAGTGTACACTTTCAGGTTTTTGTGATTGATTGTGATTTCATCTTAAAGGCGGTGAATCCTCCAGCCAATTCCGGTGGTTTACAAGAGCTAAAATTGAACTATACTTTTTGATATTTTATGTTTCGATTTTGGGGCTGCGTTTGCGAACATATTCAACAAATACAAAAAGATATCCCCCGACAAAAAGTTTTTGGAAACTCTGAGTTTTGTTCTTCCCGCCAAAACCACAGTTCTCTAAACTATTAGGGCTACTGTAATCTTGTTAAACTATTAGGCCAAACTATTTCTAAACTATTAGTCCTAATAGTTTAGAGATAGTTAGCCCTAAACTATTTAAAAATAAACTATCTCTAAGCTATTAGGCCTACCACAGTTCTCTAAACTATTAGGCCAACTGTGGTTTTAGCGGGAAGAACAAAACTCAGAGTTTCCAAAAACTTTTTTCGGGGGGATATCTTTTTGTATTTGTTGAATATGTTTGCAACCGCAGTCCCAAAATTAAAACAAAAAATATCAAAAATTATAGTTCAATTTTAGCTATATAGTAAACCACCGGAATTGGCTGGATGATTCACCGCCTTTAACTTACCAAGTTGCCTTGACTTTGAGTCAAGCAGCCACCTGTTCTCTTGTCTACCACATACGGTAGAGGTTTGACACCGAAACTTTCTTTACTGAATGTCAAAAAGAGAAAGCTATAAATACCATAATCAATCAAACCAAATCTTTCATTATACTCGCTGTATTACGCCGAAGCGTGTAACGAGTTGGCGAGGCCCATCTCTACGGCATTGCGCCCGCGCAACACAGCTCCTTTTGAAGATAACGTCGCAGCAATGGCAAGCCTTAATCAACAGTTTAGCTATAAATATTAATCTTTATAATCTTTTGTTTGATCTGACCGCGAATGGAATCGAACTAGAGTCTACCGTTTCAGTGGCAGGCGCTCCATCCACTCAGTCACTATCCTGCAAATATTACCATAAATAAGACAAATATGTTAGGAATACTGTGTACTTGTCAGACAATAAGAATATAATAACTATTTGCCTGAAATTAAAACAGGGAATGAAACCTTAAACCGGTAATCTTTTTTCATTTGAGTAATTAAGTTATTTCAAAGAACTGGGGGTTTTCATTATCGTAATTTCCTTAGCAAGTTTGTTTTTTATTTACGCCATATTTAGTCATAAATCATGAAAAAAGTAGGTCAATAATGCTAAATATATACTGCATGACGCATAAATATTATCAGCCAAACCCGTTGCATTTTGTATCTTAGGAGGTCGTCTCTCTTTCAAAAATCCCTAGAGGTTATTTTAGCTCAATCAGACAAAATTCTTCGACGGTTTAGTTTCCATAAATTACGGAATTACCGGAATTTTAAATTTTCATAATACTTAAATTGCTGGAACGGAGGTATATCAGTCGCAAAACCCTATACGCGTTGCCAGAGTTTTTGATTGGGGGGGAGGGGGGCAAACCACAAATCACATACAGTGACGTCATCAGAATTTTTCGAAAGAGGAACTTTTTGTGGGACAAAGATATCGTAGAATGGAAGATCAAAAGCCGTGGCATGAACTGGAATTTAACCAGGATTTTGCTAAAGGGAGAGGGCTTAAACCAAAGGTTAAAAAGTGAAAACGTCCAAATTGAGAGACGGGTTGACTAAAGTAGTGTAACTCAAACGGATCACAAACGGGGGTCTGGGGACGAAGCCCCCAACTGCCAAAGACTATGGGGATCCGGGGGGAAGCCCCCGGCCTCTGCGCGATTTTTAGTAGTTTTTTGGAAGAAAGGCTATTTTAATGCTATTGGATCACATTTCGCACGTGTTCAAAGCCATTTGAAAGAACTGGATTTTTTACATTTGAAAGCCAATCAAAAAAAAATAAATTGTTCAATCCTCCTTTTACTTACAGTTTAAGTCCAAAGCACGTTTAAAATCTTGCGTTTGGGGATTAAATATTGTAAGTGATTTGGCCCAGATAGAGGGAAGTAAGATACATTGCCTCCTGCACTATTTTAGCAGTAAATAATGATCCACTTGAAAATTTTCTTAGTTTTTTTTTGGCTTGAAAATAATCAGTTGTAGGAGTATACACGTACGGCCAGGGGGCCCAGCAGTGGCGGATCTAGAAAATTTTGGTGGGGGGGATGACAAAATTTATGAGCACAAATTGTGTATAATCTCAAAATTTTGCATGTTTATGATTAATATTCTTGACCTCGCGCAAACTTGTTGGGGATATTTTTGATCCGTCCCATCCCAAAAACGTTACCAGCATATATACTATTTTTTAAAATTTAACCAATGACATAAAACTAGTTTAATGTCATTGACTTAATCAATTCAATTCAATTCAAATTAATAACATAAAACGCTCTTTTCGTCTTTCCTGCGTCAAAAATCGTATTTATTTAACTTTCGCTAGTATAACCGTCTGCATCTACACAGAACAGGCGCGTTGCCAGAAATTCGCGATGAGGGAGCTGCTTTGGGGGTCTGGGGGCGGAGCCCCCAGCGCTCGAAAATTTTGCATCTTTTTGCAAAAATAACTAAATTTTAGGGCTGTTTTGATAAAAAATAATGCTTTTAAAACTTGGCATAGCAATCGGCAGTGCAAACATGATTAAACCGGTTGCATAAACGGGCTATGTGAGAAGTGGCTAGTGGTAAAATTTTCTCTTGTTTACACGCTGGGAGATCATAAAATGCTATAATTTAATAAAACTCACACGGAGCAATCTATTTCTACTATATTTTATACAGAAAAATAATTGGAGGGGGGCTCATGGAAAGATATTTGAGAGAGGTGATTAGTAATTAACCAATACTGAATAGATCCCCCCCTGTTCGTGAGTTTATAATATTTTTGTTGATAAAACCTATGTTAAGCATTTGCAATGAGCTATATTAAATTTGTTTGCTTATTTTTGGCCATTTTTCAAAGTTATTATTGATTTGTTTTATTTTTGACAAATTAGCCCCCTGAATATATGGTTCAAAAGATACTTTAAATCACGTTTTAGTCCATTCTAGTCCAATAACTAGTCTCAGAAGTGCTAAAAACGTGGTGTTTTTCTTATTCTGCATTTGCCCCTACCCCACCCTCCCTTGGCTGCGCTACTCACACAGAATGCGTAAAAACTACCTGCATCGGACTTTGATATTTCTATTGTCAAAAGTCTATTTTGTTCAAGAGTTCATTCAGCATACCGTAACTAACAATGTAATAAAACTACATTCCAGAAGACATTTGACTTGATGTTCTATCAAATCGACACACTTTTTGTGCGAAACCGCACTACTGTATTGCGCAGGCGCGTAGCCAGAAATTCGCAATTGGGGGGCTGTGTTGGGGGGTGGTGGAGCATCCAGCCGCCGGAGGCCAATGGGGGTTTGGGGGCAAAGCCCCCAGCCGCTGGAGGCACGGGGTCTGGGGGCGGAGCCTCCAGCGCTCGAAAATTTTGCATTTTTTTGCAAAAATAACTTCATTTTAGGGTTATTTTGATTAAAAAATAATGCTTTTAAAACGTGGCTTAGAAATTGCCAATGCAAACAAGAATAAACTGGTGGCATAAATGGGCTATTCAGGAGGTGGCTATTGGTAAAATGTTAGTTCTCTTGTTTAGATGCTGGTAAATTATGAAATCGAATAGTTCAATAAAACTCTCACAGAGTAATCTATTTCGTATACACTTTATAGAGAAAAATAATTTTGGGGGGGGCTAATGAAAAGAGATTTGAGAGAAATGATCGGTAATGAACTAATCTGAATAGCCCCCCCCCCTATTCCTTAGTTTGTAGTATATTTGTTGATGACACCTATGTTTAGCATTTTTACACTTGCGATCAAATTTGATTGCTTATTTTTTACCATTTTCCAAAGTTTTCATTTATTTGTTGGTTTTATTTTTGACAAATTAGCCCTCTTCCCCCTGAACATATATTTCAAAAGATGTTTTAAATCACTATTTAGTCCACTTCAGTGCATAAAACAGTCTCCAAAGTGCTAAAAACGTAGTGTTTTTCTCATTCTGCGATTTGGTCGACATATCAATTGGGAGCTATAGCCCCCCCCCCCCCCCCCCCGGGCTACGCTACTGGTATTGCGTGTGGTTTGAGCGAAAATGCGCCATAATTGAACTCCTGTTGTGTTATGCCTTTATCGTTGAAAAGTTGGAGTTGTGAATTTTGCTAGTTTGGCGCTTTCAAATCAATCGGACCTGTAAAAAACTAATTTCTGCTTTGTAAAAAGTTCGCTTTAAAAATAACTTTTTCCTCCCCCCGCCCTACCCCAACCCCCAATGGCTTCAGAAATTATATCGCAGTCACCCGGCCTATCGAGTATTCACTGATTGCTTTTTTTCAAATGTTTAATATTATGCATATGCACGTTATGTTTAGGCTGGTGGGGGGATGCATCCCCCCCATTCCCCCCCTAAATCCGCCATTGGGGCCTAGGTCCCCTCAACTAACTCAAATTCAATAATTTGTTCAATGAGCATTTTGTCCAAGCTAATTTATTTTTCAAAAGTATTTTGTCGCGTAAAAACTGGCGAGGTGGTGAATTGTTCCTAATGAAAAATGGTACAACAGAGGGTTACACCTACTAACCATGTTATTGTCTGAGGCCCCTGGCATTTTGGAGATTTTCGTAACCCTTGTTCTGCAAGTTAAGCTGCTCAAAGAGTACAAAATCGTGCGTGGTAAGTTATTTAATGGGCATTTTAACATAATACATTTTTAGCATAGCTTTTTTTGTGTGTATGGAGAGAGTTTCGAAGCAATCCGCAGTATTCGATCGAAATGCAAGTGATTTCGAACTAACACCCAGCTTGACTGCTACTTTTTGCACCGATTATTTGGCCATACCTTATTGTAGTAGAGTATGCAGCACTTGACGTTGATAAGCTGTTCTTTTAGGAGGTGTCATCGTTCTACTTTACTCTTTAGCGTCCTCCAGCAAATCAAATATTTTCAACTCTAAAATTGAGCTATCTGCGAAAAAATCCTACTCACATTGCAAATTCTTGCAGAGTGCTAGAAATGCAATTTGCAAGTTTGTTTTACATCAGCGTTTGTGTCTAACCTATGGTGTTTGTTCCAATTTGCTTAAGTGTAATTCCAGATCGGTAATCTGTTTATTGAATGTTGTAGTTAATACTGAATTTAGAAAAAAATACTTTCAATTAAACGTGAATTGAAAGCAATTTATTGCTGGCTCACAGTAAATGGTATAGTAATTGCTTCAGGGTGCATTTATTTTAAGCACAATACCAGTTTGCAAGGTTTATTTTGTTCGACCACAGAAAATCTTGGCCCGAAATCGCTCTTCCCACGACGCTTGTGTTCTGCGACTCTCGAATAGCTCAGCATGAGCATCAAACCAGGAGCAAGCAGCTTTTCAGTTTCAGACGCGTTGCCTCAAACAAATCTGAGCGGCGTCACCAGTCACTGCCAGACTAGATATCCGTTTTCAATTACAATATAAACAAAACTGATCCCTACGTTGCACCAATAACAAATTGCAAGCGCGGTCTTTTCCGAACACGGAACGGAACATAAAGCGCTTTTACCAACATTTTTACATGTCCACCTTTCAGCCAGGTACTCGACTACTCGGTTCCGGTGCCTGCTGATTGCAGAGTAATTTGGTACTTTTTTGATGTGTCTCAGCAATAAGCATTATTAAGCAGGCGCCAAAACCAAAAACGAGAACTAAAAAATGGCCGCGTAAAAACGTACTAAAGGATTCCATTATGTAAACGAAGCAATCAAGCACCAACCGGATCAGAAGTGGGCATGTAAAGCAAAACTGAGAAGCCCCGAGGCAATAGTGTCAGTTCCAAATTTACTACGGTAAAACATGCCACCAAATTACCAATGTGCAAAGTGTGTTTTTAATAAAATATTAACTGACCAACCATAAAAGCAACTCTGGTAAATGCATGTATTGTGCTTCACTTGCTGTTTTTGCATGTTTTCAGCATATTTGATGAATTTTTTTTATCTCCATGAAGATGCAAAGCGCTAGAGTTTTTGTTTAGCTCGCACATTGCAAACATAAAAAATTCATCATGGAATCTCTGGAAAGAATACTACTGTAGCTTGTCTACATAATAAATTTACAGTCAGCACGCTGCCACAGCTTGAGGTCGATCCTTCCTTTAAAAATATTTGAGTTAACTGCACCAAGACTGTCAGAGCACCTGCAATGAACTATCACATCCAAATGCACATCAGCACTAAATACTGTTTTTATTTTACAATACAAAAGAAATATTTATACCTGTAAAATTTTTTAACACAAAAAATTTACGTTCAAACAACAGATTTATTTATTCGTAGTCGTTTTAGGTACCTTGTATAGACGGTTTTATGTTTAACCGCTTTGCGTGCTTCTGGCCTAAAGGCAACCAGCGCGGAAGCCTAGAGAAGAGCCACCAGAATGGTGACTACTTAAAAACAAGCAATGCAAAAAAGTTTTTCTCCCACAGGATTCGAACCAACAGCCTTTAGGCCAGAAGCACGCAAACCAATTAAACATTAAAAATCTGGCCAGCAAACGTCAAAACATCACGATTAAATTATTTTCAGACTGTTTTATGTTGTTAAAAATTCAATTCTGATGATTTAATAACGGGGAAATAGATTGTTAAGGTGGTCTAAACAACCGACAATAAATAGATGTTTCAATTTGTTTTTGAGCACTATAATCTGCTATTAAATTTGTAAAGTGCACTGCTGGAATCTCAGATATCTCACAAAAAGCGGCTGCTAAAATTAACTTTCTCTGAAGAAAACTTGCCACAAAGTACTGAAAAACTCTAAGTGTCAAAGATGACATTTGCCAAAAAAATTGTCATACAGTAATCTACTGCATAAGTTCACACCAGTTCAAGTTCGCATCCCTATTAAGTTCACCAAGCAAATAAGTAACAATTCACATTATTGAAGACTCTCTATTGCACACATACGGTGCTTACAAAACAATTACACCAATTATTATACTTATTACAGTCAGGTGGTCAGCAATTACCAATTTGAACATAAATTGTTAAGTTCGCAAGAGCTAGTTCGATTCAAACTTTAATATTATCTAAAATTATTACTGTACATTTGCCAGAAAGCAGAATAACATTAGTCTTAATCCGAAAATCTGCTAAATAAATTTTTGGTAAAATAAGAAAATACTAATTTATAGCATAACTACTGTAGTTAAGAAAGAGTAACAGTCCCTAACAAACACAGTAAGAAAAACAATAATTTTGAGAAATGAAATTCTACTAATCAAATTAATGTACCCAATTGTTTTCAGAGATGTGCAACCAAAAAAAAACATATCTGATAGAGCTACATTATTTGTTCATAAACACTTTGCCATCATTCAATTTTAGTTTGTGGCTTTTGTTTGAATTTTTGGTTTTTAAATGTTTTCTTTTCTTTTTCAGTGTTGTTTTTTTTGAAGAATTACTGTTGGTTTGCAGCAAATTGTATTTGGTTAAAAAGGATTGTTCATACTGTGCTAATCTGGCCAATTTTCCTGCTTGTTTTATGCCATGTCGAGCACCTTTATGTGCAGTTCTTCCACCGCAAACTTTTAGCAAGTGGTCATCAGTCAAGCATGCATTTCCTATGATGGTGTCTTCTTCATCACTTGTTGAAGAATCAAATGTCTGCTCTACCACACCATCAACCATCACACCATTTTGAACAAAGCTTTTGTAGGAAAAATGCCCGGCCTTCTTTCTTTTTCTTTTGTTTTCTTTCTCTTTTGAAGTGATTTTTACTCCATTAGGCTCATTTTCAACAAAAATATTAGAAGAAGCATTTTTAAATGCATCTTCCCACCAAAAATTTGTGAACTGCTTTGCATGATTGTAACCAACACCAGCCAAGTCTTTTTTTATTTTCACTTTAATTGGTTCTGGCATACCATCTTCATTTGCTCCCAAACCTTTGCCTTCTACCCATCCATGTTTGCTCATAAATGAACGAGCAAAGTCAGACATTATTGTTTACAGAAAGTCCTCATATCATTATAGAAGTTTCAAACTAAACTAAAAAATTCACTGCATAAAAAGATAAGTTAATTAGATTAAATTCATGATTTTGTTGTGTTTTTAGGTAGGCCTTACAAGTAACAACATCTTAAGTACCATACCCATGGCCATTACAGGTAGTCCCATACTAAAACCTCATTAATCAATTACCATTGCAACAACATTGTTCATAAGCTTTAAAAGCTCCAACAGAGCACATTCTTATCAGTTATTTTTTGTATTAATTAACCTGTTAATTAATATTCTTCAGTTAGGCTGGGCCTATATCAGCGGCGAAGTCAGAAGGATAGGCTATAGCCCTCCTTCCCCATTCAGCATTGGTCGGTCGACCAAAATGCACAATAGAATAGGCCTAAAGCCTACTGCATTTTTTGCACTTTCTAGACGTTCTTTTGCAGCAATAAACTAATAAGTCCATATCAGTTTTTTGATTTTTGGAGATGCATGAGCTATTTTGCCTCTAGAAGCAAAATAGTGTTTTTCCTCTGTTTGGGTTAGGGTTAGGGTTGGGATTAGGGTAAGGATTATAGGGTTAGAGTTTGGGTTAGCATTAGGCTTAGGGCTATTTCGGCAATTGCGGCAAAATAGCCGTTAGGACTATTTTGCCTCCAAATGGCAAAATAACATGGGGCTATTTTGCCTCTAGAGGCAAAATAGCCATAGCCTTTTTCTAATTGTTTTTTCAACTGCGTTGAGCAACTGTCTGAAATAGTTCGTATGGAAACTAATGCATGCAGTATAAAGTACTCAATCATTACAATTATCATTTAAGTGGTTGAAAGCCTTTTTCGAAACATATGCTAAAGATTGTAAAAGAGGAGTAAATATTTGTCAAAAATAAATAAGCTTACAAATCAGTAAAAACTTTGAAAAATGGCCAATAATAAGCAATCAAATTTGATCGCTTGATCCAAAATGTCAAACATAGCCTTCACCAAAAACAATTGGGGGGATGGTGAGGCTATTCAACACCAGTACCTGACTACGTAAATTATTAGCTACGGTAGCTACCAATTTCTTTTCCCAAGTGCTGTCTCAAATCTCGTTCTGATTAGTCCCTTCCCCAAACTGCCAAAATTATCTTTCTCTATAAAATGCAGAATTAGGTTAAAGTTTGCTAGTTTTTTTTTAGGAAGTAGCTGTTTTGCCACTGGTGGCAAAGAGTATTTTCCCTCTCTTTAAAGGGGGGGGGGGAGGTAAGGGTTTGGGCTATTTTGGCACTGGAGCCTAGAGATGGTGAGGTTCACAAAATTTTTGTTCGCAAACTGCACCTTACCACTCAATTCTGTCCGCATACCGCACTGCAAAAAATTTGTGAACTTGTTACACCGCAGCGCAAATACTACCGCAAGTCAAAATATAATGGTTAACGATATTGCTTAACACCAATACTGTAGCTTACTGCATGCAAAATTACAAACCAAACAGGTTGGCACCCATGGTCCACCTGATGCTAGTCAAACAATAGCTTTAAATAATGACTTGGTCTAAATTGTTGCCTAAATAAACAAGCCCATTAACCCAACCCTAAATGATAGGTCTCAGTTCAATTTTAAATAATGCAAAAGTATCCCAATCATGAATCTAACCATGGACATTATGTTTGGAATATATCAGCACTTCCACTTAAACTGCCAAAGTTTGCTGGCTGTATTAAGGCATTCATGCAAACAGTAGCATTAAAAGCACACTCACATCATTACTAAGCTTGCCAGGAGTAAGTCATGAAAATGCTTGATAAGCTAAGTGTATACAAATCTGTCCTTTATTTGTAATTTTACCCCACTAGGCTATAAAGTATAAATACATTTTAAGTTTCATACCTCAATTTAGCTCTAAAATTCTATAACTTGTCTTGCATAATAAACAACTTTAGCTCAAAGTTTTTTGAGCTTAAAGGGAAGAATTGTTACGCAAAAGCAGTTTTAATCATTGCCAGTACATCTTAGTTTTTGTTGCTGGTATCATGTATGATATTGGAATGGTAGTGACTATTTCACTGAAAATTTTCAAGTTAAAGAGAATAAAACGAAAATGAGAAATATTCATCCGTGCTTTTTTCATTTGTCTTTTAGGGGTTAAGATTAAGGTTTAAGTTAGGATTTGGGTTAGGGTTCGATTTGGTGATAGTTTTAGAGTAAGCATTTGAGTTTGGGTTAGATTTGAGTCAGAATTAGTAAAAACTAGATAAAAATTTCCGGTGAAATAAAGCCTTCCTATTGGAATACTAACAATTACTGTATAAATGAAAAAGGTGGTTTAATCACTCCATGCTTTTACACCTTCAGTCAATGAGTATTGACATGTTGAATTTGAAGCAATGTTAGAAGCAATTACTACCAACAATGGTATCTTATATTAATGAGGAATGGAGAGAAATATATAATGTCATAAAAGAAGTGTGTGACTAAGAGCATGCACAGATAAAAGCCGAGATGCACCACATAAAAATCAGCCTCAGAGAATTTTATACCATTACTTTGTTACTATCTCAGATCTTACTGTTTTAAGATATTACTTGAAAACAAACAGCATTAACTCTTTGCAATGTACCTAATGTTCTACCAGTAAGTCAGGTAACACCTTGTCAGTTAACTTACCACCATCAACAGATACAACATAAAAATCAACCATGGAGAATATCAGATATTATTTATGCACTAAATTTGCTTGGTTTCTATCTTAAGACTGTAAGATATTACTTGAAAACAAACAGCATCAACTCTTTGCAGTGTACCTAATGTTTAAAGTTAGTTAACATGAAGAAACTCAAATTGAAGCAAGCAAATAACACAAGGCAGAACAGAAACCTCAGTAAGCAAATAAAACATGACAAAAACAAGAAAGCCAGAAGCGGAGCATTGCAAGCATGTGGTACCACACTGCACACAAATAAGGTAGAGAGAAAAAGATACACTGACATCAAAATATGGGTCCTCTTAAAACAGCAGAACTCTGAGGCTACTTCACACTGCACAGGAATAGTTTGGCATGTGGGGTTGGGTTTATAGTGATAGCCTACTAACTATGGTACAATCACATAAAAGTTCAAATTATGAATCTGAAATTCTTACGATACCGGTAACTCACAGCTCAGATTACAGTACTCTGGTACTGTAGGCTCAAACAATCAGTAAAATTTTATCATGCTCTCATGCTATAGCCTAATGATAGCCTAATGATAAACTTTAATTTTTATTGTAATGGATCCTTCAGTTCTTACAAATACCAATAGCAATACCGTAATAGCCACTAGCCTGCTAGTCTACTGATCAGTGATATGCAACAAACTGAACAAAACCTTGACTTTACTACACATCAAAAAGCTAAAGTCTGAAGTTGGCCTACGCCTACCATACTAGTCAGCACTCAGCAGTAGACAATAGGCTTATTATTACTGGTATCACCTACCGCGCTAACGGTATAAAGCTACAGTATTTGGTTTAACTTAACTTACAACTACAAGTACCTGTTAACAGTTTGACTAATATCACCTTTTTAGTGTCTGGTGTTTGGCCTATGCAGTTGGCTATGCATTTATAGCAAGGGTATTACATTACCACTAGCACAGAATTACCCACTACGAATTACTCAGTACAAGTACCCGTACAAATCCAGCCCTGCATACCGGTACCTTTAGATAACCTATGCACGGTAGGCCAACGATTTGAAAGATAAACCTAGCCTACTGGTAAACCACGGTACCTAACAGACCTGGGCTAGTTATATTAGAGACTGAATTTAACAACTGAGCTAAAGCTACTGAAGAGTGGCTGATTCCTAACCTAATCCTAATGCAAACAAGTGGTCTCATCCTCTTTCACGCTGCGGCACTTCACTGGAAAACTGCTGGAATTTATCACGCTGCGCGGCGCGATTGGTCTAAACGCGTCCGCGTACGCTGCGCGGCTATCATCTCTACTGGAGGCTAGAGTGGAGCCGGAGCCGAAGTGAAGTCAGAGCCGAATTTTGCATTTTTACGCCGGAGTCGGAGCGGAGCCGGAGTGACAATTTTTTAAAAAATTAGGAATCGGATTGGAGCCGGAGTCTGACTTTAAAGTAGTCTTTTAAGTCGAAGTGATAGTTGATAGTAAAATGAGTAACTATTTTTGCATTCTGGATATAGAATATCAGAATATGTAGCTAGGTTAGGCTTAAACCAGGTTATTGAGCAACATGAAAATTGGTTTGAATTTTTCGTCGAAGCGTATTTTTGTCTCGGAGTATTTCGGAGCGAAGTGTTGTTGTAAAATTTCGGAGCCGGATTGGATCCGGAGTCAGTTGAAGAAATATCGGAGTGGAGCCGGAGCGTAAAAATTAGCCACTCCGCTCCACTCTACTGGAGGCATCAACCTAAAAAAATTGGCCTGGAAATTGCTAAAATAGCTTGGCGCGGCGCGAAAGCACTCTTAACACGACAGAGGTTAGAACAATTTTTGAACACATTTAGTGCACATGTGCACTTCTCAGGTGCACACGAGGTCTTTTCGGGTGCACATGTGCACGTTGTACTAATGATGTGTAACTGCAACTGCACGTGCACTTAAGAAGTGTAAATGAGTACGTTTTAAGAGTAGGTACAAATTCCCAAACCACTAATAATGCACAAGCACAACTGCGTATGTGCACTACGAAAATTCACATGTGCACTTGAGAGGTGCGTTAGTTGTCTTTTCCTCCTTTTTCGGCGGGCAACTCTGGCGTCAGAAGTCAGACCACCACAATGGAGGAGTTAAGCGCCGCGCCAAAGCTAATTTGAACGTTTCGCGATGTTCTGCGCCGTAATTCTCTCGAGCATATGCGAACTTCCAGCGATTCAGCAATTCGGATTTTATTCGGAAAGTAAACTAAAGAAATACTGAAGAAAAGTAAACAGTAAAAATAACGCACACAAAGATATAGCCTTGGCTTATACAAAATTAAGGCTATACCTATAACTGAGAATTATTTTAAGCAAATTTTACTGATGTCAGAATTAATAAAAAGTTTATCCTGAGGTTCCTCTGGTGTTCTAGGCTAGCTTTGAGAAATCACAAAGGTGTTACTCAAAAGACTAATTTTTTTCGAAGTGTCTTGGCGCACGGAACGTGCGCGGTTAAATAAACAAAGATTCCGATGACGTCACTCGTTTTCGGAAATTTTTATTTTGATTATTATAGTTATAGGTTTGGGTTAGAGTTTAGGTTAGGGTTTGGGTTAGGGCTAGAATTAGGGTTAGGGCTAAGGCTAGTGCTTTGGGTTAGGTTTTTAGCCTTAATTACGAAATGTATGCGCGCACGGAACGTGCGCCAAGCCTTTTCCAATTTTTTTTTACTGACGTTTCGCTAGTTAGAAACAACTAGCTTCTTCAGAGCACTGCTATCAGTAGTGATGGCAAATCGCCATCAACTTCTGATAGCAAAAAACAGAAAAACAATCCCACACATTGCTCATTGCTGCAGTAGAATAACTAGCAAAAAAATTCAAAATAAGGCTCCGATAAAATTCATTGTTACGATAGATTTTTTTCGGAAATTGGAAGAGATTATGACAGAGAGACCCTGCAGTCTGCTAGAAGATTAGTCAAAGTATATAAGTTCAAGCATTTCTAAATTATATGGCCATTAGAATTTCAACCATACCGGTACTTGCTTGCGAGAAAGTTTGTTGCCAAAAAGCTTGAAATTTTCCCCACCCATTCGGTCTTCTCGAGGCTACAAGTTAGCTAGAAAGCATATTTTTTTTATTTTGTCAAGTTAAGAATAACAGAAAATAACAAGAAAAAATTGGAAGTAGATCAAATCACTAAGAAGCTCAAGAGCTGTTCTTTTAAAAGAACACTGGGATGTTCTATCACAATACAACAACCAAATTCAAGAAGGAGTGAAATTAAATGCAAAATCTAATCACCACACTAAGTTGGGAAAGCTTCGGGAACCTATGCTAGCCAAATCAAACAATTCAGCTTCACAAAAATCTCTTTGGGTTAAAAATCTCAGCAAAACCAAACAATTATCTTCAAGTGAACAAAAAGTTTTGGAAAAAGGCCTAAATTTTGCCATCACACCAAAACGAATCCCAGTCTTGACATCGTTGCTTCAGTTGAAAAAGGTTTTAAAAATGTGCGGAACCAATCAGTGGTTGAGTTAGCTAGAAGCAAAATTACCCATGTTTTGAGCAACTCAAGATTACCTCCACCAAATTTATCTCTCGAAGAAAAGAAAGCGTTGCAGGAATTAAGATCGGATCATACCATCAGAATTATGAGAGCAGAAAAAGGCAATTGTACAGTAATTATGGACAAAAAGGACTATGATGACAAAATTATGCATTTGCTGAACGACCGTAATGTTTAGGCAGTGTCTGCTGCACCGGCCCGGTTCCCAACATCTAATCGCTGCTGCACCGGCGGTTGTTTTCTTTTGTTGTTCAATTTACTATCTCTCAGGCTGGCATCGCTGCCCAAACCCTAACTCTAATAATAAGATTTTAGAGAAAAAAAAAATGTACGTAGCGTAGTAGCTCTTTAGCGCTATTTTTAAAAAGCGTGTACTGCGGGATTCGATATCCTGACCCTCTGCATTGAATGCAAGCGTACTAACCACTACGCCATCAGGGCTACACCATCGCTGCATCAAAGTGCCATATATAAATGAAAAGCAATATAATTGGCTGCCGGTGCACTAGAGATTTTATGTTGCGAACCGGTACGATGCACGAGAGGTTTTATGTTGTGAACCGATACGGTGCACTAGACACTTCCTAATGTTTATTAAATTTTACCTGTTGGCGACTAGTCATTTGAGATTAGAGAAAAAAGTAAATAAATTAGTGTATGGTTTTGCTAAAGAGAATAAAATCACAACTCCCGTATATCATCAATTAAAATGTGACAAAGCTGTTACTCCCAAGTTTTATGGTTTACCGAAAATTCATAAAAGTAATGTTTTGCTTAGGCCTATTGTATCTTTCATTAGTGCTCCTACTTACTGTTTAGCGAAATTTTTAGTTGGTATTCTTTCTCCTTTGCTTTCTTTGGAATATACTACTCAAAATTCTAGTTAATTTGTGCGGTTAATCAATAATTTCTAGTGTTTAAGTGATGAGTGTCTTGTTTCTTTCGATGTTGTAAGCTTGTTTACATCTATTTCCGTGCCTGAAACTTTGTCGATTATTTCCAATTTGCTCATGTCTGATAATTTGTTGCATGAGCAATGAGCATATAAACTTAACAGCTAGTGATGTCATAAAATGTGTTGAACTGTGTCTCTATTCCACTGTTTTTTCTTTTAACGACTCTTTGTATCGGCAAATTTTTGGTGCTCCTATGGGATCTTGTATTTCACCGTTGGTAGCTAATATTTTCATAGAACACATTGAGCGTCAAGCTCTCACTACTTTTCGAGAACCCCTAGAATTTGGCTACGTTATGTTGATGATGTGTTTTGTGTAATCAAATCATCAGTAATTGATGATTTTCACCATCATATTAATTCTATTTCCCCCAATGTTAAATTCACACTGCAATTGGAGGATAATAACTCGTTAGCGTTTTTAGATGTTTATGTCAAGCATACTGTTAATAGCAAACTCTGGACCACAATTTACCAGAAATCCACCCACACCAACCGTTATCTACAGTTCAACTCCCACCACCCTTTACACCATAAGTTAGCTGTTGCTAGAACCTTATATCACCGAATCAACTCCCACATTCAAAAACCATCTGAACGCAAATCACATTTTGATCTCACCAAGAAAACATTGACCCTCAATGGTTTCCGTGCTAGATTTACCCATCCCTTTTCTAAGAGTAAAATCGACAAGCCAGCTAGTACTCAAGTAACTTTTTGTGGATTCACAATCCTACCCTACATCAAAGGTGTATCGAACAAAATCAAGCGAATACTTCTGGAAACCGGTGTTCAAGTGGCGTTCAAACCATTTTTGACAATTGGCAGATTTCTCCCTTTCCTTAAAGATGAAATAAATCATAATGAATAGTCCAACTTGGTTTACGAAGTTCCCTGTCAGAATTGTCCTTTTGTTTACATCGGACAAACCAAACGGGACCTCAAATCTAGAATAAAGGAACATCAACGAGCAATAAAATTCCAACGGCCCGAAAAATCAGCACTTTGGCAGCATTCCATGGAAAATGATCACCTCATCGATTGGTCTAAAGTCAAAATTTTAAAAGTGGAACACGATTACTCGAAGCGTCTTTTCACTGAAAGTTGGTACATCAACGAAAAGCCCCAAGTACTCAATAAAAATGATGGGGGATCGTTCCCTGCTGTTTACAGAAAGTTGCTTAATTCCCAGTGTTGAATTTCTTCTGGTTTAATCTTTCCTAGTGTTACTTTAACGTATTTTGCTGCAATGTTAATTCGGAGAAATTATTTTCATAGAACCGCTTTCTTTCATTTTTATACGCACCTTTACATTATCTGTATGACATAGCCTATTGTAACAATGAATTTTATTGGAGCCTTATTTTGAATTTTTTCGCTAGTTATTCTACTGCAGCAATGTGTGGGATCGTTTTTCTGTTTTTTGCTATCAGAAGTTGATGGCGATTTGCCATCACTACTGATAGCAGTGCTCTGAAGAAGCTAGTTGTTTCAAACTAGCGAAACGTCAGTAATAAAGTTAGTCTTTTGAGTAGCTCCTGTGTGATTTCTCAAAGCTAGCCTAGAACACCAGAGGAACCTCAAGAAAAACTTTTTATTTGAAATACCTGGTGTACAACTACATTACATATCAGAATTAATGTTGAAAATTTTTGCAGAGAAAATGTGTAAAATTTATGCAGAGAAAATCTGTCTTTTAGAGTCATACTTAAAACAAAATTCAAGCAGTTTCTTAATCGCAACCGGTTTTTTAACTATACAGAGAGAATGTGTAAAATTTATGCAGAGAAAATCTGTCTTTTAGAGTCATACTTAAAACAAAATTCAAGCAGTTTCTTAATCGCAACCGGTTTTTTAATTATACAGAGAGAATGTGTAAAATTTATATGCAGAAACTGTGCACACATCGGTGCAGCCAGAAATAAAAAAAAAGGGGGGGGACTTTTTTTGCTATGATTAAAGCAGATAAAAATCCAAAAGTTTTCATTTAGGCAGATTGAAACAAATTACAAGGTTTAGCCATAACAGGCAAAAGTCCTGCTGTCGTTCATGCAGCAGACGCATAAAAAGATAAATGAAAAAGGATAAAAGTGGTTTCAGCTTGTTTTACAATTTTATTTTATTTGATAATACAACAGCGGACACAAAAAATGCATTTACGTAATATAGGCCATACAAGAAAGCCGCAGACTATTGTTATTATTTAGGCAAGCTGGCATAATAATATTTCAACTTTCAAATATAGTATATTGTAACAAATTAAGAACAAATGAGATGTACTTTTCGCAAAAATGAAAGGTTTTTAAAAAATTAAGTGCTCCCTGGTATTATTATGTTAATTGGCATCACGTACTGATTGCTATCTTCAAACAAAAAAAATGCGCTATACTGTGGCTTGCCATTCCAAAGTTTTGTACTTCATTACCTGATTACTGTACTGTTATTATTACTGTTGGTAGGAAATGCGGTAGGAATCTACCATATTTAACCATTCAAAATCGAAAATTGAAAAAGATAGCTGAGGGCTGCCGATGAGAGCTAAAAGCTCGAAACAGCGCTGTCCAGCTCTGTGCATACTTGACTTGAGCTACAATGTGAAATATCATTGGAGCTGCAGGGTTGGTGGTTGTTATGGCCACCTAACTGCCAGTGGAAGTTGACATGGCTTCCCAGGAGTCGACCATGAAGGACATCAAGATATTGCAGATTCAAAATCGAGTTATTCCTCAATTATACTGTTAAAGATTATAGAAAAGAGAAAATTATACAGCATAAAATATACAATCAATGATAGATATCAAACGTTGTATCAAATGGATATCTTAGAAAATTTGCTCAATGTCAGATCTGGATTGAATGTGAAATTTTTTAGCATTGTTGTCTACATAAATTTCTCCATTTAATGATCAAACATTATGATTTCCAAATTTCAATCTGGCCTTGTTTAGCAGAGTTTTCCTTCTTTTTGTTAGGCTTTCAGTTATCATATATTTGGAATCTTTAAAAGCTCTTTTGGCAATAAAAACTGCATTCCTTGCAGACCGTCTAACAAACTTTATAATTACTAATCTCATATTATTCATACCATTTGGCATTACATGTGTTGGATCAATGTCATTGACTTCAATGCTATATCCTGTGTGGTTTTTGATGACATTGACTGTAATGTTTTTCAAAATCGTAATAGTTTGACAAACATGATAAATCCCTTTTATAACTTCCATGCTACAGCAAACAGTTTCTTCTGCTGTATTGCTCAAGCAAGCTAGATCAAAGTCAATATTGTAAACTAAAGTTTCTAAATTGTTCATTTTTTCCTGAAGGTTTTCAATCTTCTCGGTCAAACTAGTGATTTCACTTTGCAAAGTTCTAGTAACCCCACCATCACTAGCAGGTCCAAGATTGATGACCAGCTTTTCACTTTCCGAAGGCCCACCATCACCAGAAGATTCAAAACTACTGACTGATTTCTTGCTCCTTGAAAGCTCATTACTACAGATACTGATGGGCCACCATCACATGAAGACCCAGTGTTAATGACCCCTTTTACATTCTCTGAAGACCCATTACTGGTTGACCCACCTTCTCTAGCAAATCCAAGGCTGTTTGTCAATTTCTTGCTTTCCAAAGAATCAGTTGAAACCTCAAGGCGGTTGCCTCGATGTTTTTTTTTAACACTTTGAAATTTATGTAGGCTACATTGCTTTTCCTTGATTGTTGATATGTCACTTTTCAGTTCATCAATTAATTTCTTTATTCTATCTATTTCATTCAGTTTATATTTTTTGTTCTGTGGCATCTTTTCCAATTAAAATGCAAAATAAAAGAAACAACACACATCAAATTTTGTTGCTTACGCGACAGTAGGCGTACCTACTCTATCCTTATTCAAATAGATTAGATTGCAGTAAGTCGTATTGAAATAGAATTTCAAATGGATGTGGTTGGTAGGTGTAAGGTAGTATATTTTAGACTTTTTCAATGCTTTGAATTGTATGTCTTGCAGTAGCATTGATTGGTGTTATGTTACTAGGTACCATATTTTAGACTAGGCTTCTGTAAATATTTACAGTAGATAACAAGTTGATGATCTGAATAGCCTAATGCCATAGGTTCCCAACCTTTTTTATACTGGCTGACTGAGTGACTGGTGCATTCAGTATATTTCATTTTTGTTTTTGAATTGTTTTTTTGTGCTGTTGTGCTCCTGCACTAGATCAGCCAAGATAATTTGTTAGTGTGTTACTTACTGGGCAGCCAGATTAGAAGGTCAAATACGCTGCTCTAGATTTTCAGTTTTTGTGCCAACACAGCACTCGTTGAACTGTTGAACAATGAATTATTTGTTAACTGGGTTATATGGTTACGGAGTAGTACGGTACTATACAAAAGTATTCGTTTGTATAGCAACAGTAAGAGTACAACTGTGAAGTGTAGTGCACAAAAACAAGACAGGACTGTTAAATTTGCCTATTTAGCAGTTTACGTCATAAAAGTTGTGCCGCAAACATATGTGCAACTACTCTAAAATTCCTACAGCGCAAGTGTTTTCGCAATCCCAAAGAAATAATTGTGTCGCAAGCACACGAACAAGTGTGACATTTCAAAAAGTAGCCTATAATTCTGATTGATCCACTGCTCAAACTGCACTGAGATTGTGACTTTATATCTCCTATTTTCTTACAGCTCATAACTGCCAATGCATTTGTGCATTTATGTTTGTAGGGCAATTAGCATCACTCTCTGACGACTGGAGCATGCTACAGAAATTATCATGTTTTTGTTGAAAAAAAATTGAACCATCTAAGTATATTATCGGTAATTGAAAGCTATAATGATGCTGTCACTTCGATTAGCAATATCTTAGAAGTTTTCCTGACTAGCAACAAAAATTGCAAGTAGTAGTTTTTTTTGTTTCTTGATTTTGAATTGCAGTGAGACGTAAGACCTGAGACAGTATGCAAGTAACGCGTTAAATTTTTCCTGAAGCAGTATTAATAGATTTTTAGGAATGAATAGTATGTGAAGAACGTCTTTATACCTAATGAAAAAAGAATCTACACTCGCACTTAAAGGAATGTGTGTGTTAAAAAACTCTACTAATAAAGTCTTCATGTGGTGGTAAGCAAATGACTTTGGAGTCACTGTTTTTTTTCTAATGGCTCATCAAGAAAATTCTTTACAAGCTTCGATGCATATTTTGTGCTTCTGGAGCAATTAGCATCACTCTCTGACGAATGGAGTGAATGATTTTAACAAAGAAGTTTCTATAAAACAAAAAAAGCAAATCCAAAGACACAGCTAATAATCCACTTTGGACAATTCGAATATTTTAGCAGATGTTTGGTGTCATGGTGCCTACAAAGACTATACTCTTTCAAAACAGCCATACTTTTGTTGCATATGAAGCTACCAGCTGTACCATTATTGACTTTCGCAAAAAATTCTGTTGTCATTAAAAAATAATCAAGTTCGTTTCTTTGACTATACCGGTAGGCTAAAAAATCATCATGTTTATGTTTAGAAAAATTGAACAATCTAAGCATTAATTTAGAGCTACCGATGCTGTCACTCATGTTCGCGATATCTTTCAAGTTTTCCCATACTAGCAAAAAAGTTGTAAATAATAGTTTTTTGTTGTTTCTTGTATTTGAATCAACCATTTTGTAAATACTCAATTGGAAATTTTTTTTATTTTGAAAAATTAGCCAAAAATATTTCAGAGAGAAACGTTTCAGCAAAAGAAGGCCCCTGCTGTTAATCCAATAGAAGTTTTGCGAGCAGTAGACAAATGAAACTTTTCATGACGAGGCTTTTATGAACCTACCTCATCATAAGCAAAGCCAAGGGGGGCCAAAAGGCCCGCCCCCAGGCGCGTCGATTCCCAGGGGGGTTGGGGGGGTCCTGACCCCACCAAAGATATGCATTGCGGGGGTCCAAAGAGTAAAGGACCCCCCCAATAAAAATGAACGTGTTTGCTACTTGTCATGAATACTAACAAAATAACATTTCTGTCTTGACGAATTTTTCTTGCTCAAAATCTTGAAAACTGTATATCACAGCACTAGGCCAAGATTTTATAATAATATTCACAATAATACAAGTATGTTTATCATCTATCCGATATTTTGCACAATTTTGATTTGTGTACATCACAACCTTATTGTTGTGCCTATGTGTCTGTCAGTGAAATCTAGATGAGGAAAGTCCCCACTGTTACAGCAGGGCACTGAGGGGCGAGGGCAGACTGAGACTCGCAGCGTCAGAGGAAGGTAGACTAAAGCTCATTTTTTCGTTTCAGTTTTCCTCGTAGTAAAAGTTAGTAGTAGTTGCAATCTTTTAATGCCGAGCAAAAACAAATACGTAAATCGCAAATTCAGCAAACATTTAAAGACAAGATTTAGCACGACGAGAAGGAGCAACAGACCAAAATAAGAACGTCGCTTAATCAAGCGACACGGTCGCTGAGTCTGCTCCTCCTCGTAGAAATAGTACAAAATTCGGCTGTAGGATTTCGACACCAACGGCAAGTTTTGTTTTAATTTTAGTAATTAGAAAAAAATTGGTAAAAAAGAAAAAAAAACACACACACACACAGATAGGCTTGCATTTTAATATCCATTCAAGTAAATGATGGTTTCACTTACAAACAGGCATGGAATCTCAAAAAGTAAAGCTGTAATATCTTTGATGATGTTTTGTCTGTATCTCTTGTATGTCTTGGTAAACTATTCCAAATTTTAACCCCAGAAATTTCAAGCGATTGATTAGTTTTTACCAACAATGTTATTCGCACGTAAAAATTTTTGGAAGAAGCACGTCGGGTCAAGTACAAATGAATAGAGGAGAAAGTTCTAAAAATCGTTATTTGATTACCAAAAATAAGAGGCAATTTATTTAAATTGACTTTGGCCATAAATTTGCAACTTCTAATTTGTAAATTCCATGGATATTTAGAACTTGCAGTTGTTCATATAATGGTTTTAATCTAGTTTTTGTACCAAATTTGTTGCATAATGTTTTTATAATACGATTTTGTTTGACTTGTAGTTTGTGTTTAATGATTTTGGAAGAATTTCCACTGCAAATAATTGCATATTGGAGATGAGAATATACCAAACTATGATAAACTGACATTACAGCTCTTTGCGTTATATACTTGCGTAATTTATAGATGGCACCAAACACAGCCGATAATTTGGTTTCAATGTGTTCAATATGCTTGTTTATAGCATAGTTCAAAGTGAGTTAGTCGTCAAGAAATACTCCTAGACATTTTACGCAATTGACCTGTTTTATTTTACAATCATTTATTTGCGGAAAGATTTTTTCTTTGCTTTTAGTAAAACTGTTGTGCCAAAACCAAGCAGCTCTTTGATTGAATAAAATAATTTATGCTCCATTGGGCCATTGACGAAAAAATAGGCTACCGGTATTAGCTTGGAAAAAGATTAGTACCTGTTAGCTAGGTTGATTATCTAGTTCAGTTGTGGAAGTCGCAAAGCTAACAACTACGCAACGGCAGTGGCGTCGATAGAAATGGTGCCATCCGGGCGAGGACTTAATGGATGGTGTCATCATTGGCGAGTCAGGATTTTTGATTGGAGGGGAGGGGGACTAAATCACATGCAATGACGCCATCAAACAATTTTGAAATGAGAAACTTTTTACGAGACAAAGTTATTGTAAAATGGATGATAAGAAGCCGTGGCCTAGTTTGGCACGCAACCAGAATTTTTGTTGAAGTAAATGTTAAAGTGAAAACGTCTAAATTGGGAGACATGATGAGCAAACTAGTGTAACTCAAATGTATCACAAACGAGGATCTGGGGGCAAAGTCCCCAGTTGCTGGGCGATTTTTTGTAATTTTTTGAAAAAAAAAGTTATTTTAATGCTATTTGATCACATTTTCCTCGTTTTTTGAGTAATTTGAAAAAAATAGATTTTTAACATTTAGAAAGACAATAGAACAATAAAATTGTTCAATTTTCTTCTTACTCACAATTTAAGTCCAAAACAAGTTTAAAATCTTATATTTTGGGGGTAATTTTTTAAGTGATTTGGCCCAGGTAAGTGGAAGTAAGATACATTGCCTCTTTCAATATTTTACCAGTAGATAATAATCCACTTGAAGATTTGCCTTCAGAGATTTTGTTTTGTCATGAAAATAACCAGTTGTAGTTGTACATGTAACGACCTAGAGGTCCAGGCCCCCTCAATTTAAATTCAATAATTTGTTCAATGGGCGTTTTCGCTGGCTAGTTTTTTTTCAAAAGCATTTTGTCGCAAAAAAACTGGGGAGGTGGAGGTGAATTGTTTTTGAAAGTTAATTGGTACAACAGATGGTTATTTGTAAGGCCTATAAATAATCACGTTTTTGCCAAAGATCGGATTTACATTGCGCAGGGCCCCTGGAACTTTAGGGATTTTTGCTGCAATTTCCAGTCAAATGTAGCTGAAGACAAAAAAAAAACTCTTAGGCCTACCATCTGAGCGTGGGGCCCTCTGGCACTGTGCTGTTTGGTAAATTCGGTCGTGGTTATTGCATTAAGTTTAGAAAAAGGTTAGATAAGTGTGTAAGGTTGCAATTTTTAAGACAAAACTCTTCTTTTTTCCTGGGCTATACACTTAAATTGGTTGGCAAAATTAAAAATTGAGGGGGCCTGGGCCCCCTGTTTGTCCATGTTAATATTATTGTTAATTACTGTTGAAGGCGTGCACTGTTGTGCGGAGAAATGCTAAAAGAAACTGAAACTGAAGAAACAGTAGGTTTGTTTTAATATTTTTATCATTGACGGCATGTTAATTGAGGGGGACTTACCCCCCCTTAGCTATGCTTGTAGGTGTCATCATTTAAAGTAATATAGACAGGCTTGGAAGAACGATTTTCAAAGTTTTCATAGTCGTGACATAGGAATTAGGGCCCGATAGCCGTCCCAAAAGTTTGGTGTGAAAGAGGTCGCATTCAAAAAATATGGTAAAAATATTTCACACGATTATATATCTCAAGATACACTTTCATCCTCACCAACCCATTTTTAGCCTCCACAAGTTTTTTGTTTTTTCCTTTTTCTTCCAAAATACCGTAAGCTCATTTCTTAAACGGCTTAATATGGAAAAAAAACTGCATCAAATGTGCTATTGCAACGCACTAACAATGCAAACGAAATTCGCAAGATTTCGCCAAAAAAGTTCTGATTATTATAAGTTGGACCTTCCCAAAGATTTCAAGAAATCGACGCGCCTGCCCGCCCCCCTCCCCAATTGAAATGTTAACAATGATAAAGATAATAACAACAAAGTCTAATGTTTCTTCAGTTTCTTTTAGAATTTTCGCGTACAACAGTATGCTTGTACCACAGACTAATATTGATATTGACGATCAGGTAACCCGGGACTGCTCAATTCAAATTTTTGCCAACCAATTTAAATGTATAACCCGGAAGAAATTCAGGGTTTTTGTTCTAACAGTTGCAACCTCGGATCCTCATCTAATCATTTTATGAACTTAATTCACTAACATGACTACTTGGTAACCATCTATTGCACCAACTTCAAATAACCATCCACCTCCACCTCGCCAGTTTTTGTGCGACAAAATACTGTTGATAAAAAAGAAAATAAGCTTGGGAAAATGCTCATTGAATAAATTATTGAAGTTGAATTGAGTGGGCCTAAGCCCCTGATCATAAATGTACTCCTAAAATGTGTTATTTTGATAACAAAAACTCCAAGGCAAATATTCAAGTGATTATTAGCCGCTAAAAATATTGTAGGAGGCCATGTATCCAGCTTTTTCTTCTTGGGCCAAATCGCTTACAAAATTTAACTTGAAGATGTAAGATTTTGATCGTGTTTTGGACTTGGTCTGTAAGTAAAGGGAAGACTGTAAATTTAATTTTTTCGATTAATTAGTGAATTTTCAGTATTTCTTGTTTTTAAATGTGAAAGTGCTGAAATTTGCATTTGTTTTTTTTATGATACTTCAAAAGGTTGCCAGTGATTTCACCACAAACTGATTACATGGCAGACAGCATGTTAAAGACGATAATAGGTCTATCTGCCAGCAGCATTGTACTATTGCATTACTAAAATTAAAGCATTGACTGAGAACTGCAGTCATTAAACAATTCTACTATCCCCGAGCTATCTTGCCCTAACCCTTAGATCCTCACTTTGTGGCAAAATCACTTTGTAATGAGATCACTGGTAACGATTCAAAAATGGTACTTCAAACTTTAGTTTTCAAACTGACTTGATGCTGTTTTGAAGTTTTGTGCATTAGCACAATGTATTTATTGGTACTGGTAGCATCTTTGCGTATACATCTTGATACTGTAATAAAACACAGGCAGTAATTCATGAATGGGAATAAAAACGATTATTTTCAAGGTTGTAACGTCATTTCGGGTCCGGGAGCTAACATTCACTGATTATGTAGCCCTAGTTTCAGTTTTTTTGTGATTTTTCAAGTGCAAATCTTATTGTTCGGTTTTATGGTCGTTAGATGAATTCTTTTTATGGAATTTTTTAAATATACTTCAAAATCTTGCAAAATCAATGTCAAATGTTTCATTAAGAACAATGTACTGAGAAAATTAATAATAAGCTATAGACAGTACACAGAGTCTTATAGGCACAATCAAACCTTTGATTAACAGCCTAAGACATACTGTTTCAGAATCAACATTCATCTTTTATTCCTCGTCAGTATAGCTAGGACTACAGGTATGAACATGAGCGTAGAAAGGCAAAAAATCGCAAATTAACCAGATAATGACACAATTTTTTTTCCAAAAATGTAAAGTAATTACAATATTACAAAAGATAATTCTAATTGTTCAATTCAAAATAATTTCCAATAGCATGCCTTAGACAGTTGTTTCGCCCAATCTCAGGGCTCATCAGTATGGCTAGCAAGGCCAAAAGGACAAATATCACCAGTGATAAAAATCTTCAAAACAAGCATCTTTACCAATTCGTCAATCAATGAATAAATCTTTACCGATTACGTTTATAATGCATAAATCTTTACTCATCATTCAGTCAATTTTAGCCAAAATAAGTAAATCTTAACCAAAAAATCTTTACCCAATGAAACTAAAGCAATTAATTAAATCTTTACTGAATGAAACTAATGTCAGATCTATTTCCATAGAATGAATCAGGTGCTTAAGTAAGATTTAACTAAAAATAACTAAGGGGAGGTGCAGAATTTGTCTGCGTCCTGCAGATAAGGTTGGAAATCTGAGGGCAGAGCCCCCAAATGACGCCCAATCTCCAGAGTTCAAAAACCAGAGCTGGCACTGCCACTGCTGTTATTTGACAAAAAAGCAGTGGAGCTGCCGCTTATCTCTACTTGATTAAAAAATCAGCACCGCTGCTCCTACTGCATACAAAGCAGTGGGGGCTATTAGCTGATTTGCTAATTTAAAAAGAAATTGATGAATTTTATTTATCACTTTCTTCATTTAAGGATTCATTTTTGCTTTCATTTGAAATTTCTGTTTAAGCAATTTCAGAATTTTCAATGTGCTTTTCACTGTGGCCAGTTAGAAATTGCTCCAATGCTTTCTTTTAAATGATTAGGCAAAACAAGTATATCTACATTAAATGAAATGCTGTACCTATACCGTAGCAATAAATTAAAACAAAATAATCATCCTAACTGATTAATTTGATCTTTAATGTAGAGTTAACTTTCAAATGCTGAGCTTGGTAGGAACTGAGTGATTATTAAATTTATTCTTAATCGACACTTTTGGAAGGTTTCAAAACAGAAACATCAAAAACCTTGATTGATCACGTAATCATGAATGATAAGCAAAGAGCAGTAACCACAGGAGTGTTAATATCGGATCTTAGTGATCATTATGGAGTATTTGCGATAATATCGTACAATGATATTAAAAATAAGATTAGTAATCAAGTATTTATTAAGGATATGACCCAATTTATTTTAGATGATTTTTTGCTAGCCTTAAACTATGAGCTTTATTGTTTATTTGAAGACAAATCAAAAGATGTAAATGAGCTTTATAAACGTTTTGTAGAAGCCTTTTCAAATTTAGTAGACCATTTTGCGCCTCTGAGAACTGCAACAAGAAAGGAGAAGAAGTTGGGTCTTAAACCTTGGATTACAAGCGATTTAGTAAAATCAATTCGAATCAAAAACAAAATGTTCGATCAACTTCATAAACACAAAGGCGATCTCGTGTTGACTAAACAATACAAAACATTTCACAATGCATTACGCCGAAAGTTGAAGCAAGCAACGCTTGATTACTACCACCATTTGTTAAATGGAAACAAAGGCAACGCTAAAAAAACTTGGGACGTGATTAAGTAATTGATCAATATTAAATGTCGCAGCAACGTACAACCATCAAAACTAACATTGAATAACTATGATACTGTCTCTGAACCTCAAATTATAGCTGAAGAATTTAATAGGTTTTTTGTTAACATTGGAAAGGAAATGGCAGCTTCTATTCAACCTAATGATTCTAATAGTGCAGAATGCTCAGTTGGGGAAAAGAAAAAAATAATCAATTCTATTTTTCTCTTGCCTAGCTGTCAACAAGAAGTGTTCAACTTAATTAAAGAACTCAAAAATAGGAAAGCTACAAGGACTTTGGATATTGAGACCAAATTCATAAAACTCGCTAATCCTATTATTTCCCTTTTGCTAACTGAATTGTTCAACTTATGCTTAAGTACTGGTACATATCCAGATCTGATGAAAGTAGCTGAAGTAATTCCAATTTTTAAAAATGGGCAAAAAGAAAAACTGACAAACTATAGAGCAATATCACTTCTTTCTCAGTTTAATAAAATATTTGAAAAATTGCTACATAGTCGTATATATTCCTACCTACCAAAATTTAACTTATTTAGCGAAAGACAATTTGGGTTTAGAAAAAATTATTCTACTTTTTTGGCAATATGCAACATTTATGACGAATTATCAAATAATGTTGATGAAGGTAGATATAGTTGCTGTATTTTTTTAGATTTAAGTAAAGCGTTTGATTCTGTCCAACACGACATATTGTTATGCAAGCTAGAAAAACTTTATGGATTTCGAGGAAATGCTCTAAAATTAATGAAAAGTTACCTAACTAATAGAGTACAATATACCAAATTGGTAACAGTAAATCCAAGCAGCTAAAAATAGACTGCGGTGTTCCACAAGGATCATCGCTTGGTCCTCTACTTTTTATGCTATATGTAAATGACCTTCCTCAAGTTTCATAATTTCCCACCACGCTATTCGACGACGATACTTATTTGGCACTATCAGATAAAAGTTTGGTGAGTCTTGAAACCAAGGTAAATACACAGCTTCAAAGTGTCGATATTTGGCTCAGAAGAAAGAAATTATCCCTAAATTATTCAAAAACGACCTATTTGTTATGCAATAAACATCCTTACCAATCAATTAAAACGAAATTCACGGTAGTCATGAATCAAAAAGTACTTAGACGTAGTGATTTTGTTAAGTACCTGGGTGTTTACATTGATGAAAAACTGACCTGGTCTGTTCATATTAATAAACTGTCTTTACAATTGGCTAAGCACAATGCAATGTTGTATCAAATTCACGACTATGTAACCGAACATACTTTGAACATGCTGTACTATAGTTTTGCATAGGTGGGCAAGTTAATGCAAAACGTTAGCTTCGTTAACCACTAGTCCGTTAACAAACTTCACACCTCCGTTAACGTTAATCTGTTATTTTCAGCTTTAATTAACGGAAGTTAATAAAGTCCATTAATCCGTTAACATTTTGCATGTAATTTACATTTCGTTTTATTCACTCGCTTCTAGAACACGTATTGACGCTGTTGAGCTGATTGTAAGGAAATATTTATTGCTATGGCGGTCTTTTTGTGTTTTGAAAGTTACATTTTACAGTCTAATCTAATTTCAAGATAAAAACAAGTTCAAATGCACAACAAAGCTGCAAGATATTAACGATAAAAACCTTAACGGAAGGTAACAGAACTTAACGGAAGTTACTTTAGTCCGTTAACAGCACTTAACGCAAGTTAATTTAGTCCGTTAACATGAAAAAACTTTTTAACGGATTAACGAGTTAATGAAAGAGTTAGCTTTGGTATTTACGGATTAACGATTAACGGACTTGTGCCCATCTATGTAGTTTTGTATACAGTATTCTAAATTATGGTATCATTGTCTGGGGCACAGCAACTCAAAACCAATTGCATGAAATAAATGTGAGAATGAACAACATTGTGCGCACTATAACTTGGAACAAAAAGTTTTCTCATGTTACTCAGTTGTATAAAAAATTAAATTATCTGAAATTGAATGACATTTATCATTTGGAACTTGCTAAGTTTATGCATAAAATTTGTAATAATAAACTGCCACTTTTGTTTCAACAACGATTGAATAGAATTGAATTAGTACACTCTCATCAAACAAGAAAACTTACTAACTTAAACTATTTTTTATCTCGAATTTCTAAATCTGCAGGTCAAAAAAAATTAGAATTTTGAGGTGCCAAACTTTGGAATGAAATCGATGAAGACATTAAACATAAAACGTTTAATTCCTTCAAAAAATGTTTTAAAGAAAAAATTGTATCACATTATTGACTTGGTTTTGATTCTCCTGGTACTGTAATCAAATTAATTGAATCCTCTTCAACTATGAGAATTTTGATGTGTGTGCATTCTTTTTTTAGGTCTTAATGTGTACTTCAAATACGTTTTTGATTTTTTCATGTTGGTTTTTTAATTTATTTTCCTTTTCTGTTTTTCTTTTTATATGCATAACTTTTTGCTCAATAATTAATGCCTTTAGGTTGCAGTAGAAATGACGAGAACAACGAGCACCTTGACTAGTATACCTCAGGGTTGTTCGGCGCTCCTTGGACTCAGTAGTTGTATACGATACGTTTATTTATATGATTTTTGATATATTATTTATACTCTCTAATTTTATTTATTTTGATCGTATGTAACTGAGTCCAAAAATAAAATTTACTTACTTACTTTCAAATCTGCACAATTTCATATTTCTAAATTGCATTTTACACCTGTAATGTACTGCGTAGGAACACATTGTAGTTGTCTTGTAGCATTACTGTACTTCAATGATTAGTATTGACTATAAAACTATTAGCTTTCACAGCAGCGTTCTCCAATGTATTTTTATTTAAGTTGACGTTTCACTACCCAGTCCGGAGAGCATCCTCAGAACTGTAACGCATTTCTTGTTTGCAAAAATAGAAATGAAACTAGTAAGAAAACAATACAGGTGACCAGGAATACACTCTTATGACGTGACAACCAAAAAATATACAACAGTTGTTATTACAACATACAATTGTATCACAGAAAAAACTGTGATCCTGATATTTTTTTTTATTGATTTTTTTCAGTGATATTGCATATTGTAATAACGAATGTTGTATATTGTTTGGTTGTTACATCATAAGAGTGTATTCCTGGTCGTCTCTATTTTTTCTTACTAGTTTCATTTCTTCTTTTGCAAACAAGAAATGTGTTACTGTTTTGAAGATGCTCCCCAGACTGGGGAGCGAAACGTCAACTTAAATAAAAATACATCGGAGAACGCTGCTGTAAATAAAATGTTTCATCGCGATGAACAAGCTCATAGCTTCATTTTCAAACTATTAGCTGCCAAGCCTTTCTTGAATGTATAAATAAGCTTAAAGAGAAATAAGTTATAGCATGTTTTCTGGACAGCTGTGACATTTTTTTGAACAAAGTATCTTTACAAGTATTGTATAAAACACTATTTCAATTTGTTTCTTCAATTCTCTGCATGTTACACCTAAACAGTTCTTTTGTGCTCCTTGCTGATTATTTTGACTGTGTTTATTTCAATGTACCGGTATTTTTTTTTTGCTTTTTTTGTTTGTTTTATGTCAATTGTGTAATGGTAAAATAAATTTCTTTCTTCCTACAAATTTAATTCCCCAGCTTGCATGGCACGAACTGTATTGTAGTCTTTGACCAGATAGCCAACAAACCATTTGTCTACTAAATGCCTACATTTTCGAGTAATCATAGCAGAAAACCGTCTTTTTTATCTAAAGTTGACAGTAATTTATTGGACTATGATTAGGTTTGTTGTTTTTGATTTGTCATATTTTCGATAATGTGGAATACCTGTATATCAACTGTCCAACTTACTATAGAACATGTGAATGGGAATCAAATTCGCAGAATCATGAACGGTCTTTAAAAGAGTTAATTTACAGTAGCAGCAGATTATTTGCTTTGAATAAGGTGCTGAAGCACTGCCACTGCTTTGGCTGAAATAACAGCATCGCTGCCACTTTTCGCTGGTGACCAAAAAAAACTGCAGTGCCAATGATTCCACTTACCTGATTTTTGTCAGCAAATCAGCGATTTAAAACAAGGGTAAATAGTTTCTGGCCATATGATAAGCATAACTTTGAAAAAGTTGACAAATTTGTGGAAATCTGACATTTATTAGGCTATACTTTACAGGGTTTAAAATTGATGCTTGCCTGACGTAAGTTGCAATCGCCTCAGGCAAGTTATTTTTTTTGCTACACTTGTCCAATGGGCAATTAACAAAATCATGGTATTAAACATCAGTCGAGATTTTTTGTAGATGCAAATTACCTCTTTTGTTACTATAAATTAAAATGCAAGTAAAGAAAGCTGTTTCTTGCTTTGTTTTAGCAAAATCTAGATACACAAATAATGTTTTGTTTGACCATATGCATATCGTTAATCACAATTAACACCTTTTTGTCACACGCAGATTTGTTTATACTCAGTCACACTTTGCCGCTTTTTTGGCGCAAAATGTTAAGTTTTCTTCCAGTGAAAGATTTTCCCACGCTTGCTGCATAAACACTCTTTCAGATATGGTACTACCCTGCACTCCTGAAAGACATCAAAAATTTTGCAATCTTTTAGTATTGGTATTATGTTTAAAGATCTTGGTTTCCTTTATCTTTTGTAAAAAATTTCAGCTATCTAGCTGGTGTAGTTTTCAAGATATTTGCAATTGATAATGCATTTGCAGGAAAATGGCGAGCATTAATTAATATTAGTAACAACTAAAATAATTACAATCAAAAATCAATTTTTACATATTGCATCATTGAGAAAAGTTACTGGTACTTGTTACATCACATTAACATAACAATTGCGTGCAAAAACTTGATTTTCTCAAAATAAAATATGAGTATTTATTGTGACAATTTGTTTTGGGTATGTTGAGATTTCCTTGGCAAGGGAAAATTTGGTATTACTTTCCCCACTGGCAGATTGTTGAAAAAGTCAATTTCAGCTCATGCTTTAATACCAGATAGGTACAAGGTTTGGGTCACATAAACGTCTTTTTATTGTTTTGGGCACAATTGTTTCAAGAAAACTTAGGCACTTGCCAGTTAGCCAAAAAGTTAATGGGAATACTGAGTGTCACTACTGCTATCGAAAAAGAAGCATTGCTAGTAGCACCAGACGACTGAAAACACTGGGATTTTTGTTTAGCACACTGATGTGTGGTGAATCTTCTGGCTGGGTCTCCCTAGACTGGCAGCTAATGCCTATCAATGACTGCTCATTTTATGTGCCAAAAAGACTTTGTTAAGTTTAACATAAGGTATTTCACAAAAATATGACCTGAGTGCCTCAGCAGGTACTTGAGTAGGGTTGTTCTTTCATCTCCAAAACAAATTTTTTGCACCCAAATATTTTCATAACAAGTTGGCATTTTCAATATATGTTTGTTAGTTTTTTTACCGATGCATTTTATTACCAAACACGGTATAGTTTCTACAGATGAGCAGATACCGGCAAAGCCAATTTTGTGGTCTATTTCACCATTTTTGTAGGATACCAGGATTCAAGCTCTTTTAAACATATAATGCATACGGAATCTTTGAGATATGTTTTGGTCGATTTGACCTGCCTTTGAACCCATGATCTACCTGTTCTTGAGGTGAGCTCTTTTATTTGTTTAATCATTGGTGGTCAGCAACTGGCCTTGCTTGATGATGCTTTCATGATTTAGATTTATTGATTAAGTAAGGATAAATGTAAAGTTTAATCAATCATGACTGGCGTTTATGGTAGTAGTACTCCTTGGCTCATCAAAGATCCTGAGAAGTCCAAATATGAAGGAATATTTGACAGTCTTGGACCAGTTGGAGGAAAGTTACCAGGAGATAAGGTATATGCTAGGCAACTGTGTTATTGTGACACTAGTATATTTTGTGTGGAGTAGCAGCACCCCTCATTGTGATGACAGAATGTGAAAGCTGACTTTTAGGGATTGGCTTGTTTGCTTGTATTTGTCAGTTGATGCTTGATTTCATCCATTTTTCCATTTACATTGAAATATACAGGGTGTCCACAAAGTCTTTAGACAATTTAGATGGTTTATTAATATTAATTGTCTAAGGACTTCGTGAACATCCTGTGTATTAAACAGAAAATATTAAAAATTTTCAATTTTTTGCAAGATTGGTCTATGTTTTTTCTCCATTTCATTTATATGTTGTGGTGCACTTTGCCTTTTTTTCGCAATAATTGTTCAAAAAAATGGTACTCAGAAAAATTATTTTGATCAATCCAAGCTTCCAAGTTTTTTTTTGGAATAAGTAGTGTTTTCACATTGAATATTTTTCACTGAGTGCATTTGCTGAAAATGATATTGTTGCCAGTTCTTAACAATTTTATTTAATTTTACAAATCATTCAGTTATTAAGTTACTAAGTTTGAAGAATTAAAATTATTCCTGAAGTGAAATAGGCAGAATTAATTTAATAGTTTGCAAAGACGTCACGTCATACAATCCTACTTCACTTGACAACTCCTTAATGCTGTCTTTACCGCTAAATGGGTAATTGTTTCAACCCCTGGTGAGGCGGAGCCCCCATTGCAGGAGCATTTCCATGTTTCAAAGTCAACTGATATGAAGTTGACTTGACCGTTTTGAAGTCAACTGAATTGTCAACTGATAATGAGTGTGAAGAGGAGTTGACACAATGCTAGGAATTTTGATCCCTGAATTAGGCTAACTCAACTGGTGAATTTAAATAACCAAGCTACTGGTATAGGCTATTGCCTTCTTTTAACTTCAGCTATTTGAAAGCAAATCTAACCTTTTCCCAGGTTCTGCCCTGGACTCGAGTTTCGCTTAATACCAAAGCTAATCGGCAGGGGTGATGTTAAAACTGAAATTCAAAAGCTAAGCTAAGCTGGCCTATAAACCTGGTAGTTTACTTTACAAACAAGAGCCAGAACTTTTTGAAGAATTTATTTATTGAAATGTGAACAATGGACATATATACAATATACAGTTCAGTTTTCCGAATAAGCAGTATTTCTTGTCTTAAATATAACTTATACAGCATTGCTTTTGTTTAAAATTATTTGATGTAATGCTATCAGTAATCAGTATTAGTCTAACAATCAGATAGAGGATTTGATAACATTTTAAAGCCAAGTATTATTAACTTATACAGCAATCATAAGATGTATCTTGCTATTGTTTGGTGCAAAAAGTAGACCCCTTTGCCATAATTATATCAATGACTTGTCACAGATCATTAAAATTTAATTTGCTCCAACAATTTATTTCACTTTTATCCGCTCTTTTATTTTTTCTTTGTGTGTAGTGCTCCCATGAACTTCATGAAGCCCACTCTGGCAAAACAAACTGTTGGGAGTGGAGGAATTGTGGTGAAGTGCTTCTAGTTCTAGCTGATAATAAATCTGCTTGAAATGTTTTTAGGTGCGGCCAGTTATGCTGAATTCAAAGTTACCAATGGATGTGTTAGGGAGAGTGTGGGAGCTGTCTGATGTAGACAAAGATGGACAGCTAGACAAGGATGAATTTTGTGTGGTGGGTGAACTTCTGATGAAGTCAAGAACTTTAGCTGAAACGAGTTTTATTCTATCGCTTGCATTTTTTTTTTTTTTTGAACATTCAATCAATACGGATTAGAAGATACTGTAGAAATGATTAGCTATAATGTTTTTTACTTGTTTTATTGTAATGACTCAGACATTTTGTGTTTTGCTAGTAACAACTATTTTTTTGTTATAATGATAGTGGATTCCGAAACAGTACGTCTTAGCCTTGTTAGCTCTATTACTCTGAGTATCCTATTATTGTCTATACTTTACAGTATGCAGCTTAATCATTTTTTATATAAATTGTCACTGTTGAGTTGAAATATTTTTTGTTTGCAGGCAATGCATTTAGTGTATCGTGCGATCGAAAAAGAGCCTGTCCCTTCAACCCTTCCAGCTAATTTAGTGCCTCCATCGAAACGAAGTTCAGCCAGCAGTGGATTAGATCGTGTGTTACCAGGTAATTGTTTTAAGTATGTCTTGTTTTTCAAGTATATGCTACATGCTGAAACTTTCTAGTAAAGGCTTTGAAACTTGAAGTGCAGGGTAGGGGACGACCGACGCGAACATGGAAAAAACAAGTAGAGAATGAAATCAAAAAAATAGACTGGTGAAAGACAATGCATATGATCAAACAAAATGCGAACCAAGTCGACTGACCGCATACCAACTGACTGCCAACATTGGGGGTTAGTTGGCGGTCTGTTGTCGTGGAGCCAAATTTTGCATGTTTTCAAACGATCGTATGTTTTATCCATGAATGTGTATGAACCAGGCTCTCTGCGTCTGTCCAACCAAATCAACGCAGAGCACCATTTTGGGTTGATTTGCAAGTTATTTGTCAGGGCCACCAAAATGGGCAGACTGCTTGGCCCAAAGGAAGGTAGCATAAAATTACATTTCCAAGAACACAACTATTCATTACCAGTCCGTGAATCGGATTGGGATTTAGCAATTTTTCAATCACTTGCCTGATGCTCTACCAACTGAGCTATTGTCGCCGTTGATTGTGTGCTGAAGTTGCAAGATCTGCAAGGAGTAATCTTGTTGTTGCTTTGCGTTTGCTAATGTTTAGTGTTCAAAAACAACAAGGATTTCAAGACAGAGGACTTTGCATCAGACTGTAAAGCTTACCACATTAGTCCGGTACTCGTAAAGTTCACAGAGCTGAAGAGTTCTGTTTCACGTCGTTAGTGTCGTTATCAGCGATTCAGAGGTGCTGATGCTGATGAGGACTAGCAGTTCATAGCAGCGCTGTCCAGCTCTGTAAACTGTAGACTTGACTTGGTAAGCTGCTTCTCGTTCTGCAGCGGCTGGCCCAAAGGCAGATCGACATTCTTTTACTGCACTGAGGAAGTTAGTTGCGACTTCCCAACAAGCCAGGATCCACAGACTCGACAGCATTGAGCACTATTCACTTGAGTACCGGTATTGTCCGAAAAAACTTCCAGTAACAGAAGACTAGCATAACTAATATGTTTCATTTCATTTAAATTTGTGTCATTGTGTGTTTAAAAAAGACATTTTATTCATATTTCGTGTTGGGCGAATCTATATTGTGGTATCCCAGCGTAGCGAAAGATTTACAAACAGTACCCCCAAAAAAAGTGCTCAAAGTTGGTGTAGCTAGGACATATGGTACTCAGAACGCTTGGTTTCTACGCACGAATGAATTTAGTTTTGGTTGAAATTTTTCTCGTAAAATAATTGATGAATTTATTTCGTAGGTGCGGTCTCAGTTCTACCTCCTATGACTTCGAAAGCTACCTCACATACCAGTAGGCACAGTAGCACATCAAGTAATCAGCTTATGGTATCTCCTAAACACACAGTAAGTTTTAGATTTGAATTGATTTCGCTTACATGTGGCAATGCGTAGGTTCACTCAAGGTATTACTGTTTAACTTCGCCTCTTTCATGTACTGGTTTTATTTTTCCTTTCAGACCTGTCTCGACATAGGAAAGGAGGATTCAAAAAGATATTAAACACGCAAAAAAAAAACGACAAAAAACCGAGCAGAAACGTAATTAATTTTGCTTGTTTGAAAACTCTTTGAAAAATTGCGGTAAAACGCTGCAGTCCAACTTACGTTATTTTAAGGATTTTTTTAGCTGAGGCATCATCAACTCCGAGCGTAGTTCATGCGACCGAGTGCAAGAACGATATGCGATTTACAGAATGAATTAATGCAAGTACTGTATGTTACTAGGGGACACAAGTCACCACTTCATCGCAGTGGATCGTTAGCCCGGCAGACCGAAACCGATTTATTGGGATATATCAGCAAAACAAAGACCCAGACAATTATATCAGCGGTACAGCAGCCAAGAATGTATTTGTGCAAAGCGGTTTAGCACAAAATATATTAGCCCATGTTTGGTAAGTACATACTTCTTTGTAGATCTTAGCACTTGATAAACAGTTGCTCATGTTGGTTTTAATCGACTATGAATGTCAAACAATGAGGTTTTAGGTTGTTTCTGTTAGACCATATTGTACGCACACAGTTATAAACGTACGAAAGCTCTGCAATGTGAACATTTCTATGTTCTATACCTGAGCCATAAACCACAACTTAGTCTTTGCCTGCAAGTTGCAGCGCGATCAAAACTTGAAACAACTACCGAAATAACATGTAAAGTAGGCAACTTGTAAGAATGCTTGATTTCCTAACCCTAAGTAACTAAACTTTTTATTTTCATTTCGGACTAAATTGTTAAGTCGTAACTGACCAGTGGTCGAGTGGATATTTTTGCTTTCCGGTCGGGTAAAACCAAAGACTATAAAAGTGGTACTTACAGTTTCCAGGCTTGACGTTCAGCATTAAAAGGGACAGTGTGAAATCTCCATCGTGTGTGGTAAACAGGCAAGCTGATGGCAGCTGACACCAAGACCGAAAGGTCCCTGCGCTAACTCTTGGCCATTGCACCTTGACGAATAAAGTAGTAATTGCTGTAAAAAGTCTAAAAACTATTCTCAAAAATTTAGATGCAGTTTTCAAATTTCCAAAAGTTTTTGAGTAGCTTATAGTTAGCTGGGGTTTGATGCTTACCTTGCTATTCACTAGATTGAGCGTTCAGTTATTCAAACATACCTCGCCAGTCGTCGTTGAGTGTTGGAGTGGAGAAAAAGATTCAGAAATAGTGTAGATTTTGACTGCTGTGCCTTGTGATGGAGACGGTGATGTAACTACCAAACTTCTTACAAAAACGAAAAATTATTGAAGTTTAGAAATGCAGTCGTCGTTGCAAGCAATAGAATATGTGGCAGGAAGCAATAGAATATCTTTAGAATAATTTCTGCTATTTTTTCGTAAACCTTTAAACGTATTTTGCATTTCATTATTTCAGGAACATGTGTGACCAGCAACAAATAGGGAAGTTAAACCAGGACCAGTTTGTCATGGCCATGCATTTAATATCGCAGAAAGTGAAGGGAATTGAACTACCCAATCAAGTGACGTCAGAGATGATCTCCGCAAGCGGGCATGACTCTGGATTTGGGGTAAGTCCGATTGATTGCGTGATTGGGACTTAAAGATTGCGAATTCAGTGGACAATGAACACTAGGGGTACAACTTTTTGACTTTTTTTTTTCGAAACTAATTTCCTGTTGCACCAATCGGTGAACTTTTGCTTATTACTGACTGAAATGATGTTTATTCTGTTGAGCTAACACAAAGGGTCTACGCGCAAATCACTGTGAAAAATTCGCCATTAAGCCCTACCATATATAACAGGTGATTAGGTTAATTCAATAACACAGGTTTATGATGTCACTATTGCCTTCTTATGGTTCTGGAGAAGGTAATGTTGACATCATAAACCGATATTATTTACTTGAGACAAGTGTTAGTGCAAGTTTTCATTCATCGAATGACACGGCTATGCTGTCAATTTTCTGGCGAAGGCATTAAAATACCGAGCCCTTGTCAGCAAAGAAAACCAATAACGCTCTCTTCAAGAAAGCAGCTGAAGTGAATCAGCACTTGATTGGCACATTTCGTCGCAAGAATTGAAGCTTACACTTTGTTTATAAACGAATATAAGGCATTGAACATGAAGTTGTGGTTAAAAAAAAATTAAACAGTGGAAATCAAGTTGACTGAACTTTAATTGAAGAATGGTACAGCTGCAACCATTGCAAAAAGAATTCAGTGTCAAACACTGGATGTCAACACTGGATAGAACACAATGATAGTCATATCGAAAAGAATATTAGACCCAGACCAAAATTTACCAGGGGTCAGGACCATGTATTTGATCGCATTCTTTACATCATAGTCATGGACGATGAGCTGCATGGCTCAAGCAAATCTCCTAGCATTGATTAGTGTTTTATGAAGGATTAGGTAATAATAATAACAGAAATTTAGATAGCGCTTTTTCCTAACGTGAATCTGATCAAAGGCGCTTTACAGAAAGTTGAGAAAGCAGTTTACACAAAAAGCACAGTAAAAATATCAACATATTCAGTGTGTTTTTTTATTTTCGCATTCTGTCTCCCTAAACAAAATCGAAGAGCTGTTGACCCTCACCCTGGAAACCGAAAGCAAAAAGGAAACAAGATTACAGAAAACACCAACAAGAAAACAAGCAAGGAAGTATAGATGGAGAAAATAAAACAAGCTCAAAATAGAATGACTGTAGGCAAATCCTCATAGCACAAATAGAAAACGTAGGAAAAGCTGAAACGTTTTGTTGGGGGTCAACTGGGCTATTCAATATTATATTCATTAAGGTATAGTAGCTTTTAGCGATAAACAGGCAGTGGTGCCAGTCGTTGGTGTTATAGCACATTAAGTACACAGTCTGAGAGGATAATAAAACACCATAAAATGAGTATGGAAATACTAATACTGAGCATAGCAAAATATTTAAGTACACCTAAGCTTTAACAAACACTTGAGTAAAAAAATAAGTTTTCAGCAAAGTTTTGAACTGAGTTAAGGATTCAGCATTTTTGACATAGGTAGGTAGATCGTTTCATAACCGAGGGCCACTTACACTAAATCTACAATCACCAAATTTTGAAGAGGAGCGAGGACAGCCAAAAGATTTGGATCACGAGAACGTAAGGCTCCAATAGGTACATGTCTAGATATTAAATCAACTAGATATGAAGGTGATTGACCATTTAAATTTTTAAACACTTGCATCAGAATTTTAAATTTAACTCGTTGTTGGACAGGCAACTAATGCAGTTTCATTAAGACAGGAGTTGTGTGAGCAGATTTACGGATACACGAAACCAATCTAGCCATAGGTGGGCAAGTTAACGCAAAACGTTAGCTTCGTTAACCACTAGTCCGTTAACAAACTTCACACCTCCGTTAACATTACTCCGTTATTTTCAGCGTTAATTAACGGAAGTTAATAAAGTCCGTTAATTCGTTAATATTTTGCGTCTAATTTACATTTCGTTTTATTCACTCGCTTCTAGAACACGTATTGACGCTGTTGAGCTGATTGTAAGGAAATACTTTTGCTATGGTGGTCTTTTTGTGTTTTGAAAGTTACATTTTACAGTCTAATCTATGTACAAGATAAAGATAAGTTCAAATGCACTAACGAAGCTGCGATCGGAAAATCTTTGGAAATTGTGACCAGCGATAATTAATAGACCTAATAAGAGGCTTCAGCTTATTATTTGCCACAAAAAAGAGCACCTTCCTTCGCTTTTTTCTATAAAACTCGTGCTAATACACAACAAGTGTTTCCTGTGCAAACTGGTTTGTACCGGCACGATGAATGAACGGTGCAAGATATTAACGATAGAAACTTTAACGGAAGTTAATAGAACTTAATGGAAGTTAATTTAGTCCGTTAGCAGAACTTAACGGAAGTTAATTTAGTCCGTTAACATAAAAAAACTTTTTAACGGATTAACGAGTTAATGAAAACGTTAGCTTCGTTATTAATGATTAACGGACTTGTGCCCACCTATGAATCTAGCGACAGTATTTTGCACTCTTAGCAATTGATTCAATAAACAATCAGGTAAACCATCATAAAGGCAATACAATAGTCCAGATGAGAAATAATCAGGTTATTAACCTACATTTTGCAACTGTCTTTATCAAGGTAGGCAAAAATGATCAAGTGAAAGAAGCTTTTAGCAATGGAAAAGCTCAGATGTTTGAAAACACAAGCGATTGGAGGGACGACATGAAATTTGGGAATGATGGTGGTAGGTTTCCAACAAGAGGGGAAGGTGTGAGAGTGCCAGGACCTGTTAAAAAGAGAAAGAAGGAGGAGCTGTGCAGGTTCAGGCAGGTGCTTTAGTAAAGGGTAGGCAATCTGGTCAGGGCCAGACGCAGTGGAAGAGGAGAGATTGCTGATGGCAGTGGAGAGTTCAGTCAAGGAGAAGGGGGAGCAGAAAGAATTGTGGAGGGAAGAAGCATCCTCACAGCTAGCTTTCCGGAGTTCATTCATGAAATGTCTTTCAGCTCTGCGCGAGGAACGGGGTGCCGCTTGAGATAGATGTGAGCGAAGATAAGAGGCGTAGTGGTTGGCAGTATCAAGAGGGGAAGAGCAATCAGGAAAAGAAGGGTCTTGGGAGGTGTTCTTTTTGCCCGAGATGGCATTGAGAAGCCTGAAGACAGCACGAGGATCAGAACGGGGAGACAGGTTAGAACAGGTGGCTTGCCAGGTTGCAGATTTGGCTCTAGAAATGACTGAGGACGCCCTACGAGAAGCGTCTATGTATCTGAGGCGGTGCGACTCAGATCGATGTGCTACGGAGCGGGCCCTTCGTCGTTCCCGCACTGCAGATTCCGCTTCCTGGGACCACCAGGCTTTGGGGGAGCGACCAAGGCGGCCAAAGGGGATAGAGGCCTTGGCAGCTTCGACTAAGAAGAGGGAAAAGGAGTGGGCATCCAGGTGGATGTTGAGTGCATCAAAATCAAGAGAGGGAAGGTGCTCAGCAATATAAGATTGGTGAATATCCCAATTGGCCTTTTTGTAGTTGAATTTGGGAGGACGAGTGTTCGGGTGACGAACTGGAGAGAGGGAGAGGACAATTTCAATGGGGAGATGGTCCGAGCCAAGGCCAGGGAGAGTGCGCCACTCACAGTGGGGAGCGAGAGACGCAGGAGCTAACGAGATATCAGGGGAAGAACGGCTCCCAGTGGAATGGTGAAGGAGCGTGGGAGAGGCGGGGTCGTTCAGAATTTTCAGACCGCAGGAAGTGATCCAGCGAAACAGGTCATTTCCGAGCGGGTAAGGGGGAATGAGTCTGTCCCATGTTGGGTGGTGAGCATTGAAGTCTCCAAGGATAAAAGTGTCAGGGGAGTTAGGAAGGATGTCAGGATAGAAGGTCCTGGTGCGAGAGTCAGAAGGAGTGTTTCTGATTGGAGGGGAGTAGAGGTTAAGAAATTGAAGAGGGGAGTGGTTGGAGAGAAGGACTTTAACACAGGTGTAGTCTGAGTAGGGGTCCTGGGAAGACAGAGAGGAGACAGAAACAGGAGAGAAAGCCAGCTCAGAGTGGATGAGAGTGAGGACACCACCACCAGTGTTATGAGTACCGGAGGAAACAGGGCCTTGTCTACCGAATGTCCGGTCCGTGCGGAGGGTATAATAACCAGGGATTTGGAACTTTTTGTTTGAGGAGAGATGTGTTTCCTGGAGGAAAATGAGGTCATAGTGGTTGCCAGAGAGAAAAGCGATCAGTTCGGCACGGCGGGAGGAGGAGAGACTGCCGGCATTCCATTGAAGAATTCGGAGATTTTGTGAGAGGCGTGGATTTCCTTGAGGGTGCTGTGACAAGTTATGGACCGGCTGTGAAACTGTGAGCTGTGGTGATGAGGCAGGAAGGGAGAAGGCGGAAGGAGGGTAGGTGTTAAGGAGAGGAGGATGTGAGGGAAGAGGCAGAGATGAATCCATGAGATCTGAGCAAGCAAGTGGAGGGGGTGTGGGTGGGGGCGGAGGTGGAGAGAAGGGGCGGGGGGACGCTGGCCGGAGGGTGGGAGAGGCCAGGTCCCCATTAAGACAAGCAGGGCAATTCCAACCCATGGGGGAGCCGGCCGCGCAGATTTTGCGAAAGTCAGCCCGGGTCAGAGAGGAGCAGGAGAAGTGCACCCATTTGGAGCAGGTGGAGCACTTTAAAGAATCCTTACCAACTTCAAGAGAGCAAATGGAACAAGGGTAACGTGGGGGGCCCTGAGGTGGACGTGATTGGTAAAAGCCAGGCGGTAGTGGGGGGAACCCTGGAGGAGGGGACGCAGGCGATGCAACAAGGAGACTGGTCTGAGTGGGGGAGCCAGTTGGGTTTTGGGGATGGCACGCTGGGCATCGCCAGCCCAATGCAGTGCCAGTTGTACAGATAGTGCGAAAGTCAGCACGGGTGAGGGAGGAACAAAGAAAATGCACCCACTTAAGGCAAGCAGAGCATTGAAGAGAATCTCTGCCCACATCTAGATGGCAGATGGAGAAGGGGTACCTGGGGTGAGGATGGTTGCTGATGGGCCTGGGTTAGGGTGGACATTGCCACTAATGAGGAGCAATGCCAGGATAAGGAGACGCGGAAAGGGGGTCCGGTCAATAAGAAGAAGAGGAGCCACCCAGCTGTGATCGGTCAACGGGCGGCCCAGCAAAAAAACAGTCCGAGACAATGGGGGCGACCTTTCGGTTGAGCCCCTCGGGAGATCTGTCCTGCCATTTCGACCCATCCCCATTGGGGAGGGGACTGCACCACCACGTTGAGGTGGCAGGACGTTGGTGCAGAACCATTCCCATTCATAAACCTGGAAAACCCACTTCCTCTCCATCCTCTTTCCGCCCCATTTCCCTCACCTCCTGCATCTCCGAGCTTTTTGAGCGCTTGATTCTTTCTCGCCTAACTTTTCACCTTGAATCTAATCATCTCCTCTCCACTTGCCAGGCCGGCTTTCGTCCTGGTAGATCTTCCCTTGACCAAATTCTAACTCTGTCTCAATCAATCTGGGACGGCTTCCTAAAGAAAAAACCTCCAGACCGAACCATTTTGGCTTCTGTTGACTTCTCCAAGGCTTTTGACTCGGTCTGGCACTCTGCTCTTTTTCACAAACTCCTCTCGCTCAAACTCCCCTCTTGCTTCGTTCTCTGGGTGCGCTCCTTCCTTTCTGATCGTAGAGCTAAAGTCCAGATTGGTGGTTCCCACAGCCGCTCCTTCCGCATCAGACGTGGAGTCCCACAGGGCTCGGTTCTTGGTCCAGTCCTCTTCATTCTGTTTGTTGATGACATCACTAAGGATTTACCTCGAGATGCCCATGCCTCCCTGTATGCTGACGATCTGGCCATCTGGTCCTCCTCCCCAGACCCGCTCAAAGCCTCCTCTGTTGTCCAATCCTCCCTCGCCGTCCTAGAAACTTGGTCCAACTTATGGAGACTTCCACTCAATCCATAGAAGTGTGAGTCCTCCTTTTTCTCTACAGATCCCCATCAAGCCACTTTCCAACCCCGACTGAACCTCTTGGGCTTCCCTCTTTTGTTCAATCCCACCCCTAAATTCCTTGGAGTAACCTTTGATCGGACTCTATCCTTTGGGGCCCATGTCCAATCCCTGTGTTCCAAATTCTATCCACGCCACAAAGCCCTTCGCTCAATTGCCACTGCCTCTCGGGGTCCCACAAAAGAATCTCTCTCCCTACTCTACAAAGCCTTTGTCTGTCCAGTGCTCACATATGCCTCTCCTGGATGGTTCCCGTTCCTCTGCAACACTGCAACCAATCACCTGGAAGTTCTACACAGAGCTGCATGCAGGGTCATTACTGGTTGCCTCTCTTCCACCCCCTCCTCACTACTCCTTCTCGAGGCCCAACTCCCTCCTCTAAAGCTGACTCTAGAGCATCAGACCCTCTACTCCTTTGAACGTGCTCTGCGCCTTCCCCCCAATTTCTCCAGCCTTTATGCTTTGTCAATTAAAAGCGTTCCCTGTCGACTAAAAAAGAAACCCTCCTGGAGATCATTCTGTTCTTCAGCCACCAAGCCACTCTCATCCCCACGCGAGTCTCTGATCACGTGCCCCCCTTTTCCACCATGGTCCACAACCCACTTCACTGTTTCCCCCTTCATTCCCGACTGCACAGGCAGCAGTTCAGCCCGACTCCAAATTGCTTCAAGCAGACTATCCTCCCTCCCCCCCTCTGATATCCAAGTATGGACTGACGGATCTGTCCCCTCCCTTTTTGGTCCTGGTGGCGCTGGGGTGTATGCAACATGCTCCAAATGCAACACATCCCATTCCTTATCCTTTTCCTCCGGTCCAATTGCCTCCAGCTTCACAGCTGAAACCTTTGCCCTCAAGCAAGGTCTTGCTTGGTGTACTAGCCATTTGATGACCTGCAAATTCCAGTCAGTTCTTTTCCTAACCGACTCTCAATCAGCCCTCTCTATCCTTTCTTCAGCCCCTTCTTATCTCCTGCCTGAGTCCCTATGGAATGTTTGGTCCCCTGCCTCCTCCCTCTCCAGCAATACCACTTTGAGCTTCCAATGGGTCCCCGGACACTCTGGTCTTCCCGGAAATGAAAAAGCTGATTTACTTGCCAAACCTGGTGCCTCTCTGCCCACTGATGCGATTCCAAGCCCTCTCCCCCAGTTATTGCCAAAGTCCGTTATTCCCAATTCCGAAACTGGAGACGTCACATCTCTCACTCCCATCTGAACTTCCAAGTTCCCGAAGTCTCTTCGGAAGAACTTCTTCTTTCTCGCTCCATACGCAGTGAGCTCTCTCGTCTTCGCTGCCATGGTCACAGTCTTCTTCTTTCTTCTTATCTTCACAGGATCAGTCGGAAGGAGAATTCTGATTGTAGTGCTTGTGGACACCCTCTACAGGACCTCAATCATCTCCTCCTCGACTGTCCTGCTTCTGAATCCCTTCGCAAATCTATCTTTGGCTCCTCTCTCTCTATTCTCGATCTATGGTCCAGACCTGGGGATGTGGCCCGACTGTTGGGTCTCCGCGGAGTTCCTCCGCGCCCCCATCCCTCGGAAGGGGTCGCGTAGTACCACCACCACCACATGAAATTTTGTACCGCAACCACCTTACACATATCTCCGTCACTTCATTGAGAAACAAAATAGGAATTCTCTTTGTGACCTTCAACAGATTTCCAACTTTAGCAATGCACGCTGGAATTGTGGTGCCATCCTAGCCCACCTTTCATGCCAATGCCCGGACTTGAATCAAATTTCATAAATTCTGTTTATTTATTGCTTTCCCATGGGTTGATTGTTGGTTTTGCACCAATTTTTCCGCGATGAGAATTTTGAAGAACTCTGGATGGATACCTAAAAGGTCTCAAATCAGTGGCGTAGATATGGTGTGAGGGGCAATGTGACGTGGCTTTTGATATGTGAAAACCTTAACATTTTGCCGCACAAAAACAGCGATACCCCTAACCCCTTTGAAGGTAGACCGGAAAACAATGCATGCCGTGCCAAAGTATGGAATCCAAATATGGCGCAAAACCGGTTAAAATTGCTGTTCCTTAGAGGTGAAGACCTTTTCATCGCTTTTAGTCCTTTCTTTTCTGCGTAACTCCGGTAAAAATTGCGATTTTTCTGAAGTGAATGCCTTTTTTTGGTTGGTCGTCGCTTTAATTTGAAAGAAAGTCCCCCAACCACCACAAAATCCTGCCTATGCCTCCGTTTTCAACTGCATAAAAAGCACTGGAAAATTAATCACCCATCATCATTGCCTAATGAAACCAATGCTGCGAGGATTCAACAAACGAGTTGCAGTCGTTCCGCAGAAACAAAGACAATCTCCCCGTAGATTTATCTTATATCAAATGGCATGAATTTGATCAACTGACTTCATTTTTTGCATTCTGAACATCAATACCGCTATTTTCAGTGCAATTTCATCAATACTGCGAATCTCAGTGCAAAAACGTCTTGAGAAATCATGTCCTTCCGGAATCCTCATGCTAGTTCATTGCTTTGAGTGTGAAAACCGCCGTTAAACAAAAGTTTTCAATATTTCTATAAGCGGCACCCATAATGGGACCCAGTTATTAAAGAATTAAATTGCAGAAAGTAATAAGATAAGGTAACGTATCGACTCCATATGTTGAATCTACTTAGGAAAAATTAATGTAGCCTATGTGTCCAATAGGTGTGGGCTTGTGTGCCAATCCCATTTGTAGCCTTTTTTCTTACGACCTGATACAGATAGCCTTTCCTGATGTGCGGAACGGGAAGCTGTCTGCACAGCGGGTTGCTACTCGCGAGAGTGTGTCCGATGGATACTCATTGCCCAATAAACATCCCCACCTCTTCGCGTGGTTTTTGAAATGGCTACTTCTCTTTTCCTGTGTTCTCCTGCACATCACTTCGTATGTCGGGACAGTATCGTCGCACCACGCTCTCAGTCACAGGACAGAACTGGGAATTTCAACTAGCCAGCTTGACTTATATTCACCTTCACGTCTTGCATTCAACATTCCTGAATTGCCTCGTGCTGAGAAATATCGTGTCATTTTTTGCTGCAGAACCAAAGTATTAGCGGTCGTTTAATTGGGACTTCTTGCGAGCGCATATTAGCTTTGTTTTTGTTCGCGAATTTTGGCAGATGAGGATTGGTTTGTTCATAACTAGCAAACAGTAAAACCTAGCTTGAGATTTGGACTGAACATAGGAATTCATGAAAGCATCACGTGCGCCAATTTTGGGGATCCTAGGTCACGTGATCGTAAACTGGGACAAAAAAAAAACATAGAAAATGCGATTTTTTGGCTTGAAAATTTATTAATTCGCCTGTAACTCAAAAACCACTTGGCGTGCGAAGCTGAAATTGTAACATAATGTGGTTGCTTATAAGTAGTTTATGCAAAACGAGTTTGGAAGTGCCCGGTCACGTGACCAAAACGTTACAGGCCGAAAATGGGCAGAAAGTGGACGATTTTGAACCGATGTATCTCGATAAATACCGATATTGATGGAAAATTCCAAAACTGAACAAGAGTGGTTTCTAAAACCATCTGATCTACCGGGCTTGAAAATCGATACTATAGGTAGGCTAGCCTACTAACTGCTCTTCCGGTAAAAGGCACACGATTAGCAGAACGCTAATTTATTACCTTAACGTTTCGCTCAGCTGAAAACGCCGAGCATCTTCAGAAGTTGAGTTAGAGGAGTGTCGAGCGCTCCTCCAATACTAGCACAAACAATACATGTTGCAGATAAGTTACTACAAAATAAATATCAAAAGAACCGAGTAAATTAAGTGAGTTATAGATGATTATAACGTCATAATGATCAACTTGCGAGCTAGGGCTAATTCAACAAAATGTAAAAATTCAATTGCTATACTCAATTGCTATTCCTCACCCAAAGATCCTATTGCAGAGCGTGAAAAGAGTCGATTAGTTTATAAGATACCTTGTGCTGATTGTGATTTTGTGTATGTGGGGCAAACGAAACGGGATTTAAAAAGTCGTGTTGCAGAACATAAAAGAGGGGTCAAAAATGCGAAACCAGAAAAATCCGCTTTATGTGAACAACATTTAATGTTGTTTGATCATCGTATTAATTGGGAAGAATTCACTGTTTTAAAATATGTTAATAGTTATCGTAGACGGTTAATTGCTGAAAGTTGGTTTATCAATACCCACACTAACGTTATCAACCGCTCGGATTGTGAGACATTCCCATCAGTGTACCGATCTTTAGCCAAAAGTGCTCAGTAAATGTTGTTTTATTGCTAATTTTTTTACCATATATGACTTTGCCACGTTCTCTCGTTTCATCACAGTATAGCAATTGAATTTTTACATTTTGTTGAATTAGCCCTAGCTCGCAAGTTGATCATTATGACGTTATAATCATCTATAACTCACTTAATTTACTCGGTTCTTTTGATATTTATTTTGTAGTAACTTATCTGCAACATGTATTGTTTGTGCTAGTGTTGGAGGAGCGCTCGACACTCCTCTAACTCAACTTCTGAAGATGCTCGGCGTTTTCAGCTGAGCGAAACGTCAAAGTAGTAAATTAGCGTTCTGCTAATCGTGTGCCTTTTACCGGAAGAGCAGTTAGTAGGCTAGCCTACCTGTAGTATCGATTAATGGAAAATGATTTGTGATTTTTGAGCATACTATCAACCGCCTTTCTTTTGGTTATGTTCGTTTACCCCTACTCCAATACTATTTTTCTTTTTTTTTCTATCTACTTTTAAAGCGATAAACGCACTGTATTCAAAGTTTGAGCGATTGAAGATATCAGGGAGGACTAGTGTGCGACTGAAATCGAGGGAGGATCCCTCTCACAGATCCTCCAAAATTTCAAACTTTCAAACCGCTATAACTAGATGGATTAAATTTTCAGAGTGGGTTGATATTAAAAATAAACTAAACCTAACAAAAATTCGGGGTTCCACAATGGGGTTTTACCCCAAACCGGCCCTCCACAACTCAAACCTAACGATAAATGAGTGTTCAAAAATGGGGAGTCCCCCCAAATGGGGCCTTCTAAAATTCAAAGTTTTTTTCCTTATAAGCTGAAAACATGAATTGTTTTAAGATAAGCAAATAAAAAAAGATAAAATTTGACCAAAATGGGGATTTTCCCCAAAACGGGTTCATCAAAATTCAAACTTTTTAACCACTCATGCTAGACAGATGAAATTTTTAGCGTTGACCAATATAAAGAAGAGATAAAATTTGAAAAAATTTAGAGGTACCAAAATGGGCCTCCCCTTAAACAGGGCACTTAATTTTTGAACTTTTGGACCGTCGAGTAGCTGAATTCTCAGCATCTCTCACCTTCTAAGCAAATCTTCATAAAAACATGCTAGGGAGTCATCTCGAAAGATCGCGTTAATTAAAGGGCGTATAGAAAACTGTGGTACTTTACCAAGTTATGCTCATCGACCTGTGACAACTTGTGTGTAAGCATTAACTAGGGAAAATAAATGTTGATTCTACGGCTTTTTCGCAATTTGTCAAATTATAGCACTAGAAAATTATGGCTGTGTGGCAAAAGCATCAACGATTTAGTAAAAAACTTAACTAAATGCCTGTTGTAAATTTGAATAATTTTAGCACTTTTTATTTTGATTTATGCTGTTGAGGATTATTTTTCCAATTTTTGTTGTGGCTTTAATTTCAAAACAACCGGTGTACCAAATGCTATACTCGTATGTTAAATTGCGATGCTAAAGATCGTTTTTAGAAAAATACGTGGCTGTAAGTTTCGTTGATGTAACGAAATTTGCTTGTGAGTCGCTGGAATTTTTAAAGACCGCTTTATGTTATTTCAAATGGAGTGAAAACTGTTTAAGAACTCGTAAAAAATGCTGAGATTTGACGTGGTATTGTAAACTGTTATGCGAGCCTTTTAAATTACGTTACTCGATTATTTTTGATAACTTCGAGAGATTTAAATTTTGCACTCTAAGAACTACAAAGTGAGTTAAGTTGGTGAAACTAAATGTGAAAGGGGTGCATTTAAATTATTGATCTGACTATCAACGACCACGTTTTTTACAAATTTATTCAAATCCTCTAAAGTTCAGTAAAAGTCGAAGTCCCCAGATATCACTTGCGATGTCTCGTTCTAGTATTTTAGCTGCGTTACGTCATATCCTAAAAGACAGCATGGTATTTTGTTTTTATATATCCATTCATTTTTTGTTTTTGACCACCACTATAGCAGCGAATCGATAATAACACATAATTAGCATGCTGAACCAGGGAAAGGAGGACGTAAATGAGTCGTTTCACTAACCAATTTCACGAGGTTTCACTAATTTTCTATCTCCTATATTATCAATATTCTCCCTTGTTTTGTGAAAGTCTTTCAGCCTCGCATTTGGACGAAATCGGTCAAATCGTCTTTAATACAAAATTTTTCAGCTGGTTTGGATATGCATGAACCATTATAGTGCACTGCGTCACGTTTAGATAATTTTGTCACGAAGAAAAAAGTACCGAGTCGTTTTCATTCACTTTCATTAAAGTTTCGAAGCTTATTTATTGACTCGCCTCTACAAAAACTAAGCACAGATGAAGTTAAAAAAATTGTCTCTGTCGTGTTGTGTCGGAGTGGCTGCGAAGGGACCTTGAGGTCATCTAGTTAGCAGTCACTCTGAGAAGCCATAATGGAAATATAACAAGCTTATTTCATCAGATTTGTCGAACCTAGTATGGATTTTCGGCCTATGCTGTTATGTATATTTCAGGTTTGATCTCATTAAAAAGCGGCTTTTTTTCAGGATAGCGGAAGCCTTTCCGATACTAGTAGCGGCATTGGTGATAGCGCCGCCATGCGCGAGCTTGATGCGTTGAACCAAGAAATCGAAGAGCTTCGAAAAGAAAAAGAATCGCTTACCACTGAAATCCAACAGAAGGAACACTCGATAAAAACCACGAGCCTCGAAGTTCAGGTAATTGAATTACTGCCATATCGTATAATAAGGATCAATCGATCTATGTCTAAAACACCAGATCGGTGATAAGCCTTATGTAGTGAACAAAAGCAATACTAGAGGAGGTGCACATAAGTCTGAAATTGATTCGAAACAGAAGAAGGCCGGATTACAAAGATAACCGAGCTTTAATTGCCTACTGGTTGGGGCCAAACAACGTTATAGATGCTTTAAAGTCTAAACTACCATTAGCGCCAAGTTGATGTTTCATAAGACGCTCACGCGGCAAATATTCAATATTATGTTCCCAGGCAGAAGTGGTCAGTTACTCGAGAAATACTGGGCTTTCCGCCATCGTACTTGCGGCTATTGTAAGCTACTCGTCGGCCATTTCTTAGATTCTCTGTGTAGGCAACTTTAATATTCTACATAGGTCGTTGGTTCATGATATCCTTTTACTTGTTTCTCGGTTGCTTATTGTTTCCACGTTGCCGTCGGTTCTGTTCAATCAAATCATAGAAGCCACAAACTTATTTTACACTCGCATCTTATTTTCCAGCGTAAATTGATTGAATGTTTACGCATGCAAAGCAATGCGACCTTATCTTTAAATTGCTGCTGCGTTTGTTGAAATGAACCGAGCAATTTCTTTTTTCTAAAGCGATTTATTGATTTATGTGATTGCAATTCTTGCTTTACGTCTTCGCTTCCACATGCAGATTTGCTTGCATGTAAAAGCAGTGTATGTTAATTTCTGCTTTACGTTCTATTGGTCTCGCAGCAGTTCTGGATGTTTCAGGTGACTGCATAATTTATGTCCTTACTCATTAGCATGTGTAGGCCGTGTTTTGAGAAGGTAATGTTAAACAAGGTATCATCTAAACAGAAAGTGATTAGTAGAAAAATATGGGCCAGCGGCTCATATGAATATGAGAATGGTTGTAAAGATGGGTGGATGTCCCGTTTTGTAGATGTCCATCACAAGTTATCGAAACGTTTGTTGCAATGGCACATCCGCATCTGTAAGCGCGATTCGTCTAAGGCAACTCATCCTTGTTTCTCCAGTAAGAGTAGACGAGGGTTGAAATATCAGGGGCAGGTTTGAAAAGGCCTTGATTTTTGACGGAGAAAGGTAGTGTGCTTTCTCCACAATAGTAATCACATGCGAGGAATATTTGTATGCAAATGCAATAATAGTTAAAGACAAGAAAAAAGGAAGAATTGATTGGTTTCGAGTCGAGCTGCTTCCTGGCATCATTGAAGAAACGCTTTGATGATTAATAGCGCAGTTAATACCACTTGGATCTTGCCACCGCAAAAACAGTCTAGATAACGAGGAAGTTAGAAAGTACTCGAAGCCTACTTCTACTCCAGGGTCGGTGTCTTTTTTGAATGCGCAGCAAAGATCATGGATCGTTTCAACTTAGTTAAATTAAACTTTAGAATAGTCCAAGCAGTAAACCACATCCAAGCTGTCGCTACATCATTTTTGAGGGGAAGTTTGCTGCATATTTTTTGAACTCTGGCGTAAAAGATACACATACTGTAGCTTAGCCGTAACTTGCTGCGAGTGCTTTTCAACGATACCGATCGAGCAAAGTGAGAACTGAGAATGCTAGGCTCCTCAGCAGTCTATTGTGATTGTCAGCGCCTTGATTGAAATCGAGTCAAGTCTACCAAAGAAGGATCTCCAGCTTGGAAGTTTAGTTAGATAGCAAACATGACTGAAAAGACCTGTAGTATATCCCGTTTCTAGATTCCGTTATCGTTGAGCTTTTTATAGGAATAATTTTTAGAAAAAAAAATATGAAATTTTGCCCGTAGATGCCACATGGATTAGCCGCAAGGCTCAATAATGGGTGGAAGTTGTGGAAAAAGCCCTGTAAGTAATCGGAATAACCATGTGATTTATTTAGTTCAGTTTAAAATGTTCTTTTGCTTACAGTTTGCACTGTCTTTGGCTATGTTTTGCTAAAGCTGAATGTTTATTGGTTTCGGCTTGGTTTTTTACTAAAACTTTTCAATTAGCTATTATTTTTGTTTGTCGGCCGTGGTTTAATTACAATATGAAATTATTGCAATTAGCTAGCTATTGTTATTCTATTTGCACGAGCTCAACTGGCAATTTTTATACGAAAAAGCTTCTAGAGCCATGAAGTCAAAAATGTCGTTACAATTGTCAAACTTCAAATTTATACACCTTGGGTGCAGTGTATTTGGTACGGATTAGCAAGGATTGCAGTGCGGTACGTTCGGAATTTGCGCACTACGTCCCTCGCGCCTTGAACCGTACCGGCGTACTGTACTTCGGTTCAATTTTTGAAGCGTACCTTACCAACGTACCGTACCGTACCCGTACCATTACAAAAAAAGCGTAATGTACCAGCGTACCGTACAGTACTACCATCCTTGCTTTTAACTACTCGCAACTTTAACTGACTTTTGAAATCACTGCCTACAAATCAGCGATCTCAGTTCACACATTTGGCTTCGGCTTCAACTGTCTTTTGCTTCTGCATACAAAAAGCCGGCGCAAGTGCAAAAAATCTGGGATTTTTGAACCACTACGTCTTCAGCTGAAGTGTTGCAGTTACCGTTCAAATTTTTCTTCAATATTTGACATGCCACCATAGTCCTAGGCTTCTAGCACCTACAGGCAACAGTTATGACATCACTATTGGCCATACTTGTGACTGTGACTTGTGACATCATAATACAATTGTAACGACAAATTAAGAGGCTGTAATGACTACTTGAGAATAGCCTAGGCTCTAGACTATTTGCATGCCGGATATAGTGGCACGAATCTTCAACGGCCTCACGTTGCGCATAAAACGTTTAGTAGGCAAATTCAAACAGCGTACCAACGTGCCGTACCATTGCAAAAAAGGCGTACCGTACTGCCATCCTTGCGGATTAGCATCTAGTGCAGGGTTCGGCAACCTGTGATCCGCGGGCCAAATGTGCAACTATGTCAAAATATTTGTCTGGCACCCCCAAACTATGTCAAAATATTTGTCTGTTAAATATCTACTGATATCAAAAAAAAAGTAGAACTCTAGCTTGAGCCGTTCAAAAAATTGATTTTTTGGGGGGTTCCCGGTGGAGTTGCCCCAAAAAATTTCGGGAGAAAAAATTGCGTTTGCAGCTCAACAACTTTACACAAAAATTAGATTTCGATGTATTGTGGTTTAGGAGAAGAAGAGCGTACAAAATTTAGGAAGAAAAAAAAAAAAAAGAAAAAAGCCTCATCGCGGCCAAAAGTGGGTTGGTTGGGATGAAAGGGTATCTTAAGACATACAACCATATGAAATATTTTTTGCCGTAATTAAGCCGTTTTTAACTGAGACCGCTTTTTACGCCAAACTTGCGGGGCAGTTTTCGGGTTTTAAAACCAAAGTCATGTGACCTTGAAATTTGGTACAAACATATAACTCATTAATCTCAAATTGCTGTCAAAATTTCATGTAGCTAGACCTAACCGTTCTTGAGTTATAAGCAAAAGTTTGAAATTTCGCACTGGTTAGTTGGAAAATGGCCGAGTAAAAACAAAGGAACACGCGACGCGAGCGTCGGTCGTTCCAATAAACGATATGCAACAATAAACTAGTTTTGTGAAGTTAAGTCGAGCAATTATCAAGAAATCACTTGAGCGTGTCGATTCTGACTGCGTTTCTTTTGGTGTTCTAGAGTCCAGCGCTCTTCAACCAGCGTACATGGTGCACCCTAGGGTGCACCACAACTGCCTCAAGGGTACATGAGTTCAAAAGGGTACATAGGGGTAGATGACGTTAATGCGCACTTGTGCATTGTGATGATGTTAATTCCATCATGGTAAATCTAAGCTATTTTCAATCAAATACATTTTAAACATTTGGAAGAAGTTAGAGCGCTCAGATATGACGCAATGGTAACCGCTAAGAAACAGATACACTCCCCGCTATGCTTACTGCCTGGGATTTTTGCGGTTTTGATGCCAAAAATTTTCATTATTAAGCAGTAATGGAGGCTAGTGTAAGCAGTGCACGAAGAAAGAGGATGAGGTAATGCTGTAGTAAAGTTTAATTACTGGATTTTGTAGTTGCAGTCTTGTTTATCAAGTTATTTGGTTAAATAAACTACCCGTGTAGTGGCAGAAAGTTTAGTGATGTCTTTGTCGCAATACTTTAAGAAAGCTTCTACTGCTAAAGATTCAAACACTAACGATAATAATGAAACTGATGGACAAATGCAAAACATAGATGTTGAAAATTGTAATGATAATGTAAAGCAACAAAAAATCCAAGCTTTTGTTTCCAAAATTGGTTATAAGAGAAAGCATCAATCACCGCCCTCTCCCACACAAAAACGTAGAAAATGGAAAGACGACTATCTTAAGTATGGCTTTTTTCTTCCAAAAAGTGAGCAGAGCAATCTTTATTCTACAGCTCAATGCCTACTTTGCCTTGTGGAATATGCCAACTCGAAACTTGTGCCTTCGAAACTTCTTTCCCACTTAAAAAAACAACATTCCGAACATGAACATAAGTCTCAAAAATTCTTTCAATCAAAGCTAGCTGCATATGTAAAAGAACAACGTGATTTTTCAGCACGAGTGACCGAAAAAGTCTCTGAAAAACTTACTTTGGCTTCATTCCAAATGACTCATGTGCTATCGAAAACCAAGCGACTTTATACTGAATTCTTAAGATGCACAGAGCTGGACAGCGCTGTTTCGAGCTTTTAGCTCTCATCGGCAGCCCTCAGCTGAGCTGCTTTGCAGCTGCAGGGTTGGTGGTTGATCTGGCCATCTAACTGCCAGTGGAAGTCGTTTTGATTTCCCAGGAGTCGACCACGAAGGACGTCAAACTTTTCGGTTTCGCTTGTACTGAATTGCAGACTGTAGTCCTACGTGCCTCAAAATTTCCGAAGCTTAATTCATGGAGGAAGAAATTCTGATGCTAAAGTTGAAGAAATTCCAGTTTCTGACACAACAGTGTATCGTCGTTCCTTAAGCATAGGAGAAGACTTAGAAAATCAGCTACTTCTTAAGCTGCATTTACACGGGCGACTTTTTTGCGTGCGTTTTTTTTGATAAAAATCGACCTGGCAAAGTTGCATTTACTCAACGGCGGTTTTGATCATGATAATTGAGACCTTACTAATGGAAATAGTTGTCTTAAGTTGTTTTCATACCAATATTGTTATAATTGAAAACTTAAGAAGACAATCGGTGCTGCGATAAAAAATCGCAGTGAGATCAGCTCCGATTTTGCTTTAAAAAGGTGTAGAATATCACTATCGGAATGGAAACAACTTGAGACAGTCATTTTTAGCAGTAAGGTAACTTTTATCACAATGAGAACCATTATTGAATATATGCAGCTTTGCCACATCCATTTTTATCAAAAAATTGCACGCAAGAAAGTCGCCCGTGTAAATGCAGCTTTTCCTTCTTTTGGTATTCAGTTGGATGAGACAACAGATGTAGGTTCAGAAGCTCAGCTGCTTGTTTTTTGTAGGTTTCCTGATGTTGAACTGAACAAAATCTCTGAGCATTAGTTATTTTGTCAACCTTTAGAGGTGAATGCAAATTCTACAGCTATTTTTCAAAAGCTTGACAATTATTTCAAGCCAAACAACCTCAGTTGGAAAAAATGTAAGTTGGTTACAACAGACGGTGCTGCCGCAATGCAGGGGAAGATTAATGGTGTTATCTCAAAAATAAAAGATGTTTCTCCAGACTGCATTTCAATCCATTGTGTTATCCACCGAGAAGCACTAGTTGCAAAAAAGTTGAAAGGAACGGTTAATAATGAATCGAGTGCTGTATTTCAAAGTTTTCTTGGCGATGTCATTAGTATGGTGAATTACATCAGGGGCCGTGCCAAAAAACACAGGATGTTCATGAAGCTGTGTGAAGGAATGGAAGCATCACATAAAAGATTGATCTTTCATTGTGAGGTTCGCTGGCTTTCAAGAGGAAGAGTCTCAGTCGAATGTTTGAACTAAGAAAAGAATTGGGAGCATTTTTTCTGGAGGAAAAAGATCAACGAGCTACAAAATTTTTTGATCATTTGTGGTTAGCAAAGCTTTCTTACATGGCGTGTGTTTTTGAGCACTTCAACAAACTCAACATCAGCCTTCAAGGAAAAGACAGCGATGTTTTTAAAAGCACTGGTAAAGTTGATGCTCTGAAACTGAAAATTCCTCTCTGGAAAAAAGGGTCAAGTCACAGAATTTTTCTGATTTTCCGATGTTGGATAATTTCATTGACGAATGTGAAGAAGGTTTTGCAGAATCTGTAATGACTGATCTGGTACCACTGATACTGGCACATTTGGAGCTACTGCAAGAAAACTTTGAAAATTACTTTCCAAAAGAACAAAGTTCTCATCTAGAAACAAATACCTGGGTTTTGCAACCCTTTATCGATTCACCCACGGAAGATGAAGACCTGCTTGATCTCCGTACAGATCTCTCTCAGAAAGTTTTGTTTGAAGGCACACCATATGCCGACTTTTGGGTAAAATTTGTCATGTCCCTGAATATAAAAAACTAGCTGAAAAAGCCATCTCCCTGCTCATTCAAAGCCCATCAACATATTTGTGTGAAAGTGGGTTTTTCACTTTAAGTCAAATAAAGATCAAAGAAAGGAATTCAATTGAGAAGATCGACTATTTGATGCGGGGAGCACTTGTTCCTCGCTATGACCAACTAGTGGGAAAATCGCAAAACCAGAAAAGTCACTGACTTGTGACAAATCTTCTTCTTTATTTTCTTTCAATTAATGGGATTGTTACTGAACCAAATTTGATTATATTTGGAAGCATTTTTTATTCTGTGTAAATTTTGCTTTTATTTTACACACCTACTGTGTTACTGTTGTTGCTTGATGATGGTTTGCCTTTCCTGATTATTATCTATTTAGTATTATGTGCATCTGTATGTGTAAGACTGTAAGTTATGTTGATTTGAACTTGTGTCCATATTTGCCGAGTGAATGTCCTTTTATTGAGACTTGAGTACTGGTAGCGAAGAGTTGATTATCATTAGTTACTGATAAAATTTGTTCTTCAACTTTTATGAGAGAGAAAAAGAACGTAAGGTTTAATGTGTGTATCAAAGTAATTCAATTTTATCACAAGGGTACAGAGAATTGATAGCATATCTTCCAAGGGTGTACCAGACAAAAAAAGGTGGAAGAGCCCTGTTCTAGACTCTTCCGTAAAAGACCGGCGGAAAAAGAAAAAATAATTTTAGTCACGCATCAAGTACTTCGTAGTTCGCATCTTGATCTACGAAAACACGGAGAGCGAGCGGTTTTGCAGGAATTGCAGTTACATGCTATCAAATGTCGTATTTGTAGTGCTGGGCGCTTCCACAAATCGGTTCGCAGGTCCGCAAATCCGTAAATTGTGGACTCAAATTTTGATTTGCGGATTTGCGAACCGATTTCTTACCGCAAACATTTGCGGATTTGCGGTAAAAAATTGAAATCTATCGCAAGTCCGCAAATCAACAGCATCCCTGGGATGTTTCTTTGCAATTTACAAAAAAGTAGTTTTCACGGTTCAATGTATAGACAGTGTAGGGTAGATGTTGGCCTATTCATAAAGTACAACACCCTTTTACCAAATTCCGATGCTATGAAACGATTATTTTTCATGGGTCCTGCTATTCTTACAGCAAAACGAACTAGCTTGACGTTAAGGGCTAGTTTTTCTGAAGAAAAACTTAGGTTTTTGAAGTGGCAAGGGGTTGCGCAAGACGACGTTGATAACATGCCCAGCATGTCTAGAAAAAATAGGCTGCAGGCCTACCAACATTTTCAATCTTAGTTTTATCGTTTTCGTTTCGTTAATCGTGTTTTTGGAATGCGTTTTTCAGACTGCATATTTTAGAAAAAAAAGTCAACTGCAATATTATCACGTTTGAACTTTAAACTAATTTATTTTAACTGTGATCTGCATATTGTCATGCGGTATGAAGGAGCAGGAAAGTACATTGACAATGAACTGCCCCCCATTCCGTCACTCAAGCAGTAAATAATAGCCTATAAGCCTGTAAAGTATCGTTTTAAAGAACGCAAAAAGGCATCTTCGTACGACTAGAGTTTTTACGTACCGCAACTCAACTGGAATTTGTGCGGATCTAAAATTAGAACTAGCGATGAAAGTGACTGGCAGGCGAGGTCGCGCTCTTCGAAGTCTACACTGCAGCCACCAGGGTCACAGCCGTAATTCAACTCCGGTCGCAGTTTTGTTCAAACAATAAACATGCGTGCATTTCCGCTCGGCCATCCTGCTGACATGTGTATTATAACTCACAAAAACAGGATATTACATAAATCAAGAAAACCTGCTGGTGTTCATTACAAGTCTATAAAATGCCAAGAAAATATGAAGCATTGTTGCTGTTGTAGGTCTCTTCTATTCATCAAACCAAGCCAAAATAATTCCAAAGTTTGCGGTTCAAGTTTGCAGAAGTAAAAAGTTATTTGCGGTTGCGGAAGTGCAAAAAATTATCGCAAAGGTACCGCAAACTTGCGGATTTGCGGTTGCGGAATAGAGTGTAAATTGGCGGTGCCCAGCTCTGCGTATTTGTTTGCCGCTTAGCAGTTTGCTTTAATAATAACTGAACTTCTGTTTTCTTTTTAGTTAATAGCTAGAAAAAATAGCTTTTGTAATTTATTTTAACAATCTTTAAATGTTATCAAAACGTAGAAAAGTTAATGAGGAATTTAGAGCTTTTAAACAAGAGTGGGAAAACAATTTCTTTTTCGTAAATCACCTTGGAAGACCTACTTGTTTGATTTGCAACAAATCTATTGCTGTCAATAAAGAGTACAATATCAAGCGTCATAACACAAAATGTTATTGACTTCTTACCGTACCTAAACGTTCAATTACAAACCCAACATCAACAGTCTCGTTGACTTGACGCGACGACATAAACATTTTTGTGTATTTTTTTTATCCAGATTTAGTGGAAAGCTTATTTATGGCCTGTGGCCGATTATTGGGCTTGATTTTGGCCCGGCCGCACCAAAAGGTTGCCGACCCTTGATCTAGTGTAAGCGTGACATCTGATAGCTATCGGTGACGCCCGAGTCTACGTCATTAAATGAAATAAATCGATTTTCTGATCTGAAAAAATACAAGACTTTTAATTGAATGCGACGTCCGCTTGTTGTCGTTGTTTCATTGGTTCTTGCCAAAACTTTGTTGGTTTAGAGAATTTTTCTGAAAGTGAAAATTTTATGAGGCACAAACAATATATTGTTAAAGCATTAAGCTGCTCAGAAAAATGATTTTCTGAGCAGCTTAATCAAAAAATAGGGTGGAGTCTTCCGATTAGCGTAGTGGTAAGGTGTTGGGACTCAACAATCTTCTGATTGGCTTAGCGATAAGGTGTTGGACCCAAATGCTATGGGTTTAGAGTTTATTCTCTAACTTTGCGAATTCCAGAAGCGCGCGCAAATACATAATGCTGTTATGAAAAAAGTCCTGCGTTCGTGTTAAATTTTTGATCGTCTTGTTTAAAAAATGAAGTAAAAACAATTGGACCGAAACAGTAGTATCATTTATTTAATATTTCGACCTAGAGATTTTTAACTTTCTCTAACTGCAATATATTCCGCGCAAACCATCGTCACTGCTTAGTTCAATAGAATGTGTTATTTTCGCACTAAGGAAGCGGTAGAACAGCTGTACTAGTTAGCTACAGGACAGATACAATTGTGCAATACTAAATTTTAAGTGTTAGCTCACAATTCTTTATGAAGTTGATTGTTTGCTTACAGCGTTGGTTTATGCAGAACATAAAGCTTTCGTTTCCACTGAATGCAGCGTTGAATGGTTCTTTCTTAGTGTGCTGAAATTTCAAAAGCTGTTAAAGTGATGTACTTCTCGCTTAATGTTTACAAGTGATTTTGCGATTGTTTTCAAACTGTGTCTGTACGAAATAATCAATTTAATTTACGTTTCAACCGAAGTGTCGCGCGTTGAAAAGTTGTTTTTTTTTAAACCAAATTGTTTCACGTCCCCCCTCCTCCTCAGGACGTTTACGTTTGGATCGACAGCTGCGTCCCTTTTCTCTTTGGTTCTGGTGTGTGTGCTACATGTTGCTGATGCAACACCACTGATTTTCTTTCATGTTTTTCCGGGTATATCATTCAATTTTCCATTTTCTCGGCAGAGGCCCGTGCTTTTGGACACGGACTTGCTGGTGTGGGGCAGTCACGTGAATTCCTGTCAGTATCAGTTGGTACTCTTTTTCTCTGACTCCCAGTCTGTACTTTTTTGCTCTCCCCGACCCCTTCGTTTTCCAAAGTCTCTTCCGATAGCTGATTTGAAAGAAAGTTGGCATCATTTTTAAGTAAATATGATCGTATTTCTTAATTTTTCATCAAATTTTTTAAATCGTATGCGAATGATCAAGTAAATATTTATTAAATTTTGTTTTAAAACTTTTTTGCAGGAACTACAAGACACATTGGATCGAGACAGCAGTTCATTAGCACAGCTTGAATGCGACAAGGCCGAGGCCCGAACCCGACTCGATGAATTGGAACAACAGAAGAGTAAACTAGATGCTATGTTGACTGACGTCCGCGAAAAAGTACAAGAAGAAAATGAAAATGTAAGCCCAAAATCCGTATCACAAACTCGATTTACAGCCTTAGATTAGCTTAAGCGAGAATAAGAAAAATCGAAGCACAAGTTTATACACTTAGGAGCAGAAATGTTGGTTTAGCACCAAGGTTTGATTAAAAAAGTTAAAGCCCAAAACATAAGAAATAAACGTTTTCAGTTTTTTTTATTTAACTCATTATGTTTGTCATATTATTCATTTACAATTCTACTTATGACTGACTCCATTTGAGTAAGAATGAGAGCTGTTTAAGAATAAACCAAAATATTTTTGATTTGACTAGCTTTTATTTTTGGTTTTACTTTTTTGATCCAACTGAGTTTTCAACAATTTCTTGGTTTCAAGGTCATGCTTGAGAGCACAAGTTCGAATTTGAAAGCTTTTAATGGGTATAAGGTCACTATGGATTTTATTTGAGCACTAAATTTTAATTTATGTTGACTTTGAGCTCCTAATACTGACTCAACTGCTTAAAATAGAGATGCTAAAGCTGCACCTATCTGTCCACTGAAACAAAGTTACTCTACGATGTGTGAAAAGAAAGAAAGCGGACTGTTGATATAAAAATTTTAGTACGGCATATTTTGATACTTTATGAATTGTCCCCTTCAAACTACTTCCCCTCCGAGTCAATGCTCTTTTGCATGGGATCCTGCCACCTACGAAAGTACTTGGTGAATCCTCTTCTCTGAGTCTTTTGAGCTCGCTCGTCACTCAAGTTTTTATTTCCTCTAGAGATGAACAATAAGTCCCTTTCATCACAGCTTTCAGCCTCGGAAAAAGCCAAAAGTCACAAGGCGCCAAGTCCCCTTGTGACTTTTCTAGAGAAGGCGCCAAGTCCCCTTCTATAGCATGTCTTCACAAAATTTGACTCGATTCTGCTTCTGGTCTTTCGACAAAATCTTGGGCACCATTTGGCACACACATTTCGCATTCCCAGATCATCCAGCAAAATCGTTCGCACTGATTGGTCAACCTGCGTTCGTTTTGCACCAGCTGATTCACTCTAGTGATGTTTTCATCTGTCCTCGTTGTGGAAGGTCGTCCCGTCGTGGGATCATCCTCCATTTCCTTGCGGCCTTTCACAAAACGTGTGTGCCATTCGAAAATCTGCGTCCTCTACATCACATCTTCACCATAAACCTCTAAAAGAAGTTTAAAACACTCAGTTACGTCCACTTTAGTTTCACTAAAAATTTCAAGTTAATTTGTTGTTCCATTCTTGAGCCGCTAGCAGTTTCGCAACAACCAACAACACGGAGTACATACAATTGCGTCAAAAAGTTTTAAAATTGTGACAAAGCCCCCAAATGCTATGTTGCATAAAAGCCTGAAACTCGAAAACGGAATAGCTTACTGCAAACAAATTGCAACACAACAGCGCTAAGAAGTTGTTTTTTACGGTGACCAATTGGCATTGTGCCAAAAGCGTGGTAAATACAGTCCGGTTTCTTTTTTGTCACACCTCGTATATTTCACTTTTAAATGTCAATGTTATGTAGTTTGCGTTCGCGATCCCTTTTCTCTTTGGTTTCTCTTTTTTGAAAAATAAACTGAAAACGATACATGGAAACTACTTGTAAAAAAGGATGCATATGAATCCTAAAATTCATGGTTCTTTGACATCGACCAATTGGCCGTCTGAAAGAAATGTTTTGACATATACTTAGTAGAGCGTATGTATTCCACCAAATATTAATCGGTGTAAGAAATATGGTATGTTTTACCACAAAAGAACGCAAACGTTTATTTCACAGTTGGAAAATTTCGAATTTGCTCTATATTACAGATTAAAAAGGATGCGTAATTGCATGTGAATCCTAAAATTCATGGTGGATGCAAAAGGATGCACATGAATCCTAAAAGTTTGCTCGGTATTACAGATCAAAAGTCTCCGCGCACAAATCTCTGCCCAGGAGGCTTCTGTGGGACAGCAGGAGGCGGAGTTAAGGCGTGTTCGAAACCAGCTGGCTGACCTTCAGAAGGAACAAACACAGCTGGAACAGAGGCTGGATGCCGGAAGGCAACAACAAAATCACGTCGAAAAATCGGTGAAAGAAGCCCAAAGTGAAATTGAAAAGGTGTGTGATGCAACAATAACCAACTTATGTCGTAAAATTCCTCAAGCAATCAATGTAGAAAAATTCACTTAGATTATCATTATTGTATTGCTAAAGCAATGCAGTGTTGAGACGTACAAGTACAGGAGTTAAATATGCGCTCTAGAAGGCACAACCGTCTTGACTATGGTTGCCTGAGTGGTTTAAAGAATTGTGGTGCAAACTGGCTAATTCCAACGTATTTTTTAATGAAAATTTTAATTAAATCGTTATTTATCGAGTTGCTTTCAGGTGGCCAGAAGACAGCGAAGAGACTGGACCTCTCGGTGCTTAAGTCAAGGTGTCTTCTGTCTACCACACACGGTGGAGGCTTCACACTGGCCCTTTTTAACCTGAACGTCAAGCAGGGAAGCTGTGAATACCAATTTTTATAGTCTTTGGTTTGACCGGGCCGGAAATCGAACCCGAGTCGTGTATTTTATGTCTGTTTATTGATAATTGTTGTATATGTGTGCAAATTTTTCAAGTTTTTCCGGTGTACTGCATTTTGATTTTGCGTCTTCACAGGTTCAAAGTCAACTCCAATCTCTGCAAGATCAACGCAAATCAGTCAGCTCCAATATAGAACAATACGACAAGGCGGCTGCTGCTATCAAAAGTCCGTCTAATGATTTGTTGACTTTGCCTTTGTTAACTTATTGTAATCGCTCGTTAACTAGTTATTTTATTTAATGTTACCACCCTAACCTGGCCCATGTATTTATTTATGCATATGGACCTGGCACTGCGCGAGTTTCCGCTTGTATTTGCGAGCTATACCAAACCAGAGTACTCTTTGTATTTGCAACTTTTCGTCTGACTTGTCCATCATAACAAGCAGGCTGCCCCCTTTCCAATTGAAAATAATTGTGAAGTGCTTTAATCCACAATGCTAAGGTTCTTCGGTCAAAACGAAGCTATTGTAGTAACGTTTGATTGTTGATCCAAATGCGGCTGAGTGAAATTTAGCTGTTGTTAAGGATTCAAATTTGCCTTCAGTGTTGCTAGTGCTTCAGTATATCGTACTCGACTCCTTGTGCAACTTTTTTTGCCTGCTAAACCTTGAAGATCAGCCAGGTTAACGGCAAAATGTTTATATATTTCAGGTGAATCACTAGACGATGACGCTTTCAAATCTCCTAACACGGTAAGCAATAATTAAATGGCGATGTAATGAACACCTACATCTTATCAGTCTAAAGGTGTTTAATTTGGAAGATCTGTTAATTAGAGTTGACAAAAAGCTGCTAGGTCGTATAGCAAAAAGTTTGATCCCGTCGTGATCCGGCTACGTTTTTACAAATTGCACCCTTGTATTTACAGTCTATCGCTTTTTCTCGGCATAAATATAATGCTTTAACGCTTCGACAGTACTGGCTTTGTGGAAGGTGGCACTGGTTAATTAAAAGACTTGTGTCTGTCAAGTCTCGAGTTTGATTTGCTCTGCGTTCTTTTACTCTTTTTTTGCATAACCTTGCATTAGAATTACGATGAACATGAAGTCATATGGCTGATCAGTGGTCGAGTGGATAGAGTGTCTACTACTAAAACGGTAGACCCTGGTTCGATTCCCGTTCGGGTTGAAGCAAAACCTGTAAAAATTGGTATCCTGCTCGATAATCAGCATTAAAAGGAGCTTTGTGTAGCTGCCACCGTGTAGTAGACCCCAGACAAGTGGGAGGTGGCAGCTTGACTCGGAAGACCGCAAGGTTCCTTCGCTCCCCCCTGGCCAAGCTAGCTTGGTGAATAAAGATACAATTACTGTGTCCACATCTCTTGAGATTATTTTGCTCAACAATTACAAAAAAAAGTCAGAGTATTTCGTATGCATTCAATTATTTGTTGTGACAGAACAAACGACTTTTTTTGACTTATTGTGTTTTTTTCTCCAGTTCGCAGACATGGGCGTGAGCGACAGTATGTTCAGTATGGGCGCATTGCAAGAGAAGGTTGAAGATATCAAGAATGACCTCAGTGAAGACCCTTTCACCAGTGACCCGTTTAAAAGTAAGATTTTGAGATACACTCAACTCCCGTTAATCGGACACGATTTGTTCCAGTGAATAACGTCCATTTAACAAGGTTGTCAAATTAACGAGTTAACGTAGGTAGTGGTTGGAAATGTCGGTACGTCAAATACGCAACGCCGATCTGCACTTGCGTTGCCCTGGTTAAAGCAGGTAACTCAATGTAGACAACGCAGCTGCAAAATACACAAAAGTTGTTTTATCTATTGTGTTATAAAAGTTACCGAATAATTGTAATTATTTCCTATTATTTGGTAATGCAGTCTTAGGCAAACGCTGAGGTCTGATTGTTAAGTCCGATTACGGGGGAATTTTTTAAAGCATTTTGCTCCTTCGTTCCTAGAATTTCGCTGTCATAGTGGGATAGCGAGGTTGTCCGATTAGAAGTAAAACACGGTACATTACAATGAAGGAATTCCGTTCCTTGGCAAGTGGTGTCCGATGACAAGGATGTCCGATTAAAGGGAGTCTTATTAACGGGAGTTGACTGTACCGTTTTCCAGTTAAATGTACATTCTATTTTGATGCCACATGATTTAAGACGCTTAGAAATGAAATAAAGAGAACTCGTTTTTATGTGCAAAAAATCGCAGATGAGTTGTGGAATAGTACTTCATTGAAAATATGCTGTCCACTTCAAATTCGGCCTAAGAAATCTATTGTGCAAATGAGATACCATTCGTAATTATGACTACAAGGCGCGGTTTACACTAGACGGGAAATCGTGGGCGTAGGAGCATATCCTGTAGTATAAACAGATATTCAAAGTTAAATTCATTGAAATAGACTAGGATTCGCTCGCACTCTTATAATTATCCGCTAAGTGTAGATTGAGGTAGTACATACATAATCATTATTGTTATAGACATTTTTTTGACCCGACTAGGAAGGCAATGTTGCCTGGTTAAACATTGGTAGTAACCTAAATGATTGTGCTTAGTGAATACTTTGCTGCTCTAGGTTCCGATCCATTTGACAAAAACGATCCGTTTTCTGGATCAGACCCGTTTTCCTCCAATCCGTCTGCAAATGATCCGTTTGGTGGTGCAGATCCGTTTGCTCCATCTTCTGCAGATCAAAGTGATCCGTTCAAGACGTCCGATTCCACATTCGAATTTGCCAAAAGTGATTTTGACTCTTCAACTCAGCAATCCTCCGATCCATTCTCTGGTCAGGATCCGTTTGCAAGTAAGCAGAAGATCAATATGTGTCCTATCGAAGCAGTCATTCGTCGTCTACAGACTAATTTCAAACCGCGTCTTCTCTTCTAATACTTCCAAGCTTGGCATGACTTTTTACGGCAGAAAATTCAGAATGGAGTAAAGTTATTTTGGGGGGACGAAATGGAAGGGGATTGAGTGATGGGGTTAAAAAAAGCAAAACGTGCCAGTGCAAGTTCTGAGGCGTCTTACGAGAAAGAACAAGAAATATGTGATATTGACTCAGTATGGTAGCTTGATACAATGCAAAGTTGCAAGAGAACTGATATTCATAATAAAAAGAAGTGAAGTGTGAGAGAGCTCGAAGCATTTCTAAGATAGCCTGCTTAGTGATTGGTGGTAAAGTAGTGGCTCGATTAAAAGAACCACATGCAAGGGATATGTTCTGAGAAGTTAGCAACTAGGAAGACAACATCTTAAAAATAAGATGGAGGAACCAAAGAAGATGGAAAATATGTTAAAAAAGAAGTGAAGATAACTAATTTGTAGAGGAGGATGCTCTTGATGTAGTACAGGGGTCGGCAAGCTACGGCTCGCCAAGGCATTTTATCCGTGCCGCGACCTTTTTTCTTTTTCAATGATAGATATGCAGCAATAAATCGCCGAAAGGATTCTCATTCCCTGGCGAAAACCTTTTTTCGTGGTCTTCGCCACCTATTCGTCCGAAAAAAGACCTGAATTTTTGGCGAAGACCTTTCTCTTTTGCTTCGCTGGAATGGTGGCGGCCCGCTGGAACCTTGTTAGGACTGAATGTGGCCCACTAGTTTAAAAGGTTGCCGACCCCTGATGTAGCATGATGGAAAGACTTCAGGATTAACAAGAAAGCCAATTTTGCAACCAACTAATTTTTCTAGCAACTAAGTTATTTGAAGAGAATTGAAGACAGTGAAATATGTAATAGATGAAAATGATTTACAAGTGTAGTGTTCGGCTTCAGCGATTTTTTTAAAACGGATATTGTTTCGACTTTTGAAGCTTGTCAAGTTCAGGATTCGTTTAATTATTTCCCTAATCGTTTGCAATTAAGCTCAATTAGTTGCAACTGTAATATGACGAAACAATGCGATTTGTAATAATACCTATCATTTGCTTGCAAGCTCAGTAACACTGAAATTGCTGTGCGGCGGTTTTCAGCTTTTAGTGTTTTTTTCTGCTTCGATATATTCTCTTGATATTTGTGCTGTATTGCTTTTTGTTTTCTTCAGTCTTACTTTGGAAGAGTAGTCTGCCTTTGACATACGTATTTTGTTTATACTATCGAGCTATTGCATTCAACCAGCATATTTCAACAATGCTTAAAACGGGTAATTTTGTGGGAAAGTCTCAAACTAGGAAATTATACTTTTAAGATCCAATGTTGCTGATAATTGGCAGGGTCCGGCATGGCGAAGCCACTTATCGAAAATCGCAGTTCCTCATATGCGTCCAATCCAAAAAACGAACTCCCTAATGCAGTGATTCTTGGGGCCCGAGCAAAATCCAAATTGGGGCCCTTTTTGCTGGGTTGAAATATGATGGAGTCGCTAAACCGTAATTGCACTGTTTCAAACAAAAAAGTCGCGGCCATAGAAAAATATATGTTTTTCTCTTACTAGATTCACTGGTTTGCTTAAACCCATTACTTTCCAAAATTTAGCCAGTCGAAATTAAATGTCTGATGGTGATAGTATTGCTAATACTTTCCTCAAGTTACCACGCCAGTGAAAATGGCAAGAAGGCAGGTACTAAAAGAAGCAGATGCCGTAGGCTTGCGTAGAAGTTAGAATGGCGCTCTCATTTCAGCGTTTTCTTATGCATAACCTCACCCAGTCGGACCACACTTAAACGTATGCCAATATTCATTTATTAAAAGTAAAGCATCTATTATTTGGTTTGTAGCATTCTACATGGAACATTTTCTTGATTATGCAGAAAATCGGTTATCCAGGAAGACAATCTTTTTACTTTAGTCCAGATAGCCGAGATTCTATTAGAATTATTTTTGACATTTACTAACTCTTAACTATTTCGTTGACATTATGTCAGTTAAAAACTTTAAAGCTTCTATTTAACTGGATCTATCACTGTATTAATGTTAAAACCTAAGATTTACCCACTACACTATTATTGCAGGTGGTAATACTGACACGAGCAAAACAACATCAGGGTTCACTTCTGATCCATTCAAAGACGCTTTTCCGTCGAACCCGAGTGCATTCGGTAGGTACTTCATTATGGATTGCTGCGCTGAATGACTTGGCTTTTCTCTGCATGAGGGCATAATGCGGCTTGATGTCACATCAACGGCCTTCACTAATGCGCCAGGCAAGCTACAAGAGAAGCCATTTTTACACCATTCAGCAACTGGGTGCTCCACCAAACATAGACGATTTTTGCTGACGGGAACTCAATCAGTCACCGTGGGTGATCTCGTGCGTCATTCCAGATAAATATTGTGAGCCGCCCACCCAGCGGGTCATAGAAGGCGACCAATGGGTGTCCAACAGCGGTGGCCGTCTGTGTGGTAATGGGATGCCTTCTATCCACTTTTTGAGTGGCGTGAAAACGGCCACTTATCTCTTCCAGGTTCTCCAGCCCAGCTCGAGTTCAATGGTTTATAGTTTGCGCTGCACCATGATCCCATGCAGAGGAAAGAGTCAGATAAGTCCAATCAGTCAGCTGCGTGGGAAGTTTCCCTAATTCCACCCTTGGGTAGCATTAATAGTAATGTGAATGTTTTTTGTTTTTTAAACGCGTTTTTAAAAAAAAACATGTTATAGAAAATCTTGTTACCAGCGGAAATACGGTTGTGCTTTGCTATTTGCTGGCTTTCCGTTGTAGTCCGTTTGCTTTTAATCTTCGAATTCGTTAAGCATTTTTTTAGGATTCGACGATGCATTATGCTCCGATGCAGTTTAGGCACATATAAACAGTAGCGCAAGCAGGGGGCTTCAACCCCTTTAGCCAAGTCATTTCAAAAAATTTTCCCGAAATACAAGCGTTTAAACCTGTTTCAAACTTGACAGGCTAGTACGGGGGAGGGGGAAGGCTGGGCAATTTGACTCTTACGAATGACTTCCGAATTTTATCAATTTAGTTTTTTCAAATGGCTCCAAAAACGTGTAAAATATTATTTAAATGGCGTTAAAAAAGTTTTTTTCCGAAAAATCACAAAAATCGCCTGGCGGCGGCCCCCGTTTGTAATACGTTTGAGTTGCATCAATTTGTTTAGCATGCCAGATAGATAACAGTTTTCGGACGAAAAAATTCTAAGTTGTGATTCAACTCTGATTCGAGCCCCGTAAAAAATTAAAGTTTTGCGCAAATTGGGAAAGGCCTGGGAGTTCGTAACGTATATCGGCATTTACGTTTACGCGAATTATACTTGATCCAATTTCTGTCACTATTGTAACCATCATTCGTTTTTGGTTGTTGTCACGTAATAATTACAGGTTTGGATTAAACTTCAGATTTTTTGTTTTGATTTTTAAACTTCTTGTTTTTTAAACTTCAGGTTTTGATGTAATTACTTATGCGCTTGTAGAAAAAAATTTTTTCCATTGCTGTGCTTACCTGACTTTTTGGAGACTTTCATAGTTTTTTTTTTGCCTGATGAGACCCTTGAGCAAGGTCGAAACGCGTCGCAATAGCTCATTTGCAACTGTATAATCTATAAATTTGTACCAGTATAAACAATTTTTTCGTGTTTGTGATTGCATTAAAATATGGAGCTGATTTTGACAAACCTGATAATTTATCGTTGACTGCCTTGTGAGCGACCACTTTGTGTAGGTCCCCTAAACTTTTGAGAATTTGACAAGTTCTCACGAAATTTTATCAGATTTTTTGCATTGATCATAAATACTGTGGTAGTGTTAATGTATCACTCGTAGCGTCATCATTTCCGATGATGTAGATCGTTAGGATCAAAAAAAAACAAAAAACGTCAAATACACCTAAAAGTAGTTAGTTGAGGTCCGTTACAGTACCGGAAAAACGTAGATCCTCACTAACTTCTGATCTTCCCTAAGCAAATTCTAGCCAGAAACCTGGAAACAACAGCAAATCCGAAGGGAGTTTGGATTCGTACTATGCCTAGCCCCTCCGTCGCTTTCTCATGAAAGGAATATCAATACGTGGAAAGCAAGATAAAGATAAAAACCATTGCTGAAAGAACAAGAATTGGACTCAGCTGGGCAAATACCACGCCCCAGGTTCTGCAAATATTAATCAATGTAATCACATGTGCGACAGAGTTCTACGTCGGACCGGGCTTTTCAAGCCAGGTTCGGGCTTAAGATTGACGAAATGTCGAACTTAATCTACATATTATGCAGTTTGCCTTGTGTTTTCACCTTTTTGGGTACTGTAAAAGCTCCCGGTAGTCAAAATAACTTTAATACACTGACTGAAGACTTCGTTTGAGCATCAACGCGGTTATTGTTACGTTACAATCAGCAATGAGTAGTTTTGTTTAATCGTTTACGAGCAATAACCGCATAATTTTGTAGATCTAACTTATTTTTCCGGCCTAATTTTGGCTTTAAATCATTTTTCGGGTTCGGGCCTGTACTTGTCAGCCCTTTTACTGCTCTGCTATGCGATACTCTGCCATGTTAGTCGTGCAATTTGATACTAATTGCTTTGCTTTATTTAAAAACACAAACTTAGTTTTTGGTTTGTCAAGTACGAAGGAAAACAAAACAAAAAAAACAAGCGAAAAAAGAAACGTTTTTTTTTTACATCTCTAAGCATGTTCAACTGTTTGTATTTTTTTGAGAATTAGTAATTAGCCTTTGCCCATTCCGAGTTATAAGTGAGCAACATTTCTCACCAAATACCGGTATGTCAATATTTGACGAACATAGCAATCTCCATAAGATTCAAATAAAACGTATTTTTGTTAAGTGATGGAAGAGTTACAAATAAATGGTGTCTGATTTTATAAATAAAATCAATTACTTGGAACTTGGGAGAGAACTCTCAGCCGATGGGGTTCTAGTTTTCTGTTATCGAGATTAGCGGTAATTTTGTCGCAAATCAGTATCAAGTTGCGCTTTATGTAATTCAAAAGGCGCTGCTGCTAAAGTAAAAGTTGCTGTGGTGCTATTTCACAAATGGTAAAAAGAGGTCATTCGTCACGTGCCCAACAATCCAAACATCCTATAAGCTCGTTCTCCACTTGGTGTGCAATAAGCGAACGAGAATATTTTTGTTCATTTTATGCTGATGAGGTCGCATGCTGGGAGAATGGAATTTCTCGTAAAGTTATACACGGATACACTTTAACTCTTATGGCTTTACGCTATTAGTAAGGCGGTCCCAACGGCTATGCTTTTTGGCATGTTTAGGACGTATCTAGCTTGCTTAAAAGGGGTAAAGCATCCAGCCAATTTGGGTAGTTTACAATAGTTAAAATTGAAATATAATTTTTGAAATATTTTCTCATTTTGGCCGCGGTTGAAACGATATTTAAAAATACAAAAAGATATCCCCCTTAAAAAGTTTTTAGAAACCCTGAATCTGTTTTCTCAGCCTGAACTTCCAGGGGAAAAAAGCTAAATAATATTTACCTTTCCAGTAGCATCGTATGACCTATCCGATTCTTGTAAAACCCTTTTTTTTGAAATCCAGGCTGGGAGAACAAACTCGGGCTTTCCAAAAAAATTTTAAAGGAACATCGTTTCGTATTTGTTGAATATATATGTAACCGAAGTCCCAAAATGAGAACATAAAATTTCAAAAATTATATTTCAATTTAACTATTGTAAATTACCGGAATTACCTGGATGCTTCACTACCTGTAAAAATTAGGTCTTATATACGCCGAAAACCTTCGCCTTAAGCAGAACGTAGTAACGGAGTAACTTTTAATGTGAAACATTTTAGAAACCAGCAGCAAACCTTCAACTGACTCCGCGTTCGGAAGCTCCTTTGCTACTGCGTTTGATAACGCTGAACTACCGAAACAAAAAGATTTTGATGCCTTCCCAACACAAGTCAGTAACATCTCGGTGTTATTTATAATAGCTTGGTGACTTGGTCTAAAAATTTGCTAAGCGTAAAAACTGTCAATAGCTCGAGCTTTCTATCATCTAATATTTTCAAATTGATGTGTGGGATCGTTATGCCTTACGTGTTACCTTTGGGCTCAATGTTCCAGTTCACTTAAAACTTGTTCAGACCCGCAAGTTGTTCGAGCGCTAACGCGTTCGTCTTTAGAGCGAGAGGTCTGAGGTTGAAATCTTGGACCGGTCAAATCGGACACATTGTTGCGAACGGCTCGCCACTGCTGCGACATTGTTTCGAAAGGAGCTGTGTTGCCCGGGTGCAATGACGCGGAGATGGGCCTCGCCAATTCGTTACGCACTTCGGCATAACGCAGCGAGTATAATGAAAGATTTGATATGATTTTGAAAATTATTGCATCAGAAACTTTAGATTGAACAAAAATTTGAAAACAAATTAGAATAATTGTTAGGTATTGTGCTGTCTGGTGAATGTGTTCACTGTTTAACAACTGTTTTCTACTAGCTTTGACGCAGCAGCTTGGCTGTTATATTTTGTAGGTAGGCTGTCATGACAAACATGCGGTGTCTCTAATGGGGTGGTTCGTTTATTTTTTGACCTGCTTTGTAGCTCTTCGATTCAATAACAAAAACATTTTTATGGCAGAAAACAACAACTTCGGAAGATCCTTGGGGTTCAGCTTTTGGTGGTGGCGCTATTGCATCGGATGGCGCCTCCGATCCATTTGGAGGTGATCCGTTCGGAGCGGATGCCTTCGGGAAATCGAGCTTCGGTGCTGAGTTGATCCAGCCACGTGACGACCCAAAACAATCATCGAACAAAACGGCCGTCGCAGCACCGAAGCCAAGCGCAGCTCCTGAACATAAAAAGGTACAGTTTTTTGTTACAGGACGAGCGATAAGTAGCAATAGACGCACAGTATTTTTTTATGAATCTTACAAGGTATTCCGAAATTAGCATTGTAGTTTACAGTACGAGGTTAAATGAAGAAGGAAAAAACAATGTCGATCAACAAGCATGTCGATGATCACAACATGACGATGATCACCTCTAATGTTGTGATCATCGACATGCTTGTTGATTGACATTGTTTTTTCCTTCTTCATTTGATTCGCTATGGTTCCCTCCCGGAGGTGCGATATCTCTGGTTCCCTTGGTGGTTTTTGTTGAACGAGGTTAGTTAGAAACGAAACGGTACTATGGTATACTATATGCGACATGCTGTTAGAGCAAGGTTTACAATTACAAACGGTCGTGTACTTTGTTTTTATTTGTTCTTATTGAAGCGATGACTGATGAGCACCAGCCAACAATTAAAACTAAAATTTGTGGTCCAGTTGGAGAAAAGTTTCATCTAAGACAATTGAGTCATTGCTGCAGCAAGTTTGATTTGGCACTGTCTCTGCGCAATTTTTACTCGTTTCCAAATTTTTAGTGATAATCGTCCCAACACTATCTCGGTTATCTTTATCAATTACTCGAACAACTACTCCAGCTGTTAGTTAGACTTCCATCTTGTGTGTCTGCATGTGTACGTTGAAGAGTGTGATTAATTAGCCCTACATTGTTTATACTTCAACTTGTGTGACGTAGCAACCTTGCAAATACAAACCGTTTTTTTGTCCTTAATATCCTCTGCATGTCTTAACGTCTGACGTTGTGTCGCTACTTCCTCTTCCTGACTCTACGTGTTATTATTGTGTTACTGTGCATTTGCTATTGTTGTGGTGGTCAAGAATAAAATGAATAAATGGTTGATGTTTAGCTCATCTGCAATTGTTAGAATAGTAAGCTTGCGTTTAATTTCAGTTTATTTTTTGTTCAATTCCAATACAACACCATAAGCAAAAAAAAAATTCGCAAGGGCATGCGTCACACGTGGATATAAAGAATATGAGCCGGAAGCTGCCGAGGTTCTCGCAGTTACCGAGTCCAGAAGCCACTTACAAAAGAGCTCGGATCAAATTTTTCGCAAATCCAACATCGAGTTAATTCTGGCTTTCCTCTTTTAGAATCTTCTTAGGGGTTGTCAGGGCTGTTTTTTATTCGTTAGTGTCAATCAAACCCGTGAATGCGGCACGGCATTTTTTCCATAAGCTTAAACTTGCTGCAGCAATAATTCCAGTGCCTCAGATGGAAGTTTTGTTCAACTACACCACAAATTTTTACTTAGCAAAATTGCGATTGCAAAATTGCTGCATGTTGCCACCAAACAGAGATAATTGCCGTGAAACTTCTTATTCAAGAATACAACATGATCATTGACCACTAACCAGGCTACGATAGATTGCACGATCCGGGTCGCCGTAAAATGGCGCTGAAGCGTTTCAATCTTGGATCTCTGGTCCATACCTCAGGATGTGGCTCGCCTGCTTGGTTTCCGCCTTGTTTCTCCTAGTCCCTCGAAGATAACGGAACACTATCATTATTCTATCATCACATTGTTTTGTCACAAGTTAATATCATGCTTAGGGTCGTCTGACGGAGGCAGAGCAACTTGCCTGGGCGAAGAAGGAGAGCAAAAGAGCGGAAGAGGAGAGGCTGAGGAAGCAGAAACAAGAAGAAGCGGACCTCGAGCTCGCCATCGCGCTCAGCAAGCAACAAGGTTGATGCGATTCACCGATTTTTCCTCAAAAAAATAGCAGTCACGTGATTTCAGGATAAACTCGGTTTTTTGGCCTACAATTGGTTATTCGTTCCTGTTCAACCGCTGTAGTGGTTGAAAGCAGTGGTTCGATCCTTGTTTAGCAATAGGAATGGAATTTGCAAAACTTTTTTTCGGCACACGATAAACAGTTTGCTTTTGCTTTTTTGTTTTCGTCTGAAATTAATGGAAGAGAAAAAAATATCCTCTTGGAAGAAAATAGCTATTTCATTATCCATACATTGATTTAAGGGTTAGTATCCTATCTTACCATTCTGTAGATTGAGGGTTCGAAAAGTAGAGAAATGTATTCTTTTAATCGGCACCCTTATTGCTAAATTAGGCCGTGAATCTGTGTGAAATTCTCTTTCTACTCAGGTCATTGTGTTAGTTTTTCAGCACATTTGTTTGTCGCTTCTTATTTTTTAGAAGTTTAGAAAGAATATTTTTGACAATTCACATTCTATGACTTAATTAAGCAATTTTTTTGCACTCTAATACTTGCACATAATATGGGTGGCGTCTACTGTCTTAAGATTTATCACTACCTGCTTCCCCTTTGTAAGAAGTGTGATTGCGAGTCAATCTTGGTGTTCGATACTTCGCGAACAAACACGGCAAAAAGGTGCTGTTTTTTTGTAGCTGCTTATAAACTGGTATCCATTCTGATATTTTCTTGCAAGCTGTTATTACTAGCAACTCAACTGTGAGTTAGAAATAAAGATTGAGAGAGCAAACACAAAAAGAGAGTAATTGTTTGCCCAGTTTTAGTTTTCTGTATAACTTTTTAATTTATGAGCTAGAATTTTTTCTCGATTTAAACAGAAAAAATTGCCATTGGTCTGAAAATTAGCTTTAGTATGTTTAAGGTGGGGCACAACTTCACGAAATTTTAAATTACGTTTTATGTTTCTGTGTTTTATTTAGTGCTTGTGTAAATATATGTTTATGTGTTTCAATGCCATATTTTTGTTGTTTTTGTGGCGTTTATCACAATATTATTGGAAATACGCTCTTATTTTTCTGAATTATTTTTATTTCACATTTCGTTCTATTGTAAAATTGCCAACGTTTCGATGCAGCGCAGTGGTTTTGGGGTCGCTTTCTCGCATATTTCTGAAAACTCCACTTTTGACCTTCGTGTTTATAAACTGCAAATAATTTTTTTTTTTCCAAAACCGAAACTTTCTTCGCCAGCCAAAACCAGTTTAAGCCAAATTTTTTTATAACTTACAGTAGCACTTTATCTAAAAAAATCTAAACAACAGCGAAACTGCGTATCGTATTTAGTCGTGATCGTTCTTGTGGAAGAAAATGTTCGACTAGATGTACAAATCATATGTTTTACTGATATTCAGTACAATGGCAATTTTCTAATATCCCGCTGTTACATAAGTTTTACACAATTAGTCTCTGGACAGCTGTTTGGTGGTACAAAATTTTAAAGCCATTCTACAATTAGTCTCATGATTAGGTTATGATTTGAGTAGTTTACCGTTCGATCTATGAAGCTCTCCTTTTTTTATCTATAAAAACAAGTTCTGGCCGTATTGTACTGTCCAACTGTTGATTGTAATCAAATTATTTAAAAGATGCATCTTTTTTATCCTTCTGTCACGAGAAAGCGGCGGTGGCGCTGTTTGAACTCTGCCGTGCATTTTCGAAGCCACCAAGCTGAGAAAACCTTCGTAAAGCGTCTTATCCAAGGACGCAACAACGTGACCTGTGTGCGGGTTGAACCCAGATAATGCGATCAGGGTCGTCGTAAAAAGGTCTCTTAATTGCAAATGAATTAGCAATAAGGCAGTACCAACGTAACTAATTTCACAATTGACGTGAAATTGAAAGCAAAGAAACGTTGTTGGTTGTGTGATTTCATGCTGATCATTCTGACTGGCAGGTTATGCGTTTGTTGTGGCGTTTCTGGCATTGTTTTATGCAATATGCATTGCTAAATAATAGTAACTTCCAATTGTTGAAATGAAAAAGGTCCTTGATGCTCTAAAGATGTAGCATCATGTGGCTTTTGGATCAAGCAATTTTCTTGTCATGTTTGTTAGTGACGTCGGGAGCTCTCGTATAGTGACGTAGTCTCAAAGAGATTGGATGAGTGTTATCAGCCTACGGTTTTGTTTTTTTGTTATCAAACTTAAGAAATTTTTCCAACTTGGACAAAATAAAAACTTATTGCTGATATTGGAGAAAAAATATGATATCTTCTTTTGACTAATTTTTGCCTTCCCCCATTCGCAAAGTATGGGTTGTTTATAGGATGCTTTATACGTTTCAGTTTTTACGTCAAATTAAGTGATCAAGTTGCCATCAAATTTGCAGAAGCATGAGAGTTGCAAAATCAACAGATTCAAATAATTGTCATAGTCCCGTCATTATGATCGTATTTTGAAAATATGTCAAATAGGTTTGTTGCTCTGAATCTCAAACAAAAGGTCATCGATAACAAATTTGTTCGCACTTATACTAATAAACATGATTGTATTCTGTATATAATTGTGTTGTATAACGGCGTAAGTTAAGCATCGGTTGTGCAGTGAAATTTTCTTAATTTGTTAAGAGGGAGGCTTGTACCCAGGCCTGGTAATCCTTGGGGGAGTCCGAACGGTATGAATGTTGAAATCATTAAGTACCTAACACTCAACTTAATAAGATAATAATTTACTTGGTGAGAAAAATTCATGGAAAAATTAGGTGCAAACACGGCGAAAACCTTTTTTTATTTGGTCTTCGGAATTTCTCAAACTTCTGATCTTTTTCAGAGTAGTTTTCAATTTCTCGCGCGTTACTTAACAAAGGCGGAGAGGTGGGCAAACTGCAACCTCTGAAGTTGCGTTGCGAACTAAAGTTGTTAAATTGTGTTGCGTTTTAATTCGCTGCGCTGTCAAAGTTTGTTTTGTTTTTTTCGGTTAGTATCGCAATTTTATTCTTTGTTTGAACTTAATTTTGTTTTATTTCAATCGTAATATCATCAAATGTTCTTTTTTTGCAAATTACTCTAACCTTTTCTGTCTGAAATCGTTAAAATGTAGTATTTGCATAGGTGGCAAGTTAATGCAAAACGTTAGCTTCGTTAACCACTAGTCCGTTAACAAACTTCACACCTCCGTTAACGTTAATTCGTTAACATTTTGCGTGTAATTTACATTTCGTTTTATTCACTCGCTTTTAGAACAGGTGTTGACGCTGTTGAGCTGATTGTAAGGAAATGTTTGTTGCTATGGTTTTTTTTTTTTGTGTTTTGGAAGTTTCATTTTACAGTCTAATCTAATTTCAAGATAAAAATAAGTTGAAAAGCACTAACGACGCTGCGATGGGAAAATCTTTGGAAATTGTGAACAGCGATAATTAGACTTATGAGGCTGCAGGTTATTATTTGCCACAAAAAAGAGCTCTTCGCTCTCTTGTATAAAACTCGTGCTGATACGCACCAAGTGTTACCAGTGCAAACGGGTTTGTACCGGTACGATAAATAAATGGTGCAAGATATTAACGATAAAAACCTTAACGGAAGTTAACAGAACTTAATGGAAATTAATTTAGTCCGTTAACAGAACTTAACGGAAGTTAATTTAGTACGTTAACATGAAAAAACTTTTTAACGGATTAACGAGTTAATGAAAAAGTTAGCTTGTTTATTAACGATTAACGGACTTGTGCCCACCTATGAGTATTTGAATTGTGTTTTGTAATTTTAATGGCAAAAGTCAGTTTTCTCTTCAACTGAATGAAAAAGTCCTTTGCGGAAGTTGCGCTGCGCTTCACAAATTAAAAATTTGAATTGCACTGCGCTTTTTGGCATAGTATGATGTTATTCCTGCCTACCTCTGGAAACGCTCAACTGGCGATAGAAAGTTCGAGCTCTTTATTTTCCGTGTTGCCTGCGAGGGCACACAAGATTTCACGCTTTTTTTTATAAGAACCAGTAAATTTTGTGTTGAGGCTGTTGTCCTTAAATTTTTGCCGATTTTCAGTCTCATTCTTATTTGTGTTTAAATTTTGAAAGCCTCGATGTCAATTTTGGCGACCATGTTTGTAAAACTTTAATTCCGAAAGTTCTGTCAGCTTGAGTAGACACTTTTTGCAGCATCGAAAATTGCAAAAAGCATTGAAAATCAGGCAAAAATTTTCTCAATCGCCTACGCAACAGTATTCTGTAATCTCGGAATTGTTGCAATTTTGCTTGCAAATACTTGAAAATCGCTAAAATTTCATCTTTTTGAATCTGCCCTGTATTTAGTTTCTTTTTTGATTTAAAATTTCCGTTTGTTTTTGATTTTTTTTTTTTTTTTTTGCTGATGAGGCTTAATTATTCTTAATTTGCTCCAAGGCTGGCATCGTATTCGTTGAAAAAAAAGTGTGACTCATTACATCGTTTCTGTGAAGTGCTAAAAATATTGGTGGTTGCTTCACAGTTGGTTAAGTGCAGAAATTCGAGTGTGAAAATGACGAATTATGCAAGCAAAATGCTTCACGCTGATCGAAAGGTATCGAATTAGGCAAAGTGTAATGCACACAAGATATTTTTGTCGGGACCAACAAGAATGTGACGGAATTACGCGAATTCTACTGTAGCTAAAGACCACGGAAAAGAGGAACTTCAGCCCTCTTAACCTCCACTGGTTGATATTGGTTTAAATCTTGCCAACCAACAACAAAGCGACGTCTCATTCCCACTTTAAAACAGAAGCGGGTGGCGTTTTCCAAAAAGCATGTAAACTGGACAGTACACTAAGAATGGGCATTTCAGAATACCGAATCCAGAAGGATCCGAATCCCAAACTATCCGGAATCGAAATTGAAATATAAACCGGATAATTGGAGCCGGTTTTGAATCAACACAATTACGTTGAAACTGTTTGCAGTTAATTCTCACATAAAAGTGTAGTGAGCCATTTGCTCTGTAATTGGGACTTCGCGTGAGCGCGTAGCACCTTTGTTTTTGTTCGCGAAGTTTGGCAGATGAGAATTGATTTTGCTTATAACTAACGAACGGTAAAACCGAGAAAGTTGAAATTTGCACTTAACATAGGATTTAATGAAAACTTCATATGTTCCAATTTTAAGAATCCGAGATCACGTGATCGTGAATTGAGACACAAAGAAACGGCGATTTTTGGCTTGAAAATATATTAATTCGCCTATAACTCATAAAAACACTCGACGTTTAAAGCTGAAATGTGAACACAATGTGGGTGCCGAGTGTGGGAGCGCCCGGTCACGTGAACGAAATTTTACAGGCCGAAAATTAGCAAAAAGTTGAGTTAAAACCGATATATCTTGGTAATTTCCCTTAATGATGAAAAATGGTTTGTGGATTTTGAGCACACTATCAACCATATTTCTCTGGGTTATGTTCGTTTACCCCAATTTGGATACTATTTTTCTTGTTTTGCATCTTTTTTCTTGCTTTCTTTTCTTTTGCCGCTATCTACTTTTAAACCGCTAAACGCACTCTGTTCAAATTATGGGCGATTGACGATATCAGTGAGGACTTTTTTGCGACACGAATCGGGGGTGCTAGGTGGGGGGATTCCCCTCAATTGGGTTTTCCAAAACTTTGAACTTTTAAACTGTTAGAGCTAGATAAAACAAATTTTCGGAATGGGTAGACATTAAAAATAAACTAAACCTAGCAAAGGTTGGGGTTGCCACGATGGAGTTTCTTTCCAAAATTCCAAACTTCAAGCTTGACAAATGAAGTTTTTAAGGTGAGTTAATATAAAGAAATAATAAAATTTGACAAAATTTGGGGGTACCAAAATTGTAGGTTCCTCAAACGGGACCGCAAAAATTCTAACTTTTTAACCACACACGCTAGACACATGAAATTTTCAGGGTAGGCAACTATGAAGAAATGTCTCCCCAAACGGGGCCCTCTAAAATTCAAACTTTTTGACCTTTTAAAGCTAGGCACTTGAAATGGTGGTCCACAATTCTCGATTTTCCCATTTGATGCAACTTGCTTCAAAATATCTTTGCACTCCCGTAACATCAGCTTCTTGCGAAAGGTGTTTTGCCAGTGCATTCTTGACTGTGAGCGAATTAAGAACGCAACTATATGGTGAACATTTAGAAGCACTCAATGCCATGCACTGCAATAAAGTGCTGCTTCAACTGAGCAAGTTGTTGAACCAATTTTTTCTGGATGTTGGTGGTGTTCGTGATGTTCGTGAACCAATTTGAATATAAGACTGCAAATTTCATATCATATTTTAAAGTTTTAAAATAAAAAATGATTGATATGGTTATCGATAGAAAAAGCTAGTCTTAAAAAGAGATTATTTTTACGGATTTGAAGTTCATTTGACTAAACTGCTGTATGACAAAAGACTGTTATGCTCACTTCCTTGTGATTGGTTAGTTTCCAAACAATTTTGGGGGAAGTTAGCTAATTCCAACAAAACAATCAAACGGAGACAACATCACATTTTGATCAAAAAATACCCAATCCAGAAATAATGTATTTCATATTTGATGATCATTCAAAAAAACATACAATAATTAAAGCAATCGATAATGAAAAAGTTAAGAATATCACAATCGAAGTACAAAAATCATCGATTTTCAACGCTGCAGAAAAAAATACGGAATGTCTCAGTATAATCAAAAGTATTTTAACAGCACAGGCAAACAAGAACTACTTAATAACGTTTCATATGTTTAGTTAAAGCGTGTACTGTACGTATTTGATTTCTGTAGAGAGTTAATAATTTGGTGTTTTTGTTTTGAAGTTTTTCATCTCTCTTTTGGAACTTAATTTACATTAGATTGGGGGTAAAAATGTCTCATCTTTCAATTTTTTTCGTTACAAACCTTGTCAGAAAAATTTATTCACAAACAAACCCTAAAAATTTGAAGTTGCAATAAGGTAAGGGAAGTTGTCGATTTTGAGATTTTTCGAAGCTATTTCACCAAAACTTGTGCATTTTGGGGCCTGAATTTAACGTAAATGACTGAGGTGAGACGAGGACACAAGGCTCGAGGCCAAGGACACAAAAAAAAATCCAAGGACAGCTCTTCGGAGGACAGACCCTCTCGAGGCCTAGGACCAAGGACACAAACGCAAATGATCTCCAAATAAAAAGGTCTTCAAAAATTTTTTTCTAGCGATCTCCAAAAAAACAAAAAAAAAGGTCTTCAAAAAATTTTTGCAGGTGATCTTCAAAAAAACGGTCTAGGAAAATATTTTTCAGCCGATCTACAAAGTTTTAACCATTCCAAAAATAGTTCTGTTCTCGAGCCGAGGACAGGGCAATTTTCGAGGACTTGAGGCTTCTAGGCCAAGGACTTGACCTTCGAAGCCAAGGACTACAAAGTGTGTCCTCGAGGACTCCACCTCTGGTAAATCACGCCATTAGTCGTTTTGCAATCAAATGTCCGGAAAATAATTTTGTAAGAATTTTCTCATGGCTCATGCTGAGTTTCGTGGAGTAATCAGGATTCGAAGCTAACACTTGCCACTCCCCTAAGACCAGTCAAATTCGTTCCGGGCTAGTCATTTTTTGTCTTCGTTAGCCCGACGGGCCAGTTAACAAAATTCAATTTCAAGATTTACTGCCAGTTGGTCGAGCGGTAACGCTTCCATCTTTGGAGCGGGAGGTCTGAGGTTCAAAACTTGGTCCGGTGAAATCGTACACAATGTTGCCAACGGCTGGCCACCGCGGCAACATTTTTTTCGAAAGAAGCCGTGTTGCCGGGCACAATGATGCGGAGATGGGCCCCGCCAACTCGTTACATACTTCGGCGTAATAAAGCGAGTATAATGTGAATAAAACGAGACAGCGCGTATAATGTGCGTTTAACGAGACAGCGAAGACTTTTCGGTCTTCGAGTCACACTGCCACTTGCCTACCTGTCTATCACACACGGTGGAAACTTAAATTGCTCAACATCACGTAAGGAAGCTGTTAAAATCAATTTTTCTAATCTTTGGTGTGACCCAAACGGGAATCGATCCCGAGTCTACCGTTTCAATAGCAGACTCTCAGTCTAATCGACTACTGACTTTATCCATCAAAAGCCCCTTAAAGCCTCAACCAGTGCTCTCAACGTTGATGTGATTACATTACATTAGAATCTGATGTCTGATGTTTTTTGATAAGAATCTGGTGTAAACATGTGGAGAACTTTTGCAAGTGAATTGTTTGATTAGAGAGAAGAGTTTATTTTTTGAACTAAAACACAAATCAGAATTTACGAATATAGCTAAGACAAAAAAAATGTAAGAAATTGAAACGAATTGCTGCATTTAGTTCATAGAGGAGTCGCGAAAGATCATATAGCAAGCGTAGCTTGCCGGTCTGCGACTCTTCTATATTCAAGTCTAACGTTACAAAATTTCATTCAAATATCATTTCAATTTAACTGTAAGAAAAAGGATACTTATTACAAAAATTACTAATAACAAGACCAAGTATTTTTCAAGAAATAAATTTCACAACGGTATGAAGAATAAATAAATAATGTAAAGCAGTAATGCTATCAACAGCTGATTCTACTAAAACTACCAACAAAAAAACTTATCAGAGTAAAAATTTGGAAGAATTGGAATGCTTTATTTATAAAGTTTGCTCTAAAAAATGCTCTTTTAGCTGTTTAGACATCAGTCTATGACTAACATTCCCGACTTTATTTTTTAATTCATTTGGGAGGTTATTCCATATTTTTGCACCTGTTATTCATATTGACTGATTTGTTTTGGCATGATAAGATATAGGTACGAAATAATCATTGGAGCTAGAACTACGCGTGGAATACGAGTGTACAGAGATGATTAAAATGTAACTTAATTAGAGAAAAAATTGTTGCCACCAAAAATTTTGTACAAAGTACAGACAGTACAATTGGAATCTGCAGCAATTAAATGGTCTAAATGAGTAAATCGCATGTTTTTAACAAAATAACATGTAAATTAGGCAATGTAAATTTATATGATATAAATTACGCAACCAAACGAATCTGGATAACCTGATGGTAAAGATGAAGTCAGACCCGAGATGTTGAAAGCTCTGACAAGAGAAAGAATTCTCTGGATAACGCGGGTGTGTCAAGTTGTTTAGAAGCTTGGCAAAACTCCCAGAGATTGGCAAACAGGTGTGATTATTCCGATATTTAAGAAAGGAGATTGCAAGCAATGTACAAACTAGCCTACAGAGGGATATCACTCCTCAGTTTGCCGGGAAAAGTATGTGCCAAATGCCTTGAAAGGAAATGCCCAGAAATACTGGAATCAAAACTAAAAGATGGTTGGTGCGGTTTTCGTCTGGGTCGCAGCACCTTGGACCAAATCTTCACTCTGAAGCAAATCTTCGAGAAATCTTGGGAGTTTGGCAAAGATCTCTTTGCATGCTTTGTCGAGCTTGAAAAATCGTGTGACCGATTTCCTTGAAATAAACTTTGGAAGGTTTTCCGGTAGTATGGCGTTGATGGTCAATTGTTACGTGCCATTAAGTCGTTCTACTGCCGACAGGAGGTTTGTGTTCGGGTAAATGGCAAGCAATCAAATCCGTTCCATGTGGGCGTTGAACTACGGCAAAGGTGCGTTTTGTCACCTCTCCTTTTCATTGTTTACATGAATTGGATCGACAGATGCAGCCAAGGTGATGAGAGTGTCACGATTGGGAATGGCGAAATCAGTCGTCTGCTATTCGAAACCCGACATAAGGCGAAGACAAAAGGGCTCAGGACATAAGGGCACAGGGACATAAGGACACAGAGACGTAAGGACGCAGAGACGTAAATCTGCAATCTGTGCTAACATTTTCGTGCTTCGGAAAATAATTATGTAATCAAAGAAACGAACTTGACTAATGAGTATTTTGTTTAATTTTTGAAAGCCAAGTTTTGAAAGAAGTTTTTTTTAATTCGCTTCCTGCCTTATAGGCTCCGCAAACTCCTCACACGAATTCGGCGAAATAAAGCGAGAAAATGAGTGATTTGATTTGGCTTCGCGCGGGGACAATAGAGTAAGTATAATTGTTTGCTTAACGAATTAAGTACAACCGTTAAATGACTGCGTTTGAAAACATGCTGGCGTGATTACGTAAAGCAAATGAACTCATTAAAAATAAACGTTTCTTTTTAAAGGTTTGTTCAAGATAAGTGTACGGAGACTTTAAAACAGTTTAAAGGCAGTGCTTTGCGCAATAATTGAGAACTGGAAAAAGAAAGCGAATTTAAAAAACTTCTTTCAAAATTTGAATTTCAAAAATTAACAAAAATACTCATTAATCACGTTTGTTTCTTTGATTACATAAGTATTTTCCTAAGCATGAAAATGTTAGCACAGATTGCAGATTTACGTCTCTTCGCCCTTATGTCCTTGCGGCCTTATGTCCTGTGCCCTTTTGTCTGCGCCCTTATGTCGTAGATCGTCTGCTATTTGCTGATGATATGGTTCTGCTTTCTTCCACAGAATCTGGCCTCCAGCGCGCATTAAACAGCTTTGCAGATGCATGCAACACCGCCGGAATAAAAATAAGTACGGCCAAAACTGAGGTACTTCATCTTTCAAGAAACCCTGATCAGTGCGTATTACAAGTGAATGGAGCGACACTGAAGCAGGTAGAGAAGTTGAAGTATCTTGGGGTTGCGTTTACGAGTGATGGAAAACAAGACAAAGAACTCGATACCCGAGGAGGCAAGACAAGTGCAGTAATGCGAGCTTTGCACTACTCGGTTGTCATGAAACGAGAATTGTCAAAAAAGGCAAAGCTCTCAATTTTCAAAACAGTTTTTGTCCCCATGGTCATGAAACTTGAGTAATGACCGAAAGATAGCGATCACAAGTGCAAGAATTCTAAATACGGTTTTTACGAAGAATCGAAGGAGTTACATTGTTTAACAAGGTGCGTAGCACTGAAATTCGAAAATCTCTTAACATCGAGCCGTTACTTCTCCAAATTGAAAGATCTCAGCTTAGATTGTTCGGCTATTTAAGTAGAATGCCTCAGGAAAGACTCCCCAAACAAGGTATACTTGCCAGAGCAAAAGGGAGTAGACCAGTTAGACGACCCAGAACTAAATGGACCAATTAGACCTATATTGAGAATCTTGGATGGAATCACTCGGGATTTTACTCAAGCGGAATGATGGATGTGATGGAAGACCGTAAGGTGTGGCGGCTAAATCTCCAGCTGCTGCCCCCGCAACCCTCACGGAAAGTTGGCAATAAAGAAAGAAGAAGAAGGAAAGGAGGTTACAAAAAGGTCTATTCACCCAATTCCATTTGGACAAACAGCTGGAAAAGGGTCAAGAAGTGATCTCCAAAAAAAGGTTTTCCTCCAATTCAAACGTTGGAGAAAGGCGTTCTCCAACAAAAGATTTCAGCCTATTTTAGCCCCTGTTTTGGATATTTTTGTTGAAAATTTGCCAAAAAATCCCGGATTTCAAATTAGATATTTTTTGATCTTTTTTTTTTTAATATTAGATGTTTTTTAGGAAGCTCTCGCTTTGCGCGGGAACACGGCCCTCTACAACAAAAATTATTGCAAGAAAAATGCGATCTCGAGTAGTGAAGACTTATTTTTCCTTTTTTTTTTGCTTTTTTGTTAAAGTTCAAGACAGAGCACTAGAAAGCAGCAGTGGCGGATTTAGGGGGGGATGGGGGGGATGCATCCCCCCCACCAGCCGAAAAGTAACGATTTCGGCCGAAAAATCAGCCTCTATTTCGAAAAATTAGGCTCCTTTTCGGGATGCATCCCCCCCACCAGCCTAAACCTAACGATTTCGGCCAAAAAATCAGTCTCAATTTTGGTGAAGACCTTTTTTTTTTTTTTTTGGTGACCACCTGATTTTGGGCGGAAAAAACGTTTGAATTTCCGATTTCGGCCAAAAAATCACCCTCAATTTCGGTGAAGACATCCGAATTTTTGAGGTTTTGTGCTTAAAATCCCCCCCCACCAAAATTTTCTAGATCTGCCACTGGAAAGCAGCTTATGCTCCTGGCTCTTTTATCGGCTTGGCGCTTAAACAAAATACGTCCTGGAACATAATGATTGGAACGTTTAAGTAATCTTAATAAAAAGCAAAGAGTCAAAACGTGAGCGAACATATTTTTTATTGAACGTTTCAAGACATTACTAGTCTCATCATCAGCAGATAAATGATTTAGGCAACAGCAACTAGTCACGAGCAAAGCACAGGAAAAAAAGGGCAAAGCAATGACGTATAACACAAAGGTCTTGTATTGGCCAAATGTTATGGAATCTAATTACCCGTAGGCTATCAATAACCACGATCCTTCTTCTAAAATACCTCAGGATACGAACGTCACTCGGCATTTGACCGATAACCCTGATCACTCGGTTAGTTTCAATAACCCCTTCATCTTGGCTACATCGGACCATTAGCGAAAATTATTAATCAAAAAATATTAATGATTCAACAACAAAATCAAGATCTAAATTTCGACAAAGCTCAATTCCATTATATATATTTAACGTATGAAAAACTGAAAACATTCGTTCAGCGTGTGGAAATATTTTGTAAATATATTGCTTTTAATTTTACTCTCGCTTCCTTTTTGTTATGCGTCATTGCTTTGCCCTTTTTTTCCTGTGCTTTGCTCGTGACTAGTTGCTGTTGCCTAAATCATTTATTGCTGATGATGAGACTAGTAATGTCTTGAAACGTTCAGTAAAAAATATGTTTGCTCACGTTTTGGCTCTTTGCGTTGTATTAAAACTAAGTCCCAGTTTGGGGCAAAAATCCGGCGCAGTGTAATTTGTGAACTTTCCAACCTGATTGTAAGGGAAGAGTCTAGAACACCAAAAGAAATGCAGTCAGAATCGTATCGCATGAATGATTTCTTAATAATTGCTTGACTTAACTTCACAAAACTCGTTCATTGTTGCATATTGTTTATTACAAAATGCCTTTGTTACGTTTTCCGAAAACTTTCGAACAAACACACAAAATTAAACTTGGAAAATCACTCAAGCGTGTCGATTCTGACTGCATTTTTTGGCGTTCTAGAGTAGACTTTACCGATTGTAAGAGTGGGATTGGTTAGAGATGGTAGCCGCGCAGCGTACTAGATCAGACCAACCCTGCCGCGTGGTAAATTCCACTAGTTTTGCAGTGCAGTGTAGGGCGGGGTGAACAAGGGTGATTCAATTCAATTTATTTAGGCATGCGAAAAGACTAAGCACAGTCATCAAGGTCTGCAGCCATAACAAAACTGAGAAAAAACTGAAACAAAAAAAACAAAAAGCTTCCAACTGTCAACTCAAAAAGTACACCACCAAACTTTAAAAAAAACTTTAAAAAAAGAAAAAATCTAACAAAACTTTAAAAAAATAAATAAAATAATAAAAAAAAAATTAAAAAAAATACTAAAAAAAAACTGTGAACAAACGAAACAACACACTAAAACTAAATACTGGTAAGTCCTCAATCTAACAGGCCCAAAACAAAACATAAAAAATGTTGGCATGGTCAAATAGTGCAACGACTCAATGTGTTCCAGCATATTGGGACAACAAATTAACTTTTAATTATTTCTTGAATTTAAAGAAAGTATTTTCTTTGATTGGTTTTGGGATTTCATTCCATAACTTTGCACCATAATAGTGTAATGATTTTTGAGCTTAAAATGTGTGAGCTCGAGGCAAACAGTTGTTTTTCTTTGTATTTTGTCTCGTGTTATGTGAATGAATTTGGTCAATTATTACAAACAATTTAGAAATGTGAGAATATAAATTATTGGAAATTTTATGCATAATTTTTCCTATTTCAAATTTATACGTATCATTTATCTTCAAAATTTGTTGCTTAACAAATAAAGGTTTAGTGTGTGATCTTAGGTTACTAAAAGTAATTGTTCTTAGAGCTTATTTTTGTAATTTATTTATTGGCATTAATGTTGAAGCTGAAGCACTGCCCCAACTACTAAGGCAGAAATTTAAATGAGAGTGAATTATACTATAGTAGACCATTAATAAAGTTTTACAATCTACATATTTTCGTAGGTGATATAACGCCCAGCACCCGCCAGCCAATTTAGAACTTACTCTGTCGATCTGAGGCTTCCAACTCAATGAGTCATCAAGTAATACTCCTAAGTATTTGATGCATTTACTTCGTTTAATCAAAGATTCTATGGTTTAAAGGCGGTGAATCATCCAGCTAGTTCCGGTGGTTTACAATAGCTAAAATTAAACTATAATTTTTGATGTTTTTTGTTTTGATTTTGGGACTGCCGTTGCAAAGTTATTCAACAAATACTAAAAGATATCCCTCGAAAAAATTTTTTGGAAACTCTGAATTTTGTTCTTCCTGCCAAAACTACAGTTGGCTTAATAGTTTAGAGAACTGTGGTTTTGGCGGGAAGAGCAAAACTCAGAGTTTCCAAAAACTTTTTGTCGGGGGATATCTTTTAGTATTTGGTGAATATCTTTGCAACCGCAGCCCCAAAATCAAAACAAAAAATATCAAAAATTATTGTTCAATTTTTGCAATTGTAAACCACCGGAATTGGCTGGATGATTCACCGCCTTTAATTGTAGTTTGATCAGTTTTTACTGCATAATCTAATTTGATTTTTTGTTGGCGATAATGATGTATTCTGTTTTTGCGTAGTTAATTGTAAGTTTATTGATCTTCATCCAGTTACTGATGCGAACTAACTCATTATTCACTAACTTTGCCAAAATGCCTCCGTTGTAATGAGATGCAGTTTAATTTGTGTCATCGGCAAACAATCTGACTTGAAGTTTAGTTGTAAGTGGTAAATCGTTTATATAAATATTCAGAGGTGGAGTCCTCGAGGACACATTATGAAGTCCTTGGCCTTGACCTCGAAGCCTCAATAAGTCCTTGGCCTTGGCCTCGAAGCCTTAGGTCCTCGAAAATTGCCCTGTCCTCGGCTCGAGGACAGCACTATTTTTTGAACCGTTAAAATTTTGTTGGAAAACGCCAGAAACCTCGCGGAAAATTTGCAAATACCTTTTTTGTTTTCCGCAATTGGAGCATAGGCTTAGCCAAGCGGGCCCTCCCCAATTGAAATTTCACCAATGACAAAAATGTTACAAAAAAGCCTATTGTTTCTTCAGTTTCAGTTTCTTTATATCATTTTGCGGTTACACCAGTAGCGAACAACAATACCAGGGGCCCCGGGACTCCCTAAAATCAATTTTTACCAGCCAGTTTAAACGTAAACCTGGAAGAAATGGATAGTTTTTGTTCTACAAGTTGCTATCTCAGGATCACATCTAGCTTTTTTATGAAAGTAATGCATTAACCGAGGCCGAATTTACCACAATATGGCGCAGTGTCAGCTAAGGGCCCCACGCTCAAATCTTAAGACTTTTTACGGTCTTCACCTTCATTTGGCAGAATTATTTTGCGAAAATCTCCAAAATGCCAGGGGCCCAGCGCGATGTAAATCCGGCCCGGCAATAATATGGTTATTGGTTAGTAAGCGTAACCATCTATCGAACTATTTTTCAGCAACAATTCAATAATTTACCTCCACCTCGCCAGTTTTTACGCACAAAATACTTTTAAAAAAATTAGCCATGGAAAATGCTGATTGAACAAATCGTTGAACTTTAATTGAGGGGGCCTGGGTTCTCTGGCCTAACATGCACTTTTATATTATTTTATATTATTTATTACAGGTTATCTTCATGACAAAACAAAAATCTCAAAGGAAAATCTTCTAGTGGGTTTTCATTTACTGCTAAAATGTTGCACGAGACAATGCACCATACTACCTCCTACCTGGACCAAATCACGTACAATAAAACTTTAACACCAAAATGCAAAATGTTAAACTTGTTTTAAACTTAAATTGCAACTAGAAGGAGGATTAAACATTAAAAATTTTTACTTGGCTTTCAAATTTCAAAAATCTGGTGCTCTCAATTGGCTCTAAACATGTGCAAAATGTGATTCAATGGCATTAAAATAGCTTTTTTTCCCAAAAATTTCAAAAAATCGCCCAACAGCTGGGGGCTTCGCCCCCAGACCCCCAAAGCCTCCGGCTGCTAGGGGCCCTGCCCCCACACCCCCTGTCTGTGATATATTTGAGTTACACTGGCTTTCTCAAAACGTCTCCAAAGTTACGTATTTGCACTTTTCAACTATATTAGTTTAAGCCCTCCCCCTTTGCAAAATCCTGGTTAAGTGCAAACAAGCAAATTTTTGATGACGTCATTGCATGTGATTTGTGGTATAGGCCTCCCCAATCAAAAGTTCTGGCTGCGCCTATAAATTGGAGATTGCTTGAAAAACTTTTTTGAAGACCTTTTTTTTGGGAGAACACTTGTGGCTGTGTCCTTGGTCCTTGGCCTTGGCCTCGAGCATTCCTATCCTTGGCCACGAGAGGGTCTGTCCTCGGAAAGGCTGTCCTTGGCCTTGGCCTCGGATTTTTTTTGTGTCCTTGGCCTTGGCCTCGAGCCTTGTGTCCTCGACTCCACCTCTGTTGAATAGCTTAGATCGGAAAGAAGGAGATTAGAAATGGTAGCTGCGCAGCGTACGCGGTTGTTAGACCAACAGCGCCGCGCAGCGTGAAAATTTCCAGTAGCTTTGCAGTGCAGTGCAGCTGCAGCGTGGAGGATGAGATCACTTCTTAGGATTAGGTTAGGAATCAGCAACTCTATCTTAGTTGTTAAATTCAGTTTCAATGTAGCCTGCCTAGGCCTGCTAGGTACCGGTAGCCTCAGTGTAACCTTCGAATCATAGGCCTATTGAGCGTATCTACAGTCTAACGGTACCGGTAATCGTAATGCAGCTTGTACCGGTAGGCTAAGCTCTGAGCTGGGCTGATGCAGTAGTCGTTAATTCTGTACCGGTATCTGTGGTAATACCCTAGGCCATTGCATACCGGTGTAGGCTATACTGCATAACACCAGACACTAACAGTAACAGATAAGGTGATATTCCGGTTACTAATACAGTACCAGTATTTGGCACAAGTACTGGTAGTAAATATCAGTAGGTACCGGTACCTGCTTTCAGTTTGACAATTAATAATAGTAAGTAGGTACCGATAGGCCTACTTACTGGTTTTACTTGTAAGTATACAACTTGTACCAATACTGCAGCCTGATACTGGTAATGGTATCATACGGTACCGTATGTGATACGGTACAGTCCTACTGGTTGGCCTAATGAAATGCCTGTACAGAGTTGCCTACTGTTGACTCGGGGACTACTGTAGTACTGGACTACAGCTTTTTAACGTGTAGCGTAGTAAAGTTGAGTTTGTTGCATATCACAGGCAGACAGGTCCAAGGCTAGTGGCTATTTCTGAAAACTATATACCGGTAAAAGTTCCATTACAATGAAAATTGAAGTTTATCAATAAAGCATTAGTATTTAGAGCATGACAAAATTTTATTGACTGCTTGAATCTATAGTCAGATAGTAGCAGAGTGTTGTAGTCTGAGCAGTGAGTTAGGAATTTCAGATTGATAGTTTGAATTTTTTTATGTGATTGTAGTTAGTATCACTATCAGTTACCCAACCCAACTCGCCAACCTATTCCTGTACTGCACAGTGTAAAGTAGCCTCAGAGTTCACTGTGTTAAGAGGAGCCATATTGAGATATCAGTGTATCTTTTTCTCTCCATTCGAAATCAACAATAGATAGGCCTATAGATACCATAGTTAGTAGCCTAATAATTGCTTGTAATATGGTTCAAATTTAACATGTCGATGCTCATTGACTGATTGTGTAAAAGCACAAAGTGCTTACTTAAACCATCTTTTTCATTTATGCTTATTAGTATTCCCATAACACATGTGATATGGTATCGGTTACAAAAATAGATGTAATAGTTAAAACTACTTTTGCATAACTATTCTTCACCTTAAGCTTAGAAACTTTGAGCAGTACATTGTAACTTACCGGTACCATATCAAGCATGACCATGACTTACTCTGGCAAGCCTAGTAATGATGTCAGATGTGACTGTGCTTTCAATGCTACTGTTTGCATGAATGCAGCCATCAAACTTTGGCAGTTCAGAGTTGGAACTTCTAAAGTGGAAGTGCTGATATATTCAGTATTCCAACTGTCCGTAGTTTGATTGATGATTGGGATGTTTTTTTATTAGTTAAAATTGAACTGAGACCTATCATCAAGAGTTGGGTTAATTGGCTTGTTTAGTTAAGTAACAGTTTAGACCAAGCCATTATCTGAAGCTATTGTTAACTAGCATCAGGCTGCAGGTGGACCATAGGGTGCCTACCTGTTTGGTTTGTAATTTTGCATGCAGTAAGATACAGTATTGGTGTTAGGCAATACTGTTAACCATTACCGGTATATTTTGGCTTGCGGTATTATTTGCGGTGCGGTGTAACAAGCAGGGATGTGGAAGCAGTCAAATTTTTAATGCTTCCAGCTCCTCTTGAAGTTTTATGCTTCCGAGTTCGCTTCCGCTTCCTCACCTTTGGAATTTTTTGCTTCTGCTTTCGGCTTCGGATAGAGCCAGTCGCTTCCAAGTTCGCTTTCGCTTCCAGTCTTTTTCATCAAAGTGCTACCGCTTCCACAAAAATTTAACTGCTTCCACTTCCACATCCTTGCTCAGTATGAAACAGCTAATTGCATGTAGTTTAAAACGAAAGCCGGCAAGTTTACTTTGTAAGCTATTTTATTTGACTTGTGTTGTCGACATGGCATGGCATGGAATGGAAGACGAATTTTCCATATTCCATGCTGGCAATTTTCGTCCATTACATTTCCATTCCATACTAAAAGTCTTCCATTCCATACTAAAATTTTCTTCCATATTCCATACCAAAGAAAGTGTAGACTGGAAGCAATGCAACGTCTATTTTGCTGCTTTGCAGCTTTGCAATGTTTTAAGTAACCGCTCATGAAGGTGTGTCAACAATACTAAGATGCCACAATCGGTATCTGGTATGCGTATTGCACATGGTTTAGTGCAAAGACATAGCCAGGATTTTGGATTGGGGGGAGAGCTAAACAGTAAATCACATGCATTGACATCATCAGAAATTTTTGAAAAGAGAGATTTTTATGGGACAAATTAAATGATCAAAAGCTAGGAGTCTGCTTTAGCACGTAACCAGGATTTGCTAAAGAGAAAAGACTAAAACCGCAAGTTAAACAGATTTATTAACGTATCAAAATTGGGAGACGTGGTGAGCAAATTAGTGCAACTCAAACGTGTCACAAATGGGGCATGGGGCAGAGCCACCAGGCAGTGGAAGCTATGGGAGTCTGTGGGCGAAGCATCCAGCCGCAGGGCGATTTTTTGTAAGTTTTTGGAAAAAAATGGCTATTTAAATGCCATTTGGATCACATTTCGCACGTTTTCAAAGTGATTTGAAAGAATAGAATTTTTGAGATTTGAGAGCCAATTGAACAAATCCCTCCCTTTACTTCAAATCAAGTCTAAAACACGTTTAAAATCTTTCATTTTGGGGTTAAATTTTGTGACTTGGCCTGGTCAGGGGGATCAAGGTACATTGCTTTCTTCAACATTTTTGGCATTAAATCATTCACGCGAAGATTTGCCTTTGAAGATTTTTGTTTTGTCATGAAAATAACTAGTTTTAGGAATAGGTACGACCTGGAACCGAAGCACCCTCGATTCAACTTCAATAATTTGTTTAATAAGCGTTTCCCCAAGCTAATTTTTTTCAAATGCATTTTGTTGCGTGAAAACTGATGAGATGGAGGTGGATTGTTATTTAAAGTTGGTAGGTGGTGAAGGTGGAATTTAAAGTTATTTCAAGTTAGTACATTAGATGCAATAAATGGTTACTAATCATGTTATTGCCATATAAAAGTTAGCTGGGGGCCTAACACATATTGCATAAAAAAGTTAGATGAGGGCCTGAGATTGCACCTTTTAGAACAAAACCATAGAATTTCTTCCAGCTTAGACATTTAAAATTGGTTGGCAAAAATTTAAATTGAGGGCCCGGACCCCCTAGTCGTCAATATTAAGTTACTGCTAATTGATGTTGTACGCATGTACTGTTGCACCCAAAAAATGCTAAAATAACTAGATGGGAGTTTGCCAGCAAACCCAGTGAACGACTGACGCAAAGCTAATGCTGTGATGCTCAAAAGTACTTTTTGTCTACCATAAAATCAGCAATTATTCAACAATATCTGATAATGGAACCTCCAGAAAAGTAGAGTCAAAATAATTGTCAGTTAAATATCTCCTTATATCAAAGCAGACTGGCACCCTAAGTTGAGCCATTCAAAAAATTGAGTTTTGGGGGGGTCCCCGTGGGGTGGCTCCTCCAAACTATGTCAAAATTCTTGTCTGTTTTAAAACATCTGCTGATATCAAAACAGACTGGCACCCTAAGTTGAGCCATTCAAAAAATTGATTTTTGGGGTGTCCCCGGGGGGGTGGCACCCCCAAACTATGTCACAATATTTGCCTGTTAAATATCTGCAGATATCATAAAACACTGGCACCCTAAGTTGAGCCATTCAAAAAATTGAGTTTTGGGGGTCCCCGGGGGAGTGGCACCCCCAAACTACGTCAAAATATTTGTCTGTTAAATATCTGCTGATAGCAAAAAAAGTAGCACTCTAGCTTAAGCCGTTCAAAAAATTGATTTTTTGGGGCCCCCTCATGGGGGGGTTCGCGCTGGAGTTGCCCCAAAAAATTTCAGGAAAAAAAATGCGCTTGCAGCTCAACAACTTTACACAAAAATTAGATTTCCATGTTTTGTGGTTTAGGAGAAGAAGAGCGTACAAAAATTAGGAAGAAAAAAAAAGCCTCATAGCGGCCAAAAGTGGGTTGGTTGGGATGAAAGGGTATCTTAAGGCATACAACCATATGAAATATTTTTTGCCCTACTTAAGCCGTTTTTGACTTAGATCGCTTTTTACGCCAAACTTGCGGGGCGGTTTTCAGGTTCTAAAACCAAAGTCACGTGACTTACTGCCTCAAAATGTGGTACAAACATATAACTCATTAATCTCAAACTACTGTCAAAATTTTATGTTGCTAGACCTAACCATTCTTGAGTTATAAGCAAAAGTCTGAAATTTCGCATTCGTTAGTTGGAAAATGGCCAAGTAAAAACAAAGGAACACGCAACACGAGCGTCGGTCATTCCAATTAGGCTTTGTGTCATCATTTTTATCATTGGTAGCATTTCAATTGGGGAGGGAGGCAGAGGGCCTGGGCCCCCTGGTTACGTCTATGGTCTAATGATTACTGTACAGTTTGCTCTCATATCAACTATACAATTTGTCATAACCAAACTGCTAAAGAACATTTACCGTAATAGAAATACCAAGGTTTAACACCAAAAAGAATTATTGTAAGCTGAAAAAGTAAAAATAGAAATAAAGTTAAGCTGAAACGGGAATGAAATAACAAATATGAGTTTTCGTGACGATGTAAGAAAACAAAATTTAGGACTTGGCAAATTGTCAATCTCAAAAAGAAACAAAAAAAAACAAGCCAAACCTGAAAGCCGTCAACTATAACATTAATGCTGCAAATTACAATGTGCTTACAATGATGCAATACGTACACTGTTTGCGCAATATAAACAACGATTTGTCGACAAATATTACCCATAGATATTGAAGTTGAATACTTCTGCGTTATCACCACCCAACATCGGTATGTATTTTTCTGTAAATACAATGCACAAAATCTAGTATGAAATTGGTATTGAAGTATGGAAGATTGTCTTCCATTTCATTCTTAAAATCTTCCATTCCATTCCATTCTGGCATCTTCCATATTCCATACCAAAATTTCCTTTCCATTCCATACCATGCCCTGGTTGTCGATTCTATATTGTTATTATTATGGTAACATTTTATATTATTGTAACATTTATTATTATTATTAGTATTGTAACATTATATGTAACATTTTATTATTGTAACATGTTATTATTATTGTAACATTTATCAACGGTTGTAGCCAGGTTGAAAATCCGGAAGCGACTGATGTTGAAAAAATTGTTTCCGCTTCTGGCTCCTTTTCAACACTTTCGCTTCCGCTTCCAACCTGTTTCATCAAAGTGCTTTCGCTTCCACAAAAAATTAACCGCTTCCACTGCTTCCAGCTTCCGCTTCCACATCCCTGGTAACAAGTTCACAAACTTTTTGCGGTGCAGTGCGGTATATGGATAGAATTGAGCAGTGCAGTGCACTATACGAACAAAAACTTTTGTGGACCGCACCATAACAAACGAGTGCTCATACACGAGTCGCAGAGCTTTCACAAAAAAAGCAACAGATCATACTTAACAACACCCTGTTTTTTGTATGAAAAAAATTAGGAAATGAAAAATCCCTGTCAACAATGAAAAAATATAAGGCTGCTTTTCAAAAATGTTAGGAGTACCAGTACCGTTTTTTATGCAGCACTTTTTGGGGTATCCCTAATTGATTGAAAGAAGTTATAAAAACCCCACCAGTTGGCTTTGCAAATCTAGTTACTCGGTAATAAAGCGCCCTGTATCAGATTAATTTGAGATAAGTCGGTATCAGCTGTTAGTTTTCCGGTATTAGCGGTTAGACTACTAGTGGTAGTTCTACCTATCGTACTCTTGGAGTCTACATCTGTGCAGTGTACTTAACATGTTAACATGATTCTGATTGTTTCATTATCACATTATTGCATGTATCATAATGAGTACCGTGACATGTCTTGCAGAAAAGATAAAGCTACCTTTTAAATCTGATATTAGTGCAGTTTTGGTCGACTTCATTGGTTAAACCCAACATTAAAACTGCAGGCTTTTATTTTCTTAGTTATCATCGTAAGCCCTAACCTGCTAACTCAAGTCAAAACCCTTGTAGCCACGGGTTTCGTATTGATAGATAAATTTGAGTGAGGGTTTAGATTGGGGTTGGTTTAGAATTAGAATTTGGGTTACTACCTGTAGCCTAGTTCTTGGGGATTAGTTGCATGCACCTGTCTGCTCGCTATTAGATCATTAGGTTTACTAATGATCGCTGACAGCTGGTAGTAGACTTTACTCAGCAGCAAAAAAAGCATATCTGATATCTGGTTTGTCTAGCTAAGAGAAATACTAAAACTAAAAAGAGATGATTTGTTTTGAATCTCTTTTGCAGTTTGGTTGTATAATTATTTTGAATTTCCAATAACATGCTGAATGACTTGATAAATCAGGTTTGTATTGTATCTGTAACTTAAATTTATCGATAATGTTGATAAGCACCAGTTACCAGTATGCATAGGTGGGCACAAGTCCGTTAATCATTAATCCGTTAATAACGAAGCTAACTTTTTCATTAACTCGTTAATCCGTTAAAAAGTTTTTTTATGTTAGCGGACTAAATTAACTTCCGTTAAGTGCTGTTAACGAACTAAAGTAACTTTCGTTAAGTTCTGTTAATTTCCGTTAAGGTTTTTATCGTTAATATCTTGCACCATTCATTCATCGGACCGGTACAAACCAGTTTGCACTGGTAACGCTTGTTGCGTATTAGCACAAGTTTTATAGAAGAAAGGAGTTCTTGTTTTGAGGCAAATAACAACCTGCAGCCTCGTAGGTCTATTAATTATCGCCGATCACAATTTCCAAAGATTTTCTAAATGCAGCTTCGTTGTGCATTTGAACTTATTTTTATCTTGAAATTAGATTAGACTGTAAAATATAACTTCCAAAACACAAAAGGACCACCATAGCAATAAATATTTCTTTACTATCAGCTCAACAACGTCAATACGTGTTCTAAAAGAGAGTGAATAGAAAGAAATGTAAATTACACGCAAAATGTTAACGGATTAACGGATTTTATTAACTTCCGTTAATTAAAGCTGAAAATAACGGATTAACGTTAACGGAGGTGTGAAGTTTATTAACGGACTAGTGGTTAATGAAGCTAACGTTCTGCATTAACCTGCCCACCTATGCCAGTATGTGCTCTTTGGTATTAATTCGAAGTGACTTGGCGCACGGAACTTGCACGGTCAAATAAACAAAGATTCCGGTGACGTCACTCGTTTTCAGAAATTTTGACTTCGATTATTACAGTTATAGGTTTGGGTTAGGGTTTAGGTTAGGCTTAAGGTTGGGGCTAGGATTAGGGTTAAGGTTAGGGTTTAGGGCTTAGGGTTAGTTTTTTTAGGCTTTAGTTACAAAATGTCTGTGTGCACGGAACATGCTCCAAGCCTTTTCCTATAAATATATCAGAATAATATGTAATATGGTTACTAGCTCACATGTTATGTAATTCTTACAACCAGATTAGCATGGTCGCAATTTAATTTATGTTAGTGTTAGGGGGATTAGTGTTTGTTTGCTTGTTTGACAGATTCAGTGTGGGAAATAATTCAATACTTTACGTGCATAGTGAACTACCAGTGCAGTGAAGCCTTAAAAACTTGTGCTTATGAAGTGCTACCAGAAATGCTGTATTATTTACATTTTTAAATAGAAGTTTTCAAAATATTCACTATAATTTATGCAGCTTTTTTGTTTAATTTGCTTTTCTATGAATAAATCTAGTAACACTCATGCATCTGCTGCATTATCAATGTCCCAGATCTGTCAGATTTTTATACTATGATTTAAGAGTTATCACTTATTCTTTGCTGCATTGCATTTGACTATTTTTATTAAAAATGGGCTCTTCAATTTTCAAAGTGCCTGTAATATTATTAATGTGCTTAACTTATAGGCTGTCGACTGGGGTGTCTTTGCACAGGTAGGTGACTTAACACAAAAACTTCAAAAAACTTTTTTCCAGCATTAAAAAAATAGAAAAGTGTGCAAAGCTTATTTTATCTATGATTTTCAATGCTTTATGTTAGTAACAATTGAATTTGTATTGCAGATTGTCTAATGCTAACATTATTAATAGTGTGGCTTGAAAGCAACTGTAAAAAAGTGCCAAAAAATACATGGTGCTGAAATTGCTTATCGCAAACTGATGTTCACATGTATCGAGTTTAATCAGTTTTTTGAAAAATTAGTTTTGTTCGCAAATCTTTTTTTTTCTGAAAGGGAGAGAATACGCTTCAACCCCTGCTTCAACTGATTTTATGTTTTGAAGAGTTTTGATTTGAAAATTAATGTTTGATCTCGCTTTCACATAAGGGATAACATCAATTCGAATTGTTAAGAATTGATGATGTAGCAAATAACAATGACATGCACAAATTGCAGTCGTTGGTATTGGTCAATCCTGGTCATTGCAACTGTGAAGAGCTGAGCTCCTTTAGCGGCGTCTGTCGCAGAAAAGTATTAGTACTAATATGCGCAAGGGAGATGGTCAGTGAGAGTTGCAAGAAGAGGTGGGTAAAAGTAACAAAAACAACAATAGCTTTGTACAAGTTTTGGGATGTTACGGCACGGAAGAAAATAGCCGGCGAATGAATTTTCAGCAATCTTGCTGCATTAATGAAATTGCTCCTATGCATACATCACTCAAACGCATCTAGCTAAAGAACCTTTTCCATGGTGCGGAAGATAGTAATTGAAAACAAAACCAGATTGCATAATGACACTGTGCGCGCTTTTAAGTTGCTAATTAAATTGTGACTGCAGTGCAGCTGGCTTTAAACCTTCCAAAGTAGAGTTAAATGCTGCCAAAAAAAAGCCACATTTAAATATGATCAAGCCCACAAGAGTTAAAGTCAGGCGCGCAAGTACTGTAGAAGCAAATGCTTAAGCTAAGGGTTGGGGGGCAAAAGCTAGTTAGGAGGGGGTGCTAATTAATATACCACTATAGAAGTACAACTGATTTTGTCTAGGCAGGGGGGCAAAAATTTTTCCTGGGGGGCTGTGGGTCTGGTTAAAGTAGATGTGGTTGACTGATATTTCACTTTTATCGTTCAGTATTTTTTGGGAAGCATCTGCTGCGTTGAATGTAGCATGACTTTTTGTACTGTGTGTCAGTGAAGTGCATGAAACAGTACTGATGTTACCAGTTACCTGGTACCGTATCCAAATTAAAAAGACTGCTTGATTTAATTAGTCTGTCTTTTAGTAGCTAGAACTCCTTGAAGCTGAAATGATAATGTCAAAATTTTGGTAATGTGTACCTACATTAAAAGATAACAACAATATTATTCAAGCAGTAGATACAGTAGGGCGGTCTGGGGGGCAAAACTTTCCAGCTATTGAATTTGTTGGTAAAAAATCTTCCAATTTAGCATTTTCAAATGTTGACAAGTATGGTGTGTATATATAGAATACTAAATAAACAATGAATTACATAGATTGTGCTTATTGAATACAGGTATATATAATTACAGTATTTACAAGATGGTGTAATTTGTATTCATACTGTATGTTTGCATTTTCTCAAGGACAAGTTAATCTACTTAAAGTACACGTCTTGTATATAGGCCTACTGCATAACTAATATTTTTGAAGATTGGGGGACCTTTGTGTTTTAATGAGTTTGCATTTCTTGATTTTTCGGATTAGGTTTTGGATAGCTAAAATAAATTTTGGATAAGGTTTTGAATTCGGATATTGGTGAAAGTTTTGGTTGGGATTCGTAGTCACAAAGAGTGACTCCGTACTTCTTTGCTACTTGCCTGCTCTGCATATCTAATGGTATCTGTAATGCAGCCTGTACTGCAGGAGTCAGCAACCTGTTGGCCAGATGTGGTGAGTTAAGGCATTTTACCCAGCCCACAACCTTTTGTTGTCATCCGGCTCATGACCTTTTTTCATTGATAGATAATATGCAGCAATATACTGCCAAAATGATTTTCACCTTATTGTATGGTCTTCGCCATCAATATGGCCAAAAAAAGGCCTGAACTTCTGGCAAAGACTTTTTTTTTATTTGGTCTTTGCTATCAATTCGGCCAAAAAAAAGCCTGAATTTTCAGTGAAGTATTTTTTTGTGGTCTTCGCCATGAAATTGTCCAAAAAAAGACCTGAATTTCTGGTGAGGACCTTTCTCTTTTGCTTCACTGGAAGGGTGGCGGCCCGCTAAAACCTTGTTAGGATTGAATGTGGCCCACTAGTTGAAAAGGTTGCCGACCCCTGCTGTACCAGTAGGCTGGGTTGGATTGATAGAGACACAAGTAATGGTATAGCCTACTGCCGACTAGTAAGGTACCAGTAGGCCTACTTTCTGCTTTAGCTTTTTGACATGGAGTAAAGTCAAGCCTTTTGTTAAGTTTTTTGCAAAATAATAATATCGAAGATCTGTAGGCTAGTGGCTATTTCTACTAACTGAAGGGTCCATTACCATGGAAATTAAAGTTAATCATTAAAACATTACTGAGAGCATGAAAAATTTTATTGACTGCTTTAGTCTATAGTACTGTAGTCTAAGCAGTGAGTTACTGGTCAGAATTTCAGATTCATAATTTGAAAATCTCTCTTATGTGATTGTAGTTAGTATCACTATCACTCAACCCCACATGCCAACTATTCCTGTACAGTGTAAAGTCTGAAGTAGCCCACAGCCTCAGAGTCCACTGTTTTAAGAGGAGCCATGTTTTGATGTCAGTGTATATTTTTCTCTCCATCTGCATATTTAGCTAAAGTGTTGCAGTTGTTTTTATTCAAATTTTTCGTCAATGTATGGCGTGCCATGATAGTCCTAGGCTCCTAGCATCTATAGGCAATAGTTATGACATCACAATTGGCCATACTTATGACTGTGACTTGTGACATCATAATACGATTGTAACGACAAATTAAGAGGCTATAATAATTACTTGAGAATAGCCTAGTGCATGTACACGCTGGGCATGGTCACACGAATCTTCATTGATGGCCGCATGTAGCGCATAAAATGCTTAGTAGGCAAATTCAAACAACGTACTGTACTATTACAAAAAAGGTGCACCATACCAGTGTACCATATCAATACAAAAAAAGGCATATCATTCTTTTCAGCAAAAATTGAGGCTTATCGTACCGTACTGCCATTCTTGACTACTGGTATACTAGGATACCTAATAAACCAATGCTTTGTTTGGATGCTATTAAAATCAACTAAAGTTTTGGCTACTTTTTTAGAATGGAGGTGTTTTAGTTTAGGGCATACATAGGCCTAGCCTATAATTTGCTTTTTTACTAGGACACTGTACCTTTAGGCCTACTTTTTTATGACGGAGATGTTTTACAGTTTAGCTTAGTACATAACCTAGCCTACTGGTTTTTTTTAGTTTTTTTTTTTATTACAATGGTGAAGTGTTACAGTAATTGTTGATTTTGCATTGTCAAACAAATAAATAAATAAATGCTTTAGTTTGAATTTGTATTAAATTTTCAGTAAAATCAAGTAAATTTTATTTTTAATTGCGTCCTACACTCCTAAAGCAAAAAAAGTACCAGTTTATTATGACGTTTACTGTTTTGCAGATGCTGCTGTTACATTGATAAGAAAATCGCTATCCTAGCTCTAATCCCAACCCTAAACTTAACCCAAACATTAATCCTAATCCAAACTCGAAATCTAAACCAAACTCTAACAATAATTTAAAAAATATAAAAGATTAAATGAGTGCTCACTCTTTGTTCTCTTACTGGTATTTTCTTTATGGGTGTTGGTGTATTTTACATAACACTAGCCACTTTCTTGGGCCTACTCTGTAGCCTAAAAAAATCAGAATTAAGTCTGGTACGCCCTGCAATCATGTGACAATGAAAATCAAGGCTATAAACTCAAACTCAAAACATTTGAAAACTCGTATTAAAAATAATTTTTTGGAACTCAAGTAAAATTGTTTGAGTTCATTAAAGAATTTTAAGATTAAAAATTTGTACAAAAGGAAATGTTTTTTGTTGTGTACAAAAAGAAATTGAGATTGCATTCGTTTGCTTAGGCTGTGGTAGCTTTGAAAAAACAGCATGTCTTAGAAAAAATTGATTTATAGAGAACTCAAACTTGTTAAAATAGGCTGAACTCTGATAAAAATCAATCGAGTTCACAGCCCTGATGACAATTAGCATCACACTACTTACAGAGTTTCCCTGTTACCTGAGATCAATAGTGTTACTCCAGACGTACAATCTGTAGTCAACTGTAGTGCTTTTGATTGAATTCACTCAAGCCACTTGACCTCTAAACTCTTAATAATTTTATGTTGCATATAACTAGGCATGTACCATAGTTATTATACACTTAAGGTATAATTTGGAAATGTTTTGATATCACATATGGTTGTTTAATTTGCTATCATTATGTCTTCAAAGCGTCGCCCTGAAAATCGAGCTCCTCCTTACATATATTATAATGATGAAGAAGCTAAAAAATACACCACAAGTTCTCGAATAATTGAAATCCAAAGTGAAATGTCTGAAAGAGCAATTGAACTTCTTGCTCTTCCTGAAGACAACCCATGTTTCTTACTAGATATTGGTTGTGGCTCTGGATTAAGTGGAGATTGTTTGACTGATCAAGGACATGAATGGATTGGAATTGATATCAGTCAATCAATGTTAGATGTAGCTTTAAAGCGAGAAGTAGAAGGGGACATATTCTTAAGTGATGCTGGTGAAGGGTTATTTTTTCGCCCTGGAACTTTTGATGGTGCAATTAGTATTTCAGCAATACAATGGTTGTGCAATGCTGATAAGAAAAATCAACAGCCTTCCAAACGTTTATACAAATTTTTCACTACTTTGTATGCATGTATGAAACGTGGAAGTCGTGCAGTTTTTCAGGTAAACAAGTCATTTTTTATTGTCTTTTCTGTAACTTGACTAACAATTTTTTTTGGGCTAAGTTTGAATTTCTCATTATAGTTCAAAGTTGGAAAATTGCGTGTGATACAATTGCAGTGTATAGCAGGGCTGCATCTTAAACATAAACTCAAAAAAAAACTTGGTTGTTTAGCTGAACTTGAACTTAAACCCCCCAAAATTTTTTTTTCTGGAGTCGAATTTGAACTCGAACGAACTCAAAGAAAACTGTTTCAGTTCATTAAAATGAAATTTAAAGATCAAAAAATTGTCCAAAAGAAATATTTTTTGTTGGCCATGCCATGTACGAGGTAAGGCTAAAAAGAAACGGGACTGAGGTCACAGATTGCGCAACACGATTAACCATCAGTAATCAACACTTTTACAGTGTGGCGTAACATGTGTTCTTTGTTTAACAGCTGTTTTGACACAATATCGCAATTATTTTTGCTTTTTAGGAGCCATAGGTGAATGTGATTGATTACTTGTTGAAAAAAATTGCTGTGCGAGATCTGATCGAATTTTTAGGCCATATGGAGTTCAATTGCAGAAAGACGATTGAGCAAAGAATTAACATTAAATTTTGTGTCAAACTTGGAAAAACGGCGACTGAGACTTTGAAGATGTTGCGTGATGTTTATGGAGATTCTTCCATGTCCAGAACAAGAGTTTTTGAATGGCACAAGCGATTTGTGGAAGGCAGGGAGGATGCGGAGGATGATCCGAAGTCAGGGAGGCCTTGCACTTCCACAACTGATACCAACATCGAAAAGGTTCGGCAGTTGGTTCGCAGTGACCGTCGCTTAACAATTCGCGTCATTGCCAATGAAGTTGGGATGGACAAAGAAACGGTCCGCACCATTTTGGTTGACACTTTGGGCATGCGAAAGGTGTGTGCCAAAATGGTGCCAAGGCTCTTGACTGAGGAGCAGAAAGCTCAACGATTGAATGCATGCCGAGACATCCTTCAGCAGATGGAAGCAGACGAAAAACTCTTAGAAAACGTCATCACAGGAGACGAGTCATGGGTCTTTCAATATGATCCGGAAACAAAACGACAGAGTCGTCAGTGGAAAAGTGCGTCCTCACCCAGACCAAAAAAAGCCCGCATGCAACGTTCACAAGTGAAAGTGATGCTGATCACCTTCTTTGACCATCAGGGAATGGTGCATCATGAGTTTGTTCCTAAAGGGCAAACAGTTAACCAACACTTTTACAAGGAAGTTCTGACTCGTCTTGTCAACAAAATTCGTCAAAAACGAAGAGCTTCCTGGGCAGGAAAAACTTGGATCTTGCATCACGACAATGCTCCTGCCCACACAGCCCTCAGCGTCAAACAGTTCTTGGTCTCGAAAGAAATCACCACGTTACATCATCCACCTTATTCGCCGGACTTAGCCCCTTGCGATTTCTTTCTTTTTCCAAAGCTGAAAGGGATTCTCAAGGGGACACGCTTCCAAGGAGTCGAGGATATCAAGACTAGCGTGACGAGACACCTCAAAACCATCACAAAAGAACAATTTTCACAGTGCTACAAAGCGTGGTCAAAAAGAATGGAAAAGTGCATCAAAGCCAATGGGGAATATTTCGAAGGGGACAAGTAGAGATGGCTTAAGACTTGTATGTGTTAGACAATGTGGACATTGCATGATATGCATCTAAATAAACTTCTAAATTCAAAAGTCCCGTTTCTTTTTAGCCACACCTCGTAAATTGAGATTGTCGTTCACTTGTTTATGCTGTTGCGACCTAGAAAAACAGCATGTATGCAAAAAAAAGAGAGATTAAGCTAAAAAGTAGGCTTAGCATTTTCTTTCGCCTGAAATCAAACTCAAAAAACTTGATAATTTTGTCGAACTTGAACTCGAAAAAATTAAATTAGAAATATCGAACTTGAGCTAGGACGAATAAAAGTCGATTTAGTTCGCAGTTCTGGTATATACAGTATGAGTTTGCTAATGGACGAAGGGCAAAATTATAACTCTTATTTCAAGCAAGTTGAAATTGCCTCAGACCAATAATATTGAGTACCAGTAGCTCAAACGGCCAGTGGTATCATAGTATTGCAGTTATTCACGAATCATTAGTACTGCAACATTTTTTCATTACAAGCAGTTTAATCCATGCACAAAGAGTTCAATGCTGAATATCGGATATAATCAATTTCATTGTCTGTTCATTTCTTTTTTTTTTAAGAATCTATATGGTACATTGTTGCATTTAAAAGCAGTGATATTTGTGTGATAAGAGGCTCAGCAACTCGAGAGGTTAAAAGCAGGTACAGCAAATCCTTGCTGTCTTCACAGTTTTCTCCAAAATGACTTGGTATTTTGTGAAAATTTGTTAATTTTTCAAAGAATTGCTTAGTGATTGGGGCTATAACCTGACCTCAGACCCGACTAGTGATTGCTTGCAATGTCTCATTTTACCATACAGTTGGTGAATAATTTTTGTTGGTAACTGTTTTAGTTTTGGGTTTAGTCCCTTCATCAGCAAAATCTTAGTTGAATGCCTGATCAAGTGATCAATCATATCTCGTAGTGTTATTAAGCTCATAAAAGAGCTGTGTTGGAATTTAAAAGTACTATGTAGTAATTGTTCTTTTTATTGTTTTTTGTCTAGCAAAATTGCATGCTGCAGAGCTGCTCGGTTTAACTTCAACTAAGCAGTTCCTTTGGTTGATTTCACAAAATTTATATTGCTCTTTTACCAAAAAACTCTTCTAAACTATTTCGATTAACACAGTGTCTCGGTTGTTGTCAATATATTTTGTTCAAGAAAATGTTTGTGATGTAGTGATATGAAAACTTTGCCCCATTCGAATATCAGTCGTTGAGTGGATAGAGCATCTGCTACTTAAGTGGCAGACGTTGGTTGGATTCCTGGTCGAGTCAAACCAAAGACTATAAAAGTTGGTATTCACTGCTTTCCTGCTAGACGTTCAGCAATTAAAGGGTCAGTGTGAAGCCTATGCCATGTGTGGTAGACAGGTGGGCAGGTTGCAGCTTGACTCAAAGACTGAAAGGTCCCTTCGCTGTCTCCTGGCAAAGGCAACTTAGTGAATAAAGTGTAATTACAATTACCCAGCAAAAGTATCGAATTTTGATCCGATTACCGACTCTGATGTTCGATGTAAAGCTGAATTTTTGATCGAAATAAAAAGCATATATTGTTGATCTTTATAACGAAACTTCAACCACTGATGTTTTTCCAAATTTTTTTTCTCTGATGGTCTTGTGTTGCTATATACTTAAGTTATTTTTTGAAGTTTTTATGCTGGTTACTAATTACTACCATATACCATTTTCATTGGCAAAAGTGCTTCAAAAGAATCGGTATCGGATCGCGAATTATTCATTTTTGTCCGATCTTATAACAACACCAATAAAACACTGATTTATTGATTAACAGGCAGTCATTAGAAAATTTAACTACACAGTATTTGAATTTACTTTTTCTTGGTAAAGTTGATTAATATTGTAATATTCAATCCTTCAAGCTTCGTTCGTTGTTTTTGCTTAGGTTTATCCGGAAACTCCTCAGCAGTTGGAATTAATTACATCATCAGCAATACGTGCTGGTTTTGGTGGTGGGGTGGTTGTGGATAATCCTAATAGTTCAAAAGCCAAAAAAATATTTCTTTGTTTGTTTTGTGGAGTTGCGCCAAAAGTCCTGCCTAGAGGCTTGGATGGGCATGAACAATCACAAAATGAAGTGACTTTCAGCAAAAGTGCGGCTAAAAAAGGACGCGTTGCATTAAGAAAACCTTTAAAAGGAACTCGAGAATGGATAGAAGCGAAGAAAGAAAGAAGAAAGCGCCAAGGCAAAATCGTTCAGCGTTCAAGTAAATATACTGGGCGTAAAAGGAGAAATCGGGTGTAAGCCTGCTTTATCGGTGGTATAAAGGATACAGTTAGCATCTTACTATGTTATTCGTTTTGTGTAGGCTATTACTACTTGTACTGAGCATGAATGACACTACAACACCATGTGTTCATTATTAGTTTTTAGTGTAAGTTGCAATTCAACAGTTTTATGGTATAGACTCCTCATTGAACCACTAAAAAGCTCGGAGTAAATTTTGTTGCCGGGTCTTCACACCCATACAAAGTTTAAGCGTTTTTAATTATGTAGTCTCAAAATTTTGTGCAAAAGCGTTATAGATTGGTCATTATTATTTGAAATTTCTAAAATCGCCAGCGGCTGTGCTCATTAACCTTCGATTGTGATGCCATCATGATTGCTCTTACAAGATTATTTTCAAATCATCATAAAAAAATCCTGTGGATGCTGTTTTACCAATCCACCGTACCATATTAGCATTATTGCTGCATAGTATGCATGGAAATGCGATAAGTTCTCATTCAGTCTACGATTGTACGGGCTCATATAAACTTTGAAAATGCGTTATCTTGCAATTATCAGTTATTGCAGCAGATAAAAATTCGCTTCGCATGTGGATGCGGTAAAATGTTGATTTTTTTTTTTGGCATTATTTGATTTTGACCCAGTCCAAAAGTATGACGAATTTATATGGGGCATGGGCATTTTTATATCTGTTCGCCTTCATTGAAGTCATTGGTAAATCATCAAATTGAGGGACAAATGTATGTGAGTCAGTGTGGTGTTATGATCCAGGTTATGTCGGTTCCTTCGTGTTGATGGGTCAACTTTTTTTACTGATCAGAATTTTTGAAAAATTGGTAGTGGTTAAAAGTTGGTTGAAAGAAAATACTCGAAACGTCTTATTAAATATGCTTTACAATATTTTGGTTGTATTGTTTTTTTAAATCTTTCATTTTTGTTTCTTCTTTTATTCTGCTTTGGCAATCCTACTTGACAAGATGACAGAATAATGTGCAGTCACTGTGTTGAGATCTACAGACAGAAAAATTACTTTATTAACTTCAATTCAAATCTATTATTATACTTGCTGTGTTATACGCTGTAGTGTGTGTAACTAGTTGTCGGGGCCGATCACCTCTCCAACAAAGCTCCTTTTGAAGAAACGTAGCAGAGCCAATGACATGGCTATGTCTGATTTGACCAGCCCAAGATTTGATTAAACCTCGACCTTTCTAAGACTGAAACGAACAGTCAAACATATTACCCCTTGATCAACTGGCCGAAAAATTCCAATATGTAATGGACTCAAGTATATGTTTTTGGTGTGATTGCCCAATGTCCATGGTATATGATAATTCGGTTACTAAGTGTATGAATTTTAGAAATAAAGGATTATCTGCCATAATAATTGGGTTGCTAGTCACCCTCATTTTTCCCCGAATTGATGATAAATTCTCATTTCAATGGGCTTTAAGTTTTGTATTGCTGTAACAGCGATAAAGTGGCAAAAGAATGAGCTGTCATAAGTAGTTACAAAAATTTGAAAAGGACAGTGTGAAGCCTGCACTGTGTGCAGTAGACAGTCGAAAGCCGAAAGGTTTCTTTGCTGTCTTTTGACCTAGGTAACTTGGTGAAGGGTAGACTTATATCAAAGTCGATTTAACAGCAAATATCAGATTCTATTTGAAATAGTTGCTGCATGTGTCGCAATCACAGATTTGCATTCCAAGCATAGTCCAAACACAAAATGGAATACACATTTGCAACCTACCTAACTAGCATTAGGCCTAACTAGCTATTAGGATGCACACTGCACAAGTGCACAGCTATGAGTGGTGTTGTTTTTGATGCGAATTAGTAGGCTGGCGTCCTTCAATAACAAAAAATACAGTCACAAAAAATAGTAGTAGCGACTTACCAAAAAGCAGGGGAAAAACATCAGTAAAAAATAATCCAGTAAGCACCTGCTCTAACACCCTAACTAGAACAAACGCCTGCCTAGCTGCAGACTAACAGTATGCACAAGTAAGCTCACTGACTACAAAACAAGCATAAAAACACTCCTAGTACTAAAGGTTCAGCTAGGCACTAATCAATCTAAGAAGTAAGAGACAGTCAAGAGCTCAAAAAACTAGCCTAGCAGCAAATTCTACGCCAAGTAGTAGAGTTGCCACTCGAAAACAATAACCATGCAATAATCGATTCTGCATATCCGGTAGCGTCAAATAAACACAACAAAAGAGATAGAACCTGTCACACTCGTAAACTAGTGTGGGGCTAGAAAAGGAAGATGCGGCTATCATAACAGTCCCCTCTAAATTTCTGAGGAACAAGAAAATTTAGAAACACAACCAACAGAGAGCCGCAAAGCTGAGGCATGCAAAGAAATAAGCCTACTACAATCTTTACCACTTTGATGTGCAACTGGCCAACACAAATTGAATATTGTCTTTAGCTGGATTCATCATCAATTGTTTTTCGAATAATTTTACAGTCATTATAGTCAGTGTGCCGTAAAATTAATTGTCATTGCACAGTATTTTTTTTCTTAATAGTCAATGTGCTACACATCCTCATCATATGTAAAATTGTCATTGTACAGCATTTTATCGTCATAAAAATTTTCATTGCTTCAGTTCTCAATTTGAGCAATATATTTAGTTTCATCACAGTACTCGGAGTCGTCAATGTAGAAGTAGCTTGCGCATGTCTCTCTCTCGCGTATGCCCATCAGGCATGCGGACTGTGGCTGAGCAAATTTTTCCATCTTGGCATAATTTCACTTTGATGACAACTGCATACTGATAATGACCGCTTGACAGCATAGTTGAGTCGATAAGCTGGACCAAATTGCCCACTTGCAGATTGCTTTGTGCAGTGGTCCATTTCTGTCTCTTCTGAAGTGATAAATGAATATCGATTTTTCCATTACTGCCACCATTCCTCCCCAAGGCAGCGAGAATAAGCAAGACCTTGTCTCATTTTGTCCGTAGGAGAACATTTGCCCTTAAAATCAAGTAGATTTGTGGGCTCCAGGATACCGGTTAATAACTCAGTAGGTCTCAGCGGCAGTATGTCATATTGATCTGCCACTCACTTTCCCGAAGGTCTGCAGTTCATGATAAATTCAGCTTCTCTAAATACAGTCTGTAGCTCAAAATCTGTCGGAGTTCGCTTCAATTATTTGGTCCCAGAACACCTTGACAAACTTCTTTGAAAGTCTGGTTTTGTCTCTCCATGCCTTGGTGGTATGAACCCAGTGGAGTAGAGAAGCTCCATTTGATTTCTGTTTCTCAAGACTTCTGAACATCTGGTGATTGGCTGGCCTCTCGTATGGCTTGGTTCATTTCACAAGTCATTAGGTTGTCTGCACCACCAAATGTTGATGCACAGTTGCTACGGATCAGGCGAGTTTGATTGCCTGTTAAACACAGGAAGCAATGCAGTGCAACCATAAAGGCATTCGTTTCAAGTGACTCCACTATCTCCAAGCAAATAGCCGACGTCACATTACAATCGAACAAACAGGCCCATCTTTTCTCAACGCTTCTTCCTTTCTTCACTTCGTAGGGCCTGGAATAATCAATACTCACGGAGGTAAATACAACATGGTGTGGTAAGATTCTGTAATTAGGAAGAGGAGCCATTAATTGTTCACCTCTTTTAGCATGCAATAGTTTACAGGTAAAACAGTCTTTTAAGTAGAGGCGCACAGTTTTGGTACCTTCCACTGGCCTCACTCCAACATCTGTACTTAGAGAACCTAAGACCCAGTCTGCAGCTCGATGTGCCATAGCTTTGTGTCAATTTAAAACGAAGAGTTTGGTGACGTGGTGATTGGAGGGCAAGATCGTAGAATGCTTTGCCTCTTCAGTTAAATTGCTGGCATATTCCAGCCTCCTGCCTATTCGGAGTATATCTTCATTATCCAGAAATGGAATGTACCTTTCAAGTGAACGGATGGCAGGACTAACTTCACGGCGTTTGTCAATTGCCTTTTTAAAACTGGCGCCCTTCTTCATCAACTCTAAGATTTGTCCCAATCATTCAGATTGAGCTGTTCTAATGAGTGCTAAGCAAGCTCTTCTGTAGTTCCCAGGCAGATCTGTCTCGGGCGAGGTGTCCTTCTTCAAAGCACGTATCTTCCATTTGTTGTAGCACTCAATTACCTTACAAACAGTTTCTTAAAGCCTTTGATAAATCATTAGTACGGGAAAGGACATTCACCATAAACTCGATTTGTGTGCCCTCTGAGCATTTGGAGGACTTTTGTAAAGAGCCAACATATTGCTCTGCCCCTTTAGGAGAACACAGCTTTTGCAGAGAGCCACACTGAGAAACAAACTGAAGTCCTCTTAGCCAAAAGTTCCACTTGTCTACATCATTAATCAGCCCCTGGTGGCAATATCGGCTAGGTTTTCATCAATTGGAACACAAAGAGGTTGCTGGCCATTAGTGCATTTTAAAATCACATCAACTTTGTTGCTATCAATATTTGCAGTTTAAGAGTATCAGATGCACACCACCTTTGGACAGTTTGTGAGTCAGTCCACAATTCACAACGCCAAATCAGTAAGGTGGTAGCATTAGGGCATTCAGTCAGTAATCTTGATCCAATATCAAGTGCAATTAATTCCTTACGAGGATTAGAGCCACGCGCCACGTTGTGTCGAGAAAATATAGCCGTTTTTGCTGCAACAAGGCTCACTGAGCATTCATTGTGGTTAAATGCGCGTATGTAAACTGCAGCAGCAGCTATGTCCTTGCTGCTGTCAGCAAATACGTGAAACTCATAGTCACAATTAGCCTTAGTAACGTGGAATGGGAACTTGCTCAAGGCCTGCAAGAGCATCAATGCACTTTTGCCACTCCTTAGACAGTTTGTCTGGGATCTGTTTGTCCCACTCAGTCATGTTCCTCATGATTTTTGAACAGTAGAGGTTCATTTTTACATACAAAGGCGACCACAGGCCTAAAGGTTCAAAAAGTTGGTGATTGCAATTTAGTACACGTCTCCCTAGTCAATGGCCACGGATTTTCCCAATCAACGTCCGGTTTCTTTACAAAAAGTTGGTCTGTACTCGTGTCCCAGGCAAGACCAAGAGTCTTTTGTGGCTCTTTTCAAGGTTGAAATATTTCTTTGCTAGTGATGTTGTGAATAGCTGGCGCCAAGTCTGTGTTGTCAATGTGCCTAAGAATGTCTATGTCATAGGAGCTCCACTTGGTGAGCTTGAACCAAGTTGACCCAAACAGCAGCTTCATTTCTTCAACAATTCTTTGCCCTTCTATGCTGTCAGCCCCTGTAATCAAGTCAACTAGAAACATATCACGGAGCACGCGCCTTGTAGCATCTGGACTTGCATCAGGTAAGTTCTTTTCTGCAGTATGGTAGAGTGCATTTCCAGCAATGCTTGGGATACATTTTAGGTCGTAAGATGCAACCTAAAACTTGAATTTTGCAATATTTTCCTCCCATATCGGGCTGGTCAAACCACAGTACCCTCAGCATGTCGCAATCATCTGGGTGTATGCGAATTTGAAAGAACATATTTGCTATGTCGCCTACAATACCACATTGTCTCTCACCAAATCAAAATAGAGCAGACTGCAGTGACTGCATGAAAATCGGACCTCTATCCAACAGACTGTTCAGGGATGTGCCTCTATATTCACGGGCAGCATCGTATATACAAACTTGAATTTACTCTAAGAGGTGTTGAAGTGACGGAGATAATATTTGGGGGTCAAGTTCTCTTCTGGTTCATTTTGCAGTTTCTTAATATGTCACGCGTCAATAGCTGATTCAATCTTTTCACAGTATTTTGCCCTTAAGTTAGGTTGCAATGACAGCTTTTTCCTCAGTCGCACAACAGCAGTCTTTACTTGCTCAAAATTGGCTTTCATCTTAGATAGATCTTCTGCCCATGGCAGTCAAAACTGGAGATAAGTTTTTCCATTCTCCAAGGTTACTTCTTTGGCAGTGTTCTGAAAGTGATTTAACACTGTCTCGTCTTGATTGCTAATTGCAATTCTTTCATCGTCTGACTGGTAAAATGGATCATTTTCCAGCTTTTGCATATCTTTTTCCCTGTCTGCACGAGTTAGCGTAATTTTTGACCCTTCGCTCTCATTCGACGTGGCTTTTTTCAGAAATGCTTCCTCCGTTTTGGCAATAATTGCAGGCTGGTGAATGGCAGAGATCTGGGCCGACATGACAGAACATGCTTGGGAGCTTGTAGAGGCCATTTTCGCTCACTAAAAAGCTCTAACAAACAAAAAATCTTTGTAGACAAACTGCCATTTCTGAGCCGTCTCGCCCAACACACGTTAAAACTGCTCGCTCGAATTTCTTTGCGAGAACGTAATAAATACCTCATTGTGACGTCAGATGCATTTCTACTTCAAAGTAATGCATTCAAGCGTACTGTATTACTGCATTGCTATAAAAAAAGATACTATAAGCTTTGCGTTGTTATTCTAAGTAAGCAAATTCCTCAACTGATAATATGTAGTAAATGAACTACAGAATTTAATTATATTTTTGGATCAATGTGAAATAAGAACAACTTTTTCCATACTATAATTTTTTAAATGACGCAAAGCGCCCTTGAGGTTGTTAATGGGTAAACTACTAAACTCATATATTAACAGTACCTTTAGGTCTTTAGGTTTCAAAATTTTTCAAAAGTAAGCAAGTCGAAGTACACTCTTCCTTTTTACAACCGGTAAATCTTGAGTTGAGACTGACTGTTTTTAATTTTTTGCCGATTTTCAGTCTCATTTGTTCTTGATTTTGTAAAAATTTTGAGAGCATCAATGTCAATTTTATATAGCTCAGTCTGCTTAAGTGAAGGCTTTTTCTTGCTTTTGCAGCATCGTAAAATTGCAAAAGCAAGCTTTTTTCAAGTTGAGCAACAGCCTAAAAAGTTTCTCAATTGCTTGCGTAGAGCAGCAGAGCTTTATAATCTTGAATATTTGCAATTTTGCTGGCAAACACAAGAAAATCACTGAAATTTATCGTTTTGAATCAGCACAAAGTTTAGTTTCTTTGATTAGTTTAAATTTTTTTTTTGTTTGCTTTTGGTTTATTTTGCTGCGAGGCTGGCACTGTTTTTTATTTATTCTTAAATTTTGAGCAAAAATGAGCCTCGTGTTTTAAAAAATCGGTCTTACAAAAGAGTGTATTGCTATTTTTGTCAACTGGCGCTACTCAACATTTCTTTATCAGTCGAAACAGCCAATGGTTCTCAATGCAATTCGCTTTTTTTTCAGCAGTCTAAAAGTAATCATGGCGACGATTTTAATTAATTTTCAGCAAAAACTGGCTTAAGTTTGATTAAAATTGACTTAAATTGTTTGAAGCCATTATTAAATGAGACCGCTTACGCTAAACTTTTGGGCAGTTTTCAATTGTTTGAAGCCATTATTAAATGAGACCGCTTACGCTAAACTTTTGTACAGAAGCAAGACAAAAGTGCTATCTCCTTTGGGAATGTAAATTTTGTTGATCAAAAATTGCCATTCTCGAAGAAATATCTGCCAGAGAACAATGATATGCCAAAGGAAATTGACATGATTATCGGTGCTGACTGCGTGTGGCAACATGTGTTTAACCAGCAATTCACATCATTTTCTATGCTAACTTAGAAAATGATGTGAATTGCTGGTTAAACACATGTTGCCACACGCCAATTTTTGATCAACAAAATTTACATTCCCAAAGGAGATAGCACTTTTGTCTTGCTTCTGTACAAAAGTTTAGCGTAAGCGGTCTCATTTAATAATGGCTTCAAACAATTTAAGTCATATTAAATTTAAGTGTAGCAACATGTGTTTAAATTTTAAGTCATTTTCTATGCTATCATTTAATTTAAGTCTTGCTTCAAACTTCAAACAATTTAAGTCATGTCAATTTCCTTTGGCATATCATTGTTCTCTGGCAGATATTTCGAGAATGGCAATTTTTGATCAACAAAATTTACATTCCCAAAGGAGATAGCACTTTTGTCTTGCTTCTGTACTTTCAGTTCTTCGAGCATCACATCATATTGGATCAAAGTTTTAAACTGTTTCTCAATGCAATTCGCTTTTTTTTCAGCAGTCTAAAAGCAATCATGGCGATCAGCAGTCTAAAAGCAATCTTCAGCAGTCTAAAAGCATTTTCAGCAGTCTAAAAGCAATCATTTTTGCCATTAAATTTCTGAACCAAGAAGATTTCTGGCACGCTTAAAGAGTGCTTCAAGATCCTCTTCAAGTTAGCATAAAAAATGATGTGAATTGCTGGTTAAACACATGTTGCCACACGCAGTCAGCACCGATAATCATGTCAATTTCCTTTGGCATATCATTGTTCTCTGGCAGATATTTCGAGAATGGCAATTTTTGATCAACAAAATTTACATTCCCAAAGGAGATAGCACTTTTGTCTTGCTTCTGTACTTTCAGTTCTTCGAGCATCACATCATATTGGATCATTTCACCAATCAAACAGTTTAAAACTTTTCACGTCACTAGGCTGCCATATACCAATTCGCAGTTCCGCCAATTGTCGAGAACAGAGAGTTCTAGTTGCACCGGTATCGATGGCTGCATAAAATGGGTAAGGTTCCCTCATATGACCACCTTGGTCGCTTGGGATTCCAGTGAGTCTCATCACAGCAACATGGTTTATATCATACGAACAAGATTGTGGTTGAGCAACAGCTAGTCCAACACCCACTGTGTCATCTTATTCAACGGCCTTTAATCCTTTTGCCTCATCAGCAGCAGGTTTTGCGCTTTTCTTGCGGTGGTCATTTTGTGCGTAGGTGTTATTGCCTTTAGACTCATACTCGTTGTGCAGAAGTTCGTGGTGAGAGCGATCACATTTTTTGCAACCTCCAGTTGATTTACACTCTCTGGTGTAATGGTTAGCAGCTAGGCACTTGAAGCAAAGGCGATTTTGTCTAATGTTCTTATAACGGCCATCTACGGGCATAGCCAGAAAACTTCTGCAGCTGATTAACGAGTGCTGAGAAACTGTATGTAGCGGGCAGAACTTAGGAGGACTGGATTGCTGCTTCTGTATGGTTCCAGTGGATATGTTGTCAATTTTCTCATATCAATGGTCAAATGACAGAATGACCAAAGTCAATTTTTGCACTTTTTTCAGTTAGATACAGAATTGTGCTTCCCAAGTAACCTATTTTTTTCTGACAGAGAGAGCTAAGCCCTGGCATTAGCAGTTTTATCAGAACTGAGTACATATTTTGAGCTAAGTCCAAAGGGCTCCATGACACAATGAGCTAAGTCTACATAGCTCGTTGTGACGCTTGTTTTTCTATACTAAATCCAAAGGGCTTCATGGCACAATGAGCTAGTGTCTACATAGCTCATTGTTACGCTTCTTCATCCATATCGTTTCTACATGACAAAATGAACTAAGATAACTTGGCTCGTTTTCTCAAAACGTACATTACCACTTAATCAACAAAATATATGACCGAATGAACCAAGTCACATTTGAGGATTTTATAATGAGCACTAAGTCACTGCTCTTAACAACCTACGCCAGAAAATTTTAAGAAATGATGCATCTTAATAGTATACATTGATAGCTCCTTCAACAGATTTCTACACCGTTTGTTAGAGTTTACATTTTATTTTAAATTTGAAAATGCGTTTATCTCAAAACAACTCTTGAATGACTTGGCTCATTCTGTCATTTAACCCTCGATATGTAGCTCTCTTTGAAATCCTCTGCTTGACTGTTTGGCTTGACCTGGATGGCTTCTTTTGCTTGAATCCAGACCACCCAGCAGAGTGGCCCTGTGTTTTATCAGAGTCCCTCGCAGAGGCCTTGAGCCTGTCCAGGCGTGAACTAGCAAGGTTTTGCACTTGGTCGATGAACTCTGTGAAAAGTTCAAATGGAATCACCTCAATGTCATTGCCCCTAGCCAAGGCTAACTTGGCGAATTGCCCTTGAAGCTGCTTGGGAAAGCGTGAGAAAATCCCTTTAGCAGTTGAGGTAGGATTTAGCTGGTGTCCAGCATCGGCTGATTGAAGGACCATCTTGCCATTGATCAGGTCATCATAAAAGTCACGAAGGCTCGTTTTAATCTGTGCGAAGCTGAGGCTCATCAAAAACCAGCTTCAAATGGGCTTTGACAGACACAGCAGGTGAACCAAAGGCTTTTTATAGTAAATTAAGAGCTTCTTGCAAGGCTTTGTCAGCTGGTAGCATAATGCAGTTGTTGATAAGCTTTCTGTCTTGACCAGCTGTAGAGTCTAACAACAATTGCATAGCATGAGAGGGGTCGGTTTGCACATGGATCCGGAGTATCCGGTCCAAGTGATACTTTAACGAGTCACCGTCAAACTGCTGTCCCTCTGCCAAAGGGCGTGAACCTTGACAACGTACAAGGATCTGCGCAAACTCCTTCAAATCGCTGGACTTCCCAGATTCAAATTGATGAACAGTGGTAGTGGGCTGTGGTAACTTGTGCAAAGATCCAATGGATGGTTGAGATGCGATTGTTTGAGCATATGGATGAAGCTCGAAATCAGGAGGGGGGCGATAGAAACAGGCCCAGGAGCATCAGGCAACTGGGAAGCAGCACCAAATGAAGTAAATTGGTATGAACTGGTAACTGGGTTTTGAGCTGCCATACCAGTTCTATTGAGGTTGCTGGCATTCATGTGAGAAATCAGACCCAGAAACGGCAGAAGCTTGGGACCCGGAGACCCGAGAATGCAAAGTTGTAGATAAAGGTGCTGGCCCATAGAATGTTGAGACTTGACAAGCAACATGCTGGGAGGGCAGCATGATTGCTGTAGCATGAGAGGCAGCAGTGAAGTGAGTTGCTACTGGTCTTTGTTTTATAACATTCTTGACACTTCCTCCGAGGGGGTTGGGGACAAGGGACCCAGGATACTCAGTACTGTAAACAAGAAGAGTTGCTAACTTGGACTGCTGACCTTTAGAGCATAAACTGACATGAAGTTGCAGTAACCGGAACAGATGAGCTAGCTGTATTAGCACACCCAGATGGTCCATACGCTATGGTAGCATGATCAAATGCATCGGTCTATTGGGTAAATGAGACTTCACAATGGACACCTGGAGGATTGGAGCATGGGACCCGGAGGTTTGAGGTGAAACACGGTTTCCAGAGGAAGCTGGCCCTTGAGATGACGAGGCCTGAGTAGACTCATGAAAAATCCCAGGGAGAGGTGGGCTGATGGGCCCGGACACCTGTGAATGCAAAGTGACACGAGATAAAGTGGGCCTTGCGGGATGACCAAACAAGGTTTCCCGAACATGGTGCGATTAGCGGGTAAAATTCTTGCACATGCCTAGTAATACCTTTAGTTGCTACTGACTCGATACGTTGACCTAGGAACATCAGCAGTGCCTACACCTGAAACTTGGGTGTTCTTCGATGATCCCGGTACCTCGATTGCAGGTTCATCCTCATTATCTTCCTATAGAGCTGACAAGCCCTCGTGTACCTCTGCCATCACCTTGGGTTTGGCTAACTCTGTTTCAGCATGTATCACTGCCAGTTCAGAGTCCAACATATTAGCCTTAGCAGCTTGCTCGGCTGCTACTTTGGCATTAGCAATAGCAATGGATCGCTCTGTGGCGTTAACGGTCAAAGCCTTTTCCCTTTTGAACTTTTCCAACTTTATTTCTGCAAGATGCATGTCTAAGCGAGCTTTGGATGCGGAAGACAATGAAGTACCAGTCCGAGAGGTGGTACTTGATCGAGCATATCCCCGCCTTGAGCGATGTGATTTAGAAGAGTGTCCTACACTAGAGGCAGCTGCAAGTTTTTCAGACACATAGGAAACAGCTAGATTACTAGCTGCCTGTAGGCCAACATGGGGGAAATTTTTTGTGTCTTTCCCTTCATTCACTGGTAGGTTTACTGGTGACTCTTCTTATAGAGCTTGACCCCTGTCTTGGTTTTGTGTGGTACTGCGAGTCTGGTACCTTCCTGACATACTTGTAGTACTTGATCACAACTAGGAATATATTCAATATCAATGTGATTTTATGTCTAAGACAGAAGCAGCTATAGACACAATTTTGATAGTTCGTATTGAAGGGTAGACTTGTGTCAAAGTCGATTGAACAGCATATATCAGATTCTATTTGAAATAGTTGCTGCCTGTGCCGCAATCACAGATTTGCATTCCAAGCATAGTCCAAACACAAAACGGAATGCACATTTGCAACCTACCTGAATAGCATTAGGCCTAACTAGCTATTGGGATGCACGTCAAAAAATAGTAGTAGCGACTTATCGAAAAGCAGGGGAAAAACAGCAGGAAAAAATAATCCAGTAAGGTTTTGCTCTAACTCTAACACACGCTTGCCATGCTGCAGTCTAACAGTATACACAGGTGAGCTCACTGACTACAAAACAAGCATAAAAACACTCCTTAACTAGCACTAAAGCCTCAGGTAGGCCCTAACTAATCTAAGAAGTAAGAGACAGTCAAAAGCTCAAAAAACTAGCCAAGCTGCAAATTCTACGCCAAGTAGTAGAGTTGCCACTCGAAAACAATAACAATGCAATAATCGACTCTGCATATCCGGTAGGGTCAAATAAACACAACAAAAAAAATAGAACCCGTCACACTCGTGAAACTAGTGTGGGGCTAGAAAAGGAAGGAAGACGCAGCTATCATAACACTTGGTGAATAACGAGGTAATAACAATAAATTATGACAAGATGGGAGCTTGCTTAGGAGTAACCCCTTTGAATGACCGACGGAAATATCTGCAGATTTTATAAACACTAGTACCCTAGCTTAAGCCGTTCAAAAAATTGACTTTGGAGGTTTCCGGCGAGATGGTACCCCCAAACTATGTCAAAATATTTGTTTTTAATGCATCGACTGATATCAAAAAATTGGCACCCTAGGTTAAGCTGTTCAAAAATTGATGTTTGGGTGGTACCTCAAACTATTTGTCTGTTAAATATCTGCGATATAAAAAAAACAAAAACTGACTGACACTCTAGGTTAAGCCGTTTAAAAATTAGTTTTTGGCGGGTTCCCGTAGGGTTGAGCACCCCCAAATTATGTCAAAATATTTGTCTGGTAAATATCTACTTAAATAAAAAAAAAACTGGCGCTCTAGCTTAAGCCGTTCAAAAATTTGTTTTTTGGGAGGTCCATTTGGGGAAGTCCGTGGGTGGGGGGTCGTACCCTCCAACTAAATATTTGTCTGTTGAGTATCTACTAATATCAAAACAACTGGCACCCTAGCTTAAGTCGTTCATAAAATTGATTTTGGAGGTGGTCCCGTGGGGGTGGTACCCTCAAACTATGTCAAAATATTTGTCTTAAATATCTACCAAAAAAAATGGCACCCTAGCTTGAGCCGTTCAAAAAATTGTTTTTTGGGGTCTCTGGGGGTGGTATCCCCAAACTACGTCAAAATATTTGTCTAAAATATCTTATATCAAAAAAAAAAAACTGGCGCCCTAGCTTTTAAAAGCCGTTCAAAAAATTGATTTTGAAAGGACCCCCAAGCTATGTCAAAATATTTCCCTGTTAAATATCTACTGATATCAAATAAAAACTGGCTCCCAGGTTAAGCTGTTCAAGAAATTGATTTTGGGGGGAGGGGCTCCCGGAGGGCTGGTACCCCAAACTATGTCAAAATATTTGTCTCCTAAATATCTGCTGATATCAAAAAAACTGGCGCTCTAGCTTAAACCGTTCAAAAAATTGATTTTTGGGGTTTCCCTGGGGAGTCGCCCCAAAAAATTTCGGGAGACGAAATTGCGTTTGTAGCTCAAAAACTATTCACAAAAATTAGATTTCGATGTTTTGTGGTTTAGGAGAAAGAGCGTACGAGATTTAGGAAGAAAAAAAAATCTCGACGCCAAAAGTGGGTTGGTTGGGATGAAAGGGTACCTAAAGGCATATAACCGTGTGAAATATTTTTGAAGCCGTTATTGAATGAGACCGCTCACGCTAAACTTTTGGGGCGGTTTTCGGGTCCCAAAACCAAAGTCGGTTGACTAAATGTGTCGAAATTTGGTACAAACATGCAACTCATTAATCTCAAACTGCTGTCAAAATGTCATGTAGCTAGACCAATCTGTTCTCGAGTTATAAGCAAAAGTCTGAAACTTCGCACTTGTTAATTTGAAAATGGCTGAGCAAAAACAGGAACACGCGACACGAGCGTCGGTCATTCCAGTTAATTCCATTTATTTGCTGTCGGTAAACTTAATTTGTAACGCTAAACCAGCGTTTCTCAACCATGGGTCGCGACCCAAATGTGGGTAGCCACTAGCCAAGGCTTTATGAATCAGTCGCTGACACAAGCAGGACCCTCAGTACAAATTATCTTTTATTCATAGTTGGGCAAACGAATATCCAAGATTGTATAGAAAGCCTTAAAAATTATAAATCCCTTCTCCAAGTTCATATTTTTGTGAGATGGGATTTTATGCTTTGGCATTTATAAAAGACAAATATGGAAACCCGTCTGGATGCAGAGCAGTAGCGTAGCCAGGGGGCTGGGAAAGAGGAGGGCTACGACCGAAATGCAGATTAAGAAAATAACCACGTTTTCAGCACTTCTGAGACAGTCTTTTGCTCTGGAATCGACAACAAAGTTACGGTATTTAAAGCATCTTTTAAACATACATTCAAGGGGGCTAATTTGTCAAAACTCAAAAATCAGTAAAAACTTTAAAAAATGGCCAAAAATAATCAAATTTGATTGCTTGTTTGAGATAGCTGAATGTAGGTTTCATGAAAAAGTATTTTATAAACTTGAGAATAGGGGTGAGGGGGTTATTCAGTGTTTGTTAATTACCAATCACTTCTCTCAAATCTCTTTCATTGAGCCTCCTTCTCTTCCACTTATCTTTTTTTTTTAAATATAGACGAAATCGATTACGGTACTCCGTGTGAGGTTCATTGAACTATAGGATATTATGATTTACCACTTTGTAAATGAGAGAACTGAAATTTTACCATTAACCATCTCCTGCATAGGCCATTTATGCAAGCAATTTAATCATGTTGGACTGCCAATTCTAATGCCACTTTTTAAAAGCATTAATTTTTTTCAAAGTAAAGCTTAAAATTAAGTAATTTTTGCAGAAAAATTTCGAGCGCTGGGCCTCTGCCAGATCCCCGAAACGCCCCCCCCCATAACCGATTTCTGGCTACGCGTTTGATGCAGACCATCCAATCCGTTTAACGTTGAGCGATGTTTTGCCACGATTTCAAAAATAATTGTCGAAGCGAAAGGGCGATTAATGTGTAATAAAAGTTTTTCATTTTGTGTTGTTTTTTTTTGTGTGTGTTCTTATGTGATTATTAGTTGGGTCGTAGCTGTTCTTGCAGATAGGGTTTTTACACGAACTTTGGGTCGCAGAAGAAAATGAGAAACACTGCGCTACACCATGCGATTTGTGCTGTTTAGGAATGCTTTTGATATGTTTGCTAAAAATAAAACGTAATTCGGGCCATTTCTGTTGCTGAACAAAGACGTATGCGTTTGAGTTGGATGCGACTATAGGGTTGGATTGAATTTGTATTAATTACATGCTCAAACCTTTTTGGTTAGTTTTGGATTTTCATACTCGTTGATCTTGAAATTCGGATTTTTCTAAATCGTTGAACTACACTTTTCAATTTGAAATTTTTTAAATTTATCTCAATTTTGCATTGCTCGTTCGGTCGTTTTAGCAGCTCGTCAAATATCGGAGCATGTTTCTAGCAGCCGTCTTGTATCCTCATCCAAATAGATCTGTACGTTGGAAAGAATAATGCGGCGGAGAGGCTATCACAGTTGTAGCCATGCCTCAGTTGTATATGGAAGAACTGAACAGCCCAACACAGGAGCATAGTATAGATAATTCAGTCAGACCGAGGAGTGTCTTGAAAGTAGCCTAACTCTTTATGTTGGAGATGAACTGATGAATTTCTGGTGTTACGATTGCTCCATTCCAGGGATGGGCAATTATTTTCCTCAATGGGCCGGTTACAGATAATGAACTTCTTTACTGGGCAGGAGGCTCGAAACTTAATATTAAAACATAATTAAAAACAATTTGTTGACGCATAACTTGCATAATAGCTAATGCACCACAATACAGTAAGCGACCTTCATGCAAAATATTAGCCTATACAACCATAATTTTATTCAGTTATTTAACTTCAAGGTGAGTCATTTCCCAAGCGAAACCTTTAAAACATGACTAAAGTTCGGTTTTTTTACTTAGTCGTGGATGCCTAAAAAAGTTACCTTAAGTTCCTCCGAATCTCTTGATTTTTGGCATGGTAGTTTACAACATCATTTTTTATGACTAGAAAAAATTGTGGTATCCTGCCATAAATATTTTTGGATTTTGTTTTGAAAATGATCGGGGTTATTGGAAGTTTTGAAGAACACCACTCTACAGCATCCTATTTTATTAACACTTCGACACTTTGCACCACCCTGCAAAGCCCAATTTCGCTCGCTGTACGAATATGTTCAATCAATTCAGTCGAATATGCGTGACCGCAAAAAAAACTTTCGCCAAAAGAGCAAACTTTTTTTCTTTAATGCTCTCCTCTTTTTCTCCGCGTGTCAGTTTCTATTCTACTAAATAAAGAGTCTATACTTCAATAAATAAAGAGTCTACAAATTTGGGGTGTCGCAAACTGTTGCTTAGTTTCGCGTGATGGTGCCAAGTTTCGCAAAGTGGTTACTTCATGAGGATGTGAAAGGAGATGTTTTGACCACTTAAGCTTAAAATAAAAACATAATTTTTGACATGATCATAAAAAATAACTTTAGCTACCACCAGAAAAAAATTGAGATCCTATCGTTTATATTAAACATACCAGCTATAATATCAAAAACAACAAAAAAAGGTGTCGCAGAGCAGACCCGGCGCCACGGGGGGGCATACCGGGGACGTGCCCCCCCAACTGACTGCTTGTGCCCCCCCAAACAAAAATTGTGCCCTCCCAAGCGAGGACTGTGCCCCGAAGAAATTAAGAGTCTCGGGGTTTTTGGTGCGCAAATCGAGGTCCAAATTAGTGTTTTTTTGTGGACTGACACCAGATTTTGTGACGTTTTTGGGAAGACCTTTTTTTTGGAGATCACCTGTTTTCGGCCGGAAAAACCGCTTGAATTTCCGATTTCGGCCGGAAAATCCCTTTGAGTTTTTGCTCCTCACCTTGTTTGGTTGATCCAGACTGGGATAAATTTCTCGTGCCCCCGTGCCCCTCTCGAATTTACACAATACTTCTCGTGCCCCCCAAAATGTATTTTTGCCCCCCCAGTCACGCTATCCTGGCGCCGGGCCTGTCGCAGAGTGGTGCCACTTCCCTATTCGTTATTTTCATCGATACTTTCAACGGAAATTTCAAAACCCACTAGCAATTAAATGGCCAATGCCAGTAGCGATGGCAACCCTGTTGAAAAACACTGAGCGCGCATACAGTTCACGATAAGGTTGAATAGCTGCATCAGGTTGGGGGATGTGTGTATCGCAACCTTGCGTCGATTAATCCGCTCATGTAAATCATGGATGCACAGCTGCTACCAACTTACCGTCACCTATTTACGTAGCCAAAAATTTGAATTAAAATCAATGAGCGATATCTCGCAGCAGCCAGAGGTTGAAGAGGTAGTCTCCTACATTTGGAGATATATTTCGCGAAATTGCTTAATTTTATACCGTATTTGGTAGCTATTATAGGGGCTAGAAAACTCTTTGATGACTATATTTTACTGGCCCAAGGCAAACTCAATTTACCATGATCAATGTCTACGCAAGTATGCAGTGGTATAAAGTATAAAAAGTACTCAAAAACGGTAATCAAGTAAAACTTTTTTCGTTAATAACGAAACAACCACGTGAGGTTAGAGTACTAACCAAAAAAAGTAGTAAAAGCAAAAAATATTCGTTTTAGAAGTATTTAAGTAAGTTGAAAGTACTTCTGAACAGAGGTGGAGTTGAGGACACCAGGCTCGAGCCAAGAACACAAAAAACCCAAAGCCAAGGACAGCTCTTCCGAGGACAGACCCTCTCAAGGCCAAGGATAGAAATGCTCGAGGCCAAGGCCATGGACCAAGGACACAGCCACAAGTGTTCTCCAAAAAAAAGAAGTCTTAAAAAAATTTTTTTGGCAATCTCCAAATAAAAAGGTCTTCAAAAAATTTTTTAGGCGATCTACATAATTTTTACATTCGAAAAATAATGCTGTCCTTGAGCCGAGAACAGGGCAATTTTCGAGGACTTGAGGCTTCGAGGCCAAGGACGTCCTGGAGGACTCCACCTCTGCTTCTGAAAGTATTCAGGAAAAATACACGAACTATTCAAACGACAACTGGTCGATACCTACACATCACTAACGCAGAGCGCTTGGTCTTCTAACCCCTCATTCTCTCAAAAAGTTTTGAATTATTAATTGTGGCAAGTTTTTTGTTATTGTATATCCAAAGCAATTAATCGAAAAAAAAAACAACAGCTCGACTTCGAGATTTGCAAATCATGCCACGTAGTATTTACATGATATCATTTCATAACATGTTTTGTCTTTGCTCAAATACTCATTCACTGCCATTGCTAAATTAATATGCTAAAGAGTAAAAACGCCTTGTAGACGTGGCTTATCAGTGTATACAGAGGCGTATTTAGGGGGGGGGGGGCATGATGCCAAGGCCCCCTCTTTGGGTCGCCAAGATAGTATAATTAGCATAGAATGGTATGCAAAAGTGCGACATGGCCCCCCTTTTGTAAGTTTGGCACAAAATTTGAGCACACGAACGGACAGAATCTGACTGAAAACTTGTTTTTTTTTGTTTTTTTTTTTGGTCTTCAGGTGTATAATCTTCCGTATCTACAGGGAGGGCCAAAGTTATGCATCTTTACTAATCTAGTAAATTCTGCGATAAACTTTTTTTCGGATTAATTAACAAAAATTCTTGTTATTTTTTAAAATTACATTTATTTCGCATCATGTGAAGGCAGGAAGAAGCCTGAAAAACATTACGTCACTAAATCACACAAAATTATTTTAGATAGCCATTTTCTAAATAGTCTGGGTCTCTGCTGGGACGAAATTGATCATCATATATTGAAAACATTTTGTAACTGAACGGAGCTTACTGAGAAGCAAGCCCATTGAACGAACGACGCAAGTTCAATGATGAGAATTGATTTTTGGGAGGTACATATATGCGGGATTCCCGAGGGGGTGGAACTAGTACTTAAACTGTAGGGGTGATGCGGGGGGACGCGTCTCCCCATTGAGAGTTAGCTTCCCCCCATCGAGATTTGAGCGCTGGATGATCATACAAATAAGGGCTAGCCAGCACGAATAAATCCCTTAAAATCCGGCCAAATATAGTCCCAAATTGGCGGTGAAGACCTTTTTTTATTTTTTATTTGGTTTTCACTTGAATTCGGGGACGGAATATCATAATTTTCGCGAAAGTACTTTTGCATTCCAAATGCGTTTGGTCAAGGCTGCAAAAGCGTTCCCCCATGCAAAAATTTACAGTTTAAATGCTGGGTGGAACCCACAATCTATTGTAACAGCTCGGTCGATTGCTTGAGGTTGCATCACTCGTAACTACCTTTTCATGACGTTACAGTAATTCATTCACCGTGCATTTGTTTTTGCGTGTTGCAATTCAATTGACTTAAAACCGTTATGTTTTACGAGCGGCTAATTTTGCAATTCAGTTGGTTTAAAACTATTATGTAAAGGTAAACGTATGGCCAAATTCTGCAATTAAACCGACAATTTTCAACCCGAATTTTTAGTATTTACGAACTCAAAGAGGCCTGCAAGATCGTTCGACGGGTATACTCCGCCTTGAGAAAAGATATATAACTTTACTAGCCCTCAAGTCTACACTATGTCAAAATATTTACCTCTTAAATATCTGATGCTATCAAAAAAACTAGCACCATAGATTAAGCTGTTCAAAATTTTGATTTTTGGGGGGTCCTCTGAGGTCTTTTGCTGTTTTCTGCTTACTTCCACATAAAATTAACATGCCGAGAATTCAGAAATAAGCAAAAAAACATTTTTGAAAAATCTTTAAATTTTTTACTTGAATTTCGTGATCATAGTTTTGAAACTTATGGTTACGAAACCTTTGGCATTGACGGGTGCCTAAGCGATAAAATTTAAATACGCATAAGATACAGTATCATTTTGATCTCTGATTGCTTCACAAACTGATTCCCAAATGCCTGAAAGTCAGGTGCAGCGCATGAAACCAGTAGCGTAACCAGGGGGTGGGTGGGGTGGGGTGCTCGAGCTTTCCCCATTGGCCTGAAAAGTATGCAAAATCGCACGTTTTTAGTGCCTTTGAGGCAGATTTTTGCTCAAAAAAGGAAAACAGCCCCCCCTTCCCCCGAAGGGATTTGGGTGCCGAAGTTGTAAAGGAGTTGCCGTGATGCGGCCGGAAGAACCGTTTGAATTTTCGATTTCCGCCGAAAAATCCGTCTCAATTTCGATAAAGATCTTTTTTTTGAATTATATTTTTGAAGATCACCTGATTTTGGGCGAAAAAGCGTTTGAATTTCCGATTACGGCCGAAAAATCCGAAAAAGATCTTTTTTTTTTGTAGAAGATCACCTGCTTTTGGGCGAAAAATCCGTCTCAATTTCGGATGAACCGTTTGATTCTGATTCCAGAGCAATGAAAATTCGGATCAAGGTCGCTAACAGTTGTCTCAATCTTTCAAAAAAGCCCCCCCCCCCCTTTTCGAAATCCTGGCTACGAGCCAGCATGACGCAAGAATTTAGCCAGTCTGCACTTTGCAGGCTATGCCCTTTATGCAGATATGCACTAGCTAACTAGCATTGTGATTACGACCACCACCACAACCCTGGTGGTAGAGGTAGTTGTCAGGGGTAAAGTCCTCGAGAAGTCCTTGGCCTCGAGGACGTCCTCAAGGACACATTTTGAAGTCTTGGCCTTGGCCTCGAAAGTCAAGTCCTTGACCTTGGCCTCGAAGCCTCAAGTCCTCGAAAATTGCCCTGTCCTCGGCTCGAGAACAGTACTATTTTTTGAACCAACAAAATTTTGTTGGAAAACGCCAGAAACCTCGTGGAAAATTTGCGAACACCTTTTTTGTTTTCCTCAACTGGAGCATAGACGTAGCCAAGGGGGGGAGGGACCAGGAACTCCCCCCCCCTCCCAATTGAAATTTCACCAATGACAAAAATTAGGCCGTTTGCAGTAAATTCTAGGACGCTTAAAAATCGAGTTTGTAAAAAAGTTTGAGTGGCAAAAAAATTTTGATGCAGATAGACTGTATTTCATCCTAAGAGGTTTATATAAAAAGTTCTCCAAAAATTACCCTGCAGTTTTTGAGCAAATGGGGGGTAAAGTTGGGGGTTTTCAAAACTAAAAATTACATATTTTCCGCGTAATGTACAAATTTCAATCCTTTTATCATTTCTATTTGCTTATTTTGACAATTTTTTAGATGCCCAAATTTCTAGTTTGGTTTTAAAGTTAAATTAAGCAATCCTCCCTAGTGCTCTCTTGCACTACTAGCGGCGAAATGTTTCTTTTGTGTTTATTTAAGCCTTTAATGATTTTTCCCTTAATTTTTCAGTGATTAACCATCGATAGGAGTTTACTTCATTTGTTTGAACGTACAAAAATGACATAAACTTTTCCGAAAGCATTGGGCTACAGATAAAATTAAAAATTTATTTATTTTGGGGCCTTGTTTGACTAAAAAACAGTTAACAAAAATCAATAAAATTAACTACAAAAGCAATCATGTTTCAAATGCTGGTTAAATATTTAAAATAAGTATATCAACTTATAACTGCCCAATTATAAACAGGATTTTTGATGAGGGTACTTTTGAAATGACGTAACCGGTCAATGATGACGTCACAAAAAAACGTAACAAATGAATGAAACGTCACAATATAAATTGCAATATGAAGTTTTTGTCAAAATTTTGCAAAACCACAATACTTTTTGAGTTGCTGAAAAGCAAAATCGCATTTTTTGGCAAAAATCAATTTTTGATGGGTGTGCTAGGTGAATTCTAACCCTAGGGTGCATCCGAAGCAAGAAACAATTGAAGAATAAATTAGAACACTTTTGATTACTTAGGAAAGTGCAAAAAATAAAGCAAAATATGCAGGTTGCCGGTGATGTCTTAGGCTTCAACAATGTTTGGAGAAATCAAAACTTTTTCTATAATACTGTATCACCGATCACATTAATACAAATTATTTTCATTGTCGTGGTCATCAATCATCACATTCAAGTTGCACGTTACGTGTTCGATAATTGAAGCAGATCTGGAGTCGAGGACACAATGTTCGAGGCCAAGGACTGAAAAAAAATCCGAGGCCAAAACCAAGGACCAGCTTTTCAAGTACAGACCCTCTCGAGGCCAAGGGCAAAATTGGTCGAGGCCAAAGCCAAGGACCAAGGACAAAATTTTAAAAAAAGCTATGGTCGGCAAACTTTGACTGTTTTTAAGCGCGAAAGTGTAAGACCTTGCATTTCGTTAAGTTTTTCTTGATAATTTTAAAATGGTAGTTTCCAAAAATAACGAAGTTTTACGCGTTAGCAGCAATTTTGATTACGTTCCATAGCGGTATCGAGGTAATAAAACAATTAAGACCGTTATGCGAAATGAGAGTAACTAACTTTTGAACATGAAAACGGTCAATTTTAAGACCTTAACTTCATCAGTTAAAACCCCAGTGTAAACGTCCTCTGAGTGATTATGGATCTCTCATCCCCACCGTTTTAGTACTTTTTCCAAAACAACCTTTATTGTTTGAACGACTTCTTTTTGTAGATTTTTAAAAATATTATTATAGTTTTCAAAGATTGTATAGCGACTACGATATTATTGTCTAAAAGTATTGCAAAATAGAGTAAAATAATTTATGTTTTTAAAATGAATTAAGGTACCGTATCCAGTATTTGCAAGCTCACGTCCTTGGAAGAAACGGGGTTTGGGGGCTAGGGCAAAGTTCACATGCTTCTGTTGAACAATTTTAGTGACTTTTTTTTAATAAAAAAACAATTCATGTGATTTTGAAAGAGGTGAAACAATTAAATTTTCAAAGCAATTTTAAAAAAGAAAATACCGGTAACGTAAAAGTTAAGTTGAAAAACTTTAGTTTTATCACATTTTCCCCAATCCTAATTAATCTTTTTTTACGTTTTATTACACATGATATCTTTCTATAGCTCATTAATTGCCTATCGATGAATGAGGGCACGCGTTTCTGCCGCCAATCGTCACTTTGTAAAATTTAACATAGATTATTTAATGGCAAAAATAACTTGAGAATCTTAGCAGAGCTGTATCAAGGAGGAAGGCCTTGAAGAGATTTGCAATTTGTCCGGGGTCGCCCTCCCCCTCTGAAGAGCTCACAATTGTAGAAACGTAAAAATAATAAATCATTATTTTTTTCGAAAAAGGTCCAAATTTTTCATGGGAGCTTCTCCTCATCTTAATGACGTCGTGTGAAAAATTGATTGACTGCAGCGCGCATCTTTCCAGCCAGTAGCGTAGCTAGGGGGGGCAAATGGTGCTATAGCCCTTCCCCCCTATTGGCCTGAACAGTATGCAAAATAACATGCTTTTAGCAGTTTTGAGGTTGGTTTTTGCCCTAAAACGGGAAATAGCCCCCCCCAAACGAAAATAGCCCCCCCAAAGATCGTGAAATGAGAAATAGAAGTGGGTGTCAGTTGGCAGAAAAACGCTCTGAATTTGCCTCAATCCAATTGAAACCAAATGAAAATTCGGGTCAAGTTCGTTTACAGTTGAATCAAACTTCAAAAAAAGCCCCCCCCCCCCTTTTGCGAAATCCTGGCTACGCGACTATTTCCAGCCATTCAAACAATTATAGTTATATTTAATTTCACGCTCTCATTTTTAACTCCACATGTAGCGTTTTTTTCTGATGCAGTATAGTTTATAATTTGTCGAGGACAGAGGTGGAGTCGAGGACACAACGTTCGAAGCTTAGGCCAATGATACAAAAAAATCCGAGATCAAAGCCAAGGGCTGACTTCTCGAGGCCTAGGACAGGAATGCTCAAGGCCAAGGAAACAAGGCGCAGGTGTTCTCGAAAACGAAACAAAAGGTCTTCACGCGAGGAAATGCCAATTTCCAAGGTAAAGTGAAAAAAGCTCATGGCCATGGATCATTTTCAACAATTTAATGTCCTCGGCCAAGAGCAGGGCATTTTCGAGGACTTGCAGGCTTCAAGGCCAAGGATTTAACCTTCGAGGCCAAAGCCAAGGACTTCAAAATGTGTCATCGAGGACTCCGCCTCTGTTATTTGGGATTCTAAGCGGCGATTTTTAACGCAAAAATTGCTCAGCAAATGTGGCTTTTTCCCAGATCACATAACAGTGATTAGAGTGCTGCTCTTTCTTATTTCAAAAAAAATCTTCGCGATTTTTGCTCGCATACATTCAGAACAAGGTGGCTTTCTCAAGATAAGTTTTGTTAGTTATATTACGGATACACTTACATACTCTGTTTAATATGCTATCCCTAGTACAGGCGCGTAGCCAGAAATTTACAATGTGGGGGGCTGTTTTGGGGGTCTGGGGGCGGAGCCCCCAGCCGCTGGAGGTCAAATGGGGTGTGGGGGAGAAACTTCCAGCCGCCGGAGGCACGGAGGTCCGGGGGCAGAGCCCCTAGCGCTCAATAATTTTGGATTTTTTTGCAAAAATAACAATTTTAGGGCTATTTTAATAAACATAATGCTTTTAAAAAGTGATATAGAAGTTGGCAGTGCAACATGATGCAACCGGTTGCATTAACGGGCTATGTGGGAGGTGGCTAATGATAACATTGCAGTTCTCTTGTTTACATGCTGGTAAATCATAAAATCCTACTATTCAATAAAACTCAAACGGAGTAATCTATTTCGCCTATATTTTATAAAGGAAAATAATCGGGGGGAGGCTAATGAAAAGAGATCTTAGAGAAATGATTGGTAATTAAGCAACACTGAATAGCCCCCCTCTCCTTTAATTCTGAGTTTGTAACATATTTGTTAATAAAACCTATGTTTGGCGTTTTTGCACCAGCGATCAAAATTTATTGATTTTTTATTTTTGGGCATTTTTTAAAGTTTTTATTGATTTGTGACTTTAATTTTTGACAAATTAGCCTCTCCTGAAGTTATGTTGCAAAAGATGCTCCAAATCACTTTTTAGTCCATTCCAGCGCAAAAAACAGCCTCAAAAGACCTAAAAACGTGGTATTTTTCTTATTCTGCGTTTTGGTTGACAGGCCAATGGGGAGGCTATAGGCCCCCCACCCCCGCTTCACCCTGGCTACGCTACTGCCGTGGTAACTGTATTGCATTTCATTATCACGCACATATACTTTTTTCCGAGTCCATACTCAGATAAGCACGGTCATGAGTTAGCATTAGCAACTCAAAAATGTTTGCGTCAGGACCCCGGATCCCTTGTTATGGCTCGTGATGGTTTTAGGGCTTTGCGGTTTGTACCACCCGCACCGGAAATATTAGCAGAAATAAGAATAACAATTCTACACTGCCTTTTGCCCCTCATTCTCTGATTAAAGCTTTCACACAATGCCATTTAAAATAAGGTTTACTATGACTTGGCAATCACAATATATGATATTTTTGAAATAAGGAAAAAAAATGAATTGAAAAGCTAAAATTTTTGATTATTTTTTGTTTGGTTATTTTCCTTTTCAACCAATCAAAAAATAATGCTATCCTCGAGCCGAGAACAGGACATTTTCGAGGACTTGTAGGCAGTGGTGTAGTAGGCGGGGGGTCCGGGGGGCACTGGCCCCCCCGCTTGGATTTAAAGTGTCGAAATTTTAGGCAATTTTATATTATTTGGGCAATATTGCATTAAAATTTTGGGCAATTTCATATTTTTCGGGCAAGTTTGCGTCAAAATTTCGGGCAATTTAAAATTCATCAAACCGTCTCAATATCAGTGAAGACCTTTTTTTTTTTTTTTTTTTGGAGGTCACCTTAATTTGGACAGAAAAACCGATCACTTTCCGGGCAAAATTTAATGTCATTTTTCGGGCAAAATTTGGTGCTCCCCCAAATCCTTTTGAGCTACTACGCCCATGCTTGTGGGCTTCAAAGCCAAGGATTTAACCTTCGAGGCCAAGGGCTTCAAAATGTGTCCTCGAGGACTCCGCCTCTGACTTAAACTTTGTTAAACAGAGTGCTACTTGGCTAAAATTGAGAGAGCGTTGAACAAAATCTCAAATGACAAGTCGCAGTGTTTTCATGGGAGTTGGGTCTAGAAGTACAAATCTATTCTATTTTATCTAGGAGCCTGCACAGCAATGCTAGGTCTACAAATACAAATCTACATTAGGCCTAGTTGTTTGAGAAACAATGCTAGGTCTACATGTTTTGTGCATTTTCAAATCTAAAAGTCTCGACCATTTTCGCAGCACTGTCATGAAATTACCACTGATACCTGAACACAGCAGTTTGCGACGATGTTCTGCTTGGCAGGTCATATAACTTTATTATCTCTGTACCAGTAACTATAGGCTATTTTAAAGTACTGTTTTGAAACAATGCTTCATAATTTCTGCGTGGCACGTCATATCACTTTTGGTTACCAAGTGCCTGGCTATCTATACTGTGTAGACCTAGATCTACTTTAAAGCGATGTTTCATCATGGATACTAGTATTTATTGCCAGTAATTTGCCAAAAATTTCTTTTTAAAACAAATTTAAGAACAAAATCCAACTATTGCACCCATTTAACCCAATTTAAGCTAACATAGTAAAAAAACTAACCGTTAAATCAGTGTAGCCTACCTCAGGATCTGATCCAAAACAGTTTTTAAAAATTCGTTGAAGGGAAAGTCCCCAAGTTATTCTATTTTATGATTGGTCGATTCCGGTTGTCTGATTGTATTCATCCGCATTTTAGAAGCCAACTTTCAGGACAAATTAAAAAAATACTGCAGAAAAATAAGTGGAGAACTTTTGCATGTGAGTTTGTGAGATGAAAATCAATGTATTTAAACAAAAAATAAGTTGCCACTCAAATTTTTTTACTAGGCGAACGCTAGAATTTACAGCAAACGGCTAGTGATGTCAACCGCGCAGCATACGCGGCCGCACGCGGCAGCGTGCGGCCGCGCCGCGCAGCGCCGCGTACTTTCTTTCCAAATTTTGCCGCGTGCCGCGCTGCGCCGCGTATCCCAAAATTTTAGGTTTTTTCAGTTTTTCTCATTTTAAATTTGGAAAACCGCGATGGGAAACATAGCTGACACGAACAGTTGTGAATGTGTGAAGTGAAATTTAGAGTTGTAAATAGCTACACAGTAATAACTAGGTAGGCTACAGGCAGTATGCTGCGGAAAGTAAGTGAAGTTACAGACTGAATAACTGAAATAAATCCAGTTGACACTTTGATAGGCCAACTATGCCATTTCAGTCTAAGTTGGAAAGCAGGGAAAAATATTTTAAGATTAAACCTATTGCATTGCTAGTGTATAGCTTGATACACCAGCTCAGAGCTGGCACACAAAACTAGTGAGTCAGTTATGACAACAGTTTTGCAATCGGCCTATTAGTATTAGCTGGTTTCTGTTAAACCAATACGCTGAGTGACTCTAGAGACCAAAGTAAATTTTATTAGGCTTGCGATTTATTACCGTTATCTCACTGATCACAGTCTAAGAGCTGTAGCCTTTATTTTTATTTTTTTGTTGTTGCTTGTGAAAAAAGCTTAGATCTGCGCATCTCAATAATCCGTAGGCTACTGGTAGGCTATGCTAGACTAGCTGGCTGCATTATCGGTAGCATTTTCAAAAATCTAAAATTTGAAATCAACTACCGGTAGTCTATAGCCTAGGCCTACCAGCAGATCTGTGCTTTAGCAGCGAAATAAAATGCAATTTCGGTGAGCCTGCCATTAGCCTATTTTATGCATCTAAATTTTTTGTTGTTGGATATAGATTTATGCATAGACTGTGCAAAAAACAGCCCATATTGGTATGATTGTGAATAAAGCCAGTAGGCCTAGCCTATTAAATGAAGTTTTGGTACAGACTACAGAGTACCGGTAGGCTAGGCTATACTTTATTGTTGTTTTGTTCAGTAGAAAAAATCTGAGTCTGAGCCAGTCAGATAAGAAAAATAGTTGTGCAATCCAATATATTAACATTGCATTGGATTGCACATATGTAATCAGTGTCTTGTATGGTATGTGCCGATAATTAAAATTGCAGAATGATATCGGTAATTTGAACGATGCTTAATGTGTAAGTGGAATTTGTTCATGTTACAGCACACTGTTGTCTGGTACTCACAATGTTTTGTTTACAGAATGAATAATGATTACTAATATGTCTTCATGTTGGTTAAATGATTATGAAGTTAAGTAGAATCACTAAAGTTAACTTTGCTTCTAAATAATGTTAGTCTTTTTTGATGTGTGACTGTGAACAAACTTCCTCTCATGAGGATATTGATCCAGAGATGCAATTGCTGCTATTTATGCAAGATAAATTTGTGTAATAATCCCTCATACACCAGTAGTTTTTGTTGTTTGCTTCACAGTAACCACAGTCATAAAGCAAGGCAAGTTTGAAGTTGACTAACTACCGTAGCTATTTTGGTAGGCCTATGTGATTATGCTTGTGAGTTGAGATTACTTGAGTGTTTGTCTGTAAAAAGTAAGCCAGCTATTCCAGTTACATCATGAATTTTGTTTTGAGTCAAACAAAGATTTGTAATGCGATTGTTTTCATGACCTTTAATATGGTTCAAAAAGTTGCAGTTTAGCTGCTGGAAGTTTAATTGTTATACTGTTGTCAGCTAAAATGCATTAGCAAATTACTGCTTGTTGGCAGGGATTGGGCAGAATAGACAATATTTATAATGAAACTGAAATGCAAGTAGTGTTCTCTTCAGGTAGCAGAGTGTAACTGATAACTTATATTGGGGTCATGAATTATGATTCATATTGTATTTCAATTATTGGTATTGGTATGAAACTTACTCCAATTTGAAACAATTAGGGTGCCTTTTCTTTAGTTGCGGTGCGGTGCGGTGTGCTCAATTTTGCAAAGTTTGCGAACGCGGTGCGGTGCAGCTTTAAAAATAAAAATTTGTGCGGACAGCGGACACCAAAATTTTGTGCCCGCGACATCACTACAAACGGCCTAAATGTGCCAAAAAAGCCTACTGTTTCTTCAGTTTCAGTCTCTTTTTAGCATTTTTTGCTTGCTACAATAACTAACAACAATATGGAAGACCAGGGGCCCCGGGCCCCCTTTAATTCAATTTTGCCAGCCAATTTAAACGTATAACCCGGAAGAAATGGAGAGTTTTTGTCCTAAAAGTTGCTATCTCAGACCCTCATATAGCCTGTTTATAAACGTACCCAGTGAACATGCCCACATGCGGACCACATGGGTTTTTGGTGGGCAACTGGGCTTTGCGTGGGCCAATTTACTGGGGCCCAAGTGGGCTTGGCTTGGGCCTAAATGAACTCCTTTGAAATCATTTTATATGTTTAGTATAAACACCGTTGATTGTTAAAAGCCCAAAAATAATTTTCTCATTTTTGTTGAAGCAAAACAAAGCAAAAAAATTGAATGTTTATGATTGTGGGGTGCCCACGGTATTTCCATTCTTTGCCCAATCTTAGGCCATTTTGATGGGGCCCAAGTGGGCTTAGCTCGGGCCTAAATGGGCTCCGTTAAAATTAGTTTTTGCGTTTAGTATAAACAACGTTGGTTGTAAAAAGTCTAAAAATAACTTTATTTAGAATTATTTTTGCAACAAAGCAAACGATAAAAAACAAAAATTTTTGAATTTGGGGTGCCCACGCTATTCCCAGTCTTAGCCCAGTCGTGGGCCATTTTGATGGGGCCCAAGTGGGCTTAGCTTGGGCCTAAACGGGCTCCTTCAAAATCTGTTTTAGCGTTTAGTTTATGCTCCGTTGGTTGTTATACAACCTAAAAATAATTTTCTAATTTTTGTTGCAACAAAATAAAACGAAAAAAACTGAATGTTTATGATGTTGGGTGCCCACGCTATTTCCACTCTTGGCCCAGTCGTGGGCCATTTTGATGGGGCCCCAGGTGGCTTCGCATGGGTCTAAACGGGATCCTTCAAAATCCTTTTTAGGGTTTAGTATAAAAACCATTGATTGTTGTAAGCCTAAAAATATCCATTTAGTTTTAGACGTAGCAAAATAAAACAAAGAAAGTTGAAACGTTTTGAATTTGGGGTGCCCACGCTATTTCCACTCTCAGCCCAGTCAAAACTTTGTGTTTTCTGTCACCGTGGTAGTTGTATGGTGTAAAATTTTGATTCTTAAACGTGTATTAATTTTTGTGAATTGAATTTTAGTTGTTACAGAACATAAAAATGTCAATAACCGTTTAAATTTTGGGACTAAAAAATTGTTTTAAATTTAACCTCTTACGGTATTTAAAATGTTTTATTGAAAAATAATGTCAATGTATTAGAAAATTTATTCATATAAATTTGTCGAGTATAGAAAAACTATTTTGCGATGTTAAAAGGTTTCAGACGGCAAATATATGTTGAAAGTTTCTTTATATTTTCGTAAAACTTTATTATTTTTATTGAAACACTGCACGAGAAAAAAGCGTTGCGAGACAGGTTCTGCGCTTGCGCAAAGGAGTGAATTTAGAAGATTTCACGAGGCGGATTTTTGTTAGAGCACAAAACTCGTTTATTGCGGTAAAGTATCTTGAAAAATTAAGTCATCGCGGTTGGTAGTGTGTTTCATTAAGCTAAATTAATGGTGACTAAAATAATTGTTCTAGTTCGCAAAAAGCAGGGTTAAGGAAATTAGTTTCAAGTTTTCTTACGAAAAGAAGAGGCAAAAGTCTCAAAAACTGGAAGTCTCAAAGACTGGCTACAAATATCAGATTAGTGATGCAAAATTTTGCAATTTCGTATTGTAAATGGAAGTTTTTGTTGCATTATGCAGTTCAACTTCCAGATAGTTAGGTTCTTTTACAATCTTACGGGACGCAAAGGCAAAGAATATTCAAGAAGTTGTCGAAAATATCTGTGTTGCATGGTAAGTTTTTTTCTTATTTGCTTTTGTTCTAGCAGAATGTTGATATCCAAATGTTTTTTTCACTAGATCAAATGACTTAGAAACTGTTAAGGTTTGAACGAAAACAGTTTAATTTTATGTTGAACCTATTTCGATTTCATCTAGAAATGGTAATTCTATGCGGTATCTTTATTACAAAAAAGACCACTGACCTTTATATTTTAAGCTCGTTTAAGCAAAGCACAGTGTGACTTACACATCAAAGTATTAATCAAAATATTAATTAGTGATTTAACTCGAATTTGTGGGGTAATGTGCGTTCTTTGTCAAAATGTTTATGTTTTTGAACTACCGGTACTGTTTCTAACACATAATAATTTTTGTAGTCACTGTTGACGGTACAACTGAGATTTTGTCGTTAAACATCTCTGACTGCTAGTCTTTGGCTCCTGGCTTAGTTGGTCATTGCGGGCTGTATTCTTCAAATCAAAATGTAGCCCCAACAGTCCAAGAGATGACGTGACAGTGTCTTAGTTGTTGCAGTGCATATTTCAGTAGCGTAGCCAGGGGGCGGGGGGCTATTAGCCCCCCCATTGGCCTGAAAAGTATGCAAAATAGCACGTTTTTAGTGCTTTTAAGCAGAGGTGGAGTCGTGGACACAAGGCTTGAGGCCAAGGCCAAGGACACAAAAAAATCCGAGGCCAAGGCCAAGGACAGCCTTTCCGAGGACAGGCACTCTCGAGGCCAAGGACAGGAATGCTCCAGGCCAAGGCCAAGGACCAAGGACACAAGCGCTAGTGCTCTCAAAAAAAAAAAGGTCTTCACAAAAATTTTTCAGGCGATCTCCACAAAAAAACGTTTTCAAGCGCTCCACAAAATTTTAACAATTCAAAAAATAGTGCTGTCCTCGAGCCGAGGACAGGCCAATTTTCGAGGACTTGAGGCCTCGAAGCCAAGGACTTGACTGTCAAGGCCAAGGACTTCAAAATGTGTCCTCGAGGCCTAGGACGTTTTTAAGGACTCCACCTCTGCTTTTAAGGCCAATTTTTGCACCAAAAATAAAAACAGCCCCCCCCCAACCGGATTGGGGAGCAGAAGTTGTGAAGGACTACCTGTTATTTGAACCAGAAAAGTGGAGTTTTTTTTTCTGGAGCTCACCCAAAGTTGGTCAGGAGAAGTGACTGAATTTTGGTTATGACCTTTTTTTTTCGAGATCACCAAAATTTGACTGGAAAAACCGTTTCAATTTTGGTGAAGACCTTTTTTTTTGGAGATCACTTGATTTTGACAGAAAAACCGCCTCAATTTGGTTCAAGACTGATGAAAATTTGGGTCAAGTTCGTTTACTGCTGTTTTCATCTCTCAAAAAAGCCCTTTCCCCCTTTGCGAAATCCTGGCTACGCACCTGGCATTTTTAATGTATTGATCTTTTGTCACTTAATAGCGTCAGAAGCTAACTGTTTGATGATGCACATATCTTTCCTTGCCATAACTACTTTTTGCTTGGAGGAAACTGTAACCTACATGCTTAAGTCTGAGGATTTCTTTGAATTCTTGTCCACTGAATTTGCTGCTTGTTTAAAACTGCCAAGCAGAGATAAATCATCGTAATCCGTCTTATCCAAAGACGCAACAACGTGACCAGGGTGCAAGTTGAACTGAGATTATGCAATCAAGGTTGTTGTAAAAACAACGCCTTTACCTTCTCGGCTACGCTAACGGCTTGTGTAGTTGCTTCTCATTGCCCATTGTTGCTTTTTCAGATAGTGTAAAAAAGAATCTAGCAACTAGTAAATGCAGCGAAGTCGATTTGGAAACCGAAGTGGTCAAATGGTTGACCAAATGACCATTGAGCGAAATCGAGGCGGAAACCGGTCCAAAAGAAAGAGATTTGAAAGTGCTCCCGTGTGGCAGCTCTAAGTTAATATGATCTGTAATGTGTTTGCTTTTCCGTGTATTGTTGTTGTGGGTGAATTCGGTAAACACTGTAAGTTGATAAAAATAAACCCTCAAGTCTTGATAAATGAAGTGTTTTTGTATTATTGTGCTTCTCGTTGCACCAGTTTTACACCACTTGGGATGTCGAGTATTACAGCATTGGATGCGGGTGGGTTTGCCCAGTAAATTAATGGGCTGCCCAGTGAAATCCCAGTGGTAAGAGCATGGGATGTGGGTGGGTTTGCCCACTAAATTACTGGGCTGCCCAGTTGAATCCCAGTGGTAAGAGCATGGGATGTAGGTGGGATTGCCCAGTAAATTAATGGGCTGCCCAGTGAAATCCCAGTGGTAAGAGTATGGGATGTGGGTGGGTTTTCCCGGTAAATTAATGGGCTGCCCAGATGGGGCCCAGTTTTATCCCGCAGACAAAATCAAGTGGGCCCCATGTGGGTAGCCCACATGTTGGCCCCAATTGGGCCCCACATGCAATTGTTCATTGGGTAATGCATTAATCAGGGCCGGATTTACCATAATATGGCGCAGAATCAGCTATGGGACCCGCGCTCAAATCGTAAGACTTTCTTTGGTCTTTCCCAATATATTTGGCAGAATGATCTAGCAAAAATCCCCAAAGTGCCAGGGGCCCAGTGCAATGTAAATCCGGCCCGACAATAACATGGTTAGTAGGCAAACCGTAACCATCTAGCTATTGTACCATTTTTCAATAACAATTCAGTAATTCACCTCCAACTCCCTAATTTTTCGCACAAAATACTTTTAAAAAATTATCCATGGAAAATGCTGATTGAACAAACCATTGACTTTAATTGAGGGGCCTGTGCCCCCTGGCTGAACATAAACTTGTATAACTGGTTATTTTCATGACAAAACAAAAATTTCTAAGGAAACTGTTTCAGTGGATTATTATTTACTGCTAAAATGTAGCCAGAGACAATGCACCTTACTTCCCCCTACCTAGACCAAATCACTTACAATTAAAATTTACCGCAAAAATGCAAAATGTAAAACGTGTTTTAGACATACATTGCAAGTAAAAGGAGCATTAAAAAATTTAATTTTTTTAATTGGCTTTCAAATTTCAAAAATCTAGTGCTTTCAAATGGCTCTGAATACGTGCGAAATGTGATTCAAAGCCATTAAAATAGCTTTTTTCAAAAAATGTCAAAAAATTGCCCAGCGGCTGGGGGCTTGGCCCCCAGACCCCAAAGCCTCCAGTGGCTGGGGGCCCCGCCCCCAGACCCCCGTCTGTGATACGTTTGAGTTACACAAGCTTTCTCAACAAGCACTTTTCAACTATTGGTTTAAGCCCTCTCTCTTTGCAAAATCCTAGTTAAGTGCCAGTAGCCAACGATTTCAGATCTCCATCCTACGATATCGTTGTCCCACCAAAAGTTCCTTTTTTGAAAAATTTTGATGGCGTCATTTCATGTGATTTGTGGTTTGCCCCCCCCAATCAAAAATTTTGGCTACGTCTATGAATTGGAGATTGCTTGAAAAGTTTTGTTAAAGACCTTTTTTTTTTAAAACACTTTCGGCTGTGTCCTTGTTCCTCGGCCTCGAGCATTCCTGTCCTTGGCCTCGAGAAGGTCTGTTCTCGGAAAGACTGTCCTTGGCCTCGAATTTTTTTGTGTCCTTGGCCTTAGCCTCGAGCCTTGAGTCCTCGACTCCACCTCTGGTTGTTGTACGTAAAGTCCATGACCTGTAGACGGCAGAATGGAGTCAAAGTCTTGGAATGGATTCAAAAGTCAATCTGGAGCAAAATCCGAATCACGATAACTGCTTTGAAACTATCTATTTTTGAAGCGGCAAGTTTGAAAAAAAATATTACATTTTGAGTTCAAGGGATTAAAGTAAGGAGTTCCAATAACAATTACAGTAGACTACCGTTTATTCCATACTTCTTTATCTGTAGTAATTATTATATGTTAGTTGTCCAAGATTCTTGAAAAAATTACAGAAATAAGTTGCAAGCCCACCAAAAGACAAGGAAAATTGTTTGATTCCCAATTTTGTGCCTGATCTCAAATGTTGGTAAATTCTATTCTACAGTAAACCTACACTACTGTACTGTGTACAGAAATTTAATTTTATAGTACTCTAATCTGTTTCAAAAAATTAAGTTTTGATGGCACTTTTTCTGCAACTGCAATAAATTATGAGAGATGCTGCAAAAAAACTATAGCCAGTAGCCTACTGGTACCTCAGATCTTAGCAGTGTAGTAAATCAGCTACACTTCTTGAATAGTGCAATGGGACATTGCCACTGATCAACACAAAGGTGATTTTGCTTTTTATTTAGTACCGTAATTGAGAGTTAAGGCAAAATACAGTAGCTCTGGCGATTGTACGGGAGAATATTTCGATAACCTAGTTGGTTCTCAGCTAATGCTTTGATAATGCAAACATCGTTGTACGGTAGCCATCCATCTCTGCGACTTGTGTATGAGCTTGCGTGCACTCAGACTCATTGGGGTTTAGGGCTATATTTGGGGAATAGCTAAGAAGGAGAGAGTGTATGCACGAGTCGCAGAGCTTTCAAAAAAAAGTGACAGCTCATACTTAACGACACCTGATAATACATTACCATAGTTCAGATTTGGTACTGGTACCAGGTTTAATCCTTGCACTAGGTTCATGGTTGTACAGTTTGGTGAAGACTGAAGGTTTCTGCCATTTCGGGTACTTTGTTTTCTGGGATAAATCATCATTTGCCATGGCTGCAGCATTTTACATTACAGATTAGACTTACAATGATCATGATCAATTCCAGCCCAATGTACTCGATTAGGTACGTTTTAGCATTTGACCCCATAAACAATGCGAACTTGAAATGCTTATCATTTATAAACTAAATTAATTCTGGCGTAACTTCTAATTTTTTAATTGCTTGCATAAACCAATCAGCAAAACCAAAGAGACGAGAGACGTTTTGCTCGCTTGGCAGCTTGGTTGTCAGACTTGAGGGGGCGTTGGACCCCCTGGAATTGATGCCAGTCCTAGCCCACCTGTTTGCCTGTACACCGAAACCAGGCTGTCAAGTACGGTATGTCATTATTTCATTTTTTTCAATTTTATTATTTTGGAACTGCAGTAATTTTTCATTATTTTCTAAATACTGAATAATCTACTGATATTTTTTGAGATCACTCAATAAATTGCAATTAATTGTTATTCATTGAAATGAAGACCTTTTTTTTTTTTTTTTTTTGAGATCACCTAAAACCTTTTGCAAAAACTACACAAAGACCTTTTTTGATTGGTCTTCAGTTCAGTTTTTTGGATCTCTTCGATTGTCTCAGTTTTCTGTCTAAAAAAATATAGTAAGTGTAATTATAATATACTTGAAAATTGTTTTTATTGTATGTTCAGCAGTCATTTTTTGTTTATTTTTTTAAAATTCAACAACTTGACAGCCTGCAAAATAAAACCTAAAACCTGAGAAAAAAATTCTAAATTACCAGTATACTGTAGTGTATCAGGTATAGTATCGTCATAGGTGGGCACAAGTCCATTAATAACAAAGCTAACTTTTTCATTAACTCGTTAATCCATAAAAAGTTTTTTCTTGTTAACGGACTAAATTAACTTCCGTTAAGTGCTGTTAACGGACTAAAGTAAATTCCGTTAAGATTTTCATTGTTGATATCTTGTATCATTCATTCATCGGACCGGTACAAACCAGTTTGCACTGGTAACACTTGTTGCGAGCACGAGTTTTATAGAAGAAAGCAAAAAAAGAAGATCTTTTTTGAGGCAAAGAATAACCTGCAGCCTCATAGGTCTATTAATTATCACTGTTCACAATTTCCTAACATTTTCCGATCGCAGCTTCATTGTGCACTTGAACTTGTTTTTATCTTGAAATTAGATTAGACTATAAAATGTACGGTAACTTCCAAAATACAAAAAGACCACCTAAGCTATAAATATTTCCTTACAATCAGCTTAACAGCGTCAATACGTGTTCTAGAAGCGAGTGAATAAAACGAAATGTAAATTACATGCAAAATGTTAACGGACTTGATTAACTTCCGTTAATTAAAGGTGAAAATAACGGATTAACGTTAACGGAGGTGTGAAGTTTGTTAACGGACTAGTGGTTAACGAAGCTAACGTTTTGCATTAATTTGACCACCTATGAGTATCGGTCAGTGTTGGGCAAGTTAATGAGAAACGTTAATTTCATTAAGAGTTAATTTGCTTAGAATTTTCAAGCAATTTTTTAACTCAGTTAAAGTTAAGCAGTTAACTGAAAAACAAAAGTAATGCAAGTTAAAAGTTAATTTGTTAATTTTTTTTTTTTTAATTCTATATTATTATTAACCTGCAGTTGATGCCCAATAAAATGATTCCATTTCCATATGAGGTAAAAATTACTCATTCTGATTTTTGTTACCATAGTAGTTACTATTCTAATGAAGACAGACGCAGTGGAAGCCTTTTTTATTTTATTTTTTTATTTCTATTATGGCATTAGGATGCATGGTGTAGCCTAGAAGTTTAAAGGATTAAAGTAGTTTAACAAAAGTTATAGTTAATAAGTTAACTCACAAAAGCTTTTTAACTCGTTAATGAAAAACTTAACTCTGTTATTCACGAATTAACGAGCTAACGTCCAACAATGGTATTGATATCTACCAGCTGAGTTTATCTGTTATGAATTATTGCACTAAAGCTAAAAGGTTTTGTTTACATTTGCTTATCCCAGCACAAGATTTAAAGGCTCTGTGCTAGCCTACTGAATTTTTAAGAATTTTGTCAAACTTTAGGATTGTAGTCAGCCTAGTCCAGTTCAATTACATTGCCCTGGATTTTTGTGCCAACCTAAAACTCATATGATTTAAGCACTGTGTAAATTAAAGTGCAATAAGCACTTCTATTTAGATCAAAAAAATTAGCTTAAAGAATCTATTGATTCTCTTTGCTTTGCGACTTAACCTTTAAGGTCTTTAAAGGGATTTTCATCATTCATGTTATAATTTACGTACAGTGGCTTTTTGGGATGCTGTGCGCCAAATTTCTTAAATGCATCATGCAAACTTTCCAATGGGGCTAGTAGCTTGGTACTGGAAGGTACTTCTAACCTCTATAGTCTGACAGTACTTAGCAAACCTTATTCTTTATTCCTCAAAAGTCAAGTGTCATCTGTTCAAGCATTATCAATAGGCCATTGACAACCCTTTTGATATCTGTTAATTGTACTATACAGATAAACAAAGTGTTGAACTTGTGAAGATGCTTTTTAACATTAGGTTTCTTATAAAGTAAAAAATAAACATTTATTTTATAATTGATTTTAATTATGCATTCTCAGCTAAACTCTGAGCGCCTCCAATGTGTGAAGGCATCAAAACTTGAGTTTAGTAAAAAATGTCGAAGAGTTTCAATCAAAAACATTCCATCTGGTGTTTCAACTCAGGTATGCTGCAAATGCTATTCTGTGTTCGTAATGAATCTAATATGATTGACTGATAATTCACAATATTATAAAAGCCAGACTCTCAGAAGCAAAAATACAAATTGCTTGGGCCTAAGCTTTCAAAAATGATTATGCAATAATGTTCAAACACTTGTGTAGAAATTGATGTAGAGCCAAAACCAGTGTTGCCTTTAACTTTTTTTGGCTAACCTGCATCTGCCAAATTTTTTCAAAACAGTTGTGCCCAAAGCTCTTGAAAAACGCTGATGTGCTCTAAATTTGTACGAATCAAGTATTAGACTGTTAGAGTATACTCAAAGTCATATTGCCCCGAATTTGTTGACTTTTCTAAAGCTATGTTTATCATATTGCCAAAAATTACAGTATTTGCCCATAATCCAACAAACCACTGATTTGCTGACAAAAATCAGTTTAATGGGAACACTGGGTTAACCACTCATTTCTGATTTGGAATTTTTAAACAAATGAATAAAAACTACTCATTATAAACACTATTTTAAACCATCACTCTTTCAATAACATAAATAAAGTTCAAAGGCAAAACATCTTTTTCGTGGAGCAATGCCTCTTGCTTCATTTTCAGGTTGCAGTTTCAGTGTAAAATAATTACGTAATTTGTAAACATTCAGACCAAAAAGTGTGCAATATGTTTTTTAAGTGCTAAACAATTGTTAGAAGTTATTAGCATGTTGACTGCCGACTGTTTTTTTCCAAAACTGCTCAAAAATGCAAAACGTAGCAGTGCTAAAATAAATGCTTAAATTTCACTTTGCATACCTTTACAAATTTTCCAATTTTTTGCAGCTATTGCAGTATCAAAAGTGCCAAAGTAATTTTTATGCAGATGCCAAAGGATTGATTTAATGTATTTAAATGACGAAAAGTAGTTTTTCTTGCTGAGGCTTTAAAAAAAAGGAATATACTCATAGATGGCTCCAGTCAAGAAACACTTAATGGTCAACGTGTTGACAAACGGTTTTTCTAAGTTGACTCATTATGACTTTTGACATAAAATTCATCTTGTTTTTGAATGACATGTTTTATACCAAAGCTTAATGCAAGGAGATTGTTCAAAAAACCAAGCAAATGTTTAATGAAATGCCAGTGCAAAAGATTGAGCAGTTAAGCAATTAGTTATTGGTTCTTCTAGACTAACAACATTTATAAACATTTCAGGACATTTTGGAATTACTTAAACCATATTTCTATCAACAAATTCATATTGATAAGAACAGCCAATCATGTAAGTTAAACCTTATCATACTCAGTAAATCTACTATATACATAATTTAATTTAGTTTGAGAGTGACCTACCAGATGTATTTTAAAGGAAGAGTGATGATCAAATGTAAACTACTCTAATTACCGGTAGGTTTAACATTTATATCTGTTTGGTGACTGCCAGTGCCATTATTTATTAATCACCATGCTTCATCACAAATTTACCACATTTTTTGTCCCATTTATGGCTGTGGTTTATTGCATTTATAGAACGAAAAATTTTGTAAAACTTTATTCTATTTAAATTTGAAATTATGTACTATTAATGGTGTTCAACATGAATTTAAGTAGATCGAGGACTATGTGTTGGGGTTAAATGAGGACTGAAGGCAAAATCAATGGGGGATTTAAAGTTAGGCCAATTGTGTTGAGAGGAGATTAATGTTGACTCCAATGTTTCCTCTAGCTTTTGACCTCCTATGTAAATGCCGGAAATAGTGCAAAAGTTCTAAAGCCAATGTGAAAATGCCGCAGTTCTTGAGGAGTTCTTGATTAGTAGTATAAAAAATTTTCTTCAAGAATTTTGGAGTTGACCAAAAAAAAGGTCATCACGTTGTTGGGTACTACTTTTTCTCGGATTTTATGACATTCTTCCAAAACAAAAGGTGATCAGGCTAAGAACTTCAACTTTTCGACGGGATTTGTTCAAGAGGAAAAGGCATGGTGCTGAGAACCGCAGCAGCTGTCTATGGTTTTTGGCGGGAAATAAAAATGTCGATTTTTGGCAAGAGATAAAAATGCTGGACTTCGCAATTATTCAGTGCAAAAATGCCAGAAAAAATTTCACACTTTTTAGTGCTTATAGGGAACACTGGTTGACTTCATCCTTTTTGACGGAGCCGTTTCATAGATATTGTACTTCAAACACAACATAGGGCCTCTGATGTTGTAATTTTTATTGGCAACCCTGATATTGATAGCATAACCAGCGCCATTTTCATTCTATCCTAAAGCAATGTTACTATTAGGCTACTGCATTGAGTTGTTTTGTTGCGCACTAATGGGTTTGCTCTTGCCAGTAGAACATATGGTAAAATGAGGAGACTGTTTAGTGGCCTAGTCAGGAGTTGAAATTAACTTTTTCAAGAACTTTCTCGTTGGGCAAGTGAAATCAAATATTTATAGGCACAGGTAATGTTGAAAAATAAAAGTGAAATACTTCAAAAACAGAAGCACTGAATTAGCATACCGTATATACTCGCCTATAGGTCGCACCACCGGTATAGGTCGCACTATTAGTTTTGTGTTAAAAAAGTTGAATTTAGCGTTGACTCGCACATAAGTCGCACTATCTTTTTTGCACAGATAACTTCGAAAATTAAGATAAATTTTCGAAGTTATCTGTGCGAAAATTAAAATAAACTTCAAAAATTAAAATAAATTAAAAACAAATAACTTCGAAATCGAACATTAAAATCGCAAAAACCATTTCTTCTTAACAAAGCGGGAAAATCCAACGCACACTGAGCGGTCGCGTGTGCGCGCATGAAACTGTCTCGCATTGGTATGTGCGAGCACAAGCGCAATTCATGTCTATAACGGCTTATTAGCCGGAAAATGCGATACTTGCAATAGCCGAAAACTTTCAAGGTATGTCGCGCGGATAGGTCGCACCCGTGTTTTTTGTTAAAAAATATGAGAAAAAAGTTGCGACCTATCCGCGAGTATATACGGTAATTCTATCTTATTTTCAGACAGATTTTTTAATTGTGCCTAAAGCTGTGCCCTAAATTTTGCTTTAATCTATTATTTAAGTATACTAGAAGTCATATTTCTACAAATTTTTCAACTTTCCTGAAGCTATATTTATCGTATTGCCAAAACTTTTGTACCCTTAATTCAAGAAATTGCTGATTTGCTGAAAAATATTTTGCTTAGTGGGAAGATTGGTTTACTCTGCATTACAGTAGTAAAATCACTGATATTTTGTGTACAACAATTGTTATGAATTCACAATTCACAAAAACCTAGGAAGAAGCACTGCATAGAGCATAGGCTGCCAGTCAGTATCAGGAGCACTGTTAGTTTGTGCCATGTGGTGAGCAACAAAGCTCAGTGAACTTGATCAATTTTTAACTACATTTTAAATTTTATTGCAGGTAAAGCAGTTCTGTTAGATGGTAGTTCTGCCACTCAGTGCATCAATGAATTGAATGGGAAGAAATATCGAGGGCAAAGTCTTTCTGTGTCTTTAGCATCATGTGATTTTATGTTGTGTGTAACACAGTTACCTCGCACATATACCCATGGTCAATTTTTGAGCTTAATAACACCGTTTGGAACACCAGAGAGATGTTTTCTTGCCTACAGGTACCGCGCTATTTAGAGGTTTATTGTTTCAAGAGAAACACTCAGTATATAGTATTTTATTTGAGGTTGCTTTTATCAATTCTGATAATTGCGTTAATATCAACTGTAGTGTAAGGTGTTGTTTACACAAAGTGTTTTTCATTACTTTGGACTAGATGCTTGGATCATCTATGATTTGTAGTATTATTGATGCCCCATTAATCCCATTATAGACCTTTTGCTTATCACATAACACAGTGACCACACTTAAGTGAAGATGTACCCCCTAAATTAAACAATATATCTTTTTCCATAATCTCCAATGCATTAATGCAATGCTTTTATTTTGTGAATGGTTCTAATGTTCACAACGTAATATTGACCTAAAAGCTAGTCTAAACTGGTAGTGACAATTCATGGCCTTGATGCCTGTTTGTGCAGCACTTTGTAAAGTTTACAGACACAGCTAGCGCAATGGCTAAGCTGAGCACTTTCAAAAGGCATTCATTCATTTTTTTGATTGGTACCAATAAAGATTGAAGTAGATTCTTTTCATATTTGCTTTAATTTTTGCCTTTATTTGGAATTGAAATGGTCAAGCGGTAATGCGTTCATCTCTGGAGCGCAAGGTCTGAGGTTCGAATCACGGGCCAGTCAAATCAGACACAGTGTTGCCACCGTTGCGACATTCCTTCGAAAGAAGCTGTGTTGCCTGGGCGCAATGATGCAAAGATGGGCATGCAAACTCGTCACACGCTTTGTTGAATCGGCGTAATACAGTAAGCATATTGAAAGGCCCCTACTTGGAAAGAGAAAGACTATCTTGCTTAATTCGGTGTATTTGAAGGCAGTTTTATTATTTGTTGCTTCTGTGTGTTTAGTGAAATAACTGGTGAGAGTAAAGGATATGGTTGTGTTGAATTCACTAGTAAAGAGTCGTCAATCAAAGCGAAAAACCAACTCAATGGCTACAAGATCGATAGCAACATTTTACAGGTACATATAGTATAGTGGTGTGTTGTGGTACTAGAAAAAAATCCAATATTCAAATTTACTGGAAGTGTGATTTACCCAGGGTTTCAGAAACTAGTTGCAAGATGGAAGTAGTTACTGGTGACTAAATGCTAAGACAAATGCCACACTATACATTGCTGTCCTAGGTCAGTGGTTCTCAACTTCTTATGGTTTGTGGTCCCCTGTTTCTGTGCAGCAGGCTTTCAAATAGTTAGCCTACTGACTTTACAGGGGCACAGAAACCCTACAATTAGGCTGTCAGCAAAAACAGTTGAAGATATCTTATCAAAATTTATCCAAAATAACTCGAAGATTCAATATTGTCAGTTCAAAAGGTCAAATGCAATTCCAACATCAGCTTACGAGTTCAGACATACAAAATTAGCAAACAGATTCAAAAGTCCAGAAAATTTAAGTTAAGCATGGTTCAGCCAAGTTTTAACGAAAGTTTCAAGTAGGCCTAAATTAAGAAGAAGAAGATTTACAACTAATTTTGGGCTAACAACCTTATTCAAATAGAATACAAAGAATCATTAAAAAAGGCAGTTAACAAACTTAAAACATTAAATACAGTCACTCAGTGCGGTAACCTATGCTAAACCTAAACCCTAACGCTGTCCCTGGTCTAACAAGCTCGAAAACCTAATCACAAACAGTAATGTTTCCATAGACAAAATATGAAAAACTTCGACTCCGTAATTACGGATAGGGAAGGGACAGCCAGCGTAATTAGGTCAGAAAATAACATTCTAAATCCTACACAAAGTAACAATCCACAAAAGCAAGCAAATCACTGCAAAAATAAAAAACACGAAACAAGGCGGTGAAAAAAAGAAATGGATTTAATTATAGCTCACTGGAACATCCCCTTCAAGAGAGTCAACACCAGCAGCCCCTACTCAGCCATAAAATTTTCTCTGTATTTGTAGTGGCTGCAGATATACAGCAAGTCTTCAGTGCGCTTTGTGATATCACAGACATAAAAGACAACGTTGCTACAAGCGCTTGAAATTGGCTGCCAGTTTTTCTGCAAGAGTCTAAAAATGCCTCAAAGCGTCAGCCTTACGCTGGCCGTAAGTGGTTAATCGCTGTTTGCCGTTAATAAATCTTGCGCTCATGGCCCCCTGGTTAATGTCCTGTGATCCCCATTTGAGAACCCCTGTCCTAGGTCATATTACAGGGTATCCCCCAAAAAAGTTTATTTAATTTTTTAGGACTTTTGTTGTAGAGCATTTCACTCCTTTATTTTTTCAGATTATATTCTATGGTAATAGGGGTTTCATATTATGAAGGTTTGAAGCTTTTAGCTTAACTATGTCTGTCACTATTGAGCAGCAATCAAAGGTAGTGAAATTTATTCGGAAACTAAATCGCTGGTTCAAACACAAGGGGAATATTGCAAGATAGATAGATAGAAGTTTATTTTGCACTTCAAAATAATTCGGACAACACGAGCATTTGTTAAAAATCAAATGTACCAGGGAGGTGCGAAGGACCTCTTGGTCATCGAGTCAAGCAGCCACCCTAAAATTTTAAATCAATTACTATGGTTTGCTGTTTTAATTTAGAATAGTTAAAATTTATTGTCTTTAAAAACGTTATCCACCGCTGTGATTTATATTAATTAATAACTCGTTTTAATGCTTAAAATATTTTCAATTATATTTGGAGAGTAAATATTTTTTGCACTTTATTTTGAATCGATTAAAGGGTAATTGTTTTATGTCCTGTGGCACCGAGTTCCATATCTTGACTCCCTAATACTTAAAACTTTGGTGTCAATATTAGTGTAAAACAAACTCCATCTTTAACAACAATTAAGAAAATTGTTCAAAAAGTTTGAGCATAAGGCACTTGACAACAGAAATAAAGGAAATTCTGGAAAAAGAATATGATTGTTCGCATCAAAATGAACGTTGATTTCATATGTGAATTGACTGTGCATAGCCCAAGAAAATCATTACGAAGATTCAATGTTCATCTTTTTCAATCATTTTATTGAACCATGAACACTTTTAAAAACATTGTGCTTCGTCGCTATCCGTCAAAGTTGCTTTATTTCTAGTTTGCACGGATATAACTTGAAGTAGTGCTTTATTATTTAAAAAGTATACTTTGTCAAGCCAAGTTCAGATGAACATCTCCGTAATGATGCTCTTGGACTACGCAATTACGCCAGTGGCGCACTTTTTGGAACTCAAAAAAACAACATAATTTTGTTAGTATAACGTAGTTTGTAACACTTTGCTATATTTACAGGCTGTCAAGTGTGTCATTATTTCATTTTTTTCATTATTTTTTTTTCAATTTCATTATTTTTCGTTAGTTTGGACCCGTTGTCATTATTTCATTATTTTTTAAATAATCTACTGGTATTTTTTGAGTTCACGGGATAAATTGCAATAAATCGTGAGTCTTTGAAATGAAGACTGTTTTTTTTGTTTTTTTGGAGATCACGTAAAAAAATCTCGCAAATACTACACGAAGAACTTTTTTGACTGGTTTTCAATTTAGTCTTTTATACTTGAAAATTGCCCATGTTTGATATTAGTTTATGTTCAGCAGTCATTTTTTTAATTCAACGACTTGACAGCATGTATTTACTTTTCTATAAGTAATCACCTAAGTTGTTGTTAATCACCTAAGATGTTGTTTTCGAGCTGTAATTTGATCTTGTAACATATTTACCTGGCATTGAGACTTTTGCGTTTGTTTCAACTACAATATTGATGACAGAAACATCGTGTAACTATGTGTATTCGATATGTCTATAGAATAAGATGCATTATACCCGATCATAAACTTCTGAGCAGAACAGAGCTTGAGACTAAAAAGAGACAGACGGCCATTTGGTGAAAAAAGTCGCGCTTGTGTAAAAAAAACTTCTAAGCCAAATGCACTTTTACAAAAAAAGCAACAAATCCGCTGTTTGAAGATAAAATTTTTAACAAAATTACATTCAAACGTCTAGATTTTTATTCTGCAAATGTATTCAGGAATTTAAATACAGTTTTTAATTGTAATTTATTAAGAACAATGCACTAATTTGTAAAGAACAATGTACTAGTTTTTAATAGTGTTGGAGCTATCACTTCCAGATATTTTTTTCTATTTTTTTTTTTGCATTAACTTTATAGTATTATAGGTGATTTTTGCAGCATTATACGTCAAAATAACAACTTATGGTCTATTTCAACGTAATCAACCTCTACATATACCACTGCATTTTAGTTTTTCTTCATTCCAGCGTAGATTTATGAAGAAAGCTGGATGAAAACGTTCAATCTAAAACAACCTTTTTTAAGACTACCCTTTCTCAAAGAGTGGAAATGATAGCTCCGACGCTATTAAAAACTACCGCTAACAAGCTTTTGAATTTAAAAACGTATTCACTTAAAAGATTTAAGCCAAATACGCGATCTTTCAGCATTCAAACGTTTTTTGGACTTGACCAATAAGTGTGCGAGGGCTGATTGTAATGAGCAAAATAAATTCTTTCAAACTCTTCCAAATCTTAGCAATTTAACTTTATCTAATCGCTTTAAAACCGTGCAAAATGTCATCCAAATGGCGTTAAAATGGCTATTTTTTCCAGAAAAAATGCAAGAATTGCCCAGCGGCTGAGAGCTTCGCCCCCAGGCCTCCATAGTGGTAACTTGTTCTCTCGCACACAATCTTCACAGCCATCAATTTTCAAAATCGTTATTACAAGGTTTTTGAATACACAAATGTTGAAACAAAGTGCAACTATTACCGCAAAACCCTGTTTGCCTATAACTAAATTAACTACCATGGGTACTGCTTGCTTTTTGAAAAATTCAACCCTCCCCCCCTTTAAAAATTTGTGCTTGCGCCCCTGCAATATGGACAGTCAATTCACGTATGCAATCAATGTTCATTTCAGTGCGAACTCTTCTTCCAGAATTTTTTTCTGTTGTGGCATTTGCGACGCGCTTCAAACTGTTTCTTGAATGAACAATTTGAACATCTCTTTTAATTGCCGTTGAAGATGGAGTTTGCTTACACCAAAAGATTTTCTCATTGTATTTGGACCAGTGATTTAGTTTTCAAATAGAATTTCTCTACTTTTGATCATTGCTCAATTGCGAAAGACATAATTAAGCTAAAAGCTTCAAAATTTCATAATAAATAACTCCTTTTACCGCAGAAAAAAAATCTGAAAAAATAGAGGAATTAAATGTTCTACAACAAAAGTTACAAAAATTAAAAATGAATTTTTTTGTGGGACACCCAGATTTTGGATATAAACTGCTCTTGATTAGAAGTCACCCTCAAATGAAAACTATAGAAAAATATAAGCATCCTCGTATTTCATAATAAATTGAGAGAACCGCTTTTGTAATGTTAAAATTGTTCAGGTTCATTGGCTTGATACAATTCCTGCAACATATTCTGGCTTGTCCTCGTTGTGTCTTTTAGTTGAAGATCTTCCTGCTGGTTTTAATGATAACAGTGCTCTTAAAAGAATATTCTCCTGTTATGCTCATCCAAAGTTTTGTCAGGTTTGTGATTATTTTTTTGCTCTACTTCACGATATTTATGTTTTGTTTAATTGTGGTTATTAATTAAGCCTTTTAGGCTAGGTTTAATTATTTCGCAGAGGAATTTTGATCAACTCTCTCCAAAGAAATGATTTTCCTAAGCATAAGCTAGTTTTAGGTGTTGGCACACGAAATTCGGTTATATTGTTTGAATCTTATTCTTATTCATTTACAAAAAATCGTTCACAGCCTAATGACTGAAAAACTAAATCTTGGCTGTAATTTTATTTCTTAAAATATGTTAGATCTGAGATGCAAAACTTTCATCTTGCTTAAATGCTATGTTTGCTGTACTAGCCAGGAAAATACCAATAATTAGTGCAATTGCAATCTCGTTGACAATTTTCACAAATTGCAAAAGTTTATTCTTTTGGTATACAGTAGTATATTGCTTATTGCATTTCTTATATTAAGCTAATTTGGCAGTTTATATTTGACTTTTCAAATTTTTTTGTACAAACGTTATACAGGTTGCAAGTTGTTGTAGCGGAGAATTTGCTGTGGTCGAATATCAAAACCCCATTGATTGTGAGAAGACTTGGAGCTCGCTAGACGGACATAAAATTGGTGAGTATTTAAAACGCATGAAAGTTTCGAAATAGCATTCAAGTACCGTAAGTCAAAGCTTTATGACGTCAATAAGACATAATTTTCATAGAAACAAAACTTTTGTCCTATAAACTTCGTAGGCATAGGCATGGGTATGGAAGCATAACTTAACGTATGATAACAACAGTCTCGTTGAAACTTGTTAACGGAAGTTTTTTTTTCTTATTTAACTAATTTTTGCTTATCTAACCACTAATTGGCTAACTAAATCTTAAGGAGTTGTGAAGCCATGAAAGCATAACTTTTCACATCTTGCAATAAGTTTTTAAAGCATAAATACACAAACAGATAGCCCGTGATTCTAATCATTCAACTTTAATTTTAACCGTTACATTTAGTTTAAACTAAGATTTGGTACACAAATTACTATCATCTTTATTGCACATGGCATTGCACAGCCACAGTTCAATATAATATTGAAAGAAAATCTCTGAAAAATACTTTTTGGTTTAGAGGCGTGTATTTTCAATTTTGCATTTCAAATATACGTTTCCTTTAAAATTTAGTTATTTAGTATGTGAGATTCCATCCCTTGATCAAAAATTACTTGCTTTCATACAAAAAATGTGTTCTAGTTACAAAATTTGTTGCTTCATTAAAAACGTAGCTTTAATTGCTGCGATGTGCTCCCAAAATCAATGTTTTAAGTAGAAACAATTAGCTACGGTTGTCGAAAATAACTGTTGTCGAAAATTTGTTAAAAAGTGTGGAATACCAGATAAAAGGGAACGCTAAGTTGCTAGATTGGGTATAATTGAGCGGAAAGCATCAGAAAGAAAGGATTTCACTTAACTGGAGACCTTTTTTCGTCGTTTTTGTTACAATACAAAGTTATGTTCCAGGAAATTCTCCTATCAACGTGTCTTTTTGCGTTCCTGGTCCTTGCGGTTTAGTTGTTTTAAATTCGTTAAAAGCCTCGCGAGAGATGAAATCCGCCAATCCTACTGGAGGTCTTCTTCCTACTCCTGTGCTTGATCCTGCTCCAAAAGTTGCCACTTCTTTTCCTTCCATTTATCAAAATAAACTTGTTAAAGGTAGTTTTGCATCCGTTTGTAAAACCATTTTAATGCTCTCAGAAGACTCTAGTGCACCACCTTGTTTGCCCGTAAAGGCCATAAAAGTAACCGTTAATACAGTTTAGGCGCAAGTCGTCTATTTTTAAGTTTCCATTTGCTTTTGCCAAGGTCGCACCCTCTCTACGATTCATCTGCTTTTGTCAAGGTTCTTCCCAGTTAAGAATCAAGATAATAGTGTTTGCCGGTCATTTTTTGATGCTTACCTGCTGTTCCATCTTAATTTAGCCCGAAACAGTTTGTAATTAACTGTAATGGACTTTTTAGATACTATGCCACCTAGTGGCTCTGAAGATATGCAAATCAATAGTGCCGATATAAGGGTAAGTTTTGAATTTACATGTAATTAGTTTTTTTTGGCATAGTGCAGCTTTCTTTGTCTTTTCGCTATTGTTAATGCGTTTTAATACTTGCCTTGGCTTATCTTATGCTTAGTCCTGTCTTCAATCAATGGAAAAGTTCATTTCTAAACCAAGAAAAGAAAATTAGTTCATGTTAGAAAATGTTCGACATGTAAGTTTTAAAATTTTTAACGCAAAAATAACTCTGTTCATCTCTGTTTGTTGGATGGTAAATGGCATCAAAATCAGATGTTTTTTGAAGATTGCAAACAGCTTTAAATTCTAAATTACTTGTCACAGCAAAAGCGTTCACGTTGCGACCCCTGTCAGCTTTGCCGCGAATTCTGCTACCACTACAAATTTGAATAAGGATGATTTATTGATTTGGTTATGCATATCCAAAAGTATTGTTTATCTAGACAAGTCTTGCATGAAATTATTAAATGAATTTGTTTTTACTTTAAAGATTTAAAGAATATCTTGCTCAACATAAGTCGGTTGCTGAAACTTGCCCGCAACTCGATGATGAATTTTTGCTTATTCAGAGATTGGTCTCTAATTCAAATAATATTTCACAATTTTGGTGCGCTGAAAAATGAAGATGAGTTGCTCAAACTTTTTGTAGTTATTATTATGCTTTTTATTATTTTTGTCAGGTTCAACGCTTAATAAATTCGCTACATGGACACACCATTGAAAAAACGAGTGGTCAAGATTATCCGAGTTGGAGCCAAGCGCCGCAATCTACATTTCCTAAACACTCTCAAAAACCTCTTGGTTAGCATTTTTGATTTGAACTTCTTTCGGCGGATTGTAACGTTGCGTCTTGCTACAAGTACTTCTTTATTAATAAGTTGCCTTGTCCAGCTAACGGAAGTTTTTTGTCTTAGAATCAACTTTCTTGCCATTGTGATGCAGAACGTCAAGCAGAATGGCTTAAAGAATACCAGTTTTAAGTTATCTCCACTGACTGTGAGTCGAACCAGAGTCTATCGTTTCAGAAGCTGACGATGTCTCCTGGGTCGCACCCAGAAATTTTTAAAGGGCAACCAGTACCCAATTGCAGTGAATTTATTTAAACATTAATGAAAGTGCATGCTATTACAGTCAAACAGGGTTTCGCGGTAGTAGTTGCATTTTGTTACATTTGTTTATTCAAAAACCCTGTTATAACGATTTTGAAAGTTGTTGATTGTGAAGATTGTGTGCGAGAGAACAAGTCACCACTATGTGGAGGCCTGGGGGCGAAGCCTGCTAGGCAATTCTTGTAATTTTTTCGGGAAAAAATAGCCATTTTAACGGCATTTGGATTACATATTGCACGTTTTTAGAACAATTGGAAAAGGCTAAATTACTAAGATTTGGAAGGGTTTGCAAGAATTTATTTTGCTCAGTCCAATAAGCCCCGCGCAATTACTAATCAAGTCCAAAATACGTTTACATACCGACGCAGCCAGAAAAAAAAGTGGGGACAAATAATCGGTAGAAACATACGAACAAGCCCCGCTTACACTTGATTATGATTGGTTTTTGAAACAATAATTGCTCCGTATTATTAGTTATGTTGATTGACACCACGTACTGCTTGCTATTTTTGAACAGAAAAAAAGGCGCTATATTTTGGTTTGCCAATGCAAAGTTTTGTTAATTGATTACTGTGCTGTTATTATTGTCGTTGGTAGGAAATAGGAATCTAAGCATTAAGTAAGAATTATGCGTTAGCGATCGACCTTTCCGTGCTTGCGGTTATTTCTCTCAATCAAATGATGCGAATCTGACCGCAGCATTCGCGGAAAAATGGTCGTAACAAAGTACAATGGGTTTATTTCTACCACACGCCCGCAAACGAAATTTGATTCGTTCCGAAAACTGCGTAGTATGCTTCCAGAGTGAGTTTTTAGGCCTGGCCTACATCGTGCCTGTGCGCATAATCGCGAACGTACGGGCATATCGTAAGTTTGTTTGAAACAACTTGCTGCTTGTACGCTGGTAAGGCGATACACTGGGTGTACCGAATTTCGCTTTAAAATGAACTAAAGACGAGCTTTTGCGTTCACGATTTTACGCACAGTGTAGATCGGGATTAGGCGGACGACTTTTCACTCGCAACTAATCAGCGCGCTCAAATTTAGACTTCGACCAAATTCGGACAACGTCGCCGGACTCGCTGCTCTGATAGACAACGAGAACACTTTTATAAATCAACACTGTTTATATGGTGTAATATGCGGACATAAGAAATTAATCGAAAAAGATTTCCTAAAAATAAATTAGCATACTATTTACTGTAATAAACCTTTGACATTGCGCAGTTTGAAGTTGTGAGATTAGTTCAAGCCAGCATCGTAGTTACGCTTTTCGTAAACCACAAAAAAGTTTTGATCAATATTATATTGATTCCACCGTTTTTCAGGTAAACGTGCTCTGTAGGCTGTAGGCCTATATAAGGCGGTTTAGTCCAATTACGTTTGATATCTTTTTCCATGTAACAATAAAAAATCAATTTCGACGTTAAAGATGTATGGAGATTGGAGAGTCGTTCTCTTGGAAGAGATTTGCTTTCCTTCAGCAGTTGATGTTTTCCAATGTTTTCAGCTAAAATATTCTCGAAATTTATTAAGATCGAGGTACGATTTGACTATGTGACATTTAATTCGTGGACTGATACACGTCAGATATCGGCCGCCTCAAATTCTCACCAGTACCTGATTCTACTTGTTCCATTTTGGAAGATGATGAGTTTTGAAACGAAATGGATTGCATTTTTTTAGTGCAGAATCGCGCTGCTTTCTACCTCGTTCACGTTCTCCCGCACAAGCAATGCGGTATGCTGACGAGACATCATTCGAATACAGCGCGATACGAGCTACGTAATGTTCGAACATTTTCATTAAATATCAACTCTGACAGGGGCGTATTTAGGGGGGGGGCATTGTGCCATGGCCCCCCCCCTTGGGGTCGCTAGGATTGTTAAATTGCATAGAAAAGTAAGCAAAATAGAGGCATGGCCCCCCCTTTGCAAGTTGGGCATAATCTTTGATCACCCAAAGGGTATGTTCTGTGCATTTCTTCTAGGCTTTGGGCTTAAAATCGGACTAAATTTGAGTGAAGACCTTTTTTTTTGCTCTTCACCTAATTTTGGGTGAAAAATCGGACTAAATTTGAGTGGAACAATTTCTGATTCAGATCTTTGATGTTCTCAAATTTGATCTTTGATGTTCTCAATGCGTACGCTACTGAACACTGACTATACAAGCATTTTCACTCTCCGGTTTTGTTTTCTACCCTGTGTTTCTTACCAAGAAGACAACGTGGCTAAATTCTGGTTTCAATAAAATCAAGTTTTTATGTGCGATTGTTGTAATAATGTGACGTAATAGATAACTTTTTCAATCACACTGTATTTACCAAAATTGAGTTTTTGATTGTCACTCATTTTCATTGTTACGCTAACAACGATTCACTTTGCCTTTTGGCTGCAAACGTTTTTTCAACCGGAATATCTCGAAAACAATACAAGCTAGACGGCTGAAATTTGTAAAAGATAAAGAAGCTAATTACCTTACATAAAATTTTCAAAAAATGCAAAAGTTTTTACGTTGCTTATTTGCAACTCAGGGTAGAATTACATTTTAGTTGAGCGGTTTTAAATTAGCGTTTTGACATTTTATCTTTCTTAAATAGTTTTTGTGAAATTGTGCTCATTCAAAAGTGGGGGACTAGTCCTTTAATCCCCCGCTTTCTGGCTGCGCCGGTGTACACGCTGAAGGATCGCGTATTTGGACTTAATCTTTTTAGTGAATACGTATTTAAATTCAACAAGTTCGTTAGTGCAGAATCTTAAAACAGCTTTTAATAGCATAAGAGCTATCATTTCTATTGTTTCAGAAATGGGTAATTAAGTAGCCTTGTAAAAGGTTATTTTGAACGTTTTCGTCTAGCTCTCTTCATAAATCTACGCAGGAATGAAGAAAAACTAAAATGCGGTGGTGTGCTATAGATAGAGGTTGATTGCATTGAAGTAGACAAGGGGTTGTTATTATGACATTGATGCTGCGAAAAACACCTAAAATACTATAAAGTTAATGCCAAAATATAGAAAAAGTTATTTGGAAATGATAGCTCCGACACTATTAAAAGCTGTTTTCAAATTCTGGAACACGTGTGCAGAACAAAAATCTCGACGTTTAAATGTAATTTTGTTGTGGCTTTCATCTTCAAACAGCGGATTTGTTTGCTTTTTTTTTTTTTTTTCGCAGAAGTGGTTTCGGCTTAGTAGTTTTTTTTTGCACAAGAGCGACTTTTTTCGCTAAATGGCCGTCTGTGTCTTTTTAGTGTCAAGCTCAGATCTGATCAAAAGTTTATGATCGGTAATGATATATCCGTTATCTAATATCCTTGAATATATCAAATGCACGTAGTCAAACAATGTTTCTATCAGCAATATTGTAGTTAAAACAAATTCAAAAATCTCAATTGCTAGGTAATGTCTTGCAGGATCAAATTACCGCGCCAAAAACAACATCTTACGTGATTATCAACAACTTACGTGATTATTTGGAGAGACTTTAGTAAATATGGCAAAGCGTTACAAACTGCGTTATATCAACAATATTATGTTGTTTTTTGAGTTCCAAAAGGCGTTGTTACGGCCCCTGAACTCCCCCCTCAGCTTGCCCCACTGGATGTCTCCACCAGGTCACTGATTAAAGCTTTCTGAATTTTGGTATATGTTCTGGTAGTGTATTTCATAGTTCTTTGCCGCCAGTTTGGTTACTGATCTAACTAGCTTCTAAGTTTACTTATGTTATAATTTATGAAGTTTTTTCCCAAAGTGAACGCACAGAATGTTTATATATTATGTTACATATGGCATTTTGTTCTTTCATAGAGAACGGAGGAATCGTGTAAAATTGCTGCCATTACCAAAGTGACGTATAGTGTCAAAATGCTCTTGTTTTTGCTCATAGAAATGCGCAAACCACAGCCAGGACACTTTACTCCGTCAGCAACAAACAGAATAACTCCTTGTGATAAGATCGATGATGAAGTGTTCGAGATCGGACGAAGATGCAAGGAGGTACAACAATAACAAGTTTACAATATTGAAGAGATACACAGTTAAATATGTTTTTGCCTTCGATGCTATGATGGTACAGCGATCTAATAAAGGATAAATTTGGAGTTGCCACATCCTGGAAAAGTCTTGTTTTTTTTGTTTTTTTTCTGGTGACTATCTGAAAGGTTTTCCTGTGCTTCACCGCGACAGAATATTGAAGCCATCTACCCAGTAAGTTGTGAGAGGCGACAGGAAGGACTTCCCTTTGGTTTTGGAGCAACAGGGAAAATTAAAATTTAAGTTCTGTAAAAATAGCTTTAAACAGTACTGGAAACGACGTAGAAAGTCCTAGAATTTGATTTTGCGGTTTCTGTGGGCTGTGGCAACCCTGTAACGTGTAAATGGATGTAGTTGAGTTTTCCTTTTTTCAGTACATATTCAAGTATTGCAGCTAGTTTTAAAGTGAGCCGTTAAGTTGTAGTGCAGGGCCAACTAATGCCAAAATTGTACTCTATCAGAGTTGGTATTCGGTCAAGATGAAGGTGATAAAATATAGCAACTGATTCATTCTTTGCCCAAGCAAAGTCGTTTTCTGTACGTTATTATAAACCGTAGGGTTTACCATTCCAAATTTCGAATGCAATATGGGTTTGTTCATTTAGATTCTCGAAGTTTTGGTCAAATGTACGAATTGAAATAATGTTTTCGGTCTTTCCGAAAATTTCGCGACATTGTCACAATTGCATGCACAATTTTAGTGACTTAGTTTGCCATTTTGACCGAAACAGATAAACTTTTTTCTAAAATTGACTATAAATTTATGTCAATTACTGTCAATTGACAAAAAATTATATCTACAGTCTTGGCGGTTCTTTGATGTGGTTAAAGATTCAAAAATCCCAAGAATATTTTTGTTGCTCAAGCTTTTATTTTTTCTGTCACCTCATGTTTATTTTTAGGAATCACAGTCTATGCCACCTATACAGGAAGATAGCCGTCCAACAAACAAGTAAATAAATATTTAAGAAAAATACTAGCATCACACTTGTCCGGTTGCAGTGGTGAAAATTTGAATAGATAATTTCATTAAGGCGTGTGAAATTTGTAAGAGGTCTTAAGTAGCCTTTCATGCTTTCCGTTTTTGTTTTTTTTGTTTGGTTTTTGAGTGATTTATCTTGCCACGTTGGCGGCGCAATGCAATAAGATAGCAAATCCTGTTCATGGTGTGCCGACTTTTTGGCTGGTTTATCGTTGAAGCTAAATAATGAGTTGTTCACACTTGAAGTTGAAAGTTACAACCATTTTTACAAAAGTGTTTTTTTCCAGCTGGTTTAGAACAACTTCAGGAATCAGTATACTGTATAGAGTATATAAAACAAACATATTTCAAAAAATGTTTCTGTATGTCACCTTGACCGCGTCAGGTCTATTCATATCCGGTCTTTATTGATTTATGTTTTCAGTTTTGATGCAACACTTCACCACTTCGTACCACATGGTGCCGCTCTTGCTCCGTACATGTTTTTGAGAGAAGATTCACAGGTAATGTTTTATGTCGGTTCAATTCTTAGTTTGGTAGATAGTTCATTTTGCATCGGTGTACAACGTCACATTAGTTCAAGTGAAGAATGCATAAAGTAAAAAATTGGTATACATTGATGGAGACTGATTAGTTTCGGAGAGACGTGCTTGATTATTGAGTCAAGCAGCCACCTTAACCTTTCAGCAATGCATGATTGATAGCTATTCTGATGCACATGTAAAACCAGAAATTTTGTTCAGTGGTTACGGCCTTTTTTCCGGTTTTTTGTCCATTCGGAAGTTTACTGGATCCGCTATCATCAGGACTGTTCTATAATTTATTGCAACTTTGGTAAGTACGGCTTAGATTTGTGATAAACACGTCTTACTATAATAGCGTGCTCATTGCTCATGTAGCACGGTTTTGTGGCAACAGTTTTCTCTTTAGCGAAGCGACAGCTCCGATTCAGCATATGGAGGGAGTCAGGGGAGTAGTTCTGAGACTCCTTGCCACGTAGCAAAAGATATGCTGGTTACTGGATCGAGTGGAAATGTGCAACATGTAGGTTTGACGTTATGTGTTCGATTGTATTGTTAGGTTTACAAACAATCAATCACGTTTATTTTCCGACTAAAGAACAGGTGTTAGACTAGTAGGCTTAATGCGATTAAATAAATCAATCCAAGAAGTGCATTAAGTTCAAAAACTCGTACTGCCTCAGCTGCAGAGGTGGTCAGTAACGAAGTAGTTCTACTTAGTAGTATTTTCGGTAACGAGCGACTTACTTAAGTATTTTTCATTTCTGATACTTCTACTTTTACTTCAAGTAAAATCCTCTCGAAGTAACGCTACTTGAGTAGTAATGACTTTTATGTAAAGTAGAAGTAAACACCTAGCCATTATTCCACCTCACAACGTGTACAATAAGTACGTATCGAGTTTGTTTTACTGTACAGTACTACGAAACTTATTGAATAGTTACGCCGATTCATTTACAGGTCATCTAGGGTAGTGTGTTTTTGCGTTGCATCAAATACCAGGTGTTGACTCAGTCTCACAAAAAAAAAATCATACCGAACCCTGATTAGCATGGTACAGTAGACAAACTAGACATGCGCATTACTCCTGGTTCATACGAAAAAGATTAGCGGTTAACTGCGTTGCGTTTGCTGCGGCCCGTCTGGGGTTCAATTCACTAGCCGGTTAACGAACAGTGTTGCTAACGACTCGCCATCGCTGCAACATTTCTTCTCAAGCTGTGTTGTCCAGGCGCGGAGATGAGCCCAGAGTCCCTACTAAATCGTATTCGTAACACGCTTCGGTGTAATTTCAAGAGAATAATAAAACTTTGATTTTTTGATATGCTACCGTAAGTATGGCTTTGCTTGAACACTGATCGTAAGCGTCACAACAGCAAACCTTCGAAGAATAAACAAACACGTGAAATTCGAAATTACTTTCTACTTTCATTACTTAAGTAGAATTAATTTTGACTACTTTCCTACTTTTACTTAAGTGGAAATGCTTCGCCATACTTCTACTTTTACTTGAAAGGCATTTTTGAGTAAGTAACAATACTTCTACTTAAGTAGATTTTTCGACTACTTTGTCCACCTCTGCTCAGCTGAGATTTTCTAGAATCATTTTTCATGGGCTTTTGTTACGAGATATTCACTACGGATGGTTTGTCAGAAAGAATGACTTTTGACCACCAGAGGCTGATCTAGATTGAGACTTTATGTCTCCTATTTTAGTGAATGATATACAAGTCTGAGATCTTTTCATTGCATGGTTGCTCCGAGATTTGATCAGTCACACTCCTGTTCCGGTGCGAGTGACGATCGCGTGGGCTCGTTGACCTACATTCTTCTCGACTTTTGTTAAGATGGTTTTATGATCCCCTATTTTTCGGAAGTTGCAGAAATTAGTTTTAGAAACTCATGGGACGTGAGGATTGAGGACATTGAACAAAGTTTATTTGTTGCATTGTACTGCATGATCATAGATATAGGAATATGGTTTATCTGCTAGTTGTGCCGTGTATTTGTACTTAAAAACGTTTTTTGATTGCTGGTCGACTTACTTCTGTACTGTGTAAATCATGGCAAACAGATTTTCATCTTTCGAAGTTGCCAAACCGAAAACTCAGATTATTCTAACGGGTGTTAAAGCGCTATGTTTAAATCAAATCTTTCACTATACTAGCGTTGTTACGCCGAAGCGTGTTTTGAGTTGACGTAAGCTTATCTTCGCGTCATAGCGTCCGAGCAACACAGTTCCTTTCGAGGAAATGCTATAGCGGTGGCTTACCATTGGCAACACTGAACCCGATTTGACTGGCCCAAGATTTGAACCTCAGACCTCCCGCTCCAAAGTGAAACTCGTTATCACTCGAACTACTGGCCGGTACGAGTACGATATTTTCTAATACACAAAGGTCTACACTCCACAACTCTACGTAAGGAAGACTTCAGTTTGAATTATCCATGTTAAGTGTGTTCTTCGTTTTCTGAAGCTAAATTACGTATAAATATAGTGAAATAAATTGTATACATTCCAGGCCGAAACGGCAAGGGAGAATGGCCAGATCTATCCGACCAGACCTGATATACACGGCCGCAAATTCCCCCCTTCTCATTTGTTGGACAGAAATCGTGCTGAGTGGGAAAGCAGGACCAGTGTCGGGGAAAGTTATCAAACTACGTCACAAATACCCTCCGGACGATTTTCTCCGTACAAAATTCATAACAAAGCACAGGTAAAACAAATTAAATTTGCTGCTTTATGAAAAACGTGTGAAAAATTGTTCAATCATTTTTTTATTATACTAACTGAATTACGGCGAAACATGTGACGAGTTTGCAGACCCTTCTGCGCGTCATTGCGCCCCAGCAACACAGCTACTTTCGCAGCTCCATAGAACACGAACGCGTTGCCATTCGAGCAACTGACTAAGGGTTTGTGTTGTCTTTTCTAATTTCGACGTCCATGAGTTATCTTTATTTCGAACTTTTTTTTAGAATGGGCTAAAAATGTAATTCATAAAAGCCGGTGTAGAGTTGAGCGTCTCTATTGTTAGTTTTTTAATTTCAATTCGTGAGTTACATGGAGAATTGGAGATGTTCAAAATTTCATAGAATTGTGCGATTTCGTTTATGCTTGATGTCGACGCTTCGGTTGTTACATTTTCTGCTTAACACAGATTGCTTTTTGCAGAGAAGAAAACGTTAAGCTGACGTTTGTAAATGAATGAAAAATGTTTGTCAATGATAAATAATTTTGATATAACAAATAAACTTGACCATCAGCTCAATGTATATCCGCGATTAGTCAAATAAGTGTGGAGCATGGATTTATAAACATCGGTTTCAAAAACGTAGGTGGTCAGTTGAGACATGGATCTGTGAAGATACCTTTCCATCATCGAGTCTAGCAATTATAACCTATTTTTATCGAACAATAGTGTTGCAAGGCGCACGTTACTGTCTTCGTTCAAGTAGCACTCCATCCACAATTTTTTTTAAATTTCAATAATCGTAAACACTTCATTAACCACCAGTCATAATTCCGTTTTCAGACGCTTCCAAGCAACTATGCAAGACCATGCGTTGGACGGGGAGTGACGGCATTTGATGTCTACCAACGATCTGGTGCCTGTGGTCCGGTTTTTCTTGGCCCAAACGAGATTACTGATCGAGGTAAAAATATTTTGCTAATTTTGTAGGGTGGTTCAGTTGGTAGAGCGAATAGCAGGCGATTGCTACTGCTTCCCGGCTCGATTAGCAACTGGTAATGCGGCGTCGTTTTTTCAAAACGCTCCAAATGCTATTCCCTGCGGCTGAAAGACTCTTTCTGCTGAGTGGTGACTGGTGACCCTGGCTGAAAACTTGCAAACTGAACTTCCAAAAAGGTGTCTCTGCCTTGGTGTGTTTAGAATATTGCTGATTTTTGCGCTCGAAATTAACCGAATTTCGAGGTCTTCTTGATTTGGTAATCGCTATCTCGTGCGCTTACCATCCGCTAAGCCAGCATCAAAAGCCGACTGCTGGCGTTTCCATTGCTCGGTCCATATGACACGTAAAGCAGCCTTTTCACGCACCTGTTATTTTCATGCTATTTGCAGATTTATTTTCCAAGTTTTTTTGTCCTGTTTTATACGAAAGTTGTTGCATTGCTGAAAGTTTCCTGTTGTAGTGTAACCAAACTCTTGTGGAGTATATTTGCTATCAGTATTTTGAGTTCTATTCTCAGTTTCCGTTGCGGTGGTGCTACCCGACATGTTTCGATAGATGGGATCGCGGAGATCCAACAATTGAGGCCAAGCCCCAAGGTTTGAACCAGAGGTCAAAAATTGAGAGAAAAAAGTCAAAATTGTGCAGGATGGCGGTTTTATTGCATAAGCATTAGTGAAAAAAATTTTGCTGGAAAAACAATTTTTTGCACCAAAATTAAATGATGAGCAAAAGAATGATTTTTGCCAGTCTGGACGTTCTGCCATTTCGAAACAATTTTCAGCAGCGCAATTTCGCACCCGCTTGCATATGTGCGAGCAGTCCCATGATCCACCCTGCTGGACGTCTTGGTTGTTACTGTTGCCTACATTACCCGTTATTCCATAAGGATGTCGGAGCGTGGCATCAAAAGAGGTCTCACTTGTCTGCCTTCCTCCACCTTTATCTCACTTAAAGAGATACCACTCGAAATCGGTTTTATTGAAAAAATGAGAACTACTTGAAGTAATAAAGAGGTGTTCCTAACCTTTTTCCACAATTCTCTTTGTTTGCGAAAATACGTGTTAATCCGTTTGACTTCTTACCGTTGGCAATCCTGCATTTCGTAATTTGTTACCTCACAAAAATCGTATTGTAAATCAGTACTGGTAGCTTATGTCTACAGCTTTCAGTAGCAGTAGCCAAAATTTCAGATTTGGTTATGAACTATAGTCAATGCTAACGGTTGGCTATCATGTTTCTGATTATGCCTTTTGTGATGTCACAATTGCGAAATTCAAGTTTGCCAATAGTACGGAGTCAAACGAATTATCACGTATTTTCGAGAATATGGGGAAGTGTGGAAAAAGGTTTGGGACATCTCTTTCTTACCTCAAGTAGCTTTCATTTCTTCAATAAAACTGATTTCGAGCAGTATCTCTTTAAATAGTTTTCGCTTTTTTGTAAGCAATTTTCATAATAATGATCTTAAAATCTGGCTGGAGCTTTAAAATTAACTTCGTGTATTTTAACAGATGCTGAAATTATTCGTCTCTGTACAACCAGCAGGAGTCCGTCCAACCGATCGCATCTTGGTGTGGATTCGCCCACTCAACTCCGCTTGCTGGGTAGCAACCTGATGGAGGGTTTGCTGGGGGATTCACCCAGATCTCATGGTGACGACGTGGAAAGGGGAAGGAGAATTAACGCTCTTAATCTTCTGTCTTCGCCCACAAACGGTTCTGTAAGTACTCATTAACTGCCTCCTGTTTTTCTTTGCTAACTTCTTGTCTGAAGTTGAAACTGGGTCCAGGAGTGTCTTGAAGATTTCTTTATTCGACTGAAATTAAACTCTTAGGGTACGTAAGTACGCACTACCCTGTCAAGGGTGGACCGGTATTATAGGGGAACCTCACGCAATGGAATTTTATTGTCGTCCATGTTTGGAAAATTCGAGCTACCCTAGTACATATTCGGCTTCTAGATTTTATACATATCTTCCCTTGCTATGTAAAGGGGGTTTGCAAGTTTTTTACACATGAAAGCGCAGAGGCACGTAACGGTGTCACTAAATCAACATTCTCAAACTAGCCATTTTTGTTTTGCAGTACCACGCTTGCACCCCAACTTCAGTTCGACGTGACCACCTGCTGCCCTCTCCTGAACCCAGTCCGGAAGCAGGGGCATATGTGGGTCAACATTCTCAAGGACTGGGAGGCCATTACGCCGATTCGTGTCGATTTTTGCGACGACGAAGAAGCAACGAGATATAATCGACCTGGGGAAGGCCAACGTTTGTCAATCATAATCGTATAATTGCCAATGACTACCGTTGTCATGTTAACTTTTGCTCTGAATTCTTCGTGCCGTTTTTCGCGTGCTAATTATTGGACTTGGATCTTTTTTTTGCTATCGCATGACTTCTCCGTTCTACTTTCTCGATCTGTTTCAAGCTCCGTGCTGCCACCTTGTGCTTTTATCTGAGAATCAATTCAATAAATTATAAATTGTTTTACAACTGAAACTAATCTTGAGTTTTGCTATTAAAAAGAGATATTTTTCCGACTAAATTAGTGAAGCACATTTTAGTTTGTACTACCGGCACAACTTAAAATCTTCGTTAATTGCTTACGTAATGTATATCTGGCTGAAACGTGTAACAAGTTGGCGGCGCCCATCACTTCATTGCGGGCAACACAGCTCTTGAAGAAATATTGTAGTGGAAATGAGCCGTTAGCAAAACTACGATTTCAATTTCAGATCTCCCGTTCCACAGGCGAACGCATTACCTTTCGAATGTGTAACTTTCGACAAGTGGAGTTTGCGTTGCAAATTCATCACAGGAGTTTTGCTAATCAGTGGTTTGACTAGAACTAGCTGGGGTGCTGATGTTTTTGTCCTGCGAACAGCAACACTTGCAATGCACACTTCCTTGCAGAGTAAGTACCCGCACCTGCTTGGTGCCACAGTGTCCAAACTCTCCATTCTCGTCTGATTGATCCAATTATCAGCTACGCGCTGTGACCGGATTGTTCGCGTCCCACACCTACAAAATATCAAAGTCGGCCTGGCCCGCGAATGCCCTTTATTGGCTGTATGGCTTGCGAAGAAAAGGATGGCCGTAACTCCATGAGCTTCAGCTCGTTTGCTGTCTCTGCTGTTTTTGTCGCACATATGAATATCTACCAACAAAGCTTCGCCTGACACAAGCAACACTCTCTTTAGCCCCCTCCGGAACTAGGGAGCTAGAATACGTGCTCCACAGCAACATCCCCAGCCCAGAACAACGACGTAATCGGAACTTGAAATCAAGACAATTATGTGCCTGCTGCTAAAGATCCAATGGCAGACCTTAAAAAACTGGTCAAAACATTCTTGGAACATCGAATGGAGCAACTTTCGACGTAAATGTTACGAACAGTATTGCTTTGCGCTTAGAAGTGCATCTTCCTCGACGCTGTTGGTCAGGCCGAATTGTCTACCCACTTGTGTTAGGAGTTTTTGTGCTTCTCTACGTAATTGTGGCATGGCTACAAGCCTCAACTGCCGTGCTGAGAACACAACACAGAATGTTCGCTCAATTCTCCATTTCACGAGACCGATGCATTAATCCGTTTGGATAAGACTTGTTCTAGATATCCCTGGGATAAGAATACAAAAAGCTGGCTGCAAGGGGTCGAAATTAACTTTTTTAACAACTTACCCGTCGGGCAAGTGATATCAAATGTCTACTTGCCAGGCGCGTCGATTCCCGGGGGGGAGGGGTCCGGACCCCCAAAGATATGCATTGGGGGGGTCCAACGAGTAAAGGACCCCCCCAATAAAAATAAACATGTCTGCTATTTATCATGGATACTAACAAAATAAAATTTCTGTCTTGACAGATTTTTCTTGCTTAAAATCTTGAAAACTGCATATCACAGCGCTAGGCCTAGATTTTATGGCAATTATCACAATACGAGTAGGTTTATCACCCAGCCAATATATTGCACAAGTTCTATTTGTGTACGTCACAAACTCATTATTGTGACTGTGTGTCTGTCAGTGAAGTCTAGATGAGGAAAGTCCTCACTGTTACAACAGGACACTGAGGAGCGAGGGCATACTGATACTCGCAGCGTCAGAGCAAATCAGCATAGTCACTCAATATTACAATGGTGCCATCCGAGCGGGGACTTAATGGACGGTGCCATCACAGGCGAGCCAGGGTTTTTCATTGAGGGGGCCAAATCACATGCAATGACGTCTTCAAACATTTTTGAAATGAAGCACTTTTTACGGGACAACGATATCGCAAAATGGAAGATCAGAAGCCGTGGCCTGGTTTGGCACGCAACTAGGATTTTGCTGAAGGGGGAGAGTTTGAAGTAAATGTTTAAAAGTTAAAATGTCTAAATTGGGAGACATGGCGAGTAATCCAGTGTAACTCAAACGTATCACAGACGGGGGTGTGGGGGCGAAGCTCCCAACCGCTGGGCAACTTTTTGTAATTTTTTGAAAAAAATAGCTATTTTAATGCCATTGGATCACATTTCGCGCGTTTTGAGAGTAATTCGAAGGAACCAGATTTTTAACATTTAGAAACATAGTTGTAAGTCGGGCCGGGCTTTTCGGGTCGGGTTCGGGCCTAAAGTTGACAAAAATTTCGGGCTTAATTCGGGTCTGAGACGTGCTTTTTGTCTTAGATGTACCAAAATAAAATCAAAATAACAAGATTGCTAAATTTTTCAGACTTAACTAAACTTTCTGTTTTTTTCGGACACGATTTGTGCTTGAAATTAGTTTTCGGGTGCGGGCTTATGTTTTCGGGTTCGGGCCTGAACTAGTCGGCCCGTTCACAACCCTGCTTAGAAAGCCAATTGAAAAATTAAATTGTTCAATTCTCTTTTCACCTATAATTCAAGTCCAAAACACGTTTAAAATCTTGCAGTTTGGGGTTAAATTTTGTATGTGATTTGGCCCAGGTAGGCGGAAGTACGGTACATTGCCTTCTAAAATGTTGAGCAGTAGGCCATGAAAATAACCAATTGTAGGTGTAGACGACGCGAAATCTCTTCTTGTCTGCCGTGTCTGACGCCTCTACACGCGTTAACTTATCTTCTTATATTGTCAACGGTTTCTGTAGAAAGTACGCCAATTAGCAATTTCGGAATCAAAACGAACGTAAATATTACTGCGCAGCACCAAATAACTCCCACAATTTGAACACACACAGTACGCCAAATATCCAAACAGAAAGTAACAACCACGCTATAACTCCTTTGTTCTGGGTCAGTCAAATTTGGTTGTAGTCGAGGAAGGACGTTAAATTTGACTGACCCAGAACAAAGGAGTTATAGCGCGAAAATTCAAGAAAACAGTTTCAAAAAGTTGCGCAATAGATAATTTGCATACAGTAGAAAAGGCGCGGTAAAACGCTTAATCGCTGACATCACGTGCGTTGTGTAGCATTACATCATTGGAAATCCTTAGCAGTCAAATATACACGAAAAGCTAAATGCAGTAGAGCGAGTGTTCGAAACCAAGTATAAACAAGAAAGCATAAGCGACGTTACACTCCCCCTAAAAATGGGTACTCTAGACATTTTTATAGCACTAAGTCGCGAAAGTCATATTCAAAGAACACACAAAGACAAAATTTAAACAGAGCAAATCTAACGTACAACATGTAGCACAACAATAGCGACACCAGTAGACATTGAAAACTTAGCTGTCGCCTCTATGCACAAGCTCTTGCACCCTATTTGAGTTCAATTCTTGCAAAGATTCTCGCAACGTTTTGGAAGCGCCAACAAAATTAGTCCCGTTATCGCTAAAGATTTGCTGCGGGGCCCCTCTACGGGCAATAAATCTGCGCAACGCATTAATGAAGGAGTCTGCATCCAGAGAATGAGCAATTTCTATATGAACTGCACGCATGGTTAAACATTTGAATATGAAGCCATACCTCTTGACAGTGCTGCGCCCTAGCTTGACTGATAAGGGTCCAAAATAGTCTACGCCTACATTAAAAAATGCATGTTGGTCGAATTGGAGCCTGCATGATGGAATATCAGCCATTAATTGCTTCCCAACGGCAGAATTCCTTCGCTTGCACCAATAGCAATTTCCAATCGATTTTCTCACTGCGGCTCCCCCCTTTATTATCCAAAACTTGCGGCGGAGAGAAGCCCAGGTGTGGCTGGAACCAGAATGGCCAACCTCAGCGTGATGTTGACGAATAACAAGTTCTGTGAAGTGCGAAGTTTGAGGTAAGATAATGGGATGTTTCACATCTAATTCAAATGGGGCTTGTGTTAATCGACCTCCTACCCTCAGGACACCATCAATTACAACGGATTGCAGTTTTTGAAGATGCCGGGGTAAAGATTTTATCGGTTCTTGTTCTTGATTACTTGAAGTAAAGCAGTATGGAAAATGTTGGCGTCTGCTTAATCAACATCTGCTCTGCAATTTGTAATTCTTGTACGGAAAGAGGTTCATTACAGTAAAGTGGTTTTCCAAATCTTCGTTGCTGTAAGAATGTAATGAATCGCCATAGCCAAGCAGTTTTCCTTTTAAGCTTGTACAAACTTGAGCAATGACTTGTAAGTTTGTCGATGGCATCCAGCTCTCGATCCACTTTGATGGTCGCTTGTATGATATGCGTTTTAGCACCAAGAAACTCGGAAGGTGGCTCATCTACAGTTTGCTCAGAATCGGGCCACTCAGAATGGGGTTGTGACAAAAAAGGCGGTCCCTTTAATCAATTCTCCGAAATCAATTTGCTCGCTTCCACCCCTCTAGAAGCAATGTCAGCTGGATTCTGCTTTGATGGCACGTGATGCCATTGTTCAACACTGGTGTGATTTTCGATAATAGCCAAGCGATTGGCTACAAACACAGGAAATCTTTTGGTGCTGTTCTTTATACAGTATAGAACCGCAGTAGAATCAATCCAAAAATAAGAAGAACCCACCGGTAGATCAATTTCCTTCCTAACTAGCACATCGAGCCTAACGGCCAGCACAGCAGCGGTCAATTCCAGGCGTGGGATTGATACAGATTTTACTGGCGCTAGTCTTGACTTGCCAATGATGAACGACAAACAAACTGAGCCAAATTCGTCCTCCAACCTCAAGTAAGAGCAAGTTCCGTAGCCGTAAGAAGATGCATCGACGAATTGGTGTATTTGCACAGACACGACCTTTCCGAATTCTGAGGGTTTGAAACATCTTGGAACCTTAACTGCATTCAAGTCATGAAGAGCTTCGATCCAATCTTTCCATTGTTCGAGTTTGGGTTCACCAATGGGATCATCCCAACCTAAATTTTGCTTGCAGAGTACTTGTAAAAGTCGTTTGGCTTTCAAAAGTACGGGAGCAACAAAGCCAAGTGGGTCATAAAGACTTGCAACTGTAGAGAAGATTCCTCTTCTCGTAGATGGCTTGTGCGTAAGTTTTACATCGAATGTGAATTGATCGTCATTCACATTCCATTGAATGCCCAAAACTCTGTCATCAGTTGGACCTCCGACAAGATATTGTTGAGCCCTTTTCGATCTTTCACTCTCCGAAATTTCATTCAACACCTCTTCATGATTTGCAATCCATTTGGTTAAGTGGAAACCTCTACGAGCCAGGATACTTGTCAAGCTATTGTAAACGTAGATTGCATCTTCAACAGAAGGAAGAGAGACGAGGCAATCATCAACGTAAAAATTGTTGTTGATGATAGAGGAAATAACAGGCTTGTATAAATGTCCAAACTCAATAGCAGTTTGACGCAAACTAAAGTTGGCACAACTTGGAGACGATGTCGCTCCAAAGAGATGGACCAGCATCTGACATACAAAGGGTTCATTGTTCAAATCTCCATCTTTCCACCAAAGAAATCGCAAGGCATTCGTGTGTGAAGGCTCCACTCTGACTTGCTGAAACATAGCTTCCACGTCAGCAGCTAGGGCAATCTTGTTCTTTCGAAAACGAATCAGTACTCCAACTAGATTGTTCATAAAGGTTGGGCCCTTCATCAACGTATCATTCAAAGACAATCCGTGGTATTTAGCTGCACAGTCAAATACAACTCTCACCTTTTCTGGCTTGTGAACATTAGTTACCGGATGATGAGGTAGATACCAAATCGGGTCATTTGATTCAGTCAGGTAAGCTTGCTGCACCTCGCGAGCGTAGCCTTTAGAAAGATAAGACTCGACAACTTCGGCATACTTCACTCTCAAATTATCATCACGTTGAAGTCGTCCTTTCAAGCTAGTGAGTCTACGTTGAGCTAAGGGTAGATTATTGGGAAGCTGATTCTTATAAGGTTCCTTCCATAGCAGAGGGAGTTGGTAGTGGCCATCAATAGTACAGATTTCTGATTGCATCAAGGTGTGTGCTAAACGATCTTCTTTAGAAAAGGAATCGTCAAATATCGAAGTTCCTGGTTCAAATTCAGTTTCCCACATTCTTGCTACCATCTCTGTTGCGTCTTTCTTGACGATGAAATTTACAGTGCAATTACTTCCTTGGGAAGGCGATAAAGACGGCCCTAAAAGCGACCATCCAAGTGGAGTCTCAATAGCACAAGGCGTGCCTCGAGGTCCTCTCCTAGCGCTGTAAATGCAAAAGAGCTCTGGGACATCGGCTCCAATTAAGAGATTGACAGAAGCGTGAGGGAGTGACTTCAAATTTATATCCTGTAAGTGCGGTAACTTACATACTTCCGCATCAACCGAAACGTTGTTAGGCTGGACAGGTATGTTTTCGACGGAATGTACATTGGATAATGAAAAAGAACTGTCGCTATCCAAGTCAGATACAACCAGATTGCAAGAAACAGAATCCATGTCATTAGTAGTTCCAGTAATAGTTTTGAGTTGTAACCTTTCCCGAGTGCCAGAAGCCTTTAACTCTTGCAATAAAGATCGTTTGCAGAATGAGTGAGTTGATCCCTGATCCAAAAAGGCGTAGGTAGAAACAACATTTTCACCGAAGGACACTCTAACAGGAACGATACAAAGGTAAACGTGGGAATTGTCCGAATTACTGCAAGACTCTGACTTGGTAAATCCGCAAGTCACTGGCACAACCGCCTTATCCTCTGAAGACGTCTTTGGAGGGTGCTCCTTTGTCGTAGCAAATTTATGCAACAGAGTGTGATGATATAACCCTTTGCATCCAGTCACTGAGCAAAGTTTACTCCTCTTGCACTCTCGTGTTTTGTGCTTCGAGCTTAAACACTTATGACACAAACTTGGATTCCTTGACAAAGGAGATACGATCCTCAACAGGTATTTGCTTAAAGTCCTTGCAGTCAAAGAGTATGTGGGAAGTGTTCTTACAATACCAACAAGAACCAACCTGAGTAACATGTCTGGAACCAGAGATAGGAGACTTGGAGTTGACATTCGCAGATGTCTTGGACATGACCGATCCGAATGAAGAAGCCTTTGTTTTCGTGGATGTAGTCTTAGGATGGAGAGAGCGAAGACCAAAGAGAGAGTTTACTTCGTCTGATTCCTTGCGAACAAAATCCACAAAATGTAAGAAATTGGCAAGATGTCCAAGGTAGTTCTGGATTTGAACAGACTTGCTGACCCAACGCCTTTTAAGATCGTAAGGCAATTTGTTCACCAATTCTGTCAGCATATCTAAAGAGTCTAGACTGGTATATTGTCGTATGTCCTTTACAATTACGCCAGTTTTTTCGAGAAGTTCTGCAAAACGTCTTAATTGCTTTCCATCGCCAGATCTTACTGAAGGAAATTTTTTCAATCGCTGCTCGCACGCATCAGATATAACCCATGGTGAACCGTATTCTTTGTTTAGTCTTTGCTTAGCCACAGTATAAGGTTGAACTTCGCTAGTAGCAAAGTGTTCTATGCGATCCTTAACATCCTTTGAGCAATGTTGCAAGAGCAGGCAAATCAAAGTCTTCTCGTCGCGCACTCTCGGTTCAATGTGCGTTTCAAAATTGTTCATAAAGGCTTTGTATTCCAGAGGATCGCCAGAAAACTTTGGAAACTCCGGACGAGGAAGAAACAAGCTGTCGTAATTCACGGAGTTTTGATTGTACACACCAGGATAAAGTAGTGGTGAAACGTGGCTATAGATTGGTAAATCTGCACTACTGGGCGGCGGACCAAAGGGTTAGAAGCAGGAAGTCTGTTGAAGTTATAAGAGTGAGCAACTGAAGGAGCCACTTGCATATGAGATGATCCAGCGGAAATATCAGGATGTGCAGGCAGGAGACCGTGAACATATGAGGAGCTCCAGACTTGACAGGTGGAAGAGGATGATTGGATGGGTGGAAGACCCAGGACCGGACCAGTAGACATGGAAGACTGGAAGGGCGGAAGACCCAGGACCGGACCAGCAGACATAGAAGACTGGATGGGTGGGACACCCAGGACTGGACCAGTAGACATTGAAGACTGGACAGGCGGAAGACCCAGAACTGGACCAGTAGACATGGAAGACTGGACAGGCGGAAGACCCAGGACCAGACCAGTGGACATAGAAGACTGGATGGGTGGGACACCCAGGACTGGACCAGTAGACATGGTAGACTGGACAAGCGGAAGACCAAGGACTGGACCAGTAGACATGGAAGACTGTACAGGCAGAAGACCCAGGACCGGACCAGTAGACATGGAAGACTGGACGGGCGGAAGACCCAGGACCGGACCAGTGGACATAGAAGACTGGACAGGCAAAAGATCCAGGACCAGACCAGTAGACATAGAAGACTGGACGGGCGGAAGACCCAGGACCGGACCAGTGGACATAGAAGACTGGACAGGCAAAAGATCCAGGACCAGACCAGTAGACATAGAAGACTGGATGGGTGGGACACCCAGGACTGGACCAGTAGACATGGTAGACTGGACAAGCGGAAGACCAAGGACTGGACCAGTAGACGTGGTAGACTTGGCTGGCGGAAGACCCCCGGAAGACCCGGAAGTGTTACTTCCAGAAAGATTGTTGGAAAGGAGCGAAGATGATCGAGCAAAGGTTAGTTCAGAACAGGTTTTTGGAACGACAGTTTCAACAGTGTTTTCGTTGTCACTACTCAAGATTGTGGTGATGTCATCACTCAGTCGCGTGGTTTCAGCAGCAAATTCATTGTAGATCTCATACTCCGCCCTTGCCAAGGCAATTTCACGATCAGCCTCTCTTTGTTCAATTTCCTTTTTAAGACGAAGCCGTTGCGCTTCTTCATTAGCTCTAAGACGAAGCCGTTGCGCTTCTTCATTAGCTCGCTCTTCAATATGCACAAGCTTCAACTGAGCAATCTTTAACTTAGCTGTCGCCTCTAAGTGTTTAGCACTTATTCGTGAAGAGGAGCTACTAGACAACTTAGAAGAACTCCTGGAAGATCTGGAAGAATGCCGGGAAGAGCTGGGAGACACAAAACTTGACGGCCTGGGAGCAATGGTAGATGGTTCGGGAACAGCAGCAGTGGAAGATGATGGGTTATCCAAAGTTGAAAACCATTCTTTCTTTCGTAGATTAAATTCGTGTTGATTTTGCGTTACTGCTACAATGGCCTCAGTATCTTTACGTGCGGATGCCATAGCCCCAACTAATTCGTCATAAGATTTGTCAATTTTAGCCAAAATAGCCTTAAGTTCGCTAGTATTAGGGGTACGTAATGCCATAATTTTTTCAGCAGCTAAATAATTTTCATTCAGAACGCCTTGCAATTGATTAATGGCACGCTCTACATCCGTAAGATTGGTTTCGGATGCCATAATAAACGTATAAAAACACTCCACTAACACACGCTCTAATGTAAAGTATATAAGCACAAAATAGCACAAGATAGTATAATCCAGGAATGGATTCAACAAACTCCGTACTTATTGTTACAATTAGCAGTCGAAGTCTATCGGTTCAAATTTGGATATGGTAACCACTAATAACCGGCAGTTAAATACGATCGGCGGGTCGATTGCAACAGCGCTGTTTGGAATAATATCAGTACAATTTAATAAACCGAAATACCGTAATTGTTGTTGGAAATGTTCATGTGATGAATTTGAAGATGTGAACGAAGAAATCTCTTGAAAGACTGTTGTCCAAGTTGAAATTAGTATCATCAAACTTTGTAGCCAACAAGAGAAGAGACATCGAAACTTTGTAGACGACGCGAAATCTCTTCTGTCTGCCGTGTCTGACGCCTCTACACGCGTTAACTTATCTTCTTATATTGTCAACGGTTTCTGTAGAAAGTACGCCAATTAGCAATTTCGGAATCAAAACGAACGTAAATATTACTGCGCAGCACCAAATAACTCCCACAATTTGAACACACACAGTACGCCAAATATCCAAACAGAAAGTAACAACTACGGTATAATTACGATTTAAGAATCAGACTGAGAATACTGATTAGAATAATTGCAATAAAAACCCAAACTCACCGATGGTTTCGTCTTCAGGCAGACAGTAAGCTTTAACTCCAATCGAAGTCTTTAAAGAACGCAGTCTCTGAAGTGGGCCCCCGGGAAACGGTACGGAAACACTTGATAAGAGAGGACAATAGTCCAATAAGTAATTCTCAAACTTGAGCAACAGCTCTGGGGACAAAAGGTCCAAGTATAAAGAGCAACAGCTCAGGGGACAAAAGTCCAAAATATAAATAAGATGGGACCCACCCAGGACAAGTTTAAGACCTCGAGGAAGGACTGCAATTCTGAAACTCCAAAGCTTGCTAATTTTCTGAAACAATCTGATACTTAATAATTTCAAATTTAAGATTCTTGGTAATTCTGAGTGTAAAAATTTAACGTCCTTCCTCGACTACAACCAAATTTGACTGACCCAGAACAAAGGAGTTATAGCGCGAAAATTCAAGAAAACAGTTTCAAAAAGTTGCGCAATAGATAATTTGCATACAGTAGAAAAGGCGCGGTAAAACGCTTAATCGCTGACATCACGTGCGTTGTGTAGCATTACATCATTGGAAATCCTTAGCAGTCAAATATACACGAAAAGCTAAATGCAGTAGAGCGAGTGTTCGAAACCAAGTATAAACAAGAAAACATAAGCGACGTTACAGTAGGAATACATGTAATGACTTAAGGCCCCAGGCCCCCTTAATTTAAATTCAATAATTTGTTGAATGCGCATTTTTGCTTGCCAATTTTTTTTTTTTAAGCATTTTGTCGTGTAAAAACTGGCGAGTTTGAGGTGAATTGTAATTGAAAGTTAATTGATACAAAAGAACGTTATTGGTAAGGCCTATAGCTAATCGTGCTTTTGCCCACGCTGGATTTACATTGCGCGGGGCCCCTAGCACTTTAGAGATTTTCGCTGCAATTTCCAGTCAATATAGCTGAGACAAAAAAACCTCTTAGGCCCACCATTTAAACGCGGGACCCCCTAGCACTGCACCATTTGGTAAATCCGCTCGTGTTTATTGTATTACGTTCATAAAAAGGTTAGATAAGTGCCTGAGGTTGCAATTTTTAAGACAAAACTCTTCAATTCTCCCGGGCTATAGGCCTACACTTAAATTGGTTGGCAAAATTTTGAATTGAGGGGAATCGGGTTCCTTGGAGATCCATGTTAATGTCATTGCTAATTACAGTTGAACGCGTGCACTTTTGTACGGAGAAATGCTTAAAGAAACTGAAGAGACAGTAGACTTTGTTTTAATATTTTTATCATTGAGGGCATTTTAATTTGAAGGGGGGCTGTCACCCTCTTGGCCATGCCTATCCGTGTCATCCCTTAACGTAGTATAGACAGGCTTGGTGGAACGATTTTCAAAGTTTTCAAAGTCATAACATTGGAATTAACGTCCAAAAAACGCCCCAAAAGTTTGGCGTGAAAGAGGTCGCATTTAAAAAACGCCGCAAAAAATATTTCACACAGTTATATATCCCAAGATACCCTTTCATCCCTACCAACCCACTTTTGGCCGCGATGAGTTTTTTTTTTTCCTTTTTCTTCCAAAATACCGTACGCTTATTTCCTAAACGGCTCAACCCCGACAAAAAAAAACTGCAGCAAATGTGCTATTGCAACGTACGAACATAGCAAACAAAGCCTACGATGTACAAACAATGCAAACAAAATTCGCGAAATTTCGGCAAAAAAGTTCTGGTTATTAAGTTGGACCCCCCCAAAGATTTCGACAAATCGACGCGCCTGCTTCTTGCCCGAGAACATTTCAATTTGCCCGAATAAAAAGGTACTTTAAGTTTTTAGCTTGTTTAACTTGGAAAAAAGCACTGAGTTTGCAAAATACGCGTAATTCAAAAATCAAGTTTTTGCGTGCGGTTGTTATGATAATGTGATGTAATAAGTAACTTTTTCCAATCAAGCATTAACAAAACTTGATTTTTTGATTGTTAATATTTCATTAAAAGGGGGTGAATTATCCAGCCAATTACGGTGGTTTATAATAGCTAAAATTGAACAAAAATTTTTGATAGTTTTTGTTTTAATTTTGAGGCTGCGGTTGCAAAGACATTCAACAAATGCAAAAAGATATCCCCCGTAAAAAGTTTTTGGAAATTCTGCTCTTCCCGCCAAAATCACAGTTGGCCTAATCAGCGTAACTTAACAACACAAGTTATGCAGCGCATTGGTCACGTTGTTACGTAACTATGCCGCCATTTTCGTGCCCAATGCTGATATCGCCAACCGTGCGAAGTTGAAAGTAATGCAGTTTTCGCATATTTAAGGTAAAATTTGACTTTTTTTTTGGGTTCGCTGAAGAGAAAGTCATTCGAAAAACAATTGCGTTTACTTAAAAAAAGCAATTACTAACTAATTGAAACTAAGTGATGGCCACCAAGAACTGATTTAACGCATTTTTTACCTCCTTTAATCATACCCGCAAAACCTTCAAATTGCCGAGGAGAGGCAATTGTTTCATAGCATGATTTTTCGAACTGCAATATCTTGACGTCCTTCATGGTCGACTCCTGGGAAGCCATGTCAACTTCCACTGGCAGTTAGGTGGCCATAACAACCACCAACCCTGCAGCTCCAACGATATTTCACATTGTAGCTCAAGTCAAGTATGCACAGAGCTGGACAGCGCTGTTTCGAGCTTTTAGCTCTCATCGGCAGCCCTCAGCTATCTTTTTCAAAGGTATTCCCAGCTGAACAAACATCTTGGCCTAACTGGCAAACCTTATGGGCTTGCACAGAGGCAGATGCTTAGTAGGGAATAAACGATTTTTCACTTGTGGTACTTTAGAAACAAGTGAAAAATCGTTTATTCCCTACTAAGCATCTGCCTCTGTGCAAGCTCATAAGGTTTGCCAGTTAGGCCAAGATGTTTGTTCAGCTGGGAATACCTTTGAAAAAGATAGCTGAGGGCTGCCGATGAGAGCTAAAAGCTCGAAACAGCGCTGTCCAGCTCTGTGCATGATTTTCCGAATTGAAGTTCTGCTTAATAAACTTCATCGGCGTATAATATGGCAGTCTACCCTGCAGGTCGGTGGAAACGCAACCAGAAAGTATGTTAACACTCGCGAAGTTGATACCAGAAAGACTTTATACCGGTATCTTTATCGTCATAACTCGTCAAAAAATTTTCTTAATTATTTATTTATTAGTGAAATATTCTCCCAATACGAATGCGATAACGCGTCACATATTTATACCACTACTTCGACAAAACGGACCATAAGTTAGCACATAGGCATAGCCAGGATTTTTGATTGGGGGGGCCCACATCACATGCAATGACGTCATCAGAAACTTTGAAAGAGGAATTTTTTTAAGGGGGCAAAGATATCGTAGAATGGAAGATCAGAAGCCGTGGCCTGGTGTTGGCACGTAACTAGAAACCAGTTCTCGGGGGGAGAGCCAAAACCAACAGTTAAAATGCGAAAACGTCTAAATTGGGTGACATGTAGAGTAAAGAAGTGTAATGTAATTCAAAGGTATTATTGACGGGGGTCTGGGGGCGAAGCCCCCAGCCGCTGGGCAATTTTTTGTAATCTTTTGAAAAAAAAGCTGTTTTAATACCATTGGATCACATTTTGCACGTATTCAGAGCCCCATTCGAAAGTACTTGATTTTTAACATGTGAAAGCCAATTGAAAAAATTAAGTTGTTCAGTCCTTCTTTTGCTTGCAATTTAAGTCCAAAACAGGTTTAAAATCTTGCATTTTGGGGTTAAATTTTGTAAGTGACTTGGTCCAGGTAGGGGGGGAAGTAAAGAACATTGCCTCTTGCAATATTTTAGCAGTGAATAACAATCCACTCGAAAATTTTCCTTAAGAGATTATTGTTTTGTGATAAAAACAACCAGTTATAGGAGCACATATACGACCAGGGAGCCAGGCCCTCTCAATTCAAAATTTATTCAACGAGCGTTCCCCTTACTGTAGCTAGTTTTTTTCAAAAGTATTTTGTTGCATAAAAACTGGCCAGGTGGAAATGAATTGTTATTGAAAAATGTACAATTGATGGTTGCGCCTACTAACCAGCGCATCAGAGGTGGAGTCGAGAATACAAGGCTCGAGGCCAAGGGCACAAAAAAATTTCGAGGCCAAGGCCAAGAACCAAGGACAAAGACGCAAGTGTTCTCCGAAAAAAAAAGGTCCTCAAAATTTTTTTTCTGGCGATCTCAAAAAAAAGGTCTTCAAAAATTTTTTTCAGGCGAAAAACGTCTTCAAAAAATTTTTTTCCGGCAATCTCTACTTGAGGAAACCAAAAAAAAGGTCTTTGCTGATTTTCCGCAAGGTTTCTGACGTTTTCCAACGAAATTTCAACGGTTCAAAAATAGTGCTGTCCTCGAGCCGAGGACAGGGCAATTTTCGAGGACTTGAGGCTTCGATGCCAAGGCCAAGGACTTCAAAATGTGTCCTCGAGGACTACACCTCTGCTAACCATGTTATTGCCAGGGCCGGATTTACACTGAGTTGGACCCCTGGCACTTTGAGATTTTCGCAATATTTTTCTGCCAAATATAGGTGAAGATCAAAAAAAGTCTTATATGAGCGCGGGCCCCTGGCTATCTGTTAAATCCGTCCCTGGTTATTGCATAACGTTCATGAAAAGGTTAGATGAGGGCTTGAGTTAGCAACTTTAGGATAAAAACTCTTAATTTCATTAGGGTTATACGTTTAAATTGGTTGGCAAACATCAAATTGAAGGGGTCCAGGTCCCATAGATTAATATTATTATTGGGGGCTCATTTAAATTGGGGGCCCTTGAAATATTATTAAGAGGCCCATTTAAATTGGTTGGCAAAAATCAAATTGAGAGGCCCGGGTTTCCTGGATCAATATTATTGTTGATGGCCCATTTAGATATTTTTGTGGGGGGCCCATTTAAATTGGCTGGCAAAAATTAAATTCAAGGGGCCCCGGGCCCCCTGGATCAATATTATCGTTGGGGTTTTATTTAAATAGGGAGCTATTTAAATATTATTGTAGGAAGCCCATTTAGATTGGTTGGTAAAAATTAAATTGAGGGGCCCTGGCCCCCAGGATCAATATTATTGTTGAGGGCCATTTAAATATTGTTGTAAGGGGCCCGTTTGAATTGGTTGGCAAAAATTAAATTGAGGGGCCAGGGCCCCCTGGATCAATATTGTTGTTAATTACTGTTGTATGTGTGTACTGTTGCACGCAAAGATGATAAAAGAAACTAAAACAGAAGAAACAATAAGTCTTTTTGTGACATTTTTATCATTGGTAGCATTTCAATTGGGAGAGGCCCGGCCCCCCCCTGGCTACGCCTATGGGTTAGCACCATGCCGAGTTGCCCACTGCTGAGGCAGCAACTGTCGAAAGAGCGGTCCATGTAGGCTTAGTCGTTATTGCCCTAAGCTGTTCGCCCGTTTCTCGTTTATTTCATAAAAACTTGCAATTGTACACACTCTTTTTGTTTGTACGGGTGGCTCTGAAAAGAGCCGTTTTAAATCCAGAAAGCAATCCATTGCTTCTTTCCCAAAATCTTCGGCAGTTGTGTCCAGAATCTAAACTGAATATTGATTAGCTTCTCTATATTTTTGATTTTACCATAATTTTTATTCGATCATCAAACTTTGTCTACATGTCCAGTGTTTACCCTACAACAACTAGCTAGCATATACAAGAACGTGCAGCTGTTTTGCTTGCAAGAACTTGCTTTTTGTCATGTTTTTCATCATTTATTTCTTTAGCAAGGACATGAAGGCGTAACTTGACACATCGCTTGAGGATAGCAGGCACAACACTATGACAAACAGGGAATTCACTAGGATCATAGACAATTTTATTCAAAATAATTTCTTCAGGGCACGAACTGCGCAGCAAATGACTTTGGTATTCTTTTAAAACTACTTCGGCTTTTCTCAGCAAAGTTGAGCCTTGCACTGGAGGGATGGCATAAGTAGTTGGTATTTTTTGTCATACCAAACTCCGGCTGATAAGATTTCATGGAAGTCAACACCGAAAACCCTTGGATTTGCACTTCCGGTGTTCTAGACGTGAAGCAGTTTGAACAAGCACTGCAATTAATTTTCTGCAATTCTTTACGAATTGCCTAACCCGCAGCATAATAAAAACCGTTGGATTCACAAATATCAGAAGAAAGAGCAGCAGCTGTGCTTATCTTGATCGTCATCATCCTGCATCGAAAATGATTCGTCATTTTCTGGATAATCATCTTTGCTGGATTTTAGAAAGCTAATCAGATGAGGAGTGTCGTCTACATCATAACTACCTGATGATGGTACTGCCATAAACTGAGCCAAGCAAATCAAACGCAAAGAAAACCTAAAATGAACCGGTTTTGGATGAAGCATTCCTTTAGCCCTAACTTGCGAAAAAATATTTTCCAAAGCATCTTGCGTAAATCTAGCAGATAACAAAATTTTTAATTCTCCATCAACTACAAGCCGGCGATGGAGAGACAAGATACCCAAAGTTGCCAACTTGATTCCAGATTGAACTGGTTACCACGCGGATCCAATTCGAATTTCTTGCATCAACAACAATACCTGCAACATAATTTTGTTTGTTCATAAGTGCAATGTGGCATGCTACATAAAATAGAACGGGTACATTATAATATGCAATTAGGCCTACGCACAATGGCAGCCTACAGGTTTACGCTGTTGGCACATTGCTGGTTGTGGCCTGTAGTAAGCCTACGGCACGCAATTAAAACTATCAAATCGACATGAAAGAAGTTTTACAAAACATTGGTTCAGGCAGCAATTTTATTTTACTTTTTTGATGCAAAGAAAAAAATCGGTTTCACATTGATGTTCTGCATATGAACTTTAGGTTGTCCCACAATGCAAAAATGTATTTGGGACTACGCATGTGTAAATTGCATACATGGTATATTCAAGCCACTTAGTATATTCAAGTCACTTAGGTTTGCACTTTCAATACCATCGGCGAAGGTTTAACAAGCTAAAGCACTAACTAGTCACTAACCCCGTTCAAAAAGTCCATTTTTTCATTGCTTTGTTGATACAAAGCATTGGCAAGAAAACGGCAATTTAGAATGTCGAACCACCGATTCATAAACTCGCAAAAAAATGCCGTGATAAGAGCTTCCTTATCAAATACCTTTTGAGCCACTAGAGTTTTTATAGCCGAAGCAGTGCTGTTACTGAACACCTATTATAAAAAATACGTGTCTAGATCAAATACGTATTTGTCGCTGAAGTATGTTATACTATCATATCTGCGCAGCTGATTTCACATTCATTTTTTGGTATTGAGAGCAGGGCATGGTATGGAATGGAATGGAAAATGCAATGGAATGGAACGGAAATTTCGGTATGGAATATGGAAGATGCCAGAATGGAATGGAATGGAAGATTTCAAGAATGGAATGGAAGACAATCTTCCATACTTCCATACCAATTCCATATTAGATTTCGAGCATTGTATTTACAGAAAAATATATACTGATGTCGGGTAGTGATAAAATATTGTCACTGAAGTATTCAACTTCAATATCTGCCTATATTATTTGTCGACAAATCGCGGTACTTTGGTTGTGTACATTGCGCAAACAGTGTACGTATTGCATCATTGTAAGTACATTGCAATTTAATTGCAGCATTGATGTTACAGTTGACGACCTTGATAGATTTGACTTGTTGTTTTTTTTTTGTTTTTTTTTAGGCTGACAATTTGCCCAGGCGTAAAGTTTGTTTTCTTACGTCACGAAAACTCGTATTTGCTATTTCATCCCCGTTTCGCTTGATTTTATTCATATTTTTAGTTTTTAACCTTATAGTAATTCTTTTTGGTGTTAAAGCTTGGTATTTCTATTACGGTAAATGTTCTAGTTGATGTGAGGGCAAACTTGTACGGTAATCATTAAACCATAGACAAAGCCAGAAGGACTGTGCCCTCTGCCTCCCCCCCCCCAACTGAAAAGCTACCAATGATAAAAATGATGACACAAAGTCTATTTATTCGGTTTCTTTTAGTATTTTTAGAGTGCAACAGTACATGCGTACAACGACATTAGCAATAACTTAATATTAATATTGACGACCAGGGGGCCCATGCCCTCTCAATTCAAATTTTTACCAACCAATTTAAATGTACAAGCCGGGAGAAATTTAGCGCTTTTGTTCTAAAAGGTGCAATCTCAGGCATTCATCAAACTTGTTTATGCAATAATATGTTTTAGGCCCCCAGCTACCTTTTATATCACAATGACATGATTAGCGACCATTTATGGCATCTAATGAACCTAATTTAAATTACCACCCTTAAGTAACAATCCACCTCCATCTCATCACTTTTCACGCGACAAAATGCTTATGAAAAAACCTAGTTAGGGGAAATGCTTATTGAACAAATTATTGAATTTGAATCGAGGGTGCCTGGGCCCCTGGTCATACATATATTCCTAAAACTGGTTATTTTCATGACAAAACAAAAATCTTCAAAGGCAAATCTTTGTGTGCATTATTTAATGCTAAAAATGTGGCACAAAGCAATGTGCCTTGATTTCCCTGACTTGGGCCAAGTCACAAAATTTAACCCCAAAATGCAAGAATTTAAACGTGTTTTGGACTTGACCTGAAGTAAGGGGAGTGATTTTTTCAGTTGGCTTTCAAACATCAAAAATTTTGTTCTTTCAAATGGCTCTGAAAACGTGCAAAATGTGATCCGAATCGCATTAAAAAGCCATTTTTTTCCAAAAAATCGCCCAGCGGCAGAAAACTTTGTGACATGTTTGAGTTGCACTAATTTGCTCGCCACGTTTCCCAATTTTGATAGGATGGAAAAAATTTTAACTTGTTACAAGCCAAATCAGACGCCCAGCTTTTGATCTATATTCTTAGTCCCATAAAAAGTCCCTCTTTTCAAGGACTTCTGATGACGTCATTGCATGATTTGCGGTTTAGCCCTCCCCCCAATTCAAAATCCAGGCTACGCCTATGCATTAAACCATGTGCAATATGCATACCAGATACCAGTTGTTACATCTTAGTATTGTTGGCGCACCTCCACGAGCGGTTGCTTACAACATTGCAAAGGTGCAAAGCAGCAAAATATACGTTGAATTACTTCCAGTGTAAAATTTTTTTGGTATGGAAGTATGGAATGGAATATGGAAGAAAATTTTAGTATGGAATGGAATATGGAAGAAAATTTTAGCATGGAATGGAAGATTTTTGGTATGGAATGGAAGAAAATTGCCAGTATGGAATATGGAAAAATCGTCTTCCATTCCATTCCATACCATGCCCTGATTGAGAGGGCCACAGATGTGCTGCGGGCTTCAACTGCTTGTGACTTTGACATTCCACCAATCTCTCAAGCCAACGTTTGATCACCTTGGAGCGAGGTTAGATTAGCCTGGGAGCGAGCTTCAACTGCTTGTGACTTTGACATTCCACCAATCTCTCAAGCCAACGTTTGATCACCTTCACATGAGCAAAAAATTTATTTCAATGCCATTGTAAGTCCAGAGTAGTTTCAAAATGAGTTTTGGTTTGCGCAACTCGACCAGGGCTGTAGATTCAATGCAAGTTTAGTCACTTAGATTGAATAAAAATAGACTTTTAACGCCATTCAAAGAATACTATTACGAGAAGATCAATTGATGTTTTAACGGAGATACGCAATGAAGCTATTCGATTACGTTTTCATCTTGCCAAGTAGTCTATTAGCATACTATAATAAACAAAAGAAAAAGGTTGAAGGCATAATCATTACGTTAAAACCGTAGATAGCACTGAAAACAAAAACAGCTAAGAAGCAAAAATGTTAACTCATCATGTACCGTCTCTGAAGGAAGTCCATACTTTTCAACGATAAATCTTGGCAGCACGAAGTCTTGTTTCAACAAAGCTGAACGTAAATTCTTAATTGAATGTGGAACATCAGCGACAAAATGAAGAGATTCACCTTCATGAAATGGATGAGGAATGGACTATACAAGTTCATTTCTGCAAAAAATACAATTAATAAACACTAAATAATGATCTCAACTTGATGAGAAAACCTGTCGATCTTTTTAAAACTCTTCTCTTACTTTCCAACTTTTTTGGTGGATTTGGTACATGAAACTGAGTTAGGATAGCAGATGGTTTTAATTTTTTTACTCCATTCTTCGATTTGACTCAAACCGATTTTCCTCAAAATGATTCTAGATAAACAGGTTAATCTAAACTATTGAAATTAAGTTGATTAAATGCAAACTAAATGTGAAGGTAATATTTTCTCTCTTTTTCCATCATGGCATGGCGCATTCCTTCCACTGACAAGTAGTCTCAGGCAACGGTCTCAGGTGGCTGCTGGACTAGAATTTTACTTAAAAGTACTGTAGTATACCGGTACATCTGTAAAATCTCATGTCAACATGCTTCATCAGTAGTTAAGGCTAAAAATTCTCTGATTTCCGCTAAGTTGAAACTACAGCATGGCTGCTTATACACTTGACAATTGGCTGAAAACTTAGCTTACACTAGCCTAACATAAAAACAAGCACGCCAAAGCTGCAGTAAATAAAACTACTACCATATTTTACTATATTGGCTACCAGTACAGGTACATAAAAACTCGACTAACCTCACAAAGTCTGCTATGTTTTGATGGAATCCATTTATCTCTACGACAATTGATCAACCACTGTGTGGCGTGTCAAAAGGGAGCGCGCTCCGATTGCGGTTAACCGGCTCGGTTGTACAACCTTGAGTGAGCGATGATCTGTTGACTTATAAAGCTATCGGCGCCAATTATCTTACATTTGTGGTTACTTCCATGCTAGTTTCCACATCGCCACTGGATGAAGCAGGAACTGCGACACACTTCCCCCTTTCTGAAAGCAGTGGTAGGAAGAGGCCTGCTAACGTCGTCTCGAGCGCCGACCATCCAATCACGTCGGGGTCACCAGTTGTGGTGTGGTGAAAGGGGAGCGCGCTCCAATTGCGGTTAACCGGCTCGGTTGTACAACCTCTGAGCTGCTATGATCTGTTGACTTATAAAGCTATCGGTTCCAATTATCTTACATTTGTGGTTACTTCCATGCTAGTTTCCACATCGCCACTGGATGAAGCAGGAACTGCGACACACTTCCCCCTTTCTGAAAGCAGTGGTAGGAAGAGGCCTGCTAACGTCGTCTCGAGCGCCGACCATCCAATCACGTCGGGGTCACCAGTGTGGCGTGTCAAAAGGGAGCGCGCTCCGATTGCGGTTAACCGGCTCGGTTGTACAACCTTGAGTGAGCGATGATCTGTTGACTTATAAAGCTATCGGTGCCAATTATCTTACATTTGTGGTTACTTCCATGCTAGTTTTCCACATCGCCACTGGATGAAGCAGGAACTGCGATAACTGTTTGCGCCGTTGTGGGTCACTAGGAAAAAGAAACAAACGAAGACCTTTGCGACTGTGCGAAGTACAATTCGGGGCAGCACAACCTGGCATTCTAATACTTACGGTAAGCTAAAAAATATATTTCAAAACTTCCTGACAAACTTTCAATGAATTGGTGAAAATGATTTATGGTAAGCTACCGTACCGGTTGGCCAACTAGGCTATGTAGGGTTTACCAGAAGCTAATGCAGCTAGTTACTACATTTAATAGTCTAAACTAAGCTTACCTAAGCTCAGTAACCTAGAATACCAAACTAACTATTCTTAGAGGTTTGAACTGTTGAACACTAAATCAGGCTATAAGTACATGGTTACCTGTAATGTTACACTGCTACAGGCTTAACCTAGACTTAAAATTCTAACCTATAGCCTTTGTTCATCTCCATGCTCCAACTTAGCTTGTTAGCTGAGGTATTTTTAAAAAATTCAAAGTTTTCTTGATTTGGTTCAAACAAAATAAAATTTTGCTGTCAACCAGGCCCAAATACTTCTAGTTTAATCATTGAATAAGTCCTAGGACTTTGTTCTGACCTGTTGGCTGTGCAGCATTATATGATGCTAGTGTCGTACTTCGATGATATATTTCATAAATTTTATATTCTCACAACACAAACTTGAAATTGCAAAACTTTCACATCCGTTTTCACATCAATTTGACAAAGTTTTATTTTATAACTTCCGTAAATTTGAAATTCTCTCAGCAACGAATTTTAGTCATTTAGATGAGAATGTGATACCGAGAGAAGACAGCGTAGCCTATAGTACAGCTCATGCATTTGACGATAAAATTTATTACTAAGAAATTATTAATTTGGATTTTTGCCTAATTTAACTGATTAATTTCTATTATTCTATTTGAATAAGAATAAAGACATAATCTTTAAAATTCACTGTTGTGTGGTATTTACTAAAACGAAATGACGGAACACGCACCCAACCACGACACTAGCTACCAATTTGACCAATTTTATCCTTCACAAACCTAATTTTTGAATATATACTTCACTGCATAACGTTTCTTAGTTCATTAGAAACAGTCTGAAACTGCTTTAAACCACAAAATTGTTTAACAATATAACAAAATCTGTAAGAGTTTAAGGCTAGTTTAGGCCTGCCAATCTGCCTACTTTTCTTCGTTTTTTGATCAATAACTTAGCGCTAAAACCTTTCAGCCAAAGCTTAGCCTAAAAATGTCATGATTTTTTTGTAATTAATTGTGTATTTCGTTGAAATACTACCTCTTTTAAGCTTGTTTTACACCTCCACAATAAACTCCTATCACTGTAACCAATGCTTGCCATTGTGCGACCTGGTCAATTGGGCGCGAAAATGGCGGCCAATTTTATCGGTAGCACAACGGGCCTAATAGTTTAGAAAACTGTGGTTTTGGCGGGAAGAATAAAACTCAGAGTTTTCAAAAACTTTTTTCGGGGGATATCTTTTTGTATTAGTTAAATCACGGATATACTTAACAAGGATGGCCGACTAGCATTGTTAATTGTTCTCGTCACGCATGAGTAATGTTCAAATTTCTGATCAAAATGCATTGTTTCTTATGGAGCGAGGTGGGTTAGGTTGAAATATTTTTGTTGTATTTTTGCTGGTGGATAGCCCAGGACTCGAACGAACTCGAAAATGGTTTGCTATTGATATAATGTATCGGAAAATGCGTAAAGCGGAATCTTGGAGTGAGAATGATAGCATTGGCGAATAGGCTAGCCTACCATATTGCCATAGCCTAGTTTGGGTTATTATGAATGAAGGCAGCTGAGAACGTTGAAATACTGTCAAAAAAAGGCAAGGGTCATAATATTTCAACCATTCCTACCCCGCTGACTCGCAAAATCGGTAAGAAAATGAAGTGGAGGCCTAATTCAGGGCCGTTCGAGCCTAAAAACTGGCTAAACCGCGGTAGACGAATGAGAGAGTCTATAACAGAGGCAGTTAGTGAGAAGTTATTGCAGTATCTTGGTACGTACTTGGAACCTTAAAGTTGGCTGTACACTTAGTTGCAGTGAACGATTCTGTTTGAAGGCGAAGCTCGCTGCAATGCAGTGTTTACAGCTACTTTGAATAAGACAGGTAAAAGAGGTTAAACGGTAGGCCTAGTGATAGTTGGTCGTGGAATCTTTTAACTTTTGGTTCAAGCCTTCCCCCTTCTTTGGTCAAATCCAACTTTTTCTTGAAGATTTTATTGCAGTGAAGCCAGATGGTGTTCAGCGGGGTTTAGTTGGCAAAATAATTTGCCGTTTTGGGGAGGTTTTAGGCTTTGTGCCATGAAAATGACGACTGCCAGTAAAGATTTGCTTGAAATACACTTTGCAGATCTCAGTTCAAAACCATTTTTCCCAAAACTTGTTGAATTTATGTTGTCTGGGCCAGTTGTGGCAATGGTTTGGGAAGGAAAAGGAGCAGTTAAAACTGATCGTAAAATGCTTGGAGAGACTAACCCTGTTGATTCTCTTCCTGGAACAATTCGTGGAGATTATTGTATTGACATTGGGAGAAACATATGTCATGGATCTGACTCTGTGGAAACAGCAAAGAAAGAAATAGCTTTATGGTTTAAAGAAGGTGAACTTAACAATTATTGCTGTGCTAACAACTCTTGGGTGTTTGAATAAGAAGGCTACTTCAACCTGACACTCAGCACTCTTTTGGTGTTTTGTGCCTACATAGCAGGATCTGACATTTGTAGTTTTTGTATTTTTGTGTACATAGTTTGGATCTGACTTTTTTTTTTTTTTCTGTACCTTTCTGTCTAAATTTACAATTACCAGTATATTGAAAGATACTTTTCACCTGTTTTCATTTTAATTTCAAAACAACTTTTTCTGCGTATTTTGTGGCTGATTCTAAATTTGCTATTTTGTCTAACTAGTGTAGAATCTTTCATTGGTTTGACTGCTTGATAATGCCAGTTAAATGTCCATGTGAAATATGTTTAAGACCTTGTAAAAGGAACCAGTGTGCTATTCAGTGTGATATATGTGTGGTGGATGGATTCATCTCAAATGCACAGTCATTAGTCCCCTTAAATTTTACTCTCTTTGTTCTTCTACTGAACCATACCTCTGCCAAAATTGTTACAGTGAATTGTTTCCTTTTCAAACCCTAGATGATAAGCAGTTGTTAAATGAAATGAGAAATGATGACAAACTAAACTTTGATATTAATCACACCAATAATTCGTTTTTCCCAGCTAAATGCTTACAGGTAGACAACAAGATAAAAAGCTTTCTAAATGATTTAAATTCTGGTTTGGTTGACTCAAAATACTGCTCACAGGCCGAAGCCAATATTATTAACAAAAAGTGTAAATTTTCTTTGCTTTGCGTGAATATAAGAAGTTTAAATGCAAATTTTGATAAATTGAATGAACTTTTAACAAATTATGATATCTTACCTGATATCATTGCTATAAGTGAAACCAAACTTAAATTGTTACAGGTATGCAATGCAAAGTTAAGTGGGTACCATTTTTACCACAAAGGCACAACTATAAGATGGGGAGGAGTAGGATTTTTTATTAAGGAGTCTTTATCAATTTCAATTTGCAAGGAGTTTGATTTAAACATTCCTAACTGTGAAGATATGTGGATTCAACTGGATTTAGGGAATAACAAAAAATGTATAGTCGGAGTAATTTACAGACACCCTAAACAGAAATAATCAGAGTTTTGAATCAACCATTGAAAAATTGAATAGTAGAAAATTGATGTATTATATCGGAGGAGACTTCAACGCAGATTTGTTGAAAAGTAACTCTGATATCAATATTAAAGATTTCATGAATTTAACATATAGCTCAGGCTGCATTCCCTTAATTACACACCCGACAAGAATAACCACTACAAGCTCAACTCTTTTAGATCATGTTTATACAAACAATGTAGTGGGTGAACACAAAAGTTTTATTCTGGTGGAAGATATGAGTGATCACCTGCCAGTAATGGTGTGTTCTAATTTAAGCCTGCCCAAGAGTGAAAAATCAACTGTCACCCTAATTCGTGATACAAAAAATTTTGAAGTAGAAAAATTTCTAGACAAATTAACTGAAGGAATGGAGCTATTAGGTGATATCAAAGAGGAATGCATTGACAACTACACTGAAAAGTTTATTGACATTTTTCATAAGACATTAAACATACATGCACCATTACGAAAACAAAGCAGAAAGGAAACAAAACTAAAAAACAAACCATGGTTATCCAAAGGAATCCTTATATCAATCCAGCAAAAAAATTTATTGTACAAAAGAGGCCTTAAATTAAATGACAGTAATACATGGGCACAATACAAAGTCTATAGAAATAAACTGACTCATATTAAGGAATATGCAAAACGACTTTACATTAAAAATTTAGTGAATAATAATAAGCATTACACCTTGTCGCTTTGGAAAATTATAAATAAAATTATTCACTTGAAAAATGTGAAGAAAAATAACATTCCTAATAAAATGTATGCTTCCAAAAGTGAAAGTGCACAAGGTCCACAGGCCATCAGTAACTTGTTCAATAAATATTTCATAGAGATAGGAGTTAACCTTGCGTCTACAATCGAAACACCAGCTATAACTGATGGCAAATTTAATGCCACATCTTTGATTCAGAATAGTTGCAATTCGTTTTTTCTAGAACCAATAGTTGAAGAAGTAGTAAATTACATCAGGGCTATGAATCCATCAAAAAGTACAGGAAGACATGGAATTCCTGCAAAGTATATAAAAATGTCAGGCTCTGTTATAGCTCCAGTTCTAACTAACATTTTTAATGCATGCATATCAACAGGATATTTTCCAAAAGTGTTAAAAACCGCTGAAGTTGTTCCAATTTTCAAAAAAGGCGAAAGAGAGTTATGCAGTAATTATCGCCCTATTTCTATTTTAAATCCTTTTGCCAAACTATTTGAAAAGTGTCTGCTTGATCAACTAAACAATTATTTTGTGAGCAATAATTTGATTAGTCCAAACCAGTATGGTTTTAAGAAAAATTGCTCAACAAATGAAGCTGTTTTAGATATTTACAATAAGCTACTTGACAATATGGATAAAAAGCTCATTACATGTTCTATTTTCTTAGATTTAAGAAAAGCATATGATACCATCAATCACACAATACTGATCAAGAAACTAGAAAAGTATGGAATTAGAGGATTACCATTACAGTTACTAGCAAGTTACCTGACTGACTGTCAACAGTATACAATTGTAAATCAATATAAGTCCAAGTCAAGAGATGTTATTTGCGGTATTCCACAGGGATCAACTCTAGGTCTGTTGTTATTTAATATTTATATCAATGATCTTCCACTTGCCTCAAATTCCACAATTCATCTTTTTGCAGATAACACAAACCTTACTCTCTCCCATTCTAATGTTTCAACACTGCAACAAAATATTATTGATGAATTAGTCAATGTAAGCAATTGGTTCAAGGTGAATAAATTATCAATTAACTTTAATAAAACTGAGCTTATGGTAGTGACAACAAAACAAAATAAACCTGAACTCAAAGTATCAATAGATAATAATCCAATCAAGCAATCACATCACATAAAGTATCTAGGTGTTCTCATAGACGACAATCTAAACTGGAAACAACAAATCAAGGAACAATGTTCAAAGGTAGCAAGGGGATCTTGGGCCCTTAATCAATTAAAACACTTTGTAGATGAGCAAACCTTAAGATCTGTTTACCACTGCCTCATATACTCTCATCTACAATACTGCATAAGTAGTTGGGGGACTGCTTCAAAATCAACAGTAGCACCTCTCTTTATTCTGCAAAAAAGAAGCATCAGATTGTTAACTGGAAGTGGATATCGTGAGCATACTAATCCTTTGTTCTATCGAGCTAAATGCTTAAAACTCAAGGATATTTACTCTCTGGAAACTGCAAAGCTAATGTACAAAATTCACAATAATGTATTATCTTTTGCAAATTCAGATAAGTTTAACCTAATAAAAAACTGCTATACACATAAGACAAGATTGAGCCACAAAAACAACTTCTTTCTTCCAAGAACTAGAATAAGATTAGGGCAAAAGTCTCTATCATTCGCAGGAATTAAAGTTTGGAATGAAATTCCAAGCAGTATGAAAGAAGTTTCATTCTACAGATTTAAAAAAGCTGTTAAAGCTCATTTTTTATCAAACTATGAAACCGATAAAAGCTAGAATAACAGCTTTCTATCAGCAATGCAGAAGTAATTACAGGAATCATAGTTGCATATTTATGCTTGAGTTCAACAATAACCTATTCTATTGCTTGAATAGCATGAGTTTGATGCAATCATCTATCACACATTTATTACAATACGTCATCTCTCATTTTGATGTGCCCTTGAATTATTAGTAATTTTGCAATGACTGACTGAGGTTGATATATACTGGTATTGGAAATTGTACTAGTACTAATGACATATTGGCAAACAATACAAAACAAAGCAAGGAGGTTTTTTTTTTCACTGCAATTGCCCACTTTAAATTCTATAAAACATAAATAAGCATTACGAACTTTATTAATTTTATTTCTATCCAATCTGTAGTTACAGCATTTTTATTTTTCAGTATGCTTAGAGTTAGAACAATTCTAATGTTGTCTTGCATTTTCTTTACATGGTGACTGTGCGTTTTGTGTATACACTGTACAAAATGTACATATCTTTGCAACACTTTGTTTTAATTTTGCGTAAAATTTTTTATCATAGAAAGTAGCAGACTGAGAAAATCTAGAAGCTGTTTTTTTAACCTTAACTTGGTGACGTGGCAGTAGACTTAGATGACCTTTCGGTCCTTCGCTGTCTCCTCACCAAGTGACTAAATATCGCATTGACTCTGCAAGTTTGTGTGTTTGGTTTTAAAGGAATTGCATATTTCGATGCTTTGGTGATAGACCTAGAGGAAGTTGCAGTTTTTTCTCGTGATATGACGTCACTTGGTAAATAAATAATAAATAAATACTTTGAAATATCATCAACCAGGTACCGGATACAACAGAATCAAGACAAGACAAAAAAAAGTTCAGAACAAGCTAGTTTCAGAATAATTAAGCGCCTACGGTTTGCGTTCGATTAATTACTCTTGACTGCAAGCTGATTTAACAAAATCACATTTGCATGCAAGTTGCTAACAATGCACTCGATTGCTATGTTCGCTAGGCTAATTGGTCCTGATAGTGTAACCTGTTGGAAAATTATCTTCAATCAATTGCCAATTTTTTTTTCTTTTTCAGAATTATTGTAAGTCTTTCAGTAACTGGTTAGCTTGACTGCGCAACGCACCGTAGCTGCCAACTATACTTAACCTACCAGCCCGAATATTTAAGAGTAATGTCTTCAAAGATCAGCACCAGAACTATTGCAAAGAGCAGAGCATATGGCTATGCCAATATCAGGAAAATATGTTGCAAAAATCATGATCAGCTGACAAGCTATCAAAGCATTCATCAAATGCCTTAAACAACCTGGTTTTCTTTTTCGTATGAACAATTATACCTTCTTACTGATATTTTTAAAATTTAGTAATTGTAGTTGTTTCTATTTGTTACTTTTCATTTTCTTTATTTCAACACGAACACAAAATAATGCTGTATATCATTTATTAAAAGCATGCTCTGATTTCTGAATATTTTTTGGACGTCCTAGCTTACTTATGACTTTGATCATGACAGCTGACAAGCTAAGTTTATGGAGAGAAAGCATTCAAGAAGTGAATCTACCTGCTTCATACCTATAAGCTCTTATACCTTGATTGTTTGACTAGTTACCGTACTTAATTTTGCTAGTTACTGTAACCCAGCCATAGAGTGCATTTATATTCTTAAATGTTGACAAAAGACTATTTCTAAATGCCATCACTGTATTTTGTTGCTGTAGGCCTACGGATAATACAGCAAAACCGGTCTTAGATAAAATGTCTGCTTAGCACAGCAAGATGATGAGTGATTGATTTGCAGTTCAACCTGGTTGAACATTAAGCCAAGACAACAGTTACTGACTTTGACAAGCCATTTCATTCATTTATTTTTTAAATCCACTAAAATCACTCTTACAAAATGAATGCAGTTTTGGTCATAAATTGGACAAGCCATACAATAGGACCGTAAATTCGTAGCGAGATGTGTTAATTGTTCAAACGGGACTCAAAAAAAATCAAACAGGGCTCAACATATTTCGTACATATTTAGAAGACAAAAAATAAAACCGTCCTTGGAAAAATTTGGGGCCAATTTTCATACATGAGGTGGAGATTAAAAAAGCTAGTTCAAGGCCAAAGTAGGATACACTTTAGTTTTAGGATGATCGTAGACGTTGTTTATAGCTAATGTATGGCTGGTCACTAGACAGCATCACTATTACATGAAACTTTTCCAGATCGAGCTCAAGTTTTCCAGCTTGGCCCTCTCCTCTGGGTACGGCCTTGTGATAGAAACACTGCAGTCGAGTGCATTGTTAGCAACTTGCATGCAAATGTGATTTTGTTAAATCAGCTTGCAGTTAAGAGTAATTAATCGAACGCAAACCGTAGGCGCTTAATTATTCTGAAACTACTTTTTCTGAACTTTTTTTGTCTTGTCTTGATTCTGTTGTATCCGGTACCTGGTTGATGATATTTCAAAGTAGCTGTAAACACCGCATTGCAGCGAGCTTCGCCTTCAAACAGAATCGTTCACTGCAACTAAGTGTACAGCCAACTTTAAGGTTCCAAGTACGTACCAAGATACTGCAATAACTTCTCACTAACTGCCTCTGTTATAGACTCTCTCATTCGTCTACCGCGGTTTAGCCAGTTTTTAGGCTCGAACGGCCCTGAATTAGGCCTCCACTTCATTTTCTTACCGATTTTGCGAGTCAGCGGGGTAGGAATGGTTGAAATATTATGACCCTTGCCTTTTTTTGACAGTATTTCAACGTTCTCAGCTGCCTTTATTCATAATAACCCAAACTAGGCTATGGCAATATGGTAGGCTAGCCTATTCGCCAATGCTATCATTCTCACTCCAAGATTCCGCTTTACGCATTTTCCGATGCATTATATCAATAGCAAACCATTTTCGAGTTCGTTCGAGTCCTGGGCTATCCACCAGCAAAAATACAACAAAAATATTTCAACCTAACCCACCTCGCTCCATAAGAAACAATGCATTTTGATCAGAAATTTGAACATTACTCATGCGTGACGAGAACAATTAACAATGCTAGTCGGCCATCCTTGTTAAGTATATCCCTGGTTAAATATCTTTGCAACCGCAGCCCCAAAATTAAAACAAAAAATATCAAAAATTATAGTTCAATTTTAGCTATTGTAAATCACTGGAATTGGCTGGATGATTCACCGCCTTTAATATGTCACAATCATATTGATTACCGTTGTGGTTTGTTGCAAACGCATTTTTAATTGCGAATATTTTGGAAAGTACACTAGCTAGAGAGCCGAATTTTTCGCAAAAGTTATTGAAGCTAATTATTTTCAAAATAATGATAACAAAAAACTTGCAAAAAGTCTTGATGTTATCTTCATGCAGTGAAGGGTACTACACAGGCGCGTAGCCAGAATTCGTAATGGGGGGGTGGAGCCTCCAGCCGCTGGAGGTTGGAATAGCCGCCGGAATATTATAGAATAGCCGCCGGAGCCACGGGGTCTGGGGGCAGAGCCCCCAGCGCTCGAAAATTTGGCATTTTTCTGCAAAAATAACTTCATTTTAGGGCTATTTTGATAAAAAAACAATGCCTTCAAAACGTGGCTGAGAAATTGGCAGTGCAAACATGATTAAACTGGTTGCATAATTTGGAGTTGGCTAATGGTAAAATTTTAGTTCTCTTATTTAGATGCTGGTAAATTATAAAATCGAATAGTTCAATGAAACTCACACGGAGAAATCTATTTCGTATACACCTTATAGAGAAAAATAATTGGTAGGGGGCTAATGAAAAGAGATTTGAGAGAAATGATTGGTAATTAACTAATAGTGAATAGCCCCCCCCCCCCTATTCCTTAGTTTAGAGTATATTTGTTGATGACACCTATGTTTAGCATTTTTACACTAGCGATCAAATTTGATTGCTTATTTTTGACCATTTTTCAAATTTTTTATTTATTTGTTAGTTTTATTTTTAACAAATTAGCCCCCCCTAAATATATGATTCAAAAGATGTTTTAAATCACTATTTAGTCCACTCCAGTGCATTTAACAGTCTCAAAAGTGCTAAAAACGTAGTGTTTTTCTCATTCTGCATTTTGGTCGACAGTCGATTGGGGAGGGGGCTGCACCCCCCCCCCCCCCTTTCCTGGCTACGCTACTGGTACTACTTGTGGTATCTGAAACATCTGTTAACGTGGCAAGCGTTGGATAACTATTCTAGAAAAAAAAACGGAACAATTTCTGCCAAAAAGTTGTTAAACGCGTCTAAGAGTCGAAAAATCTGCGTGCAGCGATTAAAAAAGGTTAATTGCAATTGATAATGTGCGTACTACTAGACAATGCATTAATTGCGATAATTACAAAGTGCTTACTAAAATAAAGCAAGCAACAGCTTTCTCTACGGACATGTTTTATTTTATTGCAACAGAAGTTGAAGTATCTTGGGGTTGCATTCACGAGTGACGGAAGGCAAGACGAAGAATTGGATACCCGAATTGGCAAGGTCAAATAAACTTTTGAGAGAACTTGCCAAATTCTCAAAAGTTTAGGGTTTCTTTGTAGCAAACCAAACTTTTGTAGCAAACCAAATGATACAACAAACCTAATTTATTTTTCTTTGTTTAACAGCAGTAATAAGCAGAGCAAACTGCGCAAATCTCCTGTCTCATACATTGATGGTAAATTATGTAAACTGTTGAACCGCTGCTTCTTAAAATGTCTGTTGACAAAATGGATTTTACTAGTGTACTAACAATGGCTAAATGTGACGACTTAATTATAAACAACAGGAGGCTGTTAGAGTTTCTCAACACGAGTCGATCAGAGCTAAACCATGAAACAAAAACTTGTGATCTGAATGACACATTTGACTCCTTGCTAGATAATATTAAAGAATGTCATTATATTGATTTTCCGATGAAAGAGTTTTTACCATCCACAAAACCTAATCAGACTACAATGTCTATAATCCATATAAACATAAGATCGTTAAACAAACCAGAAAATTTCGAAGCACTTCACGAATTTTTGACCTTATCACCATACTCTCCGGATATCGTGTGTGTATCGGAAACGCGGCTTAAAGGCAATCCATTAATCAATATTTCATTACCAGACTACAACTTTGTTCACTCCGATTCTGTAACAAACGCTGGCGGGGTTGCAGTATACGTTTCAACTAAATACAAATTTAAGCTGGATTGTGACCTTGAGATGAAACTAAACGGTTGTGAAGAACTTTGGCTAAATATAAAAACGAATGATAATTCTAATCAAAAATTTACAGTTGGCGTGATTTACCGACATCTAAATTATTCTAACAGTACAGCAAAAGAATTCTCTGAAGCCCTATGTAATTCCATAAATAAAATAACAAATCGAAAAGACACCTTTTACCTGCTCGGAGATTTGAACATTGATCTAACAGTGAACAAAAGAAGCTTAAGTAGCCTTGATTTTCTAAACAGCTTAATTAGTTGCGGTTCCTTGCCAATCATCACTATTCCGACCCGGGTCACAGAAACATCCGCTACTATCATCGATCATGTTATAACTAACGATTCCTCGCACGAAATAAAACCAGGTGTAATTCGATATGATGATAATCTATCGGACCACTACGTCATATATTGCAATGTAACTAATAATTCTGTAACGTCACCAAAGCAAACCTACTTCATAATCAGAGATAAGTCTACCTTTAACGCAGATTCTTATCGCGACGAAATGAATACTGCAGTTTACGACTACCTGAGTAATTTAGGGGAATTAACAGAACTCAATTTTGATCGCACATTTGATGAATTTGTGTCACTCGTTCAAAACGTAATGGAAAAGCATGCCCCTCTCAAAAGATTATCGCGCAAACAACAGAAATTGAAAAGTAAGCCATGGATTACAAAAGAGATATACGCAATGATTTGTCAAAAAAACAAGATGCATAAATCTCATTATATTTTGGGAAATGAAGATATGAAACAAGAATATAAAAGTTATTCGAATAAATTAACTAAAATTAAAACATTAGCCAAAAAAGAATATTATTCAGCAGAAATAGAAAAAAATAAAACAAATCAGCGAAAAACATGGGAACTTTTGCGAACTTTACTGCCTGGTAATTCCAAAAAAAGAAACATCTTGCCTACAACTGTAAATGTGGATAATGTTACTGTAACAGACCAGCAAAGAATTTTGGACGAATTTAACCATTTTTTCTCAAAAGTCGGAGAAAATCTCGCGAGTGAATTTAGCACGAACGACGAGGCAGCATTTGAACTATTTCTTCAAAATAGAGTAAGTCCATCGATTTTCATGGAACCACCTCGGGTGAATGAAGTAATAAACATAATAAACTCTTTAAACTTGAATAAATCTGTAGGTCATGACAACATATCGCCGTATTTTTCGCTAGTGGCTTCTGATACATTAGCTCCAGCTTTATGTTTTATCATTGACAATGCTTTTCGATTGGGAATATTTCCAACAAGTTGTAAAATAGCTAGAATTGTTCCTCTGCATAAATCTGGAAAAACTGATAACATTACTAATTATCGTCCAATATCCATATTAACATGCTTCTCTAAAATTATTGAAAAACTAATACATAAACGAATGTCAAACTTTTTTCAGAAACATTCTGTCTTGGTTACATCACAATATGGATTTCAGAATAACATGTCAACATCTCATGCTATTATGGACGTGTTGACCTCTACTTATGATCACATTGATAATAACATGTATACTGGCTTGATATTATTAGATTTTAAGAAAGCTTTTGATGCTGTCTGTCACACCACATTATTGAAAAAGCTTGAGCACTATGGAATCCGTGGCGTAGCACATAAACTATTGCACTCTTATTTGTCTGACAGACATCAGTACATAACTTCTTATGACATATGTTCTGAAAAAGTTCTCAATCGCTTTGGAGTACCTCAAGGGAATAACTTAGGGCCATTGTTGTTTTTAATATATATAAATGATATTCCAAATGCATTAACTTCACCACCGCGATTATTTGCTGATGACACGTGCTTAGTAATCCACGCTGCAAATCCACGTACTCTACAAGAAAAAATAAAAATTGAATTACTAAATGTTCATAAGTGGACAAAAGCGAACAAAATTACCCTTAATCCAAAAAAATCTTCCGCCTTGATAATTCCTCCTAAAACAACTCTTCCAGTTCCTGCAATTGATTTGATTTTCGACAACAATGTGATTACTATTAGTGATTCCGCAAAATACCTGGGCATTACAATCGATGCAAGATTAAATTTTGACGAACAAATCAATTCAATATCAAATAAAATAGCGAGGTCCATAAGTGTTTTGTCTAAACTAAAGCATGTCTTACCTTTCACTGCCTTACGAAATTTATACTATAGCATGATTCACCCACATTTACTCTATGGCATCTCAATTTGGGGAAACACGTCCGACAGATCCTTACAGCAATTGATAACCTTACAAAATAAAGCTGTCAAAATAATTTCGGGTGGCCAGTGGCGAGACCACGTTACACCTTATTACGAACAATCAAAAATATTAAAATTAAAAGATTTATATACATACGAGGTAGCAAAAATGATACATAAACACTCACGCAAACAATTACCTAGCAGTTTCAACTCATACTTTGCTACCGTGAATGCGAAACACACACGAACTACGAGATTAGCTTCGTCTGATTTTAATTTGTTTCTCCCTAGATATAGAATCAAAAAATTGCAGAGAAACTTCAAATATCAAGGAGTCAAAATCTGGAACTCGCTATCAGAAGAATTAAAAATTTTATCGTTCAATCAATTCAAAGTAAAATATAAACAAAAATTATTGTCAAAATATAAATGATAAATTGCATAATAATATTTTTGAACAAAAACTAAGCCAGAGGAAACATATTGCAATATTTTTTAAACAGTCAGTACGCCTTGAAATCTATGAATGCTAATATATAGGTGGCTGCTCGACTCGATGACCGCGAGGTCCCCTCGCAGCCTCCAGTTGCAATTCAAGTGACTGCTTTTTGAATAATATATTGCCTTGCTTACTTGTTTATTTGTGCCTTAATTGCATTTGTCTTGAATTGTACATAAATGTTATGTTATGTTATCTACACGAGGACGGTGGTCGCTCAAAGGGCTGTCAACGATAAATTATCAGAGGTTTGTCAAAAATCAGCTCTATATTTTGGTGCAATCACAAACACGAAAAATACGTTTATGTAAAGTATAGGATTACAAATGAGCTATCGCGACGCGTTTCGACCTTGCTCAAGGCTCTCATCAGGCAAAAAACAAAACATAACTAGATGGGAGTTTGCCAGCAAACCCAGTGAACGACCGACGCATAGCTAATGCTGTGGTGCTCAAAAGTACTTTTTGTCTACAGTCAAATCAGCAATTATTCAAAAATATCTGATTATGGAACTTTCAGAAAAGTAGAGTCAAAATATTTGTCAGTTAAATATCTCCTGATATCATAAAACACTGGTACCCTAGCTTGGGCCGTTCAAAAAATTGATTTTGGGGGGTCCATTTGGTGGGGTGGCACCCCCAAACTATCTCAAAATATTTGTATGTTAAATATCTACTGATAGCAAAACAAACTAGCATTCTACCTTGAGCCGTTCAAAAAATTGATTTTTGGGGGCCCCATTTTGGAGGGTTTCTGCGAGAGTTGCCCAAAAACATTTCGGGAGAAAAAATTGCGTTTGCAGTTCAACAACTTTACACAAAAATTATATTTCATTGTTTCGTGGTTAAGGAGAAGAGCGTACAAAAATTAGGAAAAAAAACTCATCGCGGCCAAACGTGGGTTGGTTGGGATGAAAGGGTGTTTTAAGACGTACAACCATATGAAATATTTTTTGCCGTACTTAAGCCGTTTTTGCCTGAGACCGCTTTTTACGCCAAACTTTCGGGCCGGTTTTCGGGTTCTAACACCAAAGTCACGTGACCTATTGCCTCGAAATTTGGTACAAACATATAACTCATTGATCTCAAACTACTGTCAAAATTTCATGTAGCTAGTCCAAACTGTTCTCGAGTTATAGGCAAAAGTCTGAAATTTCGCACTCGTAGTTGGGTCATTCTATTATAATACAGGCAGTCAATGTAACCCACCCTCTTAGAATTTTTTTGTTTTTGAATATGTTGCAGTCCTAAGTGAGAGATGAAGATTAATGTTGGTTTCATCAAAATCCATCAAGCGGTTTACGAGATATCAGCGTTAACATTTTTGCCACTAGAGGCGCTAATTTTTATTTTGAAAACTAAAAAAGTGGTTAAAATCATCATTTTTTGGGCTACATTGACAAACAAAATATGCATTCTTATGGTTTTGGGGACAAGGAATTCATATTTTCACTCAAAATGGTGAAAAAACCAAAGAAAATCCCTCTAATTAGAGACTGAAATTTTTGGGGGTCCTCCACTTTGACGCCTCATATCTAAAATCTGCAAAACAATTTTTTCCCCCCACCAATGTCAAAAGACTAAGAAAAGCTAACTGCTTCATGTGGAATAATAAAATTAAAGGTGTTCTCTTGCATACTTCAGTAATTGACGGTTAAATTCAGTCAAAAATGTGAAATTTTTTTCTCAAAAATATTTAAACATATCATTGTGAAACAATACAAAGTGATGTCATAGTGAATGTTCTAGAATAAAGTCATTGTAAAACTATACAAAGTGATGTCATAGTGAATGTTCTAGAATAAAGTTTTATCTGCTCAATCTTGTTAAGATTGGCCTTTTTGAGTTGAGAATTTACTTTGTTGCATGGTGAACGTATTAAAGCCAACAGACAGAGCTAATATTAAACTGACAATAAGCATAAATTTTGCGAAGTTAAATCTAAAGCTTTTTATTAGCAGAAGATCAATCACAGAAACTTGTTAGCTATCTTGAACAAAATTATCCACACATTAAACACATTGAGTACTTTTCAGATGGTTGCGTTGGACAATACAAAAACTTCAAAAACCTATCGAATTTAGCTTTTCAGATGGTTGCGTTGGACAATACAAAAACTTCAAAAACCTATCGAATTTAGCTTATCATCGAACGGAATTTGGGCTTTCAGCAAACTGGAATTTCTTTGCTACAAGCCATGAGAAGTTGTCATGTGATGGGCTTGGTGGTGCAATTAAAAGAAAATTAGTCCATCGAAGTTGGGCTCAACCATATCAAAACCAAATTCTAACAGCTAAAAATGCTTTTAATTTTTGCAAAACAGCTATGCCTAACATTTTCTTCTACTTTTTATCCAAAGAAAATATTTTTAAAGTTTGCCAAGTCTTAACTGAAAGATATGTTCAAGGTCACACCATACCAGGCACCAGAAGCTACCATGTTTTTTCTTCAGAAGCAATTGTAAACATCAAGTTAATATCACAGCAGAGGATGATTGGTATGCCGGTTGCTACAAGTTTTTTGATAGTCTGCAGCAAAATATAATGGTCAATGTTGGTGACTATATTGCTGTAAAATATGATAATTCTTGGTGGATTGGCGTCATTTTAAAAGCAGCACCGGAAGATGAACTGTTAGTGAAGTTTATGCACCCAAGTGGGCCATGGCAAACTTTTTACTGGCCAAAGCATGATGACATTTTACACGTCCCAAAAGCTGATGTTTTATCACAAATTTCTACCCCGAACATCAGCAGATATACTTGTGTTTATCAGATCACTGATGAGGAGTTTAAATTTTTGTCAAAGATAGATCTGTAATTGCCAAAGACAGTGGTCTTCAATTTTTTTACTGACTTGCAGAATGCAGACAAGTAAAAATAAAATCTGATTATGGCAGTAAACATGGTATTGAATAGAATGTTAACCATCTTCATTATTAATCTGTTGATGAGTATTTGCTGATGTTGTATATAACGTTAATTATGCATTGATTTGACATGAGCTAAGAAGCATATCATGGCTAAAGTATGCCAAAACAATCCCGAATTAGAGCCAAAGTGGGGTTTTGATGGAATGATGCTTTGGAATGTTTTGTGTTTTTTTATGTATCGGTACATCACAATATAAATCTCCCATGGGAACCTCTGGTTCAAAACAATTTTTTTAGGTTTGTTGTTTTATCAAGATGTTTATCGGTCACCTTTTATACCACACATGAAAGGAATTTTGCATGCGGCAATCACAAATTTAGGTTGCGTTTTTATTTTATGATATTTTGTAAGTCTTAATGTTTGATCCAGTTCAAAAACTTACCGTCAAGCGGGGCGATTTTGAACGCCGGGGTGACTTTGAACATTTCAGTAAAACAAACTTTGTTTTCAATTAAATACTTTTCAAGACCAATAGCGGTCTCTTACTAGGTCAGTGTTTGAACTTTGACAGATTTTTTTCTTTTTTGCCCGACTAGCACAAGGTCACGTGACTATGATGTCATCATTTAAACAAAATTATTCTCAAAAATAGGGCGGTTCATTACACCATTAATATTGACATGTAGATCCCCGAGTCAGGTGAATTAACAATAGACGATTGCAGACTCGAACCCATGACGATGTGATCGATCGGCAGTTTACTGCCCTCACCACTCGGCCACGTTTTTTTTTGCATTTTTAAGGTGGAGTGCCAATTTTAAAAAAATTGGTCGCGGAGTCTGACTTTAATTAATCTTCTAAACCGTAATGATAGTTGGTAGTAGAATGAGCAACTATTTTTGCTCTATGGGAATATCAAAATATGTGATTAGGCTACGCTTATCCAGGTTATTGAGCAATATGACAATTGGTTCAAACTTTTTGTCGAAGTGTATTTTTGTTTCGCAGTATTTTAGAGCGGAGTGTTGCTGTAAAATTTCGGAGTCGAATTAGAGCCGGAGTCAGTTAAAAAATTTTGTAGTGGAAAAATTAGCCACTTCGCAGTGCTCTAATTCAAAGACATTCCAGACGAAGGCAACTTTGCGCTTGTAAGTGAAAGTATAAGTGCGTGTTGGTAGGTAGTTAAAAGTCGCCCCAGAAAACGGGGCGACTTTGTACGCTTTTTGAGATAGAATATATGGCTTATGAGAGCAAAATATTTTTTTAATTATGACAGTTCCAGTTGCTGAGGTCATAAGTGTTACGTTCAGCCTATAAGCACTTTTCTTGCTTAAACCTGGCAGAAGTGACAAGAAAAATGATTCAAAAATGTTCAAAGTCACCCCAGTGGACGGTAAGTTTTCTTGTATATCTTGAATATTCTATTACTGTACAATATTCCACAAGCATAGCAGTGACTGGGCTTGGATGTTGGTTAAAGCATGCATAGGCTATCTACCATTCAATCACTTAGTTCCACAAAACTTCATTTAGCAGTTAAAGTTGCAGGGCTTCAAATTCTGCATACCTCTTCAGTCTAATTTAAGCATTGCTTCTGATAAAACTAGAGTCGAATCCAGAACGTTATGGTACAGTGACCATTATTTTAAAGCATTAACTTTACTACAAAAGTCTATGATATGCTTTTCGGTGATCCATTACACTATTCTGTAATGATAACATACACAAACGTTTAAAACTAAGTGACAAATAACTACTGATTACGGATAAATTGCATTGCGTTGAAATGACATTCCATATGCTAATTGTTATGCGCTAATGGTAATGTTGCTTAGATTCCAGTATACGACGTTAATGTGCTTATATTCTTTAGACAGTAGCCTAAGTATAATTGGGAATCAGTATCGACTGTCAACCCTTAAAATTACAGAATAAAACTCGCAATGCTTCAATCTCTGCGTGTTATATCAAAAACTGCTTCAGCTATGGCATAACTACTCATTAAACAAACACTAATTGCTAACATGAAATTTTTTTGCAAAACTAAAATATTACGTATCTACATATGTTTTTTAAAAAAATATGCAACAGAACACCTTTAAATTTATTGTCAGTTTAATATTTGCTTATTGTCAGTTTAATATTAGCTCTGTCTGTTGGCTTTAATGCGTTCACCATGCAACAAAGTAAATTCTCAACTCAAAAAGGCCAATCTTAACAAGATTGAGCAGATAAAACTTTATTCTAGAACATTCACTATGACATCACTTTGTATTGTTTTACAATGACTTTATTCTAGAACATTCACTATGACATCACTTTGTATTGTTTCACAATGATATGTTTAAATATTTTTGAGAAAAAAATTTCACATTTTTGACTGAATTTAACCGTCAATTACTGAAGTATGCAAGAGAACACCTTTAATTTTATTATTCCACATGAAGCAGTTAGCTTTTCTTAGTCTTTTGACATTGGTGGGGGGAAAAATTTTTTTTGCAGATTTTAGATATGAGGCGTCAAAGTGGAGGACCCCCAAAAATTTCAGTCTCTAATTAGAGGGATTTTCTTTGGTTTTTTCACCATTTTGAGTGAAAATATGAATTCCTTGTCCCCAAAACCATAAGAATGCATATTTTGTTTGTCAATGTAGCCCAAAAAATGATGATTTTAACCACTTTTTTAGTTTTCAAAATAAAAATTAGCGCCTCTAGTGGCAAAAATGTTAACGCTGATATCTCGTAAACCGCTTGATGGATTTTGATGAAACCAACATTAATCTTCATCTCTCACTTAGGACTGCAACATATTCAAAAACAAAAAAATTCTAAGAGGGTGGGTTACAAAATTTTAAAATTTTGCCTGCATTATAATAGAATGACCCAGTTGGAAAATGGCCGAGTGAAAACAAAGGAACACGTGACGCGAGCGTCGGTCGTTCCAACTATACAAGGCTATGAACATAATATAGTGTGCTCACTGCTTGCATGCAACGCTGCATCAGTGCTTTTTAGCCCAACCCTTTACTTTACTGTAATTACTTAAACTTGCCCGTAATTGGAATTGAACTGCAGGTTTGATGTAATTACTTATGCGCTTGTACAATTTTCCATTGCTGTGCTTACCTGGCTTTTTGGAGACTTGCCTAGTTATGTTTTGTTTATCGCTTGATGAGAGCCTTGAGCAAGGTCGAAACGCGTCGCGATAGCTCATTTGCTATTCTATAATTTATATTAAAGTATTTTTTGTGTTTTTAAATATGGAGCTGATTTTTGACAAACCTCTGATAATAAATTTATCGAACTGGCAAGGATAGTGCAGCAATGCGAGCTTTGCACTATTCGGTTGTCATGAACAAGAATTGTCAAAAAAGGCATAACTCTCAATTTTCAAAACAGTTTTTGTCCCTATTCTCACTTATGGTCATGAATCTTGAGTAATGATTGGAGGAAACGAAAGGCGAAGGTAGTTCCAATCTAATGCCTGGAGCTCATCAACGGTACCTAAACTGATTTGACGAATCTTCGGCTGATTGTCAGGCTCAACTTTAGCGATAACCAAATAGCAACTGTAACTGAACTGCAGAATCTTAGTTTCCCACATTCGACTTCAAACTTCAATTTCAGTATTATGTTATTTTCAGCTTCAGAAAAATCAATTACTGTACACATCAATTCAGCAATCCGCAGCCTGACTGCAGGCAACTTGTAAAAGGAAAAATGAAGGCAAAATGTGCACTAGCCGCAGACTACGAAAACAACAATTATTATGTCATAGCAATCAATTATATCAAACGGCCGGTTTAAAAAATTACTACGATGGGGTTACGAAAAACGAAAAAAAGAGTGTAGAGTTCGGACCAATGATCGAAAGAGTGCGATCACTGGTGCAAGCGTCCAAAATGAGGTTTTTAGCTCTTGAGATTCGAAAATCTCGTAACATCTAGCCGTTACTTCTTCGAATTGAAAGACCTCACCTTAGATGGTTAGGCCATGTAAGTAGAATGGCTTAGGAAAGACTTCCCAAGCAAGCTTTATTGGCCAAAGAAATAGGAGAAGACCAGTTGGACGACATAGAACTAGATGGACCAATTACATTGAGGATTTTGGATGGAATCGCTTGGGACTTAAAGGCAGTGAATCATTCAGCCAATTTCGGTGGTTTACAATAGCTAAAATTGAACTATAATTTTTGATATTTTTTTGTTTTAATTTTGGGGCTGCAATTGCAAAAATATTCAACAAATACAAAAAGACATCCCCCGAAAAAAGTTTTTAGAAACTCTGAGTTTTGTTCTTCCAGCCAAAACCACAGTTGATTCAACAAATACAAAAAGATATCCCCCGAAAAAAAGTTTTTGGAAATTCTAAGTTTTGTTTTTCCCGCCAAAACCACAGTAGGCCTAGGCCTAATAGTTTAGAGAACTGTGGTTCTGGCGGGAACAACAAAACTCAAAGTTTCCAAAAACTTTTTTCGGGGGATATCTTTTTGTGTTTGTTGAATATTTTTGCAACCGCAGCCCAAAAATCAAAACAAAAAATATCAAAAATTATAGTTCAATTTTAACTATTGTAAACCACCGGAGCTGGGTGGATGATTCACCGCCTTTAACTCAAGCGAAATGATGGATGTGACGGAAGACCGTGAAGTGTACCGGCTTAATCTCGAGCTGCTGCCCTCGCAACCCTCACGAAAAGCGGGCAATGAAGAAAGAAAAGAAGAAGCAACAAAAGCGGTCCTAAATTGCGTCTCTAAATAACCTTGTTTGAAGTAGTGTAATACGCTGTATTTTGTTAACTTGCCCATCGGGCAAGTTCAGTCGAAAAATAATTCGCCCGTGGCGATTTCAGTTTGCCTCAGGCAAGCGGGCAGGCGTTAATTTCGAACCCTGAAACCTGCCCGAAGATTTGATGTAATGCTCAAGCAACCAAATTATTTGACCAACTACTGACAGGTGTACAGCGATTACAAGAATCAAAATAAACACAATGCTAAAAAAGGTTAACACATTTGGGATATGCAAAGCCTTAAATTTACTACAGCAGTTTCAAAAACTCGCCAAAAATTCAGGCAAAGCAGTTTTAACAATTTGAGCTCAAAGATATTTCGATTTTCGCAATATTTACAACTTTACATTTTTTTATATACAGCAGAATTCATCAGTTTGCTCAATTCGTCACATTTTCGTTAGTCCCGGCAAAATCCTTTTCTTTTACGAGGATTCCGGTTCGACTCCTTAACCGTCGTCAAATTTGTCACTTCGCTCAGTTTGTCACCTCTTTGTATCCGCGAGAAAGTTTTTGTTGGGCTTATTCGTCATTTGCAGATTTGATTCAATATTCAAGCGATATTCACAGCTTTGTTTGTTGCTTCACGATGGACTGATTCACGTAATCTTAGTGTGGTTTGTTCAACACGTGTGCGATCTCAAACAAGCAAAGAGTCCTTGTCGAATTAATAGTCTACAAGGAAATCTCGTTGCAGCGACACAAAAGGCGAGTGCAAGGAGCGTTTTAACTACAGAACATTAACTACCCGCTGAGACTCTAGAAGAGTTTAAACGGAGTACAGTAATTATACATTAAGAGTAAAAAAAAGAACAACTACGGTTTAACAGCTAAGATTAAGAGTTAACGGTCAGGGCTGGAGTACTCGAGCACCAATTTTGGTGTACTCCTACTCGAGTGCCTAAGTACTCGGTACTCGCACGAAAAATTGGTCTAGTACATTGTTGCAATCAAAGGTAGCAAGTAGCTAGATTAGGTTGTCGAAGAGTTTGACAAGTTTTCGCGTGAAGGGTAGCAGCATGTTTTTGACTCTGTTGCTTAGTGGCGACAAAGGTCTTCAAAATATCCCGCTCTTGGGCTGTTAGCTAAATGTGTACTTTGCGTTCCAGTCACAAGCGCTCCTGCGGAAAGCGTATTCAGCCAAGGCGGGATAATAGTACGCCCTCACAAATCAAGCACGCCATCTTTAAAGAGTGCAAATTTTAACTGTCCTAAATGCAACGAGCATATTTTTGATGCGTGAGAGTTGAATTAAAGCACTTTTTGTCAGCTAGTCACAAAAAAAACACTGCTTTATATTAATGTTTTTCTCATGTTTGTAGGCGGCCGGACGAATTTTCAAGTAAAGGCATTAACGCTCATGATTCACAGAAACGCATGATTAGTACTGGAGTTTTGATAAAAAATACGCTCTCATTAAGTACTTTTTTTCTTTATCTTTTATTCAATCCCGAAAGATAGGCTTTTTATTTGCTGGGCCTTCATATTTCGTGCATTTCCACTACGCCATAACAGGTGAACCAGTGAGCTACAAAAGCAACTGTTTCCTTATGCAGTAATTGATATTTATTTGAACACGCAAAAACATGGCACAAAGATTTCAAAATTTAGAAATTTAGAAAACTAGATTTAGAAATAAAGATTTAGAAATCTTCATGCCATGTTTTTGCGTGTTCAAATAAATATCAATTACTGCGTAAGGAAACAGTTGCTTTTGTAGCTCACTAGTTCAACTGTTTTAAGCGCCAAAATAACAAAAAAAAGCAATAGAATTCCTTCGATTCTTTTGCCGTTGCCCACTCCGCAGGCAAATGTAACTAGTACGGGCGATAAAAAATGGGCTTTTCTTTTTGACTTGGCCGATGTTTTAAACATAGTTCTTGGATAACTGGGTCAAAAATTGTATCCTCCTCTTGCATTTTAATACTCTAGCTGCCAGTGACGAAATAACTTTTCAGCATAGGTGGGCACGTTTATGCAAAACGTTAGCTTCGTTAAACACTAGTCCGTTAACAAACTTCACACCTCCGTTAACGTTAATCCGTTATTTTCCGCTATAATTAACGGAAGTTAATAAAGTCCGTCATTTTGTTAACATTTTGCGTGTAATTTACATTTCTTTTTATTCACTCGCTTCTAAAACACGTATTGATGCTGTTGAGCTGATTGTTATTGCTGTGGTGGTCTTTTTTGTGTTTTGGAAGTTACATTTTACAGTCTAATATAATTTCAAGATAAAAATAAGTTCAAATGCACTAACGAAACTGCGATCGGAAAATCTTTGGAAATTGTGAACAGCGATAATTACACTTAAGAGGCTGCAGGTTATTACTTGCCACAAAAAGAGTACTTTTCTTCCCTCTCTTGCATGAAACTCGTGTTAATACGCAACAAGTTTTACCAGTGCAAACTGGTTTGTTCCGGTACGATAAATAAATGTTGGAAGATATTAACGATAAAAACCTTAATGGAAGTTAACAGAATTTAATTTAGTCCGTTAACATGAAACAACTTTTTAACGGATTAACGAATTAATGAAAAAGTTAGCTTCGTTATTAACGGACTTGTGCCCACCTATGCTTTTCAGAATGACAAAATTTATCAACGCTTCTTCCTTGACGCACTGCCATTTCTACATCGGTAGTAAAATAACTACTGAATATTGAGTATTATGACGTAGGGAGAAAAAGCTACATTTTTGCTTCTTCGTTCAACTTAAAAATACAAGGGTACGAGAAGATATTTGCCATTCGTTTTGAGCCCTCAAGTAAAATACTGAAGTTTTATTTTATTTCATCAACGCAAGTTCATGCAATCAAAGCTTATCGGATAGAAAACAATGCGTTTATCTTGCTGGAGGGCGAATGCTTTCCGCTAGCTTTGCCTTTCTTTTTCTCTTCTTCTGTCACAGCGAAGCAATTCCACAACCGCAAGGTCTCGTCGGCAGCCCCCGAGCACACCGTCTGCCCGTCTGGGCTAAGTGCAAGGTAGAGAACCTAAACCAAAAAATTATTATAAGTTATATATAATAATATATGCATCCGAAATTTTTTGGTAATCTTGATCAGTTTCTCAATGCAGAGCTCAGCTGAATTTAATCACAACTTTGGCAAGGCGCTACAAATAACCAAAGTCTTTAGAATAAATCCTTATTTCTTACCCTTCCGGTGTGCCCGACCAAATCTTGCATCCACTGCACGGACGGATATGACCATACAGTGAGTTGATTGTGTGCGTAACCATGACATGACACCAACTCCTTGTAATGTGTTGACCATTTTACGTCACACACCTGAAAAACAAATGTCGCGGTATTTTGTGGATGTAGCAGTTGGGGCTATTTATCCGGTTTGCGCCAACCGGCTTCAAAATTTGGAGAACCGGTTACAAATCCAGTTCCTACAAAAACTGAAACGACTGGGTGCAGAGTCAGATTGCAAAGCATTTTATGAAGTGATGTTGCAGAGATTAGAATTTGTTAGAGGCACTGTAAGATTTGAACGAACCAAGAAGTGAAAAATACTTCAACGGACTCAAGAAAATTTTGTGATAATGTGAAAGTCTCGGAGAGGTAGTGCAGAATGTGACTTAACAATGGAACTCGGTTTCTAATTAATTCACCACGTAACAGACATTCAATGAATGTTACAAGCTAGATTGAACTTAGCTCGAAGTCTTTAAAATGTGGCCAAGTCGAGATTAACCAAAAACGTAACAGGGTGAAAGCAAATCTTTGAACCACTGCAAGATCTGACCGGGAAGCGGTTTTGAAACGCAGTTGAGGTATTAATTTGATTAACCGGCCAGTTAGTCGAGCGGTAACGGGTTCCTCCCAAGATCGTGAAGTCTGCGCTTAAAATTTCATGCTAGTCAAATTGGACTAAGTGTTGCAAACGGCTCTTCACCGCTGCAAAATTTCTTCGAAAGGAGCTGTGTTGCCCGTGCGCAATGACGCGGAGATGGGGCCCAGCAAACTCGTTACACGCTTTGGCGTAATACAGCAAGTATAATAAAAGATTTGAATATTTTGATTGACAGTAGGGCACACCAAAATTCCACTTTTTTTCCAAACATGGGCATCAGTATTGCAATCCGTGAGGATGTCCGAAAAAACGCTTCTGTGAAAAAATCAGGGAGTTTCGTGAAGTATTCGCGCTGCAACAGCACTTTTTAGTTTTAGGGGGGTATTTTCTTGAAATTTGGGGGTGCCAATATCTAAAAAGTGCTATATTTTTATTTTTACGTAAAAAAATCGTTTTTACACGTGATTATATTTACGTGCCAAGGTTGACTTATCAATCTAAGCATAATTTGCCGATACTGCTGCTTAACAAGGACTTTTTTGGGGTAATTTTTCTCATTTTAGAGCAATTTTTGAACAAAATTTCAGGTATTTTTCTAAGTTTCAGCCATTTTTTGAGCATGAATGTACTGAACATGTTAATACTACACTTTGTGAGAAAGGTGTTTTAGGGCAAACTTTGTTTTAGAGCCTGAACACCACGTCAAGGTGTTACCCGTCGTTCAGGTTCCTCTGCTTTTTATCCCGGAATGGGCCCTTTTCCTGCATGTCATAAAGGGAACGATCACGGTTGGGAATGATAAGTTCAGTGTGTTTTGGCCAAAGTGGATTTACGAAAATCTGGGTAGAGCTTTTGTGTGTCTTCTACACAGTGTAGTAGCATCCTCCTTTGTTCCTCATCATCCGTCAAAACGTCCTTGAACTCCTCCATCAGTCTCACTCCTCTTTCCGCCACATCATTCACAACTTTGAGGTCATTAATCAGCATTTTTAATTTCTTATACTCATCGAAATCGCACCATTTATCCCGTGAATACGTTAGAAAGCGAATGTCTTGTAAGGAGAGGTTCAGTCGCAGGAAAATGATCACCGATCGCTCGCTCACAAGGTCAGAGTCACAAGTGTCAAAGGATAAGTTGAGAAATTGAGGATTCTACGAGATTAGAGGGGCAGTTGGATTTTGGACAAAAGATACATGTTTTTGATAGCTTTTATAAATGCTGAAAGCCAACTTTTCATATTCGATGTCGGGCAGTTGCTGAAAGCACAATGCCAGTAGTATTAACTCAGCTGTTAAATACCACCTATGTCTCAAAAAGGCATGTCTGGCAGCTTTAGCAACTTCTTCATCAACGCTAGAGTAGTTCATCATGGCTCGATGGAACTCCAAGTCGTTCACAGCTGCTTCCGAAGCTAAAGGGCACTGCAACCAATATGGAGCATAGAAGATGGACACAAAGTTACAGAACCGCCTCAATCCATTGACAAGAGTAGCATCTACATCCAGTTGACTGCGGCGAAGATACATCTTAAATGCATAAATTGGTGTCGACATCCACCGCGCACGATGTTGTGTTCTTGGGCAAGTTACTAACACTTTGCTGTTCGAGGTAAAACAAACTCAGCTTCAGTAATTCATCAAAGTCATCTCTGGGTAAGTAGGTGCTTTCGTCAGAGCACAGATGTTGAAGACTCTCTTATGCCTTAAGTTTGAAACTGTCCAGTGGTCCTAAATTGGTAAGGTCAGACTGGTCAATTGAAGATAAATTTAGCGTTGGCCATTTTGATTTCAAAATGTCAAAAAATTCTACTTGGGGCTACTTGAAGAACCTAATATTACTTTGAAGACATCTCCCAGAATGACTTCCGGCATATGGTGACGGCATGATGTCCACAATAATGGGTGGCCTATAAGAGCTTTCAATAGAATACATGCTCCAGCGAATTTCCCGGTGTTGGATGCAGTTGTGTCGAAACACATTGCAACACATCGCTGCTCCATGCTCCATTCATCCACCATATTTTTGACTGCCTTCGCTTGATTTAAACCAGTTCCGCTATCAAGATCTGTAATGCCCAATAACTTCACCAGTTTCCCGTTTGTAGAACTGGCCAAAACAGCTACATGCTCCTTGTGAGTATAGGCTTTTCCGCATTTCAATAACTTTTCGTCCCAGTGAATTGTGAAGTAATTGATCATCCAACCCGGCCAAAAAATTTTCCTTTACTGACTCGAACTTCAAGGAACGAAGCTTCTTACGTCCTCTTAAAGTACTCATTTGGCTAAGCACAAAATCTTTTACGCATCCTTGACTTTCTCTGATGATTGATGCGATGATGTCATTCAGAGCATTACTCGAAATCTTATGTCGGTCTGCAGTCATCACCACCTGCGACGTTGATGCAATATTCCGTGGCACGTGCAGCAGAATCCGGTCCGGATTCTTCCGTTGCTTAGAAGGAGGCTCACAGAAATCTTCACCCGTTTGTTCCTCAACTGACCCATCGCTTTCTTTACCCCCCAAAACCATTGTGAGCATTTCTTTCTCCTCTTTTGCCTGGTCCTGCCGTCTCTTGTGGTTTTCTCCGCGTATCTTCTTTCGCTCCAAACGAGCCAATAATTTGGTGTCCCTGTTACCAAACGTCGACTTTCTTTCCATTCTTTGATCCTGCACAAATTTCCAATTGTCTTCACACAGTCTAAACTTAATATCCGGCTTAACAATATCAAAAAGAGATTCTAACTTTTCCTTGAAATTTTTGGAAGCCTTAGAATGTTCTTCAGAACTCCTTTTTCCCCAAGCTTGCGTTGTCCTGTATTCTTCCCAAAGCGTATTGATTCTGGTCTTGATAGAATTTACACTTAGGTAGCAAGTGTATCCAGGAGTAAAACCCTCTGCAACTTTTTGCCACTAGAGAACAACTTCGTCGCAAGTCCTCCGATTGATTGATTTCTGTTTGCTTAATTTGTCACATTTAAAATGATACAAAAATCTCTGCATCTTCTCCAAATTCGTGGGTAATTTCAAAGAGGAGAGCCTATCTATTGCCTTGCCAATAAGAGGAAATGCTACATCTGTAGATCTTGTTGAGACCATCTTTTTGTTCCCCAGCTTAAACAAACTTAATACTAATGCTTTGCAACTGCACTGATGCTTTAATGAAAATACTTTGCAACACTACACGTGGTATATGGCAACGTCATAATTCAATATTGTGATCCAATAACCTTAATTGTTTTTAAGATTAATTGAGATAAAGGAAGTGTAGAATTATTTTTTTGTCACACAGCTAGATATCTGGTGTCACTGTCAACATATTGAGGTCAAACCTATTCACATTTAGTCCAAACTATTAACTGAACATCATAACTTATTCTCACTATTCACCTCAAAGTTGTGAATGATGTGGCGGAAAGAGGAGTGAGACTGATGGAGGAGTTCAAGGACGTTTTGACGGATGATGAGGAACAAAGGAGGATGCTACTACACTGTGTAGAAGACACACAAAAGCTCTACCCAGATTTTCGTAAATCCACTTTGGCCAAAACACACTGAACTTATCATTCCCAACCGTGATCGTTCCCTTTATGACATGCAGGAAAAGGGCCCATTCCGGGATAAAAAGCAGAGGAACCTGAACGACGGGCAACACCTTGACGTGGTGTTCAGGCTCTAAAACAAAGTTTGCCCTAAAACACCTTTCTCACAAAGTGTAGTATTAACATGTTCAGTACATTCATGCTCAAAAAATGGCTGAAACTTAGAAAAATACCTGAAATTTTGTTCAAAAATTGCTCTAAAATGAGAAAAATTACCCCAAAAAAGTCCTTGTTAAGCAGCAGTATCGGCAAATTATGCTTAGATTGATAAGTCAACCTTGGCACGTAAATATAATCACGTGTAAAAACGATTTTTTTACGTAAAAATAAAAATATAGCACTTTTTAGATATTGGCACCCCCAAATTTCAAGAAAATACCCCCCTAAAACTAAAAAGTGCTGTTGCAGCGCGAATACTTCACGAAACTCCCTGATTTTTTCACAGAAGCGTTTTTTCGGACATCCTCACGGATTGCAATACTGATGCCCATGTTTGGAAAAAAAAGTGGAATTTTGGTGTGCCCTAATTGACACAGTTCTAATTTTAATTGACACAATACTGTAGCAGATTAGCTGCGCGCCTAAATTGAAGTGATAAATTCAAAGCTAACGCCTCAACAATTGTAAAATGTTAATTCTAAAAGCTATTTAGGTTAGTTGCCAACAAAATACGTTAGCTTTACAAATACAGTAGACCAAAGAAGACACTAAAAATGAAAAAACAAGCTTCCTTCCTCCATGCTGAAAATTCAACTTCTCTCACGTTACCTGTGAAGAATCCCAGCAGTACTAAGACTCAACCCCAGACATGACTGTAGTCAGATCATTCGCTGCGATTCACAGGCGGCCTGGAGTTTTGGGTCACAAAAAGGTGAACATTTAAACAAGGTGGGTGGTCAAAAACAGCGATAGTAAAAATTCTCCGAGATCGGTTTAAGTGGTAGTTTATTCGACAACGCACATATTTAAGAAAAGTAAATCGCACACAACGTCAGTAAATAATTCCAAGCATCGAAAAAATCTTTTGGTTTTCTGAGTCAAGGTTCCCCTTTTAAACACTTTACGCATAACAGATAAGGCCGAAAACTTAGCTAACATACAATCAACAGAACAGCACGATTTAATTTCATTAAATTCAAAAAAGGTTTATCAAAATTATAAAAATTAAAACAAACCTGAGATTTGGTGTCCACAGCTTTGATGCACCCTCCACTGTGCGCATTCCAGAAGCGTAGATAGCGATCACCACTGCCGCCTCCCGACACTAGAAGATTTGACTGCCACGGGCACCATGCCAAGGCCTACATAAATAAATACAGCGCATAAGTCCGCCCGACCGTTGCTAGATGTCAAAGATGGTTGAAGAGTAATGAAAAAACCACCAAATTTCCGTGCAGTCAAAACCATAAGAATTTGAATCGAGTTTCACCAAACTCTTGAACGTAGGCATTTACAGCTTCTTTCTTTGCCGTTCAGCAACTCCGGATTGCATTTCCCGAAGTGAGCCCTTTCTTCTGATCTATCACAGCGTTTTATCGAACACATGCGCGCAGCTTCTCGTGAGCTCGCTTTACCATTATCCTCGAGAAACGACACTATCAATTTAACAAACGACGAATTAAACATAAAATAGAAAAGGATTGCAACTATCACGTAGTAAATATAAGCTACCTCAAAATGCAGGCTTCAAAAGCAATGAACTCTTGAAACAGGTGCAAAGTGAATCGAAGATAGTTAGATTTCTACCTAAGTCTTGTGGCTAACTCAACTCTAGTGTTGTACAATAAGTCATTTGGCAAATTTGGGCAATAAAATTTGCGAATTTTTTTTTTGCAAACTCATTATCCAGAATTCTTTTCACAACTTTCTCGCGGTTCACCTTGTATAAGAGTTGGTGGAATTAAATAGAAAGTTACTTTGTTGAAATACGAGATGTCAACTCGTATGTATCGGACCATCTATGTTGCGGAGCTAGTGCCAGATACATATGGTCAAATTGAACTCCACCAACCTTAACAGCAGCTTGGTGATCGCTAAAACTGAATAGCGGCTTCTCATCCATCCCATTGTAAACGTTGACGAGATTGTCGTTTCCGCCAGTCGCTACATACTTCCCATCTTTCGACCATTCCAGCCCACATACCTCCTATACAAAATAGTAATTCATTGCATACGTGTGAACCACAAGCTCGGTGAGCACTGCGTTTGTAAACTCTTTTCCAAACGACACATCGCCAGTTTGGGAATCTAACCGGAAGCCAGTAATCTTTTGGTCACTACCCAGTACTCATATGCTTATCCAACCAAGCAGCGGCACGGCAATCGAGAACAGTGGTATCCATATACTTTACAGGCGAAGGTAGCTCAGTTGCTTGAGTGGCGGGCTAAGGCAGGTCGAAAGATTCCAAGCTCCCTGTTCGATTATATTGAGAAAGTCACTTAACGCTTATTTTTCCTTGTCACCAAACAGTCTTGCCCGTGGTGGTGATGTAGCCTGACCAGATGTAAAACTGATCATCAAAAGGGCATCTTTGTTGGTGTGCTTAGAATGCCGTGAAGTGCTGATCAATAAAACAGTATACTATGCTATCTATCTCTAACTCAAATAGTAAAAGGTCATTATTTATAAGATTTTGGGGGGTTGATAGAAGGGCTGCGAACTCGATCAATTTTTATTCGAGTTCGGCCTATTTTTGCAAGTCCGAGTTCTCTAATTTCATTTTTTTGAGTTCAAATTCGGCAAAAATATCAAGTTCTTCGAGTTCAGGCTGACAAAAATACTAAGTTTACTTTTCGACTTAATCGCTTTCTTTTTCTAGTCATGCTGTTTTTCTAGGTCGCAGCGGCATAAACAAATGAACACAATCTCAATTTATCTGGCTTGATCAACAAAAAATATTTCTTTCGACACATTGTTAATCTTTAAGTTTCTTTTCAATAAACTCGGTTTTATTTATTCGAATTCGAGTTCGGCAAAAAGATCGAATTTTTTCCAGTTCGCAGCCTTGGTTAATTAAAGTTGGTTCTACTGCAGCTATTGCTGATCAGTGATTTGCTGATAAAACAATTGCTACTGAAACGGTAAACGTTGGTTTAATTCTACGTCAAATCACACCAAAGATTGTTAAAATGGTGCTCACAACTTTCCTTCTTGACATACCAGAGTCGATACTCAATACAACTGAAGAGCCTCCATCTCATGTGATTGACAGGTGAGGCGAATTGACTCGAAAACTGCAAGGGCTGTCTCCTGGCCAAGAAGGTTTGGAAAATAAAGATACAATTACAGCAAAAGTAAAGTGCTGTTGCAACATGACGGCAGGAGAAATTCACAAAAGCAGATACCAGCATACCTGCGTATGCCCAGTGAGAGTGGCCACAAGGTGGTCTTGTATTCGGACATCGTGGTGATGAATAAAGCCGTCTTGCGAACCGCTGCAAACATAACGAAATTGGAGATGCGGTAAAAAGTTACCACACTATCACCAGTGGCGGATTTAGGGGGGGGATGGGGGGGATGCACCCCCCCCCACCAGCCTAAAAGTTACGATTTTGGCCGAAAAATCAGCCCTTATTTTGAATAATTCGGCTCCATTTCGGGATGCATCCCCCCCACCGACCTAAACGTAACGAATCCGGCCGAAAAATCAGTCTCAATTTTGGTTAAGACCTTTTTTTTTTTTTTTTTACCTGATTTTGGGCGAAAAAAACGTTTGAATTTCCGATTTCGGCCGAAAAATCAGTCTCAATTTTGGTGAAGACATCCGAATTTTTGAGGTTTTGGCTTTAAATCCCCCCCCACCAAAATTTTCTGGATCCGCCACTGACTATCACCATGCAAACAGTGATAAGCGCCAAGGCAGAGCTTCAAAAACTACGTAATGCCACCAAACTGAATCCATTAGAATCTTTTTGACTTTTGCGGGCCAAAGTTTTAATGGTTTGGCCCGGTGTACACTGGGCGGTTGGTATAAACTAAGGGTACGTTTGTACGCTCACGATTTTTCGCCCAATAAAGACCAGGCCTTAGTTGTTTGTGTGCTTTCTGACCTATAGGCTACCAGCGCGGAAGCCTTGGAAAGAACCTCTAAAACAGCGACTGCTGAAAACAAGCAGTGTGAAATACGGAAAAAGTATTTATACGCGAAATACGTGAACGGAACTTTTTAGGCATTGCTTGTTTTCAAAAGTAGCCACCTGTCCTACGTAGTCGCAGTTCTAGATGTGCTTCCCTGGGCTTTCGCGCTGGTAGCCTATAGGCCAAAAATTACGTAGACAATTAAGAAGCCAGTAAGTTTAATGTGTTCATTAATTGATTTTATGTTTACACATGCGCAGTACATGCAATTCTCTCTTTCGAGGTAATAGAAATCAAAATTCAAACAAAGACTACGAGTATTTGTGATACGGACTGTATCTTAAAATGCACTGCATAAGGGACAGTGTCACCAACAGCTCGCCACCACAGCGACATTTTTTCAATTAAGCCACAACGCAGGAGGCACAACGCAAACATGACCCACACCTAGTTTATTTCTTCGGTTATTAACCTATGTTTTTGACTAATGACCAAAGGAGTTTAATCAATTCGGTTTTCATTGACAACGAAAAAATTTGTAAATAGGTCGTTATGTTTTTGCATATCCGCTCTAAAATCATGCTTGCAACAGCGAAACGGACCACAAAACTTCAGTCGCTACCAAAAATATTTCCGAATTATGACACTGTGACAGAAAATATCGTTATGCACTTCGATGTAACAAGGCGAGTACAGCAAAGAATCAATAACATTTGGTTTTGCATCTGGCTCTTGATCGACATAAACAAACCTTGAAAGGATATGCGAGTTCCAGTCCAGTGACGAAACCCTGCCTGCATGTCCGGTCATATTCCTCAAACGCTTGCTTGCAGCCACATCCCAAACCTGTTGGTGTAAAACTTTGTTAAAAATTTCGTGTGTTTTTTTTTCTATTTTCTGGGATCAATGAATTTTAATTTCAAGTCCTCCTTGGGTGAGCATAATGACCACTTTGTGCAGATAGGCTGTCAATAATCACTTCCAACCATGCTGCTAATAAAAACCTCTGGTCAAACATCGTGTGCATAGGCAACTGCGCTGATCTATCGGGCTTGACCGATAAGTAATCGACCAGCCGATATTTATTTCTCGGCCGAAAACATAATTATCGGCCCACTAATCACACGCTTGCTCTGCAATCATATCTACCAACTAGCCAAGACCAAAAAAACTCCTCTCATGTTTTCAGTGCGAGAGAGTTCATTGATTATGTTTCTGAAACAGATTAATTTAAAATTTTTGTTCCTGTTTTAGCCCCATACAATTTTTCATGATTTCTTAACTTTTCTATGACTTTCAAATTTTTATCAATTTTCAATGACTCCAGGAAAATTTATTTTTCCAGGAATTTCAATGATTTTACATGATCGTGGAAACCTTGTATTATTAATCTAATCAACTACATATTATTAACTATTTTAGAGTTGCCAAAGATTAGTGCTTTCCAAATAAATAATAATTTAAGGTCCGAGATCTGGAATACAAACCCTATTAACTAAATATTTTTGTGTTTCATCTGCATCCTAGCCATACCTGCACTTCATGATTGCTGTTTCCTACCGCAATGTGTTGTCCTCCAGGTATCCACTTGACAGAAGATAAATATTCATTGTCACCCTCCAAACTCATCAACATATTGATATCGCCTGATGATGCATCCCATATGTAGAGTGCGCGCCCGAGCACAGCAGCAAGGTGGTTTTGAGAGCCCCAATCAATTAAGTTAAGATCTGCAACAAAATCACGCTGGTAACGATATGCAGTAGAAAGCGCAGATTGTAGCAGCAAACCTTCCACAATTTAATTGTCACGATTTTGTTCCCAACATGCAGATTTTTGTCAGCAAAGCAGCTGGGAGTTGGATTACAGTAAATAACGTTTGGCAATATGTTAAACTTATCTTAAAAAAATCGACAAATTTGTTGCAATATGACTTTTAGTGTTCTAAAACTAAATTGATGCAAAGAGCACAACCATTTTAAAAAAATTTGGGCACTAGCAAATTAACCAAAAAGTTAGAACCAGAAGGAAAACAGATCACGATCGCATTTGGACATAAGTCAGCAAGAAATGCAAAAGACACAGCAATTATTGATTGGTAGAATGGCCCAAATTACAATATTGACAGAGTAGCATTCAAAAAATTTGCAGAAACCACTAACTGTTAGCAGGAAAGTAAACTAGAAAAAGGAAAACTAGTCTGAGTAATGCAAACTCACAAAAATCATTAGCAAGGTCAGGAGCATCGAGAACCCTGGTAGCAGTGTTGGAAATATGGCGGATCTTGCGTTGCTCTGCACTGGGCTTCTTTGAAGAACTATACAACACCTAAGAAAAAAAATGATAATCTTGTCACTTCATTTTCGTGTTGTAACTTCACAGATTTGGTTGGTTGTCCAGAACAGCCAATTTCTAGGCCTTGCAGCTGAGGTCCACACAAGCAATCTTAATACTGATAACACAGCAACGACAGAACTAAAACCGAATTCAAGTGAATTATCCCAGAAACACTGTACAGAGCTTTAGCTATCGAACCCTGTTCAATTTGCACATAATAATAAAGAGACAACGTAAGTATTCACATTGCTTTAAAACTTCAAAAACAATTCTTTGCAATTACAAAACACACATACTAACCATTTCCACCTTACCGTTTCAGGGCGAAGATTTGCAACGCAGAGCACAGCAGCGTATGGAACAGCGAATCAACTGGTTCTCAATGCGATGCGAACAATTTTCGACCAACCATCCTCAAATTCCAACATGTTCAACAGTGACTCTCTCCATACCCTCCAGTGCCAAATCTCAATCAACATTTCTTGCAAAATGGCTTGTTGACAACTCCTGGACCACTTGTGACAATTGCATGTGCCTACTCCCCAACCCTCTGCTTCCCAAAGGTAATATACTCAAACGTTTTCTACCAACATGCGCTTGCTCCACATCCACAACCTTGCTCCCAACCATCAACATGTTCGATAACACACTGCTGTGTCTTTCCATCCAAGATCAGCAAATATTGTCACCTTTTCGTTTCGACGGTGGACCACTGAGAGTTCAACAACACGGATACCGCATTAAGACCAGCGGTTTTGACCTCTTCACAAAAGATACTTCTGTTTGGGACCACATTCAATCCATTTCAACGCAAAACCGTCGACGTCTCCTTGAACAAGCATACACCCATTTGATGTCACGAAACGATTCCCACTACTCACACTTTATTGAGTTGCACAACAGCCACAATCTTCAGGAAAAATACACCTTTAACGAAACTTTCCGTCTCCCATTTGTCGAAACTGCAATTTGGCCAGTACTTTACCACCGCGATGACTTCTGCGAATCCTCCATTGTGCAAACTCACAACAGCCGTCACTCAAAGAAACGTCAGTTCATCCACAAATGTCTGTCCAACATCCTTGACTTTTCCTTGCTCTTCGATCTCTTGCACTTCCAGTACGACAGATGGGCTTTTGAAATCATAACTGGAACCATCGAAGGTGGGAAAAAGTTCGGTTGCTCTGCAGCAACATCACTTGACAGCAAGCCCATTTGTCACACGTATTGGAGGTGGAAACACTTTCTCCTCCTCGACACAGTTGAACGTCTTGGCTTTCCAACCTTATTTGTAACGATTTCTGCAGATGAATGGCGAATGAATAAAGCGTTTTGGGTGCGAGACCGTTACCAACATCATGGCCTTGCTCCAACCCAGGATTCTTTTGCAGAAACATTCCAGATCATTCATTCCTTACAACAGCATGTTTGTGGTCTTTTTGCTGGTTCCACCCATTCTAAATGGTCCTCACATCTCCTTGCAAACCACAAGCACAAAACCAGAAGCAATGTTCTCGCCTTCTTCTACCGCCTTGAATTTCAGCGACGTGGGACTCCACATATTCACGCCCTCTTCTGGCTCAAAAACATGAAAGCAGTCAACCCAAAACCATTCACTGCTGACATACCAGACAACAACCTTGCCCTTGCTCAACATATTCGCCACACGCAAGCCAGCAACAAACCCACCAATCCAAGACATCTCTCACCCAAACAGACACACATCACAGACGATAACATGATCATTTTCAACCAGTCCGCACTTGGAAGTGAACATAACATCAGGCCGTACGTTGACTGCATAACTTATGCTTATGGCAGCCATGTTGATGTGCAAAGCACAGATGGTTACGGCCTTTTGCTTCAATACGTGTCATCATATGTAACCAAGCTACATGATGACTGCATTGGGAACGCTCTACACGACCTTGACGTTGATGCACGCAATGCCGCATTCCGCTTCGTTGTGTCGCATCACCCAACTGCACCTGAAATGTGGCTCCTGCTCTCCAACTTCAAGTACTGCCACCATTCAGGTCTAACGAAGCAGCTAACAGTGCCAAGGTTTGTGGATTGCCAAGACAACAACATCACAAAACAGTACACATCCCGACCCAGCACTGCAAAACACATGTCACTATTGCAGTTCCATAGAACACATGTGACCTCATCTACAGATTGCCATATGTACAGAGGCAACAGAGAGGCTTCTGTTGCCTGCAAAATGGTGGCACCTTCCAAATCGAAATTTCTCTTCCAATACACCCTCTTACACATCCCATTCGATTCGTACAATGACTTCCTGCCACCAAACCTTGAAGACGTTCCTGATGTACTGCAATGTTATGCAATTGCCATGCATAATCATCCACAGCTTTGGAGCAGTGACGATGACATTTCATCACTTTGCAGGATTCGGGGCTTCCGAAAGCACAAAATTCTCACCTTCCTATCATTCGTTCACTCCCTGGCCGATACCTACAACTTATGGCACACTAACTCCATCAACGCCGAAAACCTTGCATTCACCTCCATTCTTCAACATATCCCTTACGATTTGAATGAACAACAATGCTATTTCCTTGCTGCTGTGACAGAACGCATGGATTTCCTTATGCAATGTCCAAATCCAGTTCAACACTTCCAAGAGCACGGGCTACCCATTTACCTCATTTCCGGCATGCACGGCACTGGCAAAACAACTGCATTGCGCACAGCTATTCATCGCTTTGCTACCATGCAACTTCGTGTTCTGGTTGTTTGCCCAACCGGATTTCTTGCAACAACCTACAAAGCAGAGTTCGGAGACAACATCACAGCTGACACCGTGCATGCTGCTTTCCACATCCCTGTAAACACTACAACTCCTCCTGCCACCAATTGGAACCTTTCCCAATATCATGCCATCTTCATAGACGAGATTTCAATGATCAGCTGCAGAAACAGTGAACACATCTTCGAAACCCTAAACTCACTTCCCATCTTTCCCTTGCTTGTCCTTTGTGGTGACCAAATGCAACTTCAACCTTTTGAGACAAACTCGTCTGGTTCATCAGTCCTACCTAGTTTCTTCGAAAACCGTCCTTTCTTGTCTTTGGCAACTCACTTCCTTCTGACAATACAACACCGCTGTGCTGACGAATGTCTGAATTCATTTCTGAAACACATCCGACACTTTCACATCACGAATCGTCACTTACACAAATCCTTACGTTCACTTTCTTGCCTCAACTTTGATGAAGAAGTTACATCAGACACCATCATCACTGCATACAACACACACCCTAACACAACATTCCTCACATATTCGCATACATCATCACACAACATTAACTGCGAATTGATTGAATACATATTTGGCAACAGCGCACCTATGCTAAATGCTGTTTTGGCATCAGATCTTCACCAGCCACAACCCATTTTCCAAAACATGAAGGTAATGATCACTGAAAACCGGGACAAGGACAAAGGTGTCATTAACGGAATTGTTGGCACAGCTCATTCAGTCAAAAACAACACCTTGTACATTGAGTGTGGCAAAAACCTCATTCCAGTGTTCCCAGTCACCAACGAAGACAACATCACCTACTATCCCGTGACTCAAGCATATTCTACTACCATTGCAAAAGCCCAAGGTCAAACCATTCCCCACATCACCATCTTGTTCGACACCCCTACTCTACCTCCTGGCTGCGCATATGTCGCAATCTCAAGAGCTAAAACGTTTGACAACATCAGATTTCTGCAATTACCCACTTCTTCCCATTTCACACCTCTGCTTTGAGGGTCTTTCAAGCAGGTATAAGTAGGGCTACTGGCGAGAAGGTCCTGCTTCCTAAAAAAAAACCTTCAGCGATCTCAGCAGTGCTACCTCATTAGGTGGGATTGGAAAGCACTGACACACAACACCATTTCTAAATTTTTGCCAAGTCACACAAACACGCATCAGCATGTTTCCTCTCTCCTCTTTCCTACATCTCTGCCTAACCTCTCTGTCCACACATTGCTGTGTTTGCTTAACTCAATCACAATCCCAAAATTCTAAAATCATTTCTCTTCACTGTTTCAATTTCGCTCAATTACAACTCCACACACATGCTTTCACTACTTTTCGTGTTTCCACATCTTCTTTTGCAAATTTTCCCTTTCAAACACTGCACAGCAAACCACATCTGGAGCTGAAGTAAGATTGATGACAAAAGGCAGAGAGCCCCACAAAACTTCGGTTTATACCTGGGAGGGGGGAGGGAAGGACGAGCACACGACCACCGGCGCAGCCAGGAGGGGAATTAGGGGGGCCAGTCCCTCCCGTTTGAAAGTGCACAATTTCACAAAAATTATTTGAAAAAGATAAATTATCAAAAGACTAATTTAAAAACGTTCAACTCGAGTGTGATTCTACGTTGAGTTGCAAATAATCAACGTGAAAACTTTTGCAGTTTTTGAAAATTTTTTCCAAACTTCTCTGTCTTGAAAAAAGGCTTGCAGCAAAAAGGCAAAGTGAATTATTGTTAACGAAACAATGGTCATGAGTTGCAAAAGCGTAGCTGCGATGTCAGTTTGATCCTTTCATTTTATTTTCAGCTGGCGTTGGGTGAACGGGGGATCGGCTAGATTGAATTAATCTTACAACTTCAAACTGCGCAATGTCAAACGTTTATTACAGTAAATAGTACGCTGATTTATTTTTCGGAAATCTTTTTTGACCAATTTCTATGTCCGCACATTACACCGTCTCGCTGTGTTCATTTGTAACAGTGTTCTCGTTGTCTATCAGAGGAGCGAGTTCGGCGACGTTGTTGAAATTGTGTCCAAGTCTAAACTGAGTGCTCTGGTTACGAGCAAAAAGTCGCACAGACGCAGTACGCCTAGTCCCGATCCACACTGTGCGTAAAATCGTGAAGGCAAAAGTTCGTCTTTAATTTATTTTAAAGCGAAATTCGTTACGCCCGGCGTATCGCCTTACCAGCGTACAAGCAGTCAGTCGTTTCAAACAAATTAACGACACGCCCGTATGTTCGCGATTTTACGCACAGTGTAGGCCGGGCCTAAAATTTTCTTTGGAAGCTTTCTACGCAGTTTTCGTTCTTCATTCACCAAATTTCGTTTGCGGGCGTGCTGTATAAACAAATCCATTACACTTCGTTGTGACCATTTTTTCGCGAACGCCGCGTTCAGATTGGCATTATTTGATTGAGACAATCAACCGCACGTAAGGAATGGTCAATCGCTCTTGCATTATTCTTGCTTAATGCTAAGATCCCTATTTCCTATCAACCATAACAATAACAGTACAGTAATCAATTAACAAAACTTTGTATTGGCAAATCACGATACAACGAATTTTTTTTCTGTTTGAAGATAGCAGGCAGTACGTGGTGTCAATTAAAATAAACAATAAAAGGGAGCACTTATTTTTTCAAAAATCAATCATTTTCGTGTGTAGAAGGGGGTTCGAATGTTTTTGCAAATTGTACATCTCATTTGTTCTATATTTGTTTCAATATACTACATTTGAAAGTAGAAATTTTGATTGCTTTGCCAACTTGCCGGCATAATAACGGCAATCTGCGACTTTCTCGTATGACCTACGTTAATAAAACGCGTTTTTTGCGTCCGCTGTTGCATCATCAAATAAAATAAAATTGTAAAACCAGATAAAACTACTTTTATTCTCTTTCATTTATTTCTTTATTCTGCTGCAGGAACGACAACAGGACTCCTGTATGTAATCGCTATATCACCGGAAATTTTTATCTACTTTTTTATTAATTCTGACTCAAATCTAACCCAAACTCAAATGCTTACTCGAAACTATTCACAAATCGAACCCGAACCCTAACCTAAACCCTAATCTTAACCCCTAAAAAAACAAATGAAAAAACCGCGGAAAACATTTCTCATTTTCGTTTTATTCTCTTTAACTTGAAAAATTTCGGTAAAATTTTCGACGAAATACCGATTGCTAAACCTATGTAATTTATGACAATTTGCCTAAATGAAAACCTTCCGATTTGTATATGCTTTGATCACAACAAAAAATTTAGTCCCCCCCCTTTTTTTATTTCTGGCTGCGCCGGTGCACACGACCAATGCAAATGCAAAACAAATTAGAACTGACACAATACAATTAGACATTCAAAGTGAAGCGTGACGACACAGTACATTACCAAAAACTTTTTCCGTAAAGTTGAACCCAGGTAAAAAAACTAAAAAACGATTTTAGCTGAATGTACCTTAGTATTGTTGTGATACCCTTCTGCTGCAACGGGTCTCGTTTTGAAGGCTAAAATCCTCTCTCCATCTGATAGCCCAATTGCTTTTTGCAGGTTTTCAGTCATTCTGCGTTTGTATTCCTCTTTGGCAAGTGTATCTTGCGTGTCGACAACTTAAAGAAATGCCAGTAGCTTAAATTTACGAAATACTGAAAGTAAGCAAACATCAAGGCTAAGTTATTGGTTGATGGTGAGACTGCTGGTGTATTTGTTAGCAAGTTTTATAGTGATGCTAACTGCAATGGATTTCAGTGTAATTAGTAACAAATGCCAATGGCAACATTATGTAGGAGCACTGGGTTTAAGCAGGATGGTACACAACAGGGTTGAATTAAATTTGAGTTTCCAAAAGTAATAAAGTTGAAACTCAATTTTCAAGCGTGTAGAACTTTTTAAAACTAACAACTCACTGTACCGAATATGCAACGATTTGTAATGGTTACTATATTGTAAAATTATGAATGTTTTAAAAACACTTCGTAATGAGTACGTGAAATTGCCAATTACCTCTCGATTGAATGTGCAAGTGTCTAGGCCTATTAAGTGAAAATTGAAAATGTAGGACATTTCAATTTTCGTGGAAGTGTTGTAGTAATTCCAAACAAGCACAGAGATCAGCTAATCTACAACAGTATAATAATATACAACTTGGAAGCCTTTAACACTAACAGCAATCAGTCATAAAACCGAGACTTTAGTAATTATGATTATTTGTGAGAATGTCGGAACCGTTTTGTAAAATAAGATGCTAAATCAAAAATGATATACTGCAAAGCAGCAAACGTTTAAATTTCTCTTGACTTTGGTTGATGTTAGAATATTAGAATATTAAATGCCACCTTACCATTTTCAGATAAAAGTTTGTGATGTCCTAATTCGAAGTTAGTAGCTTGTCTGTTAGGAATGAATCGATCACTTCTGCTAGGTGTTTTTGTCAAACTTGTATTGCGACTGGTTGATTTGGATTTACCTGTAAACAAAGAAGAAGTACTAGTTGATTTACTGCAATACACTATGGTAAAGTATTGAATACAATCTAATGTCAAAACAAACTAAATCCAATCGTTCGTTCGTATGAACCAGGCACTTTGCATCTGTCCAACCACACCACCACAGAGCAACCATTTTTAGGTTCTTTTTGTAAAATTTTTGTTATGCTGGGCCAATACGAATAGACAGATTGGCCTCAATGGGAAATAAGCCTAAAGTGTCTTTCCTAAGGAAATAAGAAAGCATTGCTAGTTCAGCAATCAAACCAGGGATCAGCAACCTAACCTCATCATAAAACTTTTATCACAGCAAAAAAAGGGCCAAACTACGATTCCACAGGAGTATTTAGTTAAAGTACTAGCAGCCTATTAAAAACTACCGCTGAAAATTATTTATTGATATTATACATTTTTGCAAATAGCTCTGCAAAAATTACAACCAGGTAATAGTATTGAACATGGATGACTGATATGCACTTCGGTAAATAGCTTTACCTGGTGTTTTAGCTTTGCCAGATTTTGGAGTGTGAGATCGACCTGGAGTTTTGTTAAGATTTGCACTGGATCGATTTTTAGGACTGAAATTGATGCTGTTTTGAAGACTGCCAACAACAAACAATTTGTCACTGGTTAAAACAAAAATGTCTGTATGGTAACATGAATACTGCTTCATACGTTTGTTTTCACCTGGATCACAATCTGATCGTAATCAGCTCTAAGCTGCGAACCACCGCCCGTGGCCACCAATGTTACTGCCAGCTCTTACTAAAACCCTAACCTACTATGCCTATTAAGAACAATCTTTTGCAGGGCTTAAATAAAGCAAGTTTTACAGCGACATGAGCACTGCAAACAAATTAGGCACAAACGATGCGCCACAGTAAAGTAGAACAAGTATTTTTCAAAGTGTTTTAGAACTTACATATTTAGAAAATTGTCGTTTTGATTGTCATTTATAGGATTGAAAATTTTGTTTAATTAAAAGAGGTGGCTATTGTTACATTACATATACAAAATAGCTAGCCTATTGACTATGATAGAAGATAAAGAGAGCAAGCAAGCAAAAAGTACATTACAGAGTAGGGTTTCTTAATTTTTCTGATTAATGTTATAGACCATTGGATAGACCAATTGAGGGCTCAAATTCCGGGCAAATGCAATCATATATTTTTGGAAAGCTACTAATCCACAAATTTCAATTTGGTATGATAACAAGCCCGAATTGGTAACTAAACGTCATTATGTACAGTATTAAACACTTTACAAAAATTCAAAAGTAGTAGAGAGTGACTATTTCACCTAAAATTTTTAAGTAAAAGAGAACAATACGAAACTGAGGAATATTCACCCGCACATTTTTCATTTACTTTTTAAAGAGTTAAGATTATGGCTTGAGTTAGGGATTGCATTACGTTTGAAATTAGTTTTAGAGCTATAGGTTTGTGCCAAAATTCATAAAAAAGTACTGGTAGATAAAAATTTTTGACAAAATAGTTTCTTTCAAAGTAATATTAGTCGCAAACTGATGTTACACCAATTTACTAACATCAAAAATTAAAAACTTTGATCAACAACCTAAACTTCAAAAAGGCTGTTATAAGCCAATTCAAAATAATTTATTCTCAAAAATATGTACCAGCCAGTTGGTTGAGTGGTAACGCCTTCATCAGTGGGGTGGTAATGCGATCTGAAATTGAAGTGTTTTACAGCAGTAAAACTCTTAGCATACTGGGTAAAAAAAACGAAATCTTTCTAGCTCCAACCCATTAGCAGGTTGAAACGCTGATGAAACACCGGGTATCGAAAGACTATTTCTTGTTTATGTTCCATTTTATTTCAGTAATTACACTAATTTCAAAGATTTTTTGGATTTTTTTTGTGTTGCACCAAATTCAAAACAAGGGTATGGCTCAATATCCCTCTGAATATGCTATTGGTTTGTTGCCAACCAAGCAGCATGTAAAATTTTCAACTTTTAACAGTGGTTCACACCTGTCTACAACTATGTGTGGAAGAAAAGTGGGCAGGTAGCAGCTTGACTCTAACTGTCGAAGACTGAAAGGTCCTTTCGCTATCTTCTGGTCAAGACAGTTGGTGAATAAAGATACAATTACAATTACAAAAAAGGTTAAGATTTCTGGTGCGTTAGGGAATGGTTTTTCCGATTGAACATGAGGACAAATTCGCAAATTTTTTGATCTTGATTGTTAACTCTTTGAAATATTGCACCTTTTTTGCAATAACCATTTTAGAAAAACGTTCTTCTTAATTTCTGTAATTCTGTTTCAAACAAAAAAACAAAACATCAGAAAAGTTTGCTACAAAAAAAAACAATAAAGTTGTCGCAGTCCCTGCTCCAGCCAAATGATGACAAGAAAGCAAGCAGCGAAATGATTGGAACTGATAGCTTCTTAAGTCAACAGACCATAACAGCTCATAGGTTGTTCAACCAAACCGGTTAACCACAATCGGAGCGCACTCCTTTTGACCCGCCACAAAGTGTTTTGGATTGCAGTTGGCATTTTCAAAGCAAGCAAGTACGTAACCCAGAATTTTGTTGGTTGGGGGAGAGGGGGGGGGGGGCTTAAACCCAAAGCAAAATTTTGTCTACTTTTAAAAGTTGGGGGTTTGAAGCGGAGCCCCAAGCTATCAAACACTAGTGGGAGCCTGGCGAAGTTTATGTTGTTGATTAGAGTTTTGGTATTTATGGTAGGTGTAACATAATTTTGCAATTACTATTACTTCTGCATTTTTGCAAATTGCATAATACTGTAATAAGCTCATTCACAAATTAAACTTTCAGTGAAATCGTTTTTTACAAAAAAACTTTTTGAAAAAATGTAATGTAGTGGTACACCAGGCATTTCAAATTAGAAATTTCTGAAGTTCTGCTTGTGTTGTAGGCTAGCTGAGCGAAATCACTCACCTGAGCTAATCAAAAGTCTAACTTCATTTGCTAACATTTCACTAGTTAGGATCAACTAGCTTTATCCGAGCATTGCTACCAGTACTGATTGTAAATCGCCATCAACTACTGATAGCGAAAAACAGAAAACAATCCCACACATTGCTGTAGTAGAATAATTAGAGAAAAAACTCAGTGTTACGATAGGCAATGTCATACAGATAAATATAAGGGTGCATAGAAAAAGGAATAAACGCAGTTAGAATAAAACTAATTTTTCCAAATTATCATTGCAGCAAAATACTGTTAAACTAACACTAAATGGTTAAACTGCCGCGATGCCAATTTGGAAAAATTAGTTTTATATGAACCGCTATTATTCATTTCTGTATGCACTTTTATATTTATCTGTATGATGTAGCCTATTGCAACAATGAATTTTTTCGAAGCCTTATTTGAATTTTATTGATAGTTATTCTACTACAGCAATGTGTGGAATCGTTTTTCTGATTTTTCCTATCAGAAGTTGATGGTGATTTGCTATCACTGCTGATAGCAATGCTCTGATGAAGCAAGTTGATCCTAACTAGTGAAACGTTAGCAAATAAAGTTAATCTTTTGAGTAGCACAGCTGAGTGTTTTCTCAAAGCTAGCATACAACACCAGCAAAACTTCAGAAATTTCTTAATTTTAAAAAGTTTTTGTGTTTATGAAAGCAATACTTTTTTGCGGTTTGAATTAAATTTTTTCAAAGCTTTAAACAGTCTGGATAGATTAAATTTTGTGACATCTTTCACTCCATTGATACAGTTTAACTTTATTTGTTTTACAATATGACATCATAATGTGATGATGTCATTACGAGATCAAAGTTTTCTCTACTTCTATTAAACCAGGTGGATAAATCACCACAAAATGGTGATAGAATATATTAGTAATATTTGTGTAAGGTTGCATGTTTCAAATAGCAAATATGACTTCGGTATTGCTTGTGATAAAAATTAGGCAATGTTAGGAATGTGTATCCCCCACGTTTGTGTATAAAAACTTGTTCAAATTTGATAAAATTTTCACAGATGACTTTTAAAGCATAAATGTGTCATGAAACAAGTCAAATTTAAAGTTTCTATACTAACAAATGATGTAGTTATGAGTTATTATATTTACTGATATCGCTAAAATAGTGCATATCTAAATTTGAGCTTATTATTCCACTGTGAAAGCATTGCGTTATGTCACTGACAATGTGACAAGCTTGGCCAAGCTCACTTAATTGATTGCAGATTATTTGCAGATAAATGCTCTTTGTTTACTACGGTTTTGAACGCAATAGGCCTATAGTAACTATCTGCCAGTCTGCTATGGCTGCTAAATACTGAAATGCTGAAAAAGTGCAAGCTCAACATATTGATGATGTCATAATGATGTTAAGCTACTGATTCGCACTTATTATAATAGCCTACCAAATTGAAATCTGTTGATTAATGTCTTTCCAAAAATATATGATACTGGTAGCATTTGCCTGGAAATTTGGGCACACAATTGTTTGTTTTTTTTTTGCCTACCATCCCATGGACTATTGGGATAGAGGTTAGGGCAAGGTTATTTATTTTTTTATTAACCTGTTAACATGATGTATATTAACAACAGCTTCTACCACTACTTAACAAGCATTCAGTGAATGATTCATCACAGAAACTTACCTGACATTGATAGAGCGACTATGAAGACTAGCATTGGCAGTAGAATTTTCAGCAGCCTTTCTTTCCCATCTAGCCTTTGGCCCAGACTTCAAGGGCATGTTTAATTGCATTAAGCTGCTAACATCATTTTGAAAATCAAACTGAGAGCTCATTTTCCTTTAATTAAAAAAATAAAAATCTAAAAAATTAACATAATTCAGAATCATTCATAAATTAGCCTGCAAGGCTAAGTTTCATCCGTATTACAAATAATACAATACAGGTATAAAGTACCGTAGCCTATCTGTCACAGGCCAGTTGTGCACTGTGCAATACAGTAATTTATTACTGGTAATTACAAGGAAGTCTGAAGTGGCTATTTTGCCTCCAGAGGCAAAGTAGTGTTTTTCCTCTGTTTGGGTTAGGGCTAGGGTTGGGATTACGGTTAGGATTAGAGTTTAGGTTAGGGTTTGGATTAGGCTTAGGGCTAGTTTGGCACTTGCGGCAAAATAGCCATTAGGACTATTTTGCCTCCAAATGGCAAAATAACATGGGGCTATTTTGCCGCTGGAGGCAAAATAGCCACTGCCTAATTAAAAACTAATTTAACTTCAGCAGTAAGTTCAAATGAAATGCTTAAGCAAATAAAAAAGTTACTGTATCACTGATCTGTTACTGTCTGCTGTAGCCTAATAGCAGATAGTAGGCAGGCTATGAAATACCTAGGCCTACGATACTCAATCAAAGCTGCAAATTGAACCTGCAGACCAGTGAAAAGTTATTTTAGGCTTAGGCCTTTAGGGTCAGCTGGTTATCGATACTAATACTAAATAGTAATACTAGCCAACTGCACTGTACTGTATTCGAAACAGAAAATGACATTTCTAATTTATTCTGTTAGCAGGTTAGTGGTTTTTCATCTACCAGTAGCCTACCATAACTGTATAGTCACCAGATCACCTAATCTACCAATCACTCTAGGCCTATGGTTTGATCATGTTCACCAGTTCACAGTTCAATCAATCAATGCTACACTAGATTCCTGATACAGCTTTTTAGAGTATGTCTGATGTAACACTAACAATGCATTGCTCAGACTATTGTTTTTAAGAAGGGCAGATTGTTTGCATTCCTGAATTTTAATTTTTATTGGCTGCTTGTACTTGTAGGAGCCTCCACTGTGAGTGTGTCTTCTGCAGGTGTGACTGTACCAGTATGAGATGTTTGCTTAAGTCAATGGTAAAAGATTTAGCTCACAAAGGATTCAGCCTATTTGCAGTTTTGTAATCAGGTAGACATGACACTCTTTAAAACTTCTACACTAGCCTAGCTCGTCATAGCCTACTAGGCTTAGAACATCCTACTAGGCTATCGCAATAATCTGATAATTTCTTTTGAATGCCCGCTTGCAATTTCGACAAATCAATGAAGCGGTGCAGCAAGTTGCCATTTTTATTTTAACAATTAATAAAACAATTTCAGTTTTTGAATGCAAATTAATATTTTTTTGCATTGCTTCAGTTTTCATGCTGCAAATCAAACCTTTTATTACACTTGCTGTATTACGCCGAAGCGTTTAACGAGTTGGCGGGGCGAATCTCCGCAATATTGTGCTTGGGTGCTCAGCTCCTCTCGAAGAAATGTCTTTGTGTTGGCAAGCCGTTGGCAACACACAAACAGAACACTGCAGGGTGTCGAACCGAACCTGAACCCGAACCGTAAACCCGAATGAACCGTTTCATTTTGGTGAACCCGAACCGAACCTGAACCAGCAAAATTTTACTTCAGTGAACCTGATCCAAACCTGAACCCTCAAAATTGTGCTCAAGTGAACCCAAACCGAACCTGAACCTCAAACAAAAGTAAGAATATATTTTTCCATATCCGGATGCCGCTGGCGCTGGTACACGCACAATAAAAGCAGTGGTGATCATCAACAGGATCAGCAATTTCTCCTTTTTTTTTCTGGACGAAACGAGTAACGACAGTTAAATTTTAAGTCAATGAACCCGAACCGAACCTGAACCAGTAATATTTTACTTGAGTGAACCTGAACCAAACCTGAACCTCGAAAATGGTGCTCAAGTGAACCCGAACCAAACCTAAAAAACCGCTAAAATATTTTGAGCACGAGCTAAACCTGAACCCGAACCGTTATTTGCAGAGGTGGAGACCTCGAGGACGTCCTTGGCCTCGAGGACGTCCTCGAGGACAGATTTTGAAGTCCTTGGCCTTGGCCTCGAGGCCTCAAGTCCTCGAAAATTGGCCTGTCCTCGGCTCGAGGACAGCACGATTTTTTGGAATGTTAAAATTTTGTGGAGCGGTTGAAAATTTTTTTGGAAAACGTATTTTAGTGGAGATCGCTTGAAAAATTTTTGTGAAGACCTTTTTTTTTTTTTTTTTTTTGGAGATCGCCTGAAAAATTTTTGTGAAGACCTTTTTTTTTTTTGGAGAGCACTTGCGCTTTGTGTCCTTGGTCCTTGGCCTTGGCCTCGAGCAGTCCTGTCCGCGAAATTTTTTTTTCTACCATGGTTTTGCAGATTTATTACGTCACATCCGCATCCTATCCATACTCCGCGCTCACCTTGGCTTGATCCGCTGTATTCACAGGCAAATTAATGCAAGAGGTAGGTTAGCTTATAGGTTAGTGATCACAGGTAAATACGCCTAATATATGTTAGCGTATCTAGTTAGCCTAGTATCTAGATAGCGTCTGACAAGTTGTTGTAAGCATCACGGTTAAGCTGTTGACTCGAGTCTGAGCAATTGTTGCTATATTAGGCCTACTAGATATCGGTATAAAATTTAAATAATAGCCTAATATCATACCAGGGATGTCTAATGTGATGGTAGTCAGATAACGATGATGTTAGTGCAATTCAAAGTTTTAATCATGTTATGTATATTTACTTACTACTCGTAAATGGCAGGTAATAACCAAATAATTGATTTTTTGATACAGAATAGACTAGCTTACAGTAAACAGCGTCACTCTTGCATTCAGTTAATGTTAGTCAGTCGATTCATCTGTTCGATGGTCAGAGTAACTACCGTAGTAAGTAAATTAAATTTCTCCTAAGTCTAAACAAATAGCTTCTGGATTTTGGTAGGTCTCAGTAAGCATAGTAGCCTAGGTGAGGTATGCATAGGTGGGCACAAGTCCCTTAATCGTTAATGCGTTAATAACAAAGCTAACTTTTTTATTAACTTGTTAATCCGTTAAAAAGTTTTTTCATGTTAACGGATTAAATTAACTTCCGTTAAGTGCTGCGAACGGACTAAAGTTACTTCCGTTAAGTTTTGTTAACTTCCGTTAAGGTTTTATTTGTATCTTGCACCATTCATTCATCATACCGGTACACACCAGTTTGCTCTGGTAACACTTGTTGCATATTAGCATGAGTTTTATAGAAGAAAGCGAAGAAAGGAGCTCTTTTTTGAGGCAAATAATAACCTGCAGCCTCAGAGGTCTATTAGTTATTGCTGTTCCCAATTTCCAAAGATTTTCAGGTCGTAGCTTCGATTGTGCATTCGAACTTGTTTTATCGTAAAATTAGATTAGACTGTAAAATGTAACTACCAAAACACAAAAAGACCACCAGAGCAATAAATTTTTTCTTACAATAATCAGCTCAACAGCGTCAATACATGTTCTAGAAGCGAGTGAATAAAAAAGAAATGTGAATTACCCGCAAAATGTTAACGGATTAACGGACTTTATTAACTTCTGTTAATCTAAGCTGAAAATAACAAATTAACGTTAATGGAAGTGTGATGTTTGTTAACGGACTAGTGGTTAACAAAGCTAACGTCTTGCATTAACTTGCCCACCTATGGAGGTATGATATAGCCATACAGTAGTAAGGGGTTAGGTTGAGAGTTCACTATTCAGTTCAGGGTTACTGGTTAACGTTGGCGTACTTACCGATTCTGTGCTATGCCAACTACACCATCCTTGAGATATTATACTTCGCTCTCGGTTTTGGCTTGATGTGCACTGTTAACATCAAAATGTTAAGAAGACCTAGGGCTATGTCAGATGTGTAGGGTAGGTTTATTTTGCTGTTTACATATTTTAAGGTGTTGAGCCTGAGTTAATTGTGGCAATTTCTTGATAGTGTAGACAATGGTAACGCCAAATTTACTACTGGTACTAGCTACTTCTACCGGTACAACTCAGATTAAGTAGCCTAAATCGTTTGTCTCTAACCTGCTCATAGAAAGTTTAGTACCCTAATTTTTTTACACAATAGGTATTAGATTGTTGAACTTAAGAAATGTTCACATGTTGTACTCTATGATTATTCAACATACGAAATTGTGTTGCAGGCATAAAATGTTACCCAGCATAGTATACAAGTAGATCAATTTTTTGATATGCCCATGTTGTAGTCTATTTTATTTTTAAAACGTAGGTATGTTCTGTTGTGGTGATCTGTGGTAACCAGTCCAAACAATTTGCAATTAGTATAGATTCCTGTTCTTACCATTAGTATGTGACCTATGAAGACGGAAAAATGCATTTCTTGTGTAGAGTGCGGGCAGGCAATGATATCCTGTACAATTTATTGGCAAGAAAAAAATACTGATTGTGTACATGCTTAACAGTAAACAAAGAAGCTATAAGGTTTGTTTGCCAAAGTTTCAAGAAGTATCAAGCATCCAGCATCTGTACTACATTTCAAGGATTCTTCCAATCATCTTTTGTATTTGTGCTTACTTTTCAGTCAAAGCCTACTAACAATCGAATTTGAAAAACATGACTGCTCTAACACTTCAGAGTTTTGGTTATAGCAGTTCAAAAGAAGCCTTGTATGCAATCTTAAATTGATTTTTTGTGGAATTGTGAACATGGACTAATGAAAACTTTGGTTTTACCAACTGGATAGTGCATCAGTATACCAATACAGAGTTTGCAGCTTATGCAATAGTGATATACTGTATGGATTGGGTTTGTTTGAGCTGATAGGTAGGTGTTGTTTTTAGGTAGCAAAGTTCATATTTAGTCCTTTAATACATACCGGTATTTAACAATTTAGCGTATTATATAGGCAGAGGCTGCTGTTATGTTACATAAGAAAAAGAAAATCGCTATTTTAACCCTAACCCCAACCCTAAACCTAACTTTAACCCTAGGTCTAACCCTAACGATAATCCTAACCCAAAGTCAAAATCTAACCCAAACCCTAACGATAATTTAAACAAAAAAGAGTAAATGAGCACTCACTCTTTACTCTCTTATTCTCTTCATGGGCGTTACATAACGTAATGCTAGCCACTTCGTATTATATATTATGTCTTATTAACAAAATAATGGGATTTAAATTGCATCATGGTTTGAAAGCGTTCGCAGTTTTTTACTGTTAAAATGGTCTTGAAACAGTAGTTAATTTGTTGAGGTATATGATCAATGACTGCTTATTTACATACCTAAAAGAGATTTACTTGGAAACTTTGAGGTTGATCAAATAGCAAATTACTGAATGGTTTATGATGCAAAAAGTATCAAAGTCACCCTTAATCACAAATTGCAGAAAAGGACCACAGAAAAAAATCTGGTATATAAAGTCTTTTCCAATTCAACCTAGTTTGTTTTTTTAGTGGGATTTCCCAAGCATGACGTTCTTGTTAGAGCACTGTTGAATTGAATGCTGACATCTTGATTTGGTCTTCTTGGAAATTTTTGGTGGCCTTCCTGCTCCATGCACTCTTCTACCCCGGCTGATATTTGATCTTCTTGCTGGAGTTGTTCCAGAAATGGGAATCTGAATTGAGGTAGATAACCTATGTTGCGTTGATGTTTATTGTGCATACTTTGGTTTTATTTTTGAAACAATTGTAGCCAGAGATGGCTTTTGTTAAACGTGTACAGTGCAGTATTAAATTGAGAATCTGCAGTGATTTTGTGAAAGTTATTAACAAATGACTGTAATGCTGGTCCATGATATTGAAGGTTTGTCTTGCACGTTTCAATTACCGGTATGGTCTGAAAGCAGTGTGAGGCATGATTGAGCAGGTCTTAATGCACGACATTAGTATCTGTCTTTGCTTGTAGATACTGAAGAAAGACTGTTAACAAGGCATTTCATCAAACTAAAAAGTTCTTAACCTTTTTGATTTTGTTATTAAACACACTTAATTGATTGTATAGTCATTGAAAAGATTATATGTATCAAAGGTGCGTTTAGACAGGAAACAGCAAAATGCCTAAATTGCACTTTTGCAATGTTTGCTAGTCTTCATGGGGGACATACGCAACAATTTGTGAACGCTGATGTAAACAAACATTCACCAACTTAAATCTTTTATTTATTTGTTGTATTATGCAGAAGTGTGTAATAAGTTGGCGGGCCCATCTTTGCATCATTGAGCCTGGACAATGCACCCTTCAAAGAAATGTTGCACAGATGGCAAGTGGTTGGCAACACTGTGCCAATTTCACTGACCCAAGATTTGAACCTTAGACCTCACGCTCCAGAGATGAATGCGTTAGCGTTCGATTAACTAGCATCAGCAAATAGTCCCCAAAGTAGCTTTGCATCAAGTCTAACTGCCAATTTGCTGTGCTTATTTGTATTGTAACTTTTAGTTGATCAGCTATAGATCACACATACTAAAGAGACATTCTAATTTATGTAATGGTGACAGAATTAGTGTCGCAGTAATACATACTTACTGATATTTGGTAATTTTTTTTTGGCAGTTTATGCTGGTATGAAAAGTTATACTGTGGTGCATAGGTGGGCACTAGTCCGTTAATCGTTAATCCGTTAATAACGAAGCTAACTTTTTCATCAACTCGTTAATCCGTTAAAAAGTTTTTTCATGTTAACGGACTAAATTAACTTCCGTTAAGTTCTGTTAACTTCCGTTAAGGGTTTTATCGTTAATATCTTGCACCATTCATTCATCGCATCGGTACAAACCAATTTGCACTGGTAACACTTGTTGCGTATTAGCACGAGTTTTATTTCAAAAAATTTTTCGATCGCAGCCTCGTTGTGCATTTGAACTTATTTTTATCTTGAAATTAGATTAGACTGCAAAATGTAACTTCCAAAACCCAAAACGACCACCATAGCAATAAATATTTCCTTGCAATCAGCTCAACAGCGTCAATACGTGTTCTAGAAGCGAGTGAATAAAACGAAATGTAAATTACACGCTAAATGTTAACGGATTAACGGACTTTATTAACTTCCGTTAATTAAAGCTGAAAATAACGGATTAACGTTAACGGAGGTGTGGAGGTTGTTAACGGACCAGTGGTTAACGAAGCTAACGTTTTGCATTAACTTGCCCACCTATGCTGTGGTGTGAAAAGAATTCTATGAATGATGATTTCACTGGAAATTTTTAAGTTAAAGTGAGTGAAATAAAAATTTTCATTATTCATCTTTGCATTTTTTGTTTGCCTTTTTTAAGATCATGAAGAAAGTAGGTCAACAAGCTCACATGGTCTTATGTCTGTCCTGCGTTGAAAAACTGCTGCGACTTTGAAGCCAGTATATGTCTGTGGTTGTTTCGGGCATGGGTTGGAATCCCTTCTGTAGGCATTTTTCTAACAATCAGAGGCTGATTCAGATTGTGACTTGATATGTCTTATTTTCGTGATTTTTTAAGGGTTAAGATTTGGGTTAGTTTTAGAGTGAGTTTTGGAGTAAGAATTTGAGTTTGGGTTAGATCTGGATCAAAATTAATAAAAAAGTAGACAAAAATTTCCAGTGAAAGAGTCTCGTCCGAAGAATCATTATTTGACTTAGGTTATTGATAGTGTTGTAATGCCATGCCAAACTATCCCCATCCAGTTTAAGTTTTTTTGTTTGGTTTCACCTAGAACTTTAGCTGAAATGGTATCAAATTAATGCTAACTTTGGCAAGGTTTCCTGGTTTGACGCTTGAATATATATGCGTCAGTTGTTTCTTTTTCTTATTAGTTGTTTTTAGAGCTGAAGGTAAATCAGACTGCACTAATTATCTTCTCCACTTTTTCAAAAAACAAACTTTAACTGCTTTTCAACCTCTAAAATTAGTTTTTGTTAGTCTTTTTCGAACTCTGTTTGCAATCCTTAACTGTTAAATGCAATGGAACATCGAAGTATACATTTTTACAACTCATTTTGTTTTTAGAGAAATCTGACCATGGGATTTAGCTTCGAAATACAACCGCTATTCGAAACATTACTTCAATTGCTTGCAAGACTCTGCAAATAAACATTTAACTGTCCAAGCATCATTTTTAAGATGTACAAAAAAAGAATTTTGGAACAGAGAAGTTTGTGAAAATCATCTAATACGAAATCTGATCCTTGTGCAACAAGACACTCATTAGCGTTTTTGATAAAACCATCTTCATCTGATAACTCTTTGTATTATTCCTGGCAACAAAAGAGACATTAATTTTATGCCTACTTGTTTCACAATAGTGAATATTACATGTACTATTTAATCAGTTAAATTTGTTTATTTATTTAGTTTTAATAATTAATGTAATATGCTTTTCAAATTTTGCTGATTAATTTAGTTTGGTTTAGTTGCAGACAAATGCTGTGATTGAAGTATTCACTACGTCAGTATTTGTATCAGAATTCTTTATAGCAGCGTACCTATTAGATCGCACGTAATTTTTTTTTTAAATATTATTTTGCTAGTTAAGTATTCATAAGCAAAGCATAAATTAATACGTTTGAGTTTGAAGTGTTTAAATAATGTTGTGTGTTTTTTTTTTCTGCAAGATTTCTTCCTTGTTCATAGAGTAAATGCTTTTGCATGTTGGCTTTACTTGCCCTTAACTTTTCATAGACTGTAAGGCTGTTTTTACACATCTGCGCTTGACAACCACCAGAAACAAAATTGTGAAATAATTTTTTTTAAGTTAACAAACATGTGAGTATTTGACTAATCGTTACTGGTTTTAAAGTAATTAATGCAGGCGTTGCGTAGACTAGATACCCATGCAAAAGTTCGTTATTAAGTTATGAGGATGTGGTTTTGAAATGACAAGAGCTTTTTTCAAAATAGCCATTGTGTCAGTCATAACAATGTTATGAGAAAGCGGGATACTAGCGCTAACATAACGCTTTTTATTGCTCTTGGTGACAACGATTTATCGCTTTAAAGGTTTTGTCACAAACGATTGTTATTCTGAGTAAAATGTTCATGCCTTCGAAGCAATTTCAATCAAAGCAATTCTCGAGTTTTGTACCACCAGTCAACGTTTCAAATATTACTACTCTACAATATTTAGATCTATGCGATTTCATAATTAAGTAGCATAAACGTTCTCGACCAAAGTGATGTTGCTTTAAATCTAGAATTTGATGAGAGGTTGTAGACTAGACGAACGCGTTTAATCTCTCTGGATGCGGATTCTAAATCTCGTTGCAATTATTAGTTTTCCCTTCGCATATTTTGTTATTCGCTTGATCGCGCTCAACAAAATTAAACTAAAACAAATATTAATATTGCAATTAAGAACAGGAATGTGGAAGCACCGCTTTGTTAATTGCTTCCACCTTCTTTACACGAACTTATGTTTTGATCTGAAATTGTTTCAGTCAACTTTTTTTTAGGATTTTTCAAAAACGGCTTATGTTCAGTATCATCTAGACAGACTCATGGAACAAAAATGTCGTTACTTTGTTTGTTTTTATTTATTTTTTTGGCTGCACACCAGAGACATGCAATAAGACGCTTTTGCGTGGAGCCTATATGGCTCGAGGTTTTAGATTCAACATAAAAATAGCTTGTCTTTAATCATTTATGCTGCATATCTGTACATGGCTGTAGTTATGGGTGAAATGAATCTTCAACGGTCGGAGAATTTTTCTTAAAAATAACTCGTTTTTAGGTATGGTAAATTTCAACTTTAGTGGCAACGTCCATTTTCTGCACAGCAAAATAACCAACACTCATTACGAAGCTTATTCTGCTTCGGGATATATTCTGATTATTAGAACAATCCCATAGTTACAGTCACCGTCGGTCAGTGGTGTAAAGTAACGAAATACTTGAGTAGATTACTCAAGTGGTTTTTTCCAGCAGCGAATATTTCTTGAGTAGTTTTTTAGTAGGTACTTTTTCTTGCTTACTTATAGACTGAAGTAACGCTATTTAAGTAGTATTTTGCATCAGAAAAGTACAAAGTACTGTAATTTTAAGTTAGAACCTCAAATTCGGCAGAACGATCGACTTTTCTACCGGCAATTGTTCAGTTCAGCCAAGTTAGTTGTCTTTTTCTCCTTTTGCGGCTGGCTACTCTTGCGTCAGAGGTCAGACCACCACAGCGACTTTCACAATGCCTTTTTTCTACGTGTGCGATTACGTATCACATCCAGTCTGGCGAAAATTTGTTTAAGATGGTTTTAGTTTCACGTTCGTTGTTTGGTATCTGCCCTTCGCCTCATACTGGCATAGATGTTTGTTTATTCTATTAAAAGTAAATCATGAAAGAGTCAAACAGAGATATATAGATTTGCCAAAAATGTGTCCTTTGATTACTTACCGTCCTTTGATTACTTGATTACTATCGCTAAATTCTACAGTGTGAGTTAAAAATCGCACACCATATATGCAAGAAACATTATCGTGCAGTACTGTAATATTTATTGTTCAATGTAATTACAAAATCTTTTTAATATGATGATCAATTTCGTCCCATGGAAACTCAGACTATGTAGATGGGCTATCTGCAATAGATTTAGTGACGTAATGTTTATCAGGCTTCTGCCTGCCTTCACATATTCTGAAATAAATTAAATTTAAAAAATCCGCAATAAGTTTGATTAATTAAATCCAAAAAAGGTTATCGCAGAATATACTGAAATAGCTATGGTACGTAACTTTTAGCCCACCCTTGAGTAAACTGTACACTGATAAGGCACGTACAACGAGTTTTTTTAATTTAAGCATAATTTAACAATAACAGTAAATGAGCATTTGAGCCAAGATGTAATAAAATGATTCAAAGTAAATTCTGCGTGGCATGATATTCAAATCTCGAAGTCTAACAGTTGTTGTTCTTTTTGATTAATTGTCTTGAATATAATAAGAAACTTGCCAAGTTACAATTAAGAATTCATGACTTATTGAGAGAGGAGGGGTTATAGAAGACTAAGCGCTTTGTGGCAGTGATGTAAAGGTAATTGGCCAGTTGTGATATGTCGAGTGAATAGTTTCTGTATTTTGCTTGAATACTTTCAGAAAAACTTGTACTCGAGTACTTTTAAAACTACGTTTTCACTTTTACTCCAGTCCTTTTTTGGTCAGTTCTTTACTTCAAGTAATTTTTTATCAGTAACGAAACTTTTACTTGATTACAATTCTCGAATACTTTTTACACCACTGGTTGCGGTCCGTTATAAGACGTCCATAACTTTATAAAGACTAAAAACGTGATCTTGTTTGGCTTACAATTATAAAAAAAATACAAATAAAAGTCCAAAAAGCTTTTCAGTTGTAGTGAATGGTCGTGACTGTTGGTTAACTTGTAAGAAAATCTAGATATAGAAAGACATTGATAAACGTTAAATTTTTGAATTGATAGTGGGCTAGCTGGCCCTCGATAAAAACAATAACTTTTCGTCGTAACTAGTAGTTCACTCACAAACTTGCGATCAAGCGTTTAATGTGTGGATGAAGGGTGCACATTTATTGTTTCAACTTTCGCAACTAAGAAATACAGTTTTCACATTTCTGCATAGCAGACTGCCACACTATGCTTACGGAGAAAAAAATTAATGACGAGTTTTTCATGCAATCAACAATACTATAGCGATCCCTGTTTTTCTATGCTTTTATGAATTTGTTTCTGCGATGTGATTTTGTTTTTAAAAATTCTTAAATATACGGTAGCAATTTTTCAGATTGAATGTGTTATAAAAAGTAAACAACGAAGCCCGCTCCTGGTTTATGTGTCTTATTTTTAGGCGGAAGCAAATAAACGGGCATTTCTTTTACTCAAAATGATCTTAAGTTTTTGTACTACTTGAAAATGACGTCTTAATCAATATCCTTATTTACGCTTTCACCAGAGAACATATTAGATGTTGTCGTTGGTCCATCTTGTACATTGTAGAACTTGATTGTGTATACTGCACAGCGCAGCCGTCCTAAGAAAATTAAGTGGGTTGGTGTAAACCTGCTGCATCGACAAGTTTAGAGTAAGGTCTGGGGGTTTCAGACCTCCTCCAAATTGTTGTCTGCGTCAATTTAAGTCATATGTCCCATGTGAAAACAGAAGACATGGATTGCATGAGCCAATAGCTATACAGTAATTCAAGCTACTTCAACAATTGTTGGTTCGACTCCCACCAGCATCCTTGTTGCTTCCTTGGATGAGTAAATGCTTAGCTTTATCGCTGTTGTTTCTAACGAGCAGTAAAAAGCAGCAAAAATCTAAATTCATCCATACTATCAATCATTCTCATCAACCTACTCTGCAAAACTGAACAAATCGAACCGAAGCAAACCGGTATCTCTAATTTTGTTTATTGAAATGCAGAACTGATGCAAAGAATGAAATGAACGGAAAAGCATAAAATGAAATACTTGTAAAAACTATTGACCGAAAAATCACGACAAATGCTAAAAAAAGTATCACCAAAGTCCCAATCAATTAATCCTGATAATCGCATAAAAAAAAATTATGAAGCGGTCTGGAAGCTGTTTTTCATCTAACTCGGTAGTTTCCAAAGTGGGGTCCGCAGACCTTTTAGAGTTCTTGAACCACTTTCGGAAGGTCCGCAAAACAAATTTGGTAAAGCGTTACTTGGCTCATAGCCTAATAATTTTGCTTGCCACTCCTTAGCATTTGGGAGGTACGCAATCTGTGCTTGCGAGAGTTATTTTGTGCTTCCTATGCGTTCGTTGCGATTACACTACCCGACTCCCCCATGGTGTCACAGAGAGAAAAGTTCAGTTCATCGGTGGCTAATGCTATAGATAGCTACTTCTGTGGCCTAGCAGAAGCTCAGGTTTTTTGTATCTGTGTTAGAGAAGAAAGGAGTGGGCGTCTGGAAGTAACTGCACCCATCCCATTAAACTTCGTTAATTACTGTACATTTGCGCTCTATGTAGGCCTATTTTTCACAATACGGTACATTGATCTCGTAGTTGTGATGGACAAATTTTAAGCTTTGTAGATAAGGCAGCCAAACATTTAAAATTTGCATGGGGACTGCTGTGAATTTTTTTAGTTTGGGAACCACTGATCTTACTTAAAACCAAAATGCCTTTGTACGGGTTAAAACGCTTTACGTTGTAGCAAGACAGAAACATAACTGAGCCTACCGCTGCATAAAAAAGACAAAATAGGTGGAGCCTACCCATGACGACACCATTGATTTAATTGTAAACCATAACTAGATCATTTATATTTCAATTATCAACTATAAGTAGGGTGTAAGTGACTTTGATGACCGTACGGTCTTGTTCGTTGTCTCCCAAGTTTTTGTATTTACCTGTGGTGTATTTAAAAAGTTGATGTAAATAAATATGATATTGCTCAAAACTAAAAATCCTTATCCGCTCATTCCATCATCTTTTGTGGTAAGCTGTGCCTTCGCTCAGGGATATCGAGAACAACCATGCCTAAATCCTCTTCTATCCTCCTGATGAACTCTGCTATTTGAAAAACACTGGAGAGGCCATTCAGGCGAATACAATGCACAAAATTTAGTATTTCATTCGTTTTTCGTCTCTATCAAACGATAATTGCGCACGATATAACGATTTTCTATCACCTTGAACTCATTACTTGGCGCTTAACGCCAAAAGCTCGAATAATTTCAGAGTGGAAAATCTATTTAATAATAATAATGTACCGGTTCAGCACAATTTTGCGACGGTAAAATTTAAAAATACAATCGTCCATCATATCAAATGTATAATACCATCGTGCCAAACATATTCCATGGACAATGAGAGCCAACTCAGTTCAGTACGGAAGAAACAGAAGTTTCATTTAGTAGCATCCACAATAAGTTGGCAATAACAAATATCCAGAGTCAAAATTAAATTATCCAACACCAAGCAGTGCCGTCACCAGAGAACAACAAAGTGGGGGCGCACTAGCCAAAAGTGAGGGGGCACTAAAATAGACAGAACTTGCAGATAAAAATTGAAATTGTACGGCTACAAATTATGGGCAATTTTAAAAAATCTGTAATCATGTCAAAAAAAAGGCATATAAGGCCAGCAGCGTTTCTTAGCTAGTTTCGTCAGCGGCCTATAATCGCTTTAAAAATCTACTTGCAGCCGTGAATGCGATCAGACGCGAAACCAAGATTTTGCTAAGAGGCAAGAATTTAAACTAAAAGTAAATCTTTTTTTCTACAAAAGTTGTCGAATTTAGGCTCCATGCTGAGCAAACAAATGTAACTCAAGTGTGTTACAGACGAGATCCTGGGGGCGGATCCCCAGCCGCTGGGCGATTTTGCAGCAAAAATAGCAATTTTAATGCCACTTTAATCACATTTCGCTCGTTTTTGAAGTCATATGAGTAATCAAAGGGCACAAATTTGGAAGTCATTTGAAGAATTAAATTCCCCTACCCCTACAGGCCCCCTTACTTCAGGTCAAATCCAAAACACGTTCTAACACTCGTACCTTGAGGTTAAATTGTTTAAGTGACTTGGCTAAAGAGGTGAAGTCCCATTGGCCTCTTATCTCTTGAATGCGCCATTGACTGCGACCTAAAGACAGGGCCTCAGAGAGAAAAATTTCCAGGGGGTACGAAGGTCGATACCGGGCCCCCAAGCCTTATTGGGGGCCCATGCCATTAAATCAATTTTTGTCGGACGGGTTTAGACTGTAGATCTTTATTTAAAAGTGAGGGGATAACGATATTCCCATATAGTTAGGACCTATGAAAAACACAACTAGACATAAAATTGCTTTAAATCCAGCTAGGGGGTTTGGAGGAGCGCTTTGAGCTCCCCAGTGGGATTCGGGGCAGAGTCCCGGAAGCTTTAGCACTTTTTATGTTTCTCGAGGGTAAAATACAGCATTTGATCAACATCCCAGCACCAAACTTGCTTAAATTGACAAGCAGAAAACGTGATATACATGAAAGAAAGTATGTGATGTGGGGGATGATGACATGCACACAATATTATACAACATAATGACTTTATTAATGCAAATCCAAATATTTTACTGATAAAAGTTTTAAGACGTCATCTGCAATCATAGACTTCACAAACCCAAATACCTATTAAACTCATACAGATAGAGTGAATTGCTTAATGATAGTAGTAGAGTATGTCAACTTTGACTCTGCTCTCTGAGGTTGAAATGCTTTTGGATCTCTAAAAATTTACGCTCTCGTACATTGTTATACCATAGAATTAGCGCTCTCAAGTCAGAGAAATGTCACAAAACGTTGACTTTGGTGCAAGTGTATGGCCTTTGATACATTTTCCTCTTTTTTTAATCAAATCGGCCACTATTGGATGCCCTAAAGGCTGTGTAGCAAAAATAGCGACCAATTATCAGTACTGAATAGGCTGACTAACATTTTTGCAGTAAGCAAGTTTGATTACGGTGGTATGGTGCGATACCAAAACTTAAGGAGGAAACCGGAACTCTTCCGGGCCCCTAGAGCCCGGCCCCCCCTAGGCGTGGGCCCTGGTACGATGTACCCCCTGAACCCACTCTCACAGGCCCTGCCTTAAGATCGTGAGTGTGCTAAAAAAACAAAAATAGTTGGTCTTCTTAAAAACGTTTTCACGTACTGTTTCAGGTCATAATTACTAACGAAGCACCGGAAACGATTCTGTAGGCTTACATCTTTTTTCCGCGACACATCCGTGAAGGCGTGTTCATAAGACGGGTTACTGCATCACGATTATTATAGCAGTCGGTTGGCAGCTATTTCGCAAAGAATCGAGTAAACGTCCAATGGTAATTATGTTTGAACATTATTATTCCTTTTTCCATCATTGTCTTGTCGTTAGGAGATATTTAAAAACAGTATTTTGAGTAAACTGAAATGGGGGGCACAACCAGCTATTAGGGGTGCACGGCCTCCTGGCCTCCCCGTAGCGACGGCACTGACACCCAGCAACATCAAAGTTAGTTAATCTTAAACAAAGTAATTTTAAACCAAAACAGTGCCATATTTACGAAAAAATAGCAAAATATTTTAAGTTAAGACTAAAAGCAGTAAAATATACAAGCCAGGCTAACTGTGAGAACAAACATTATGACTTCGATGTTATCCTACATTAATTTAAAGCATACATTTTCTGTTAAAACATACATAACTGTTTGAAACAATTAGCAGACACTTTACATTCACAGCTGGCACATAAATTAGCCTAATACAACTAAACCAAACTAAATTAATCAGCAAAATTTGAAAAGCATATTACATTAATTATTAAAACTAAATAAATAAACAAATTTAACTGATTAAATAGTACATGTAATATTCACTATTGTGAAACAAGTAGGCATAAAATTAATGTCTCTTTTGTTGCCAGGAATAATACAAAGAGTTATCAGATGAAGATGGTTTTATCAAAAACGCTAATGAGTGTCTTGTTGCACAAGGATCAGATTTCGTATTAGATGATTTTCACAAACTTCTCTGTTCCAAAATTCTTTTTTTGTACATCTTAAAAATGATGCTTGGACAGTTAAATGTTTATTTGCAGAGTCTTGCAAGCAATTGAAGTAATGTTTCGAATAGCGGTTGTATTTCGAAGCTAAATCCCATGGTCAGATTTCTCTAAAAACAAAATGAGTTGTAAAAATGTATACTTCGATGTTCCATTGCATTTAACAGTTAAGGATTGCAAACAGAGTTCGAAAAAGACTAACAAAAACTAATTTTAGAGGTTGAAAAGCAGTTAAAGTTTGTTTTTTGAAAAAGTGGAGAAGATAATTAGTGCAGTCTGATTTACCTTCAGCTCTAAAAACAACTAATAAGAAAAAGAAACAACTGACGCATATATATTCAAGCGTCAAACCAGGAAACCTTGCCAAAGTTAGCATTAATTTGATACCATTTCAGCTAAAGTTCTAGGTGAAACCAAACAAAAAAACTTAAACTGGATGGGGATAGTTTGGCATGGCATTACAACACTATCAATAACCTAAGTCAAATAATGATTCTTCGGACGAGACTCTTTCACTGGAAATTTTTGTCTACTTTTTTATTAATTTTGATCCAGATCTAACCCAAACTCAAATTCTTACTCCAAAACTCACTCTAAAACTAACCCAAATCTTAACCCTTAAAAAATCACGAAAATAAGACATATCAAGTCACAATCTGAATCAGCCTCTGATTGTTAGAAAAATGCCTACAGAAGGGATTCCAACCCATGCCCGAAACAACCACAGACATATACTGGCTTCAAAGTCGCAGCAGTTTTTCAACGCAGGACAGACATAAGACCATGTGAGCTTGTTGACCTACTTTCTTCATGATCTTAAAAAAGGCAAACAAAAAATGCAAAGATGAATAATGAAAATTTTTATTTCACTCACTTTAACTTAAAAATTTCCAGTGAAATCATCATTCATAGAATTCTTTTCACACCACAGTATAACTTTTCATACCAGCATAAACTGCCAAAAAAAAATTACCAAATATCAGTAAGTATGTATTACTGCGACACTAATTCTGTCACCATTACATAAATTAGAATGTCTCTTTAGTATGTGTGATCTATAGCTGATCAACTAAAAGTTACAATACAAATAAGCACAGCAAATTGGCAGTTAGACTTGATGCAAAGCTACTTTGGGGACTATTTGCTGATGCTAGTTAATCGAACGCTAACGCATTCATCTCTGGAGCGTGAGGTCTAAGGTTCAAATCTTGGGTCAGTGAAATTGGCACAGTGTTGCCAACCACTTGCCATCTGTGCAACATTTCTTTGAAGGGTGCATTGTCCAGGCTCAATGATGCAAAGATGGGCCCGCCAACTTATTACACACTTCTGCATAATACAACAAATAAATAAAAGATTTAAGTTGGTGAATGTTTGTTTACATCAGCGTTCACAAATTGTTGCGTATGTCCCCCATGAAGACTAGCAAACATTGCAAAAGTGCAATTTAGGCATTTTGCTGTTTCCTGTCTAAACGCACCTTTGATACATATAATCTTTTCAATGACTATACAATCAATTAAGTGTGTTTAATAACAAAATCAAAAAGGTTAAGAACTTTTTAGTTTGATGAAATGCCTTGTTAACAGTCTTTCTTCAGTATCTACAAGCAAAGACAGATACTAATGTCGTGCATTAAGACCTGCTCAATCATGCCTCACACTGCTTTCAGACCATACCGGTAATTGAAACGTGCAAGACAAACCTTCAATATCATGGACCAGCATTACAGTCATTTGTTAACAACTTTCACAAAATCACTGCAGATTCTCAATTTAATACTGCACTGTACACGTTTAACAAAAGCCATCTCTGGCTACAATTGTTTCAAAAATAAAACCAAAGTATGCACAATAAACATCAACGCAACATAGGTTATCTACCTCAATTCAGATTCCCATTTCTGGAACAACTCCAGCAAGAAGATCAAATATCAGCCGGGGTAGAAGAGTGCATGGAGCAGGAAGGCCACCAAAAATTTCCAAGAAGACCAAATCAAGATGTCAGCATTCAATTCAACAGTGCTCTAACAAGAACGTCATGCTTGGGAAATCCCACTAAAAAAACAAACTAGGTTGAATTGGAAAAGACTTTATATACCAGATTTTTTTCTGTGGTCCTTTTCTGCAATTTGTGATTAAGGGTGACTTTGATACTTTTTGCATCATAAACCATTCAGTAATTTGCTATTTGATCAACCTCAAAGTTTCCAAGTAAATCTCTTTTAGGTATGTAAATAAGCAGTCATTGATCATATACCTCAACAAATTAACTACTGTTTCAAGACCATTTTAACAGTAAAAAACTGCGAACGCTTTCAAACCATGATGCAATTTAAATCCCATTATTTTGTTAATAAGACATAATATATAATACGAAGTGGCTAGCATTACGTTATGTAACGCCCATGAAGAGAATAAGAGAGTAAAGAGTGAGTGCTCATTTACTCTTTTTTGTTTAAATTATCGTTAGGGTTTGGGTTAGATTTTGACTTTGGGTTAGGATTATCGTTAGGGTTAGACCTAGGGTTAAAGTTAGGTTTAGGGTTGGGGTTAGGGTTAAAATAGCGATTTTCTTTTTCTTATGTAACGTAACAGCAGCCTCTGCCTATATAATACGCTAAATTGTTAAATACCGGTATGTATTAAAGGACTAAATATGAACTTTGCTACCTAAAAACAACACCTACCTATCAGCTCAAACAAACCCAATCCATACAGTATATCACTATTGCATAAGCTGCAAACTCTGTATTGGTATACTGATGCACTATCCAGTTGGTAAAACCAAAGTTTTCATTAGTCCATGTTCACAATTCCACAAAAAATCAATTTAAGATTGCATACAAGGCTTCTTTTGAACTGCTATAACCAAAACTCTGAAGTGTTAGAGCAGTCATGTTTTTCAAATTCGATTGTTAGTAGGCTTTGACTGAAAAGTAAGCACAAATACAAAAGATGATTGGAAGAATCCTTGAAATGTAGTACAGATGCTGGATGCTTGATACTTCTTGAAACTTTGGCAAACAAACCTTATAGCTTCTTTGTTTACTGTTAAGCATGTACACAATCAGTATTTTTTTCTTGCCAATAAATTGTACAGGATATCATTGCCTGCCCGCACTCTACACAAGAAATGCATTTTTCCGTCTTCATAGGTCACATACTAATGGTAAGAACAGGAATCTATACTAATTGCAAATTGTTTGGACTGGTTACCACAGATCACCACAACAGAACATACCTACGTTTTAAAAATAAAATAGACTACAACATGGGCATATCAAAAAATTGATCTACTTGTATACTATGCTGGGTAACATTTTATGCCTGCAACACAATTTCGTATGTTGAATAATCATAGAGTACAACATGTGAACATTTCTTAAGTTCAACAATCTAATACCTATTGTGTAAAAAAATTAGGGTACTAAACTTTCTATGAGCAGGTTAGAGACAAACGATTTAGGCTACTTAATCTGAGTTGTACCGGTAGAAGTAGCTAGTACCAGTAGTAAATTTGGCGTTACCATTGTCTAAACTATCAAGAAATTGCCACAATTAACTCAGGCTCAACACCTTAAAATATGTAAACAGCAAAATAAACCTACCCTACACATCTGACATAGCCCTAGGTCTTCTTAACATTTTGATGTTAACAGTGCACATCAAGCCAAAACCGAGAGCGAAGTATATCTCAAGGATGGTGTAGTTGGCATAGCACAGAATCGGTAAGTACGCCAACGTTAACCAGTAACCCTGAACTGAATAGTGAACTCTCAACCTAACCCCTTACTACTGTATGGCTATATCATACCTCCATAGGTGGGCAAGTTAATGCAAGACGTTAGCTTTGTTAACCACTAGTCCGTTAACAAACATCACACTTCCATTAACGTTAATTTGTTATTTTCAGCTTAGATTAACAGAAGTTAATAAAGTCCGTTAATCCGTTAACATTTTGCGGGTAATTCACATTTCTTTTTTATTCACTCGCTTCTAGAACATGTATTGACGCTGTTGAGCTGATTATTGTAAGAAAAAATTTATTGCTCTGGTGGTCTTTTTGTGTTTTGGTAGTTACATTTTACAGTCTAATCTAATTTTACGATAAAAACAAGTTCGAATGCACAATCGAAGCTACGACCTGAAAATCTTTGGAAATTGGGAACAGCAATAACTAATAGACCTCTGAGGCTGCAGGTTATTATTTGCCTCAAAAAAGAGCTCCTTTCTTCGCTTTCTTCTATAAAACTCATGCTAATATGCAACAAGTGTTACCAGAGCAAACTGGTGTGTACCGGTATGATGAATGAATGGTGCAAGATACAAATAAAACTTTAACGGAAGTTAACAAAACTTAACGGAAGTTACTTTAGTCTGTTAGCAGCACTTAACAGAAGTTAATTTAATCCGTTAACATGAAAAAACTTTTTAACGGATTAACAAGTTAATAAAAAAGTTAGCTTCGTTATTAACGGATTAACGATTAAGGGACTTGTGCCCACCTATGCATACCTCACCTAGGCTACTATGCTTACTGAGACCTACCAAAATCCAGAAGCTATACTACGGTAGTTACTCTGACCATCGAACAGATGAATCGACTGACTAACATTAACTGAATGCAAGAGTGACGCTGTTTACTGTAAGCTAGTCTATTCTGTATCAAAAAATCAATTATTTGGCTATTACCTGCCATTTACGAATAGTAAGTAAATATACATAACATGATTAAAACTTTGAATTGCACTAACATCATCGTTATCTGACTACCATCACATTAGACATCCTGGTATGATATTAGGCTATTATTTAAATTTTATACCGGTATCTAGTAGGCCTAATATAGCAACAATTGCTCAGACTCGAGTCAACAGCTTAACCGTGATGCTTACAACAACTTGTCAGACGCTATCTAGATACTAGGCTAACTAGATACGCTAACATATATTAGGCGTATTTACCTGTGATCACTAACCTATAAGCTAACCTACCTCTTGCATTAATTTGCCTGTGAATACAGCGGATCAAGCCAAGGTGAGCGCGGAGTATGGATAGGATGCGGATGTGACGTAATAAATCTGCAAAACCATGGTAGAAAAAAAAATTTCGCGTCCTGTCCTTGGCCTCGAGAGTGTCTGTCCTCGGAAAGGCTGTCCTTGGCCTTGGCCTTGGCCTTGGCCTTGGCCTTGGCCTCGGATTTTTTTGTGTCCTTGGCCTCGATCTTTGTGTCCTCGACTCCACCTCTGGTTATTTGAAACGGTTCGACACCCTGGTACACTGTTTCCGATTTAACCGGCCCGAGATTGAAATCTCAGACTTCACACCACCAAGACAAACCCGTTACCGCTCGACCTAGTGGCAAATGCCCATCGGCAGCAGCAGCCATGCCCGGTACCGTCGCCAGAGCAAACGAAGTGAGGGCACTAGCCAAAAGTGGGGGGGCACTAAAATTTGGATATAAAAACTGATCTTCAGATATTGTACGGCTACAATTGTGCGCAATTTTAAAATAAAGCCGGCAACATTTCTTAGCTTGTTTCTTCTGCGGCCCATAATTGCTTGAAAAATCCAGGGAAAAATCTAGGCTATCTACAGCAGTGAATCCTACCAGACCCGCAACCAGGATTTGCTGAGAGAGGTGAACCGAAAAAAAAATTTTTGCTCAAAAACTGCCTGATTTAGCCCCCGTGCTGAACTAACTGATGCAACCCAAGCGTGTTAAAGACGGGCATAGTCAGTTAGTCACTAAATATTTATTGACTGCAGAGGGGGGCCTAGGGGCGGAGCATATCCCTGCGGAGCTCCCAGCCGCTGGGCGATTTTTGCAATTTTGCAGCAAAAAATAACCATTTTAATTGGAACGACCGACGCTCGCGTCGCGTGTTCCTCTGTTTTTACTCTGCCATTTTCCAACTAACGAGTGCGAAATTTCAGACTTTTGCTTATAACTCGAGAACAGTTTGGTCTAGCTACATGAAATTTTGACAGCAGTTTGAGATCAATGAGTTGTATGTTTGTACCAAAGTTCGAGGCAATAGATCACGTGACTTTGGTGTTAGAACCCGAAAACCGCCCCGCAAGTTTGGCGTAAAAAGCGGTCTCAGTCAAAAACGGCTTAAGTACGGCAAAAAATATTTCATATGGTTATATGTCTCAAGATACCCTTTCATCCCAACCAACCCACTTTTGGCCGCGATGAGGTTTATTTCTTTTTTTTTTCCTTTTTTTTTCTTCCTAATTTTTGTACGCTCTTCTTCTTCTAAACCACAAAACATCGAAATCTAATTTTTGTGTAAAGTTGTTGTGCTGCAAATGCATTTTTTTCTCCCGAAATGTTTTGGGGCAACTCCACCAGAAACCCCCCCATAATGGGGCCCCAAAAAATTCATTTTTTGAACGGCTCAAGCTAGGGTGCTAGTTCTTTTTGATATCAGTAGATAATCAACAGACAAATATTTTGACATAGTTTGGGGGTGCCACCCCCCCGAGGACCCCCCAAATGGACCCCCCAAAAATCAGTTTTCTGAACGGCTTAAGCTAGAGTTCTACTTTTTTTTGATATCAGTACATATTTAACAGACAAATATTTTGATATAGTTTGGGGGTGCCACCCCCGGGGACCCCCCCAATTGGACTCCCCCAAAAATCAATTTTTTGATTAGCTCAACATAGAGTGCCAGTGTTTTATGATATCAGCAGATATTTAACAGACAAATATTTTGACATAGTTTGGGGGTGCCACCCCCCCGGGGACCCCCCCAAATGGACTCCCCCAAAAATCAATTTTTTGATTAGCTCAACATAGAGTGCCAGTGTTTTATGATATCAGCAGATATTTAACAGACAAATATTTTGGCATAGTTTGGGGGTGCCACCCCCCCTGGAAACCCCCCAAATGGACCCTCCAAAAATCCATTTTTTGAACAGCTTAAACTTAGAGTGCCAGTGTTTGATATCAGCAGATATTTAACAGACAAATATTTTGGCATAGTTTGGAGTGCCCCCCCCCCCCCCGGGAACCCCCCAAATGGACCCTCAAAAAATCAATTTTTTGAATGGTTTAAGCTAGAGTTCTACTTTTTTGATATCAGGAGATATTTGACAGACAAATATTTTGACATAGTTTGGGGGTGCCACCCCCCCCGGGAACCCCCCAAATGGACTCCCCCAAAATCAATTTTTGAACGGTTCAAGCTAGGGTGCCAGTGTTTTATGATATCAGGAGATATTTAACTGACAAATATTTTGACTCTACTTTTCTGGAGGTTTCCTAATCAGATATTTTTGAATAATTGCTGATTTTACGGTAGACAAAAAGTACTTTTGAGCGTCACAGCATTAGCTATGCGTCGGTCGTTCACTGGGTTTGCTGGCAAACTCCCATCTAGTTACATTTCGCACTTTTTGAAGCCATATGAATAACTGAATTGCTAAAATTCAAGCTATTTCAAAGCATTAAATTGCTTAGCACCTTCAGCCTTCCCCTTCCTTACTTCAAGTCAAGTCTAAAACACGTTTAAACGCTCGTATTTTGAGGTTAAACTTTAGAAGTGACTTGGCTAAGGGGGCTTAAGCCCCTTTACTCTGGTTGCGCCTCTGACTGCGACTAGAGGTGGACAGTAGCGCGCTACTGTAGTAGGGGTAGCGTCGCTACTGTAGAAACCGAGTAGCGGGTAGCGGTAGCGACGCTACATGTTAGGGCAAGTAGCGGTAGCGATAGCGCCGCTACTTTTAGAAAATGAACTATCCCGCTACCGCTACTTATTTCAAGTGCTTATTGTAATATGATTAAAAAAATTAAAAACAGATACACTCAGGCGCGCAGCCAGAAATTCGCAATGGGGGGCTGTTTGGGGGGTCTGGGGGCGAAGCCCCCAGCCGCCGGAGGCCAATGGGGGTCTGGGGGCGAAACCCCCAGCTGCTGGAGGCTGGGGGTTTGGGGGCAAAGCCCCCAGCCGCCGGAGACACGGGGGTCTGGGGCAGAGCCCCCAGCGCTCAAAAATTTTGCATTTTTTTGCAAAAATAACTTCATTTTAGGGCTAATTTGATTAAACAATAATGATTTTAAAACGTGTCTTAGAAAATGGCAGTGTAAACATGATTAAATTGGTGGCATAAATGGACTATTTGGGAGGTGGCTAATAGTAAAATGTTAGTTCTCGTGTTTAGATGCTGGTAAATTACAAAATCGAATAGTTCAATAAAACTCAAACGGAGTAATCTATTTCGCATACAGTTTATAGAGAAAAATAATTTGGGGGGGCTAATGAAAAGAAATTTGAGAGAAATAATTGGTAATTAACGAATACTGAATAGCCTCCCCCCCCTATTTCTTAGTTTATAGTATATTTGTTGATGACACCTATGTTCAGCATTTTTACTCTAGCAATCAAATTTGATTGCTTATTTCTTACCATTTATCAAAGTTTTCATTGATTTGCTGGTTTTATTTTTGACAAATTAGCCCCCCCCCCCCCGAACATATGTTTCAAAAGATGTTTTAAATCACTATTTAGTCCACTCCAGTGCATAAAACAGTATCAAAAGTGCTAAAAATATAGTGTTTTTCCCATTCTGCAATTTGGTCGACATGTCAATGGGGGGGGGGGGGGGGGGGTGAGTCTATAGCCCCTGGCTACGCTACTGGCTAAAAACGTGGTATTTTCCTAATTGTGCATTTGGTCAGCAGTTCATTAGCCCCCCCTCCTAAATAAACGTTTCAAACTATGCTTTAAAGCATTTTTTAGTCTAATCCAGTGCAAACACACAGTCTTAAAAATGCTAAAAACGTGGTATTTTCCTTATTCTGCATTTTGGTCGGCAGTCTATTAGCCCCCCACCTCTAAATAAACGTTTCAAACTATGCTTTAAAGCATTTTTTTAGTCTAATCCAGCGCAAAAGAGAGTCTTACAAGTGCTAAAAACTTGATATTTTTCTTATTCTACATTTTGGTTGGCAGTTCATTAGCCCCCCCCTAAATAAACATTTCAAAATAGTCTAATCCAGTGCAAACACACAGTCTTAGAAATGCTAAAAACGTGGTATTTTCCTTATTCTGCATTTTGGTTGGCAGTTCATTAGCCCCCCCCCTAAATAAACGTTTCAAACTATGCTTTAAAGCAGTTTTTAGTCTAATCCAGTGCAAAAGAGAGTCTTAAAAGTGCTAAAAACGTGGTATTTTCCTTATTCTACATTTTGGTCGCCAGGCCAATGGGGGGGCTATAACCCCCCCGCCACTCCCCTAGCTACGCTACTGGATACACTAGTAAATTGTTATATTTAGTTCACAAAATTGTTAGTACGGGTGAGAATGCCGAAATAACTTCGTTTGTAACGTTGTAATGACGAATTTATTACGTTTTGCTATTTCCAGCAATAGATTTGTACGAGTGATCACTGTCATCTTAAGTTTAAACTAAACTATGGCCTCATGGCCGTGGTTCGGTAGCAGCTGTATTTGAATAGGAGAAGCGTATACTGTAGGTTAATTATTATAAAGTGATACTAGATCTGTTGGCAAAAAGCGAACTAAAAAAAAAGCACAAATACTGTTAGGCACCGGAGTAGAGACTTGCGCTTGCTTAGGCCGCATGAGACAGTTAGAGGCTGGCCCGGAGCTAGAGTAGTGTGCTTGTGAGAGGGGCTGAAAAAAGTTTTTTTGGGGGGTGCGGTTTGAAAACAATGAAATGCAGCAACTTTTTTCGTTGATTTTAGGTAAAGACCAAAAAAGGTCTTCATCGAAATGCGGTAGCTTTTTCCATCAATTTTAACCAATAAAATAAACAAGGTCTGTCTTAGTTGAAGATCAAAAAAAATAATAATAATAAATTTTGAAAACATTTTTGCGGAGTTCTGTTGCTGTGATTTGTAGTTGCCATCAAGCAATTTTGTTTTGTTTGTTTGTTTGCATAGCAATGTTCAGGGTTGATTAAGTGTTTGTGTTTGTTTTTGTTTGAACAATAAATAAATTTAAGTAATAAAAAATACGAAGCATAGCTTTAATTTGAGCAATCTACTGTAAATCTATGGTTCTCAACCTATGGGTCGCAACCCAAAGTTGGGTCGCCTGAAAATTTTTTTGGGTCGCTTGGTTTCTTTTTGCAGACATCCTCAAAGAGTGATATATGCATATAGCCATACGCAATAATAAAAAATGACTCAGTAAACCCTCTGAAATATGTGGATTCCCGAAGTGAAGACGTCTTTTTTTGGTCTTCACCTTAAAACCCGCGATATACAAAGCCTTGTGATACACGAGTCTGGTCGAACCCGCGGAATTTTGTGGATTCCTGAAATGAAGATCTTTTTTTTTTTTGGTCTTCACCTAACATTCCGCAAATATAGGTCGTTTAATGTCACACATTTGACTTTTTCAATAATTTTGGGTCGCTTTGAAAAAAGATTGAGAATCACTGATCTAAATAATACAAGCGCTCTGTTTTTGATCACAAAAACGTCGTTAATAATTTACTAAATCCTTTTATTGAAAGAACGATAATACTTTTATAAGAACACGAAATTCAGTGTTGCTCAAAATTTAAAAAACAAATTTGGACCAAAGCTAGCCTTAGCAGGAAAAAAATATTTAAAGAGCACTATCTTCAGTAATTCAACGCAATTGTACGTTATCAATGGAGTTCTCTTGATCTTTTCTATGTTGCCATTGTTGATTTAAATGATTTGTCTAACAGTATTAGCCTCAATTGTAATTACATTTTATTCGTCAAGTTGCCTTGGCCAGGAGACAGCAAAGGGACCTTTCGGTCTTCGAGTCAAGCTGCCACCTGCCCACCTGTTTACCACATTCGGCGGAGGCTTCACACTGTCCCTTTAATTGCTGAACGTCAAGCACGGAAGCTGTGAATTACATATATATAGTTATATACTTCTATAGTCTTTGGTTTGACCCGACCGGGAATCGAACCTGAGTCTACCGCTTCAGTAGAAAACGCTCTATCCACTCGACCACCGATCGGTTATAAATAATAATGATCTAATTTAAAACAAAAGTTAACTTTTAACTTAACAAAAATAGACATGCCACTTTATACTTAATGAAATTTATATCACTTTATACTCCAACTATGGTTAAGAGCAAATGGGTTAAAAATGCTGTACGTAAAAATTTAAAAACAGTCAGCCCAAACCCAAAATAGTTTTAAAAAATGCATAGTTTTTCAGCTACGCTATTCACAAGACAGTCGATCATAATTTAATTTATCTTCTTAACTATCCCAGCATATACTCATTACTCAATTACTCATAAGTCACTGCAAAAAAAATTTCCACGTTGTTTAAAGTAGCGAGTAGCGCTGCTACTTTCGTGGTAAAGTAGCGGTAGCGCGCTACTTTTGAAAAAGAGTAGCGGGTAGCGGTAGCGACGCTACTTTTTAGGACAAGTAGCGATAGCGGTAGCGGCGCTAATTTTGAAGTAGCACGTGCCCATTTCTGACTGCGACCTCAAAATCTTAAGTGTGCTCTAAAAATTAAAGCAGCTGGTCTTGAAAAACAAAAGTTTTCACGTATTGTTTCTTGTCGTATAATCACAGTCTCGTAACGATTCTGCAAGCTTGCGTATCTCTTCCGTGACACATCCGTAAAGGCGTGTTATTAAGACGGAATATTGCATTAGATTTATGTACAGCAGTTGGTCGCCAGCAATTTCGCAAAGAATTGAAAAAACGTCAAAGGAGAAATTATGTTTGAACCTAATTCTTCCTTTTTCCATCATTGGCTGTTGTCTTGTTGTTGTGTGATGTTCCAAAACCAGTATTTTAAGCAAACCAAAATGGGGGGCACAAGCAGCCGTTAGGGGAGGGGGCATGGCCCCACTGGCCCGCCCCCCCACCCCCCCAACGGCAGTGACCATGCCACAGAGTTGGCTGGGGTTAAGTTTTGCTATCGGTTTGGCTTCACTTTTGGTCGAAATTTTGTAGCTGTGTATCACAAAACCAAGGACGGCAGTACAGTACGGGACGTTCAGAATTTGCGTACTACGTACCTTGCACCTTAAACCGTACCGTACCAGCGTACCGTACTTCAGTTCAATTTTTGAAGCGTACCGTACCTTGTTTTTTTTTGCATAACGTACCTTCAATCAATCTAGTTAAACAACGATCCATGAATGACATATGCGACTTATGTTGACGTGTTTTTTGTTTATATCTGATTCGTAAATATAAGTTAATAAGCATTGGCTTAAGAGGTACTTAAACTTAATAACATGTTGAACTTAAAAACTGCTCAGCTTTATATGCCGATTAGGGATATCTCGATGCCGATACTTCATTCAAGGCCGTCAAAATCTTACAGAACAAAAAATAATGGAACATCTAGAGGTGATTCTTTATGCTTTAGGAATTCTTTATGTTTAGTGACAAAAAAATGACAATTTGTGTGAGAAAATTCAGTTTTTTATTAAAAGCAAAGACATCGGATAGGCTCTTAGCCTACTACCACAATAATATTCGTATTTTCTTGTATTTTTTTGCAGCAAAGATATCTGCATTTGTTTAGTTGATCAAATTGATTTTAATGTATCGGAAACCAGTTTACGTGTTGCCATTCACGAGGCGATATTGCAATGCAATTTATTAATACTTTTCTCCTCAATAATACAAAAACCGGCACAATGCGCGAAAAGACTGGTATTTTAAACCTTTGCGTATTCAGCTAAAGTGTTGCAGTTGTTTCCGTTTAAATTTTTCTTCAATATATGACATGCCATAATAGTCCTAGGCTCCTAGAATCTATAGGCAATAATTAAGACATCATAATTGGCCATACTTGTGACCAGGGCCTCAGGGAAAAAATTTTCAGGGGGTACGAAGGTCGATACCTGGCCCCCCAGGCCTTTTCAGGGCCCATGCTGTTAAATCATTTTTTGTCCGATGGGTGTAGATCTTCATTTAAAAATGAGGGGATAACGATATTAGCATACAGTTAGGACCTATGAAAAACACAACTAGACATAAAATTGGTTTAAATCCAGCTAGGGGGTCTGGGAGGGCGCTGTGAGCTCCCCCAGCGAGGTCCGGGGCAGAGCCCCGGACGCTTTAGCACTTTTTATGTTTCTCGAGGGTAAAATACAGCATTTGATCAACATCCCAGCACCAAACTTGCTTAAATTGTCAAGCAGAAAACGTGATATACATGAAACAAAGTATTTAAAGTGGGGGATAATGACATTGACACAATATTATACAACATAATGACTTTAATACTGCGAATCCAAATATTTTACTGATAAAAGTTTTATCAATTTAGCTAGTCGGATAAAATATTCTCCGCCCAAAATCTTGATTATCTTGGCAATAAGTTTATTTGTTAATATACGAATAATATACCACTGCCTAGATTGAGCAAATAGACATAAAAGGCAAATAAGGCAGGAGCACAGATAGAGTGAGTTACTTAATGATAGTAGTATAGTATGTCAACTTTGACTCCGCTCTCTGAGGTTGAAATGCTTTTGGATCTCTGGAAATGAAATATCCCTCGTACATTGTTATACCGTAGAATTAGGGCTCTAAAGTCAGAGAAATGTAATAAAACGTTAATTTCGATGCAAGTGTATGGCTTTTGATACATTTTCCTCTTTTTTTAATCAAATCGGCCACTATTCGATGCCTAGGCTGTGTTGCAAAAATAGCGACTAATTACCTGTACTGAATAGGCTGACAAATATTTTTACTGTAGGCAAGTTTGATTATGGTGTTATAACAAAACTTAACGCGGAAACCTGAACTCTTCCGGGCCCCTTGAGCCCGGGCCCCCCTAGGCCCGGGCCCGGGCTAAATGTACCCCCTGAACTCCCCTCTCGCAGGCCCTGCTTGTGACTGTGACTTGTGACATCATAATAAAATTGTAAGAACAAATTACTTGAAAATAGCCTAGACTAGACCAAAGGCGCACCGTTCCAATGTACCGTACCCGTACCATTACAAAAAAGGCGTACCGTAATAGCGTACCATACTTCTAAGCAAAAATTGAGGCGTACCGTTCCGTACTGCCATCCTTGCACAGAACTAATAACTTTGGCTTTTAATCACAAATCAATGTTTAATTTCCTGGTTTTTAGTGTTAGGTAAAAATTTTGTTTACGTTTACTGAAAACTTTGTAGAATTAACAATTTTTTCCGATCGTCATGCTTCCCTTGCTTCAATTGCTACACAGGCCCGGTGCCAGAGTAGCGTGACTGGGGGAGGGGGGGCATAAAAAGTGTTTGGGGGGCACAAAGGAGTCTTATAGTGCCGATCTCGGTTCTTGCCCTCAAATTCAGGGGTGAAGACCAAAAAAAGGGTTTCAGCGCGAAATCTTATGCTTTGTCTTGGCGTTCACTCGTGTTTTTCGTGCTGGAAGGAGACTTTACAAACGCCTGGGCGGGAGCACAAGCAGTATTTGGGGAGGGGGCACAGCAGAGGTGTATGTCGGGCCGTGCTTTTCGGGTCGGGTTCGGGCCTAAAGTTGACAAAATTTCTGGCTTAGTTCGGGCCTGAAACGTGCTTTTTTTCTTAGGTGCACAAAAATATAATCAAAATAACTTAACATTGCTAAATTTTTCAGACCTAACTTAACTTTCGGATTTTTTCGGGCGTGGTTTGGGCTTCAAATTACTTTTCGGGGAAGGTTCGGGCTTATATTATCGGGTTCAGGCCTGAACTAGTCGGCCCGTTTACAACTCTGGGGCACAGGCCTAGAAATGCACTTCTGTGACACCGGGCCTGTTACTTTCTTTTAAGCACAAGCTGTGATTTGGGGAGACACAGCTCTGAAACAGGGGCGCCGAGAGCCAAACGTGGGCCCGGGGACAGCTTAAATATTGGTCCACCTTATATTTTAATTCAACGTTACAAGCCACATGCAGGGCCTCAAATAGAAAATTTTTCAGGGAGTACGAAGGTCGATACCGGGCCCCCAAATCTTATTGGGCCCCCAAACCTTATCGGGGCCCATGCCGTTAAATCATTTTTTGTCCGAAGGGTGTAGATCTTCATTTAAAAGTGAGGGGATAACGATAATTGCATATAGTTTGGACCAGTACTTAAACTGTAAAATTTTGCATGGGGGACGCTTTTGCAGCCTTGACCAAACGCATTCGGAATGCGAAAGCACTTCAGTGGAAATAATGTAATTCCGTCCCTGAAATCGAGTGAAGACCAAAAAAAAAAGGTCTTCAACGCAATTTGGGTTTATATTCTACCAGAATTTGTGGGAGTTATTCGTGCTGAGAGGTCCTTTTTTGTCTGATCATCCAGCGCTCAAATCTCAATTGTGGGACGCTAAAATCTTGATGTGGGGACGCCAAATCTCGATGGGGGACGCTGACTCTCGATGGGGGGACACGTCCTCCCTACAATTTAAGTGCTGGTTAGGACCTATAAAAACATAACTAGACATAAAATTGGTTAAAATCCAGCTAGGGGGTCTGGGGGAGCGCTGTGAGCTCCCCCAGCGGGGTCTAGGGCAGAGCCCTGGGAGCTTTAGTAGTTTTTATGTTTCTCGAGGGTAAAGTACAGCATTTGATCAATTACGTGAGCGACGTTAATGGGGCCACCTTCACAAAGTGGAACCTCGTCCAGCAGGGGAGCGCCTAGGGACTCCCAGGTCGTCATTCAGCGAAACCCCTATGGCGTTCGAGTCTTAGGCAGAGGGGCTCGTTCGAAAAATAAGCGACAATCTCCACCAGCCAGCCCTAGTGGCAGCTCCACCAATGTGCCCGCTACACGTTTGTAGAGGCGAATGGAGGCAGCGCAGAGTATTCGTACTCGAGATAATGTCGCACACTCACGGGTCAACCACCACCAACTGCAGTTGGGCAATTGGAATATCCTCACCCTCACAGAAAAAGAGCTAGAATTGGTTGAGGAAGCAAAGCGGTATTATCTCGATATTATAGGAGTTTCTTCAACCAAACGACGTGGCTCTGGAAATGTGGATCTGGATGGCGGATGGAAACTCTTCTATTCTGGTGCTAATCCTAGTATGTCTGCACGAGCGGGTGTGGGGATTCTCACAAGCCCCCGTTTGTCAGACTGTGTGTCAGATTGGATTCCTTTGGGATCACGGGTCTGTATGTTGAAGCTCAAGATATTGGATCGGTCACTGTGCCTATTGCAGGTATATGCCCCCAATGCCAAAAGTGAATATCAGGCTTTTGTGGATGAAGTAAATGATGCCTTTCTACGAGTAGCCTATCAGCTACTGAATCTACAGTTCTTATGGGGGATTTTAACGCACATGTTGGAACAGACACAGATATGTGGAAGGGTGTGATCGGAAAACATGGAGTCATTGGACTGAATGAGATGGAAGGTATTTATTGCAGCTCTGTTGTAGCAACGGACTCCGCATCATGAATACCTTTTTCCAGTACAGAGAGGTTCACAAGTATACATGGTATCGACCTAGTATGATCAAAAATCTTTAATAGATCTTTAATAGATTTTTGCATAGCTTCGTCAGATTTGTTTTCTGATGTGCTGGACGTTCGAGTGAAGCGAGGTGCTGAATTGTCAACTGATCACCATCTGGTAGTATGTTCCTTACGACTTTCGAAACCTTGGCCAAACAAGAGATCCAACAGGTCGTCTGTGACCTACCGGATCAAATGGGAGGGAGGCTTTGGAGGACAAAGAAGTAAGAAAACAGTTTGCATCCAGTATATCATCTAAGTTTAGACAACTTCCTGATGTATCCGAGGACATCGAGAAGGAATGGCTGCTGTTCAGATCAGCAATCATTTCATCAGTTGCTGAAAGTTGTGGGTAAAAACGGCTTAGAGTGGCGGGTGATAGTGAGAAAAGAACACCTTGGTGGAACCAAGAGGTTAAAAAAGCTATTCGAGCAAAGAAAGATGCGTTCAAGGCCTGGCTACAGGACAGATCGTCATCTGATTTGCAATCCCGGTACACTGAGGCGCGAAAAGCAGCAACTTCGGCAATAAAGAAATCCAAGGAGAAGTCATGAGAAGAGTTTGGTCGTCGGTTGGATTCCAACTAGTTTTCTGCAAACAAAGTATTTTGGCAGACCATCCGCCGTTTACGTGGCAAAAGATCGAGTCTCACGTACTCCATCAAGGATTCTGACGGTACTATTCTAACGGATGAGAATGAAATCCTTTCACGATGGAGAGAATACTTTGAAGATCTTTTGAATCCTGTAAAGGCATCGACTCGTGACACACACGAAGTGACACATCTAGGGAAGGACGAAGTTTTCCCTGCAGCAGAAGTGGCAACGGCAATCGAAGGGATAAAATCTGGAAAAGCTGCTGGTGAAGATGAAATCAGACCCGAGATGTTGAAAGCGCTGACTGGAGAAGGAATTCTTTGGTTAACGCGTGTTTGTCAAGTTGCGTGGAAGTTTGGCAAAACTCCCAGAGATTGGCAAACAGGTGTGATAATTCCGATATTCCAGAAAGGAGATCGCAAGCAATGTACAAACTACAGAGGGATATCACTCCTCAGTTTGCCAGGGAAAGTATTTGCCAAATGCCTTGAAAGGAAATGCCCGAAATAGTGGAATCAAAACTGGAAGATGGTCAGTGCGGTTTTTGTACGGGTCGCAGCACCACGGACCAAATCTTCACTCTGACGCAAATCTTCGAGAAATCTTGGGAATATGGCAAAGATCTCTTTGCATGCTTTGTCGATCGTGAAAAAGCATATGACCGAGTTCCTCGGGATAAACTTTGGAAGGTTTTGCAGGAGTATGGCGTTAATGGTCAATTGTTACGCGCTATTGAGTCATTCTACTGCAGACCGGAGGTTTGTGTTCGGGTAAATGGCAAGCAATCAAACCCGTTCCATGTGGGCGTTGGACTCCGGCAAGGGTGCGTTTTGTCACATCTCCTTTTCATTGTTTATATGAATTGGATCGACAAATGCAGCCAAGCTGATGAGTGTGCCACGATTGGAAATTGCAAAATTAGTCGTCTGCTATTCGCTGATGATTTGGTTCTGCTTTCTTCCACAGAATCTGGCCTCCCGCGCGCATTAAATAGCTTTGCAGATGCATGCAACACTGCCGGAATGAAAGTAAGCACGACCAAAACTGAGGTACTTCATCTTTCAAGAAACCCTGATCAGTGCGTATTACAAGTGAATGGAGCAACACTGAAGCAGGTGGAGAAGTTCAAGTACCTTGGGGTTGCATTTACGAGTGACGGAAGGCAAGACGAAGAACTCGATACCCGAATAGGCAAGGCTAGTGCAGTACTGCGAGCTTTGCACTACTCGGTTGTCATGAAACGAGAATTGTCAAAAAAGGCAAAACTCTCAGTTTTCAAAGCAGTTTTTGTCCCCACTCTCACTTATGGTCATGAATCTTGGGTAATGACCGAAAGAATGCGATCACAAGTGCAAGCCTCCGAAATGAGGTTTTTACGAAGAATCGAAGGAGTTACACTGTTTAACAAAGTGCGTAGCTCTGGGATTCGAAATCTCTTAACATCGAGCCGTTACTTTTCCGAATTGAAAGATCTCAGCTTAGATGGTTTAGCCATGTAAGCAGAATGCCTCAAGAAAGACTCCACAAACAAGCTTTACTTGCCAAAGTAAATGGGAGAAGACCAGTTGGACGACCTAGAACTAGATGAACCGATTACATTGAGGATCTTGGATGGAATCGCTTGGGACTTTGCCCAAGGGAAATGATGGAGGTGATGGAAGACCGTGAGGTGTGGCGGCTCAATCTTGAGATACTGCCCCCGCAACCCTCATGGAAAAGCGGGCAATGAAGAAAGAAGAAGATCCCAGCACCAAAATTGCTTAAATTGACTTGCAGAAAACGTGATATACATGAAACAAAGTATGTGAAGCGGAGGATGATGACATTGGCACTATATTATACAATACAATGACCTTAATACTGCAAATCCAAATATTTTACTGATAAAAGTTTTAAGAAGTCATCTGCAATCATTGACTTCACAAACCCAGATACCTATTAAACTCATGCAGATAGAGTGAGTTACTTAATGATAGTAGTATAGAGTGAGTTACTTAATGATAGTATTATAGAATGAGTTAGGCCTACTTAATGATAGTAGAATAGAGTGAGTTACTTCATGATAGTAGTAGAGTATGCATGTCAACTTTGACTCCGCTCTCTGAGGTTGAAATGCTTTTGGATCTCTGGAAATGTGGGCCTTCGTACATTGCTCTGCTGTAGAATTAGGGCTCTAAAGTCAGAGAAATGTCACAAAACGTTAATTTCGATGCAAGTGTGTGGCTTTTGATACATTTTCCTCTTTTTTTAATCAAATCGGCCACTATTCGATGCTGTAAAGGCTGTGTAACAAAAATAGCGACTAATTACCTGTACTGAATAGGCTGACTAATATTTTTACTGTAGGCAAGTTTGATTACGTTGTTATGGTGCGATAACAAAACTTAATGCGGAAATCGGAACTCTTTCGGGTCCCTTGAGCCCGGGCCCCCCTAGGCCTGGGCCCGGGTACAATGTACCCCCTGAACCCCCCTTTCGCAGGCCCCGGCTACATGTCTTGGCTTTTTATTTAATTAGCCTACCCAGCGGCGTAAGCATAATAAGACTTTTCAATAAGACGATTTCACCCTGAATATCGACAAAAACAGCAAAGGGTGCTGGGGCGAAGCCTCCGCCGCAGCAAAATTTCTATGAATTGTAAGCCAGCAAAATATGCAAGTTTGAGCATTTTAAACCAATCATAAGTGTGATTAAAGCTGCAAAATTCTTTAATTGTTAGAAAGTCCGTCGGCATTGTGGTCGAGTGATTAAAAGAGAGTCGTTTTTATGACAACCAGAGGTGGAGTCGAGGACACAAGGCTCGAGGCCAAGGCCAAGGACACACAAAAAATCCGAGGCCAAGGCCAAGGACAGCCTTTCCGAGGACAGACACTCTCGAGGCCAAGGACAGGAATGCTCGAGGCCAAGGCCAAGGACCAAGGACACAAAGCGCAAGTGCTCTCCAAAAAAAAAAAAAAAAAGGTCTTCACAAAAATTTTTCAGGCGATCTTCACGAAAAACCGCTTTCCAAAAAATTTTTCAACCGCTCCACAAAATTTTAACTTTCCAAAAAATAGTGCTGTCCTCGAGCCGAGGACAGGCCAATTTTCGAGGACTTGAGGCCTCGAGGCCAAGGCCAAGGACTTGACCTTCGAGGCCAAGGCCAAGGACTTCAAAATCTGTCCTCGAGGCCAAGGACGTCCTCGAGGACTCCACCTCTGATGACAACCAAAGGATTCAGAACTGTAAACGGGCCGACTAGTTCAGGCCTGAACCCGATAACATGAGTCCGAACCTGCCCCGAAAAGTAATTTGAAGCCCAAATCATGCCCAAAAAAATCCGAAAGTTAAGTTAGGTCTGAAAAATTTAGCAATGTTGCCAAGTTATTTTGATTATATTTTTGTGCACCTAAGACAAAAAGCACGTTTCAGGCCCGAATTAAGCTCAAAATTTTGTCAACTTTAGGCCTGAACCTAACTCAAAAAGCCCTGCCTGACTTGCCACTCTGATACGATACGATTAATTTAAAAGTGTGGTTCAGCCACAGCTCACACCATCGTCGCAGTGTTTCGTCCTCGGATGGGACTCTTTCCGACACTTACTTTTGCTTGCTGAGCGATAGAATTTGGCGAGCTGGTGAGCAGCAATAGAATTTCGATAACAACTCTCAAAAAATCAACAGAACACTGGAAACTTCTAAGCGGGTGCGGATTCGTTCAATAGTCGAGTGGATAGAGCGTCTGCTACTGCAGAGGTAGACTCGGGCTCTATTCTCGGTCGGGTCAAACCAAAGACTATAAAAATTGGTATTCACAGCTTCCCTGCTTGACGTTCAGCAATTAAAGGGACAGTGTGAAGCCTCCACCGTGTGTGGTAGACAGGTGGCAGCTTGACTCGAAGACCTAAAGGTCCCTTTGCTGCCCCCTGGCCAAGGCAACTTGGTGAATAAAATGTAATTACAATTGCAATTACAATCAATATATAGCGCTATACCGCCGCTTTCTCGTGGGGAAAACAAACAAACCGAAAGATTACCCAGCTATAATGATCAGTAAATTAGCGTATAAATCACATTGTAAACGAATTTGAATTGTTCAAAAGATTGTTGGCATTTATAGTATTAAAATAATTGGTCAATTAAACACAGAACACAGTTGTCAGTCGGTTCTGGTTTGGGCTGGATTTTAGTTTGTTTTACAAGCGTTTCAGCTAGACAATTTTTTCTAAGCAAGACATATGTTTCAGATGCATTGAAATAAATTAGCGCATCAATTGATTTTATTAAAAAATAATAGTTAAAATTAATGGCGCATCAAATTAGCAAACCGGGACTGGCACTAATGTTACATACTGTAAATGCCGAAAATTTGAGGTTAAAATTTATTGAAATTCTTTAACCCTTTAAAGTACTTTAGAGTTGCAGACACACTATCACGTTGGAAATTGTGGTTTTCAACTAATATTAATCCAAAAAAATAATTTTTGGTAAAAAATTTTTTTTTTGTTTATTTTTTATAATATGACATGGTACACCCGTGTACCACAATCCCTCAAAGGCTAATTTTGTCATTTCGTGCGAATGCTGCATTATTTGCACTATTACTTTGAATTAGCACAAAAAGACGCAAACAAAAGTGTTTTTCGGTCATAACCAACTGCAAAATTTGCCCAAGAAAAATTCTTGTTCTCAGTGGCGTCACGGGGGGTCAGGAAGCTTAGTCCCCCCCAATTTGTTTCCTCATCAATTATTGAAAAAGTAAAATTTTGACAAAAATTATCACTTTTTGATTTTTTAGCCTACCCCCCCCCCCCCCGATTTTGACCCTAGCCCCCCTACTTTGCCAGGCTGATGACGCCTCTGCTTGTGCTTATAAACCTCACTGATTCATTTCTAATTTTATCACGCGACTGATATGACCTAATGCATTGAGCAACTATGTTATCAAACACTCCTCTTATGGCATATTTTGACATTATGTCAGAATTGCTTCGAAACTGACCAATAAAACAAGACTCAGTTATGGATAATTTTTCCATATAATTATGCTAAAAAAACGAAGCCAAACATCATCATAATAGCGCTAAAGCATTGTTCATTATAATAATTGTCACACGTCACAAGTTTGGGAACTCATCATGGTATGCTTTGAAACAATCTCTTCCTTTCCCAAAGCAGAGGTGCACACCACATTCAGCGCACTTATTGTCGGTGCGGTTTTGAACTTTTTTGCTAGTGCACCACTTACATCGTTTTCTAACTCCTGCCTTTTCTATGGTATGCTTGGGCCCACATGCTTTTCCATACTTTGATCTTCTGCTGCTGGTGGCGATAGAAGAAGATGGAATGCTTCTATTCCGACTGGAGAAATTGCCAATCAATGTTCTAGCAATTGTTCTCCTGAAGGTCTTGGAATCCATTGTCGGAAGTTCAGCATTCTTAATGCAAAGTTTTGTGTAGACAATAAAAGAATTGTTAATCGCTATGTCCACCAAATCAAAAATTATGCGTAGATAATACTTAATTTTTGATCTATGATCAAATTGGTACGTTCCTTTCTTTTGATCCATGAGATCAACTCCACCCATGTGATAATTGTACAATTTAATCACATTTGGACAAGGAACATCATCTTTATCTTTTGAACCCTTTTTTCTTCGTTGCACTTTTTGTAGTGGATAAGCGGATAAATGGTTTGACAACATATGCACTCCTTTGTTATCTTTCCATTTGACGTAATATATCCCATTTGATTCATAGCAAGCCACTTCTCCCCTATCCATTTCTTTATCCGCTGGGACATCATCTTTGGGTAAGTGTTTTCTTGAACTTCGAACTGTTACTGCACTCAACACTCCATTCAAAGCAAGCATATGTTGTAAAATGGGGGAATTAAAAAAATTGTCAATATAAATCTCACAAAAGAGATCTTTTAACTTTTCTGTCAGTTGAAGCACAACACCTTCTCCAAGTCCAAACTGGACTTGATTAGTTTTCTTTCCAGCATAAACGTCAAATTCAAAGAGATAACCAGTTCTCGAGTCGCATTTACACCACATTTTGAATCCCCACTGGATAGGTTTTCCTTTCACGTACTGGCGTAATACGTTATGTCCTTTGAACTTCAGCATGTGTTCATCAATAGATTGATGTTTAGTTGGGTTCATTGCAGCTAAAAATGATTTGTTGAAATGACCCAAAACCGGACGCACTTTGAACAGTCTATCATGATCTGGATTTGCTCTGGGTCTCATAAGTTCATTATTGTTAAAATGTAAAAAAGATCGAAGTATCTCAAATCGTCTCAAAGGCATTATGTTGGATATGTAAGGAACACCTAAGTCAGGTTCAGTGGACCAATAATCTCTGAAACTTGGCAGAACATGATATCCCATGACTACATGCATGCCAAACAAAGCTCTTATTTCTTCTAAATTGGTCGAAAAAATTGTTCCTTTTTGTTGACTATAGAGCTCAATTTGAGGAATAGCAATATGTTTTAGAAAATCATTGAAATGAGTTACTTCTTCAAAAACTTCATATGCTGTTGGGTTGTCCGTTTTTTCAATTAAAATTTTTCCAAACTCATAGCTAGAATCATGTGCATTGTGATTACTAAAATCAATGGTTGAAGATTGTGGAAGGATTTTTGTCCAATAAAAAGAAGGTTCTTCTTGAGCAGGTGTTGAAACTGAAGAAGAAAAAGCTTTTTGAAGATCATTGGGTTTCTCAGTGTTCATATCATCCCCAGCTGGAGGTTCAATTACAACCTCAATTTTGTCCACATTATCATTGCTTTCAACGTAATCAAGATCATTTTCAAGAAATTCTAAGTCTTCATCATCAAGAAGCAGTTGTTCTTCGTCATCGCTGTCATCACCAAATAAAATTCGATTCACCTCTTTATCAGTGACTTCAAACACTTTATTTGCTTTATTAGACATACCAGTATCAAGTATATTGAAGTAACTTCAGGTACACAACTCTGAACTAGATAACAGCATAAATATAATATTTGATTACCAAAAATTATACTTATAGTAAATCAACAGAAACACAAAATCACTTTGTGAAACCTCAGAGAAAACACTCTTCTGCACTTGGCAATAGTGTACGATAACTACTGTACACTCATTACTCAGCCACTCTCTGCTAGTTCAAAAATATGTAACAGACAACAGATTAAATCACTCGAATCAATGCTTTTGTTATCTAGTGGGCTTCAAATGACAGGCTCCATTCACAACTCAAGTGCCACACACGGAATGTTACGGCAGGAACTTGATTACTGTGAAACCAGTAGACCTACAGCTGTAGGCTATTGTATACTGTACTAGGCTACTAAAACCAATATAGGTACCGGTACACCAATGCAGTTTATAAAATGAAGTTTATGTACCGATAGACTGTTGTTATCATCGTAATGTGATGTTGTGCCAGTATTGTAATGCTGGCTAGGCTAGCCTAAAAGCTGACACCTGTAACCCCAGACAAATTGATACTGGCAGTTCATTACCAGAGGTGGAGTCGAGGACACAAGGCTCGAGGCCAAGGCCAAGGACACAAAAAAAATCCGAGGCCAAGGACAGCCTTTCCGAGGACAGACACTCTCGAGGCCAAGGACAGGAATGCTCGAGGCCAAGGCCAAGGACCAAGGACACAAGCGCAAGTGCTCTCCAAAAAAAAAAAAAAAAAGGTTTTCACAAAAATTTTTCAGGCGATCTCCAAAAAAAAAAGGTCTTCACAAAAATTTTTCAAGCGATCTCCACGAAAACACGTTTTCCAAAAAAATTTTCAACCGCTCCACAAAATTTTAACAATTCAAAAACTAGTGCTGTCCTCGAGCCGAGGACAGGCCAATTTTCGAGGACTTGAGGCCTCGAGGCCAAGGCCAAGGACTTGACCTTCGAGGCCAAGGCCAAGGACTTCAAAATGCGTCCTCGAGGCCAAGGACGTCCTCGAGGACTCCACCTCTGTTCATTACTCTTCTGTAAGCCTGTCAACAAATAACATTTGCCAAAAAGAGGTTAGCATTTGCTGTTAATAAAGAATAAAAACTTTTGCAACCGTACCTTTTAACAGTGGCTATTTTGCCGCAAGTGCCAAAATAGCCCTAAGCCTAATCCTAACCCAAACCCTAGTCCAGTAGAAGCATGCTTAGTTATCACCCCTGTGCACCCGGGTTCGATTCGCGGATGGACAGTGAAGGTGTGATGCATTATGCAGAGACTGGGAAGGAAACGCAGGAAGCTCTCTTTTTTTTGCTTTAAAACCTTGCATTACAGCTAGGGTTGGGGCAGGGATGCCAGCCTGAGGGATAGCAATTACGTAGCAGCTGCTTTTTAGCTTACGAAAGCGACGTACCATTACGCTTGAGTGCGGCTCCCTGCATAAGTTTTGCGTGACTAGCTCCTCATCCCTAGTTTTGCGTGACTAAGTTTTGCGTGACTAGTTTGCGTGACTAAGTTTTGCGTGACTAGCTCATCCAGGCGCGTAGCCAGGATTTGAAAAAGGGGGGGGCTATTTTTAAAGAGTGAGAAAAGTGCAAACGACCTTGACCCGAATTTTCATTGTTCTTCAATCAGTTTCACACGGTTTGTCCGAAAATTCAGACGAAATTTCTCGGAAAGCTCGGAAATTCGAAGGTTTTTTCCGCCCAAAATCAGGTGGAGGTCTTCGCCGAAATTGACACCAATTTTTCGGCCGAAATCCAAAATTCAAAAGTTTTTTCCGCCCAAAATCAGGTGGTCTCCAAAAAAAAAAAAAAAAAGAAGGTCTTCGCCGAAATTGAGACTAATTTTTCGGCCAAAATTGGAAATTCAAACGTTTGAGGGGGGACTGTAATCGGCCTCAAAAGCACCAAAAACGTGCGATTTTGCATACTTCACAAGCCAATGGGGGGGGCTTGGGTCCCCCCCCGCCCCCCCTGGCTACGCTACTGAGCTCATCCCTAGCCCTAACACAAACTCTAACCCTGATCGTAACCCTAATCCCAACCCTAACCCTAACTATAACCCAAACCCTAATCCAAACAGAGGAAAAACAATATTTTGCCTCTAGAGGCAAAATAGCCACTTCCATAACTTTTTTTCTTTTTTATCCTTTGAAGCACAATGGTACATATCATAAGCGTAGCCAGGGGGGGGGCCCAGGGGGCCCGGGCCCCCCCAATCAAAATACCACTAACGACAAAAAGTTATGACAACGTAGCCTGGCAATGTTTAGTTGCAGTTTTTTTTCAGTAATTACGCCCATTACAGTAATTAACAATAATATTACTGACAACAAGTGAGTCCCGGGGCCCCCAACTAACAGCCAGGGGGCCCTTACAACTAGGGGGCCCTGGAATCCTTAACCGACAACCAAGGGGTCCGGGACCCCTAACTGAAAACCAGGGGGCCCATAACTGACGACCAGGGGGCCCCTGACTAACAACCAAGGGACCCTTCACCAACAACCAGGGGACCCCTTAACTGACAACCAGGGGGCCCCAGGCCCCTAACCGACAACCAGGGGGCCCCTAAACGACAACCAGAGGGCCCCAGGGCCCCTAACCAACAACCAGGGGGCCCCAGAGTGCCTAACTGACGACCAGGGGGCCCCGAGGCCCCTAATTAACAACCAGGAGGCCCCTAATCAACAACCAGGGGGCCCCGGAGCCCTAACCGACGACCAGGGGGCCCGGGGCCTCTAACTCACCACCAGGAAGCCCCAGGGCCCCTAACTAACAACCAGGGGGCCTCTAACCAACAACCAGGGGGCCAGGGGCCCCCGAACCGACAACGAGGGTCCCTGGGGCTCTCCTAACTGACAACCAGGGGGCCCCTAACCAACAACCAGGGGGTCCTGGAGTCCCTAACTGACGACCAGGGGGCCCCTAACCAGTGACGTGCGGTGAGGCTTCTGGTTGGTGAGGCACAATCTTTTTCACACACATGTCAATGCCGCAACTAGAACGTTGTTCTAAGGGGGGCAAAATTTGTTTCTGGAGGGGCCAAAATTTTTGGGTTGGTCTAGTTTTCATCAAGTTCTCTGTTGATATCCAAAAAAAAAAGGTCATCGCGCCAATATGGTCTACTTTTCTCCGAGGTCTCGGTTGGTTTCAAAAAAAAAAAAGCAACCATTTTGAAACTGCTGCAAGGGTAGCGAAAGTTTTGGTGGGTATGCTGGGCAGTTTGAGGGGGAGGAGTTTTGTTTTGGACGGCGCCGCCCCCTTTTGCCCCCCCCCCCTAATAGCGGCCCTGACACGTTTGCAAAACAATTATTTAAGACAATGAATGACAAGCAAATAACTGTTTTCATAGCCATTAAAAGAAGACCATATTTTTCGATAATTATCTACTAGTTTAATCTCTGCTGTTCACTTAAAGCCAAATCAATTCTTCAAGTTTTGAAAATCTATAGAGGTGGCCAATTATTTGACTTTGAATGTGGACATGATTGAAGTTTTGGTTCTTGCTAAGTCACAAAAACCAGGTTTCAGTCCCAACATTATTATTTGCTAAAAATATGAAAGCAGAAATGACGATTTTTATTAGGCAACCACTCTTTTCTTGAGTACGGTAGTACTCTTTCTGAAATGAGGGATTCTTTCGTATTGATGTCTCGAGCAAATCTTTTAAACCGGTTTTGTTCGAGCTAAAACTTCAAGTTTAGTTATGGACAAATCTCTCAGCTTTAAGATTAAATTTTCTTCCATTTTAGTTCATTTCCTCGTAATAAATTGTTTTTATTTCACTAGAAAAGTAACTCGTTCAATTTCGCAATGAATGAAAGGCAACAAAAAACTGCTTTGACTTTTTCTTAATCTATGACGTCATAGGTGAGGCGTGCCTCAAAATCAGATTTCAAAGCAGTATGCGTTGTCCGCGATTTGTCTGAGAGAAAAAGGCATACTTTTAGTTCGTTTATTAAAATTTGCTTGGCTGAAGTGAGGCACAATCGAAAATGCCTCACTTCGCATATTTCAAGCGATGCTCGCTGGCGCGCATAGAGAGATAGCAATTAACCAAATAGTTTCGGCGTTTTAATGCGAAGAGTATAACATATAAAAGCAGGGAATACACAAAAAAACTAAATATGATAAAAACTAGTCAAGTTTTTGAGAAATATTTTGATTTGCGTAAAAACATTTTATTTTAATTGTATACTTTTATTTTTGTTTTTCTTTGTACAATTCTTCAGGTGAGGCACGGCCTCACCTGCCTCCCCTGACCGCACGTCCCTGCCCCTAACTCACGACCAGGGAGCCCAAAGGCCTTTAATTAACAACCAGGGGCCATGGGTTCCTAACCGACAAGCAAGGGGCAACGAGGCCTCTAACTGGCAACCAGGGAGCCCAAGGGCCCCTGACTGACGACCAAGGTTCCCGGGCCAGTGGCCCCTTAATGCAAATTTTTAACAATTTATATGCAAAACCTGTGAGAAATCTAAGAGTTTTGACCTAAAAGTTGCCGCCCCAGGCCCTTGTTTAACGTTATTATGAACTTGATTATTTACTGCTAAGGTATAGCAGGAGGTAATGTTCGTTACTTCCCCCTATAGACCAAATCACTTACAATTAAAATTTTACACCATAATGCAAGATTCTAAGCGTGTTTGGGGATTTAATTGCAAAAAGAGGATTGAACAACTGAATTTTTTCGATTGGCTTTGAAATGTTAAAAATCTAGTTATTTAAAATGGCTCTGAACTCGTGCAAAATGTGATCCAATGGGATTTAAATAGCTTTTTTTTCCAAAAACTTACAAAAATCGGCCAGCGGCTGGGGGCTTTGCCCCCAGACCCCCATAGCCACCGGCGGCTGGGGGCTCTTCCCCCAGACCCCGTCTGTGATACGTTTGAGTACACTAGCTTACTCAACACGTCTTCCAAGTTAAACTTTTATACTTTTTAACAATTAGTTTTCGCCCTCTCCCTTTACCAAAATCCTGGCTAAGAGCCACCAGGCTACGGCTTCAGATCTTCCATTCTACGATATCTTTGCCCCACAAAAAAATACTTTTTCGAAAATTTCTGATGACGTCATTGCATGTGATTTGTGGTTTGGGCCCCCCCCAATCAAAAATCCTGGCTACGCCTATGGTACATATGTGTACCATTAGGAAATAAGGCTTTCAAAAACTTACTAATACCTAATATTTCAAGCGCAGCGTTCATGGGGATAAACAACATGGTTTTTATAAATGAATTAACTTGAAAAGCGCAAAAAATCTAATCGCCATAACTCTATTGCTTACATTCTAAAACTGTTACCTATGGACCACTTCAAGTCTCAATTTTTGTTGAACTCAAAAGCGAAGAAATATTTCTAAGTTGCCAACTTTTTTAAAAAAAAGTGTTATTTCAAGCGGAAAGGATCCCAAAAATCCGCAAAGCGATTGAAAAATATCAAAAACATATGAAGAACTGCATAATAAACTCATGGTACACGGGTGTACCACGATACCTTAAAGGGTTAAGCAGCTCTAAACAGTTAGTACACTTAATCGATAGTTGATACCGGTATCAGAGATGGAAACCGGTCGGGTCGACCGGCCGGTCGGGTCGAGATTCTTCGACCGGCCGGTCTAACCGGTTAAAAAACCGGTCAAATTCTCCTTTCTGGCAACTAAAAGACATCTAAGCACCAATCGAAATATACTTAAATATTTTATCATAAATAAAACTTTTTGGTTTCAAGCTGTGACTAATATGCTGTGACCATTAAGACATGCACATCCTGGGACGTATTTAAGTGGAAGTATTGTGAACATTTGGGCCACGGCACATAGCAAAAACGTGCAAAGTATACGGTAAAATCGCGTAATCAGGTTCTAATAAAGCATGCATGTGGAAGAGGCTTGCGCTACCTGGCATTTTAGCATCATTTTAATCAGCTTAAGAGTAGAAATGGCGCAGATTTCAGATTTTTTACTACATGCTAAAATCTTGCCGCTTTGAAAAGCTTTTTTCAACTTAAATTTACCACACTCTACACTGGGCAAGAAAGACATAGCTCTTATTTTTTTCTATCTTACTAGCCATGGCTTGTTCTGAAGTAGCAGCATTTCTACAAACTGCTGGGGCACATCATATTTCGAATGTTTTCCAGCCAATGTCATTACAGGTTAGTGTTTTCAATGAAAATAACGGACGTGTTGCGTTCATCGGGATAGTTATTCATAACCACTTCGTGCTACCGATGAGTTTATTTATTGGTTTAACGTTTCGCTTCCCAAACCGGGAAGCTTCTTCAGAACAATTTTCGACACAGCTGCCTTTGCAGTTACAAAAAGATACATGAGAAAAAAATAACAGCAGAAGATAGGTAACAGTGAAAACATACGAACATCACAATACTTGTACTATTATACCCAAAAACATTAAAATGATGGAACAATAACATTACGTAATATTGAAAATTATGTCACTAACAGCGTGAAAAAAAGGAATATTGAAAAATTATGTCACTTAACAGCGTGAAAAAAGGAATACTGAACAATTATGTCACTAACAGCGTGAAAAAAATTAATAATATCCATAACAACTAGGCTGCTTCACTAACAGTTTGAGAAAGCATGAAAAGGATCTATTGCAAAACATTATGTTACTGGAAAAGCTTTTTAGCTCTACAGAGATTTATATTAATTGTTCCGTCCGTATATAAATCTCTGTGGAGCTAAAAAGCTTTTCCAGTACATAATGTTTTGCAATAGATCCTTTTCATGCTTTCTCAAACTGTTAGTGAAGCAGCCTAGTTGTTATGGATATTATTAATTTTTTTCACACTGTTAGTGATATAATTGTTCAGTATTCCTTTTTTCACGCTGTTAGTGACATAATTTTTCAATATTCCTTTTTTTCACGCCGTTAGTGCAGACCCGGCGCCACGAGGGGGCATACCGGGGCCGTGCCCCCCCAAATGACTGCTTGTACCCCCCCAAACAAAAACTGTGCCCCCCCAAGCGAGGACTGTGCCCCGAAGAAATTAACAGGATCGGGGTTACTGGAGTGCAAATCGAGGCCCCAATTGGTGTTTTTTTGTGGACTGACAACGGATTTCATGACGTTTTTGGGATGAAGACCTTTATTTTTTGGAGATCACCTGTTTTCGGCCGGAAAAACTGCTTGAATTTGCGATTTCGGGTGTAAAATCCCTTGCAATTTCAGTGAAGACCTTTTTTTTTTAGAGATCACCTGTTTTCAGCCGGAAAAAGCGCTTGAATTTGCGATTTCGGCCGGAAAATCCCTTTGAATCTTTGCTTCTCACCTTGTTCACTTGATCCAGACTGGGATAAATTTCTCGTGCCCCCGTGCTCTTCTCGAATTCACACAAAATAAACTGCTCGTGCCCCCCCAAAATTTATTTCTGCCCCCCCAGTCACGCTATCCTGGCGCCGGGCCTGTGTTAGTGACATAATTTTCAATATTATATAATGCTATTGTTCCATCATTTTAATGTTTTTGGGTATAATAGTACAAGTATTGTGATGTTCGTATGTTTTTACTGCTACCGTGTTTCCCCAAAAATAAGACAGGGCTTATATTAAATTTTTACTCCAAAATATGGCACTAGGGCTTATTTTCGGGGGATGTATTATTTTGATATACCGGTATCAAAAAATGAAGTTACAAAGTAAAAATTACGAGATTTTAAATAAACAGAAATTACGAAAAAAGATCTACATTTACTTGCCATTAACATGTATATCAAAATGTATGTATACATGTACATACATGCCATTAACACGTATATCATGTATATCTTTCTGCCACTTGCCATAACTTGCCATAAGTAATATCTTTCGTCTTTCTGCCACTCTCAACTAGGGCTTATTTTAAGGGTAGGGCTTACATTAAAATCATCCTCAAAAATCACGCTAGGTCTTATTTTGCGGGTAGGTCTTATTATCGGGGAAACACGGTACCTATCTTTTGCTGTTATTTTTTTCTCACGTATCTTTTTGTAACTGCAAAGGCAGCACTGCCGAAAAAAAGTTTAGTGTTTGCTGCTCGGCAAATTGCAAATAAACTGTCACCATTAACTACAATACTGTAACTTTATTTTTTGGCCTTTCGCGTAGTATCATTAGAAAGAACCTCTAATAATTTAGTTTGTATGATTGTAATAATAAGTCAATTAAGATGTTGATTAAGGGTGCGTTTAGACTGGACGCGAAGCAACGCGAAGCGACGCGAAGCAACCAAAATTTGACGTCATCGACAGCTCGCGAAAGCTAGCGAAAGGTAGTTGCAACCTTCGCAAGCAGTTGCGCAACAGCGTTTGCTTGCAGGCTGTAGTAAGATAACCTACTAAATCACTGATTGGATTTTTACGATCGCAGTTTGCTAGAAAATAATGTAAATAGTATATTTGTATGGTTTAGCGCCTATTTGTCAGTCCAAAGAGTAGGTTGTTGGAAAAGTTAGATTTGCGATAGCCCTAGGCTAGCCAAGTTATTTCGGATCTAGACAGCTAAGGCGGTAAATCCTAGAGTGATTTTTCATAGCTATGCTGGATCTCAAAAGCTTCATTATAATGAATACAACAAAGCAGTAGGCCTAGCCCCACGACATCTAGCTTTTAAAACAAAACTTTTTTTTCTGGGCAGCATAGCAGAAGCTATTGTATCAGTTCAGTGGTTCTTTTGGCTGAGCAGCTTTTGCTTTTTGTCTTAAAGTAAACTTAAACTTACATAATGTTGTTTTTTTCAGAATATAAAATAACCCACCAACAGGCTAGTTTTGAATGTGTTGATAGTGTTTTAACCCATTGTTTGTTAGCTTGTTGTTTTAAAAGTAGCCTAACGACAATTGAACAATTCCTTGAATACTGGAAAACTCGCAAAAGTTTTTCCACTGTCTGCTTGACCAAGCCAACTTGGTGAAAAGAATTGTATTTAGAATTGGTTTCAAGCTACACTGCTACATACAATCGAGCTAGATAGATACAAAAAATCGAAAAATTTCTATGAACTTTTGGATTGGCCAATTAGTAGTCACTTCTTTGAACAGCTACAAACATGGAATTTTTTCTTCTGAATGTCCTCTTAAAAGTCTTCTTGTTTCTGATGGTTTGTGACAGTGATCAAGTTGAACTGGAAGCAATGGTTTTGGACTATCCCAAGTTTTATAATTATGAATATTGTGGTCTGGTGGTAGTGATTTTTCACTCCAGTTCTATGTGATGAAAATAGAAGTGTCAAGTGTGTTAAATATTCATTTACTGTGTCTTTGTGTAATATCTGAATTTAGTTGTTTGTGAATTTCAAAACATTTTTACTGTCTCTTAAAATTTTTACTGCTTTACATGGTGAATAAAGTGACAAAGTAAACAATTTTAAGTCTGAAGTTCAATCATTACAATTACAGTCAGTGTATTTAGATGAACTAAAAAGCCAATATATATCTAACCAGTAGAAAGTGAGTTCTTATTTTTTTGCTGAAGTTACAATCATTGGTAGAGAAGTACCCGCCAAGCAAGTTCATTAATATTGTTCCATTCTCATTAGTCACCACTAAACAAAAAACTTGATACAGCATTTATAATAAAAATAATTGGACTGGGGAAGGAAGCGTCAGTTACATGAAAATGTGAGAACTAACAACACTTTTATTCAGATGCTTGAGTAACAATTTTCACATGAAAAAATCTAGATGTTTTTTTTTTTATCAGGGGCATAACCAAAAACTTGCTAAGAGGGGGCTTGACCTTACAGCTATTAATTTGTCTATGTCTTACAAACGGTGGTTTGGAGCGAAGCCCTTTGAGGTAAACGCGGCCGTCGCAACGTAGCCTACTGGTACCGCAAGAAAATGCAAACTAATAAAATGCTCTCGATAGCATTTAACTTCGCACTAAATATCGATAAGCGCTTCGTTAGCGAGTAAAACACCAAACTTAGGTTTAAAAGCTGACTTTTCCTCAAAGCAACTACTAGTATTACTGTGCCAAATTCTTGTCCTTCGATGATAGTGTCAAATCATGCAAAAACTGCAATGTTTTTTTGCTTTCTCCAGCAAATTAACACAGCAATCCATTGCACAATAAGCAAAAAATCCACTACATAACTGATGACAAATCCAGCTTTCATTTTCACTCATGGCGTTAACATTGGGAGTCTTCATAAACAGCACTAAATGACATATACCAACAACTGTTTAAGCTTACTACAGGTATCATAACATGCTTGCCTGAAAAAGAAATATCACATCAAAAAAACAACATAGTTTATGCTTTAAATGTACCTGTAGACTAGCCTATTGGTTTACACTCTACAAGATGCCGGTTGATCTACCACTACCATATTGAGACATGGTTGGTGAAAGCGTTTAAGGATTTGTTAACTGAGTAAACACCTAAAGAGAACTTTTGACATCTGCTACCAGCTTTTTGCGTTTCTGCATTAAAACCCAGAACTGTCATCGTCAAGACAGATTATGGCAAGTTTTCAGTTGAAGGATCTAAACATATCATTGATAGCTAGTAAATAGGCTAAGTACTATGGTACTACTACGTTTTTGAAGAAAAGACTAGTCTTTTCATTACCAAATTCGATCTACTGTGCTTCGTTTTTCACTTATACTTTACAAACTTTTTTCTCAAGATTGTTTTGTAACCTGAGCTATTAGTCTAGACTCTTCTTCACGGTTATTGCGTAATAACATAATATAAACTCAATCTTCGTTTTACCGGTAATTCCAGCGCTCTATGACAAAACAGAACCTGTGATTACTATAATAGCGCTTCAGTAATAAACTACGCAAAGCTTTCTGCTCATTGAATACATTTTAAAAGTAAGTTATTGAAATTAGCCTATGAAGCGACCAGTCGCGAAGATTAGCAACCTCTCGCAAAGACTCGCGAAGGTTGGCAACCTTCGCGAGTGACGTAATCGACCACTCGCGAAGGTTGCCAACCTTCGCTTCGCGTTGCTTCGCGTCCAGTCTAAACGCACCCTAAGACTTATGCGCTTACCGCAACTCCCCTTCCCCGGATAAATTATAAACCTACTGGCGGGGCTATTTTAAGTTTTCGTATTAGTCGTTGCAATGATTTTAACTCCTGCCTTTCAAATTTAATCTAATGGAAGTTACCCAATTATGAGTCACTCAAATTTGAAACGTAACCGACGGCAAACCCAGCATGCGTATTATTTAGTAAACACAATGTTGCCCGCCTTTCAACTTAAAAGTCCTATCACAGCTGTTCTGTGGCCCAGTTGACAAAAGTTTCGAGGCTAGGCAGACGCATTACTTTGTTAATAACCACTGACAGATCTATGTTTCAAGTGTAACCAATCAATTTGTTTTTGTATATGTTGTTTAGAAGTTCTCTTCTGATGATCCCGTTAAGGGTGAAACAGACTGTTAAGAGTATCTAAATTTGACTGTGAATAAAATTATAAGTCAATTAAGATGTTTTTTGACCTTTGCAGGCCAGAGTTTTAATATTTTAATCGTTTTGCGTGCTTCTGGCCTAAAGGCTACCAGCTCGGAAGCCTAGGGAAGAGCCACCAGAACGGCGACTACTAGTAGTCGCCGTTCTGGTGGCTCTTCCCTAGGCTTCCGAGCTGGTAGCCTTTAGGCCAGAAGCACGCAAAACGATTAAAATAATTTAGTTTGTGCCCTCCCGTGCTTTTTATGCTTATTTTGTGCACGTTTTGCGCTGCTCAAAACAGGTCTTTAAAACCGAAACTTTAACCAAAAAAGATCTTAAAATTGAGTAATTTTTGCGAAAAACGCAAAACTTTTTTGCGTTTTTTTCTGAGACACCCCTCCAAAGTCACAAATTTTAACACCTCACCCATGACCCCCCCCTTTGAAAATTTGTCATTAGATACATTGAACTGTGAGCAAAAAACTTCTGTAAAAAAACGGTCGACCGGGCCGGTCAAAAACCGGTCTACCGGCCGGTCAACCGGCGGTGATTTTGAAATTGACCGGTCGGGAAAATCCTAACCGGTTCCATCTCTGACCGGTACCGTTAGAGGCCATAGTGTTAGACCTTGACATACGCTTTTTAGCATTAGCGTTAAACACTACGTACCGCAATAATTATCCGCAATCGTGGGATCAGGCAGTTACCGGGGGCTCGTCCTGAGTTAGTAAGCGTGGGCCCATATGCAAAATCCGTGGAGTCAGCAGGAGTCTATCCTTAGTGACCCATCCTTAGCTAGCCTACTTGAGGCCAATGTTAGACCTTAAAATACCCGTTTAGCAATGGCGTTAGACCTTACCACAATAATCATGCACAACCGCGTTAGACCTTACCACAAACAGAGGGGGCCCGTCCTTGGTCCCGAGCTTGTCAGTGGGGGCCCATATGCAGAACCCGTGGGGGGCCATCCTTAGCTAGTCATCAGGGACCCGACCTTAGCTAGTCCTCCCCCCCACAAAAGATGACCTATTTGTTTGCAGAAAACCTTGTTTGAGTTGGAGATTGCCCCTATGTTATAATATCTGCACTTTGCTTGCACAGCTATGATCTCTGTTCACTTTTCAGTGTGATCTTGATGGGCCCCGAGGTCATTGTCCCCTCCTCTAGGAGGTCCTGCCCTAAAATGTCCTCCCGTGGCGCCGCGCCTGAGGCAACATTGCCTTAATTGTTAGAGAAAAAATTTCAAGACATCGCGAACTCCCGGTTCTAAAAATCAGAAGTTCATTGCTATTCGAGGTCATTTCAAATTTTACGCCAGCGATATTTTTCGTTGAACTGGAAAATGAAATTGAAACTTATACTTCCTTGAGCTTTGTCTTTGGTCAACATTTGTTTGAGAAGCAGTTGTAGAAGTAACTCCAATCAGAACTGATAACAGTTAGCCACTTTTGCATTTTCTTTCAGAATAAAATGTACCCCTGACATTTGCTATCACAAAATTGGATGTGATTGACATAGTTTCAAAATTAAAATTGCTTTTTTCTCTTTAATTAGCTTTTTATTGTCATAACATTGAAGGTGATAGCGCATGAATTGTGGTTACAGCAAAACGGCAAACCATCCCTTGGTGATGACCGTAGCTGCACGTTTGTGCCATTTAAAGAAGGCTTATGTGGTAACGTTGAAACACGATAAAACTCGTGCAAACCACCCTTTGGGAACAATATCGTCATTGCTATTAGCCGCAGCGCGAGTTATAAAACAACTTTATACTTGAATTTGGTAGTTCAATAAGTTTTGAAGCAAGTCACCTAAAAATCTAAACAAAACTTACGAAAAGATGTAACCGTTAAAACAACGTCATGAGTCTGTGGGGTTATGGCATTTTAGAACTCAAGAAGTTTGTATATTTGAAACGCTTGACGTTTCCAAAAGATATCCGGTAACTTAGTTGAGGTACTCGAGGGACTGAGCGATTATGTCAAGTCGCACCTTGTTGGTTTGTGAGTGTTCTACATACCGCCAAACATAATCAACTCAGCCATAATAGCTACATTTTAATTTAAATCGCAATTAAACGCTATTGGAAAAATTTCTCAGGACCGACTTCAATTTGCTCAATATCCATGTCTTCATATAATGTACCACTATCGATAATACAAATTCATATATTTCAACAAGATTAGAAAAACTCGACAATACAGCAATTATTTGAAATGGTAACAAATCGCACGAATAGTGACTGTCGTTACAATGACGTCATCAGTACTGTTGTTGGTTCATCATGGAGCGGTTGATGTCCATCATACCGGAAGCAGAAGGCTGCTGCATGGGTTGACCGAATTGCTGCTGCTGGAAAATAAAAACTTTAAACGTTTTGTAATACGTCAAAATAAACTAAAACGGCCAAAAAGAGAACGGTATATTGTGTGTATAGCGTATACTAAACTGTCACGAAAAAGTAACAAATTGCTTTTCAATCGCTAAGATCAAACCAAAATGCTGAAAAAAAGCCTAAAAGTCAACAATTTTAATCAAAGTTGCTTTGACCAGAAGAGAGCAAAGTGACCTTTCGGTGGTTGAATGACGCTGCCACCTGCCCACCTGTTTACCACGCACGTAATATAAGCCAACTGTAGTATCGTAGTTTATTTTTTAGAAAGAAAGCGATAAACAGATAAAAAGCATTGCCTTCAAAAGATTATCAAAGGATGCGAAAGACCATGATGTCCAGATACCAAAGCATCTGGCGCGGTTGCCGAGTCTACTACCTCTCACCAATACAGAATCAGAAAAATTGTACAATACAAACTAAAAAAAAAAATTTAGCGGTTACTTTAATCAATAATTATTTTGGTAATTAATATGATTCAAATTTGGATATTAAAATGACCGACAGCTTAGTAAAGCTGTTTAAGAATATATGAGATTAAACTACAAAAATTGATTATTCTGTAAAAACAGCTTCAGTCGCAAATATAGTATAAGTTTTACGCACGGTGAAGGCTTTATACTGTTCCTTTTTATTGCTGAAAGCAGGCATTTTCTACATTATAACTGGGGGCTGAGACAACTTTTTTGCCTCCCTATATCGTGTTTTTTATTTCCAAAAAGTAAACGTCGAACCTCTTTACTCAAATTTTCACCAAAATCCCGGCAGAATTCACTCCAAAATAGGGTGAAGACCTATTTTTTTTGGTATTCACGCAAAATTTCTATTTGATTGCTACTCTACTACTACCGTTACAGTAGCAGACACTTTATCCACTCGACCACTGATCGGTTTCGTGCTGTATAACAGAAATCACGCTGCACGCACTGGCAAGACTTATGAAGTTTCCACATTCTATCTCTTATGCTGCTAGAGGCATTGTAGTGTCATAAAAATCTGATTAAACAATGCATACTTTGGCAAAAAACAACAATATTCTCTTCTAGTATTGTGCAATGCTGTGCGCTGGGATCAGCAATAACGTATGTGCAAAATCTTGTTCAATTTTTACCTCCTTTCTTATCTCGCTATAATTCTGATCTTTCCACTATCTCTCCTTTTCCCAATCTTTACTCCGAATTCGTCTTGAATACCTGACACACTTTTATGCTGCAGTTGCTGCACTTCACACTTGCTAACTTAAACAAATATATCTGCCTCGCAGTTGCAGCGTAACTTTACACAAAACAGCACGAGGTGGTAAATTGCGTAACAACTTCCTCACAACTTATTGGGATCACTGTAATGCAAAATATGGTAGCTGTAGCAGCAACAAGAAAGCCAAATATCGAAGCCATAAAAACGATTGCGAGATAAGACTTTTACGCAGCGCCTGCCAGAAGCATGGCCGAGCGGGAACTGCGCGCTGATTATTGCGTAAGCAATACTGCGACCCGAGTTCGATTACGGCTGCAGGCCGCCTGCTTCGACACATGCGCGGGTGGCTGGAGACTCGAAGAGCGCTAGCTCACTTCCCAGTCACCCTCATCTATCCGTTCTTATTAAATTTGTTGAGTTGTAAATCCTCAGTTGATTTATTTATACGATCCAAAAGATCTCATCGACTTTTCCTAAAGTTCAGTCATAAGTGAAAATGCCTCATAAATTTTAAACTGAGCTGCCATACATTTTTATATTTTATAAGAATATTTTTTAAATTTGGGCACACGGAGATTAAAAATTACTGTAGCTCCGCTCTACTCCGAATTTAAGGCAATCTCCGCATATGAGTCGAGTATCACAGTCCATGTCTCAGTTTAGAGTTTCTCCAGGTCTATCTTTTGAGGGAAACACGTAGATTCAAAACCATCAACATGGCCCGAAACGCTAGCAATACGTTTCTTTGTAGGAAACTTAAAGTGCGGAAAAACGATACGTTGCAAAAGAACACTACTCACTGATTGGTTCATCATTTGTGGATGTTGCTCCATCATTTGCCGATTCATCATCGAGGATTGTTGGATATTTTGACCGGTGTTCATCGAATGCATACCTCCTCCCATAGGCTGGCCGCCCATTCTGAAAGAACCAACTCTCATTACAACAACCCAAAAAGATAACAGCCTTTACCATTCTTTTGAGAACTCACTTAATACAAGGACGAGTTATTTTGTTTCAATGGAGCATGGTGTTGACGGAAATATTCGACTTTTTTTTCCTTTCAACTATTTCAATATGGCGTGTCACTATATTATTACTTTACCAAAGTGGCTTTCAGCCGACGTGGCAAAATATTACTACGAAAATCTGAATTTTTAGCGAAGCTCTATTGTACGTTTCAAGGCCTTATTAAAAATTTTTCTATCAATTTGACATCAGTTTTGGTAGAAATTTTATAGGTTTGTATCACAAAAATATTACTCTTGGTTTTAAATTATAAATAATTGGTTAACTTTGTCAATTTTTACCAAGAATTTCGTAGAATCACCATTTTTATCCGATTTTGAAAATTCAAAGTTCGTCGGATACCATAGTAAATTGTGTAGTAAACGGCCGTAAATTAGCAAAAATGATCGATTGCTAATGTAAATTACGTTTTATTCACCAAGTTGCCTTGGCCAGGAGACAGCGAAGGGACCTTTCCATCTTAGAGTCAAGCTGCCACCTGTCTACCACACACAGTGGAGGCTTCACACTGTCCCTTTAATTGCTGAACGTCAAGTAGGAAAGCTGTGAATACCAATTTTTATGATCTTTGGTTTGACCCGACCAGGAATCGAACCCGAGTCTACCGTTTCAGTAACAGACGCTCTATTAACTCGACCACTGATCGCTACAATGGCATCGCGACCCGGCGGTTCTAAAAAATTAGAATTTCATTAGAATCATGATCAGTGGTCGAGTGGATCGAGCGTCTGCAGCTGAAACGGTAGACTCGGGTTCGATCCCTGGTCGGGTCAAACCAAAGACTATAAAAAATTGGTATTCACAGCTTCTCTACTTGACGTTCAGCAATTAAAGGGACAGTGTGAAGCCTCCACCGTGTGTGGTACACAGGTGGGAAGGTGGCAGCTTGACTCGAAGACCGAAAAGTCACTTAGCTGACTCCAGAACAAGGCAACTTGGTGAATAAAGTGTAATTGCAATCACAATCATCGTTATTTAAGGCCATTTTATGCCAGCCAAACTTTTAATTACACTAAAAAATGAAATTCTATACTAAAGCTTAGACTTTGGACATCATTTTGCTGAAAATATTTACTTAAAAAGCCGTTGCAGAACTCTACTCAGAACTGAAAACAATTAGGTACTTTGCAGAACTTTTTCAGAACAAAAAAGTGTCCCTGATATATGGCATCATAAAATTCGGTATCCCTGACCAAATTTGAAATCGCGTTTTCTTTCTCTTGAAATTTGCTTTTCAGTGGCATAACATTGAAGGTGATAGCGTAAGATTTGTGGTTGCAGCGAAACGGCAAACATTCCTTTGGTGAGAATTGTAGCTGCAATCTGCACGCTATCGCCCATTTCAAATATATAGTAGCATTGCAACGCGATAAGTTTGTGCAAACCGCCGCATGGAACGGTAAATAGCCATTATATTTCGCCGTAGCACAAGAGTTAAATGTGCTACGTATGTAATAATAACTATCGTGAATTACTGTTTTAATTTTGTGACAAAATAAAATATGATTGATTGATTGATTAATATCGCAACGACAACATTTTTTACAAAGCTTGATTTGCATCTACCAAAAGAAGGTGAAGCGTTCTAGTCTTTCGTTTGATCCGACCAGAAATCGACCCCAGAGTCTACAGCTTCGGAGCAGACGCTCTCTTCTTTAGAACCGATCGTCAGGCTTAAGCTTAGTAATAATTCACTGCTTTATTTCTGAAAAGACTTAAGTCCATTTTTTGTGATTTTCACTTTTGTTTTTATTTTACATTAGATGGAACCCAAGTTAATCTTTTGAACTAATCAGCTAAGCTGCATCTAGCAAATTAATAGAGATACTAATAGCTTAAGACTACGTTTTTCTGTGAATTTTAGTTCAAAAGAGCCTTATGTCCAATGTCCATGCAGATTTTTCAAGTTTTTTTTTTTTTTTGGTAAAATTTTCAGTGATTAAAACAAGTTGTTGAACAGTCATCATGCACCCTCTTACCGAAGAGCTAATGCCGAAATTGCCAGAAAATGTAACTTATTTAGTATAATATTATTTAAGTCAAGAAAATATGCAATTAAATTGCAAATGCTTTTCTAACCAGCAAAAATCAGTATGCAACTTTTTACCAGTGAGCTAAGCCCAACTTAGAATGATAAAATAGTCCAGTAGTCACTCAATTTTTATTTAGTGACTTTTAAACAAAGTTTCATTACAGATGCAATTTTTAATGAGTGCTTAATGACCTATAACGTTTCTTTTGACTAGTAGAGAAAGAGATGTACCAGATTTCAAAAACTGTTTTAGTTGGTGATTTCAGATTTCTGAGTTTAAAAATATATTGTGATAGTGGTAAGTTCTAAACTAGTCATTATCAGCGTTTAACTTTTAACCGATGAGCTAAGCCCTAGAACGATACAAATAATTCGTCACTCGGTTTTTACTTCTAAGATACTTTTAGAATAAATTTTTAGTGATTATGGACGCAACTTTTAGCGATATCCTAATGCCAAATTATATTTCACAACACAAGTTGATTTTTGATGATTTTTATGTTGATTTTAATAATTAATGATTAGTTGATTTTAATAAAGCACAGTTTGGTTTGTGCCTGGAAGGGAAACAAAGGAGTCCTTATTCTTAGTACGAAGGTTGCAAGAAGAACATCGAGCGAAAGACGAAAGAATGTACATGTGTTTTGTTGATTTGGAAAAGGCATTTGATAGAGTACCAAGAAGAGTGATGGAATGGGCTATGAGAAAGAAAGGTTTGCCTGAAATCCTGGTCAAAGCGGTGATGAGTCTTCATGAAGGAGCAGAAACAAAAGTTAGTTGGATCGGGTCTGTCAGAAGAATTTTCTGTGAAAGTTGGTGTACACCAAGGATCTGTGTTGTTGCCTTTGTTGTTTGCAATGGTGATAGATGAAGTAACAAAAAATGCAAGGAAAGGTTGGATGAAGCAAATTCTTTATGCAGACGATTTGGTCCTAATGAGGGAAACTATGGAAGAATTGAGAGAGAACTTTGATGAATCGAAAGAGGCGTTTAAAAGCAAAGGGATGAGAGTCAATCTTGGAAAGACAAAGTTGATGGTGAGTGGGATGGAGGAAGAAACGTTCGACAGTAAGATAGATCCATGAGGCGTGTGTGGAACAAGAGTTATGTCTAACTCGGTGTTATGTACAGCATGTTGGTAAGTGAGTCCACGCAAGATGCACGAATAAGAAGAAAGTTGCAGTTTATTTGAATAAAATTTTGTTCGCAAGAAATGTAAAAGCGTGGTAAAGAACTTCAAGGGACCAGATGAAATACTGTGATGGTGTGGAAACTGTAAGAAAGTTCTCCTATCTAGGTGACAGATTGAATGCAGCTGGTGGGTGCGAAACAGCGGTAACAGCTAGAACAAGAATTGGTTGGATGAAGTTCAGGAAATGCGGCGAGGTATTCAAAGGCCGAAGGTTTTCATCAAAGATGAAAGGGAAGGTTTACAAAAGTTGTGTAAGATTAGCGATGTTGCATGGAAGTGAAGCATGGTGCTTGAGAGAAAAAGAAATGGCAATTTTGAGAATAGAAAGGGCGATGATTCGAGCAATGTGTGGTGTGAAGCTATTAGATCGAAGAAACAGCGAGGTGTTGATGGACATGTTGGGCATAAAAGAGTCTCTAGATAGGGTGGCTAAAGCAAGTAGTATGCGGTACTACGGCAATGTTTGGAGGAAAGAAGATGAAAATGTGATGGTGAAGGCTTTGAAATTTGAAATGAGCAGTAGTACAGGAAGACCGTAACAAACGAAGAAAAAGCAAGTAGAGAATGAGATGAAGAAAAATGGACTGGTGAAAGAGGATGAATGTGATTGAACAAAATGGCGAGGCGTGGTAAAGACAATGACCATACGAAATCCGGCCAACTCCGTCCACGGGAACAATACCGGATCCAAAGTGTGGTGATGATGATGAAAGTGACCAAAATAGTTTTTTGACTTGTAGAGAAAGGGATTTACAGAAACCAAAACTGAATATGCCTTTTAATTTGACAGAACTTGAAATGTGAGACTTGCTTAAACTTCCTGGTGACACCCTGACTACAATTGTTTAGTTCGTTTTAAAATTAGATTGGATATTCTCCATTAAAGGTAAAATTGAGAAATTTCTATTTCAGATTTCACGTTATTAGTTTCTACAAATTAAGGTTCCAGCCAAAATAAAGTTTAAGTTTCTGTATATTTCTGCTTTTTACAGAGTTGTTAAGTGCACATCGTAATAGTAAAGTACAGCGTAGTAACAGGGATGGTTTATTTAAGTGCAGAGTAGTGTTAACAAAGTCGTGATAATGCTTTTCTGTATCACAGTACATAATAACAGTAATGTGCAAAAAGTGATAGAATGTGATTTGATTGAATATAAATACCAGTATAATACACTGCATTGAATTAGTTCAAAACAATTATTTTGTGACATAACAATGGCACTTGGCAGTTAATGATAACAATTCTTTTGACTTTTTCAGATTGCATTTGCAGTGCACAATGTGTAAATTTAGGCTTAAGTCCAGTTATGTCAAAATGGTTAGTAAGTTGTTTCAAGCAAGAAAGACCTAAGTCCAACAACTCGTCAAAAAATACTATAGCACCACCTAGTGGAAAATCATTTTGTGAGTTATCATGGTATTATACTACTTTAATTAAAGTACTATCAATGTTGGTGTGTTAAACCACGCAAAAGTACTAATTGTAAGCTGAGGACAATTTTTTGCGATTTTCTCAAAATAAAAAAAATGGATTCCAGTCGTTTTAGAATACAGGCAGCGAATTGTAATTACATTTTATTTACCAAGTTGCCTCTAAGCCAGGAGACAGGGAAGAGACCTTTCGGTCTTCGAGTCAAACTGCCACCAGTCTACCACACACGGTGGAGGCTTCACACTGTCCCTCTCAATGCTGAGCGTCAAGCAGGAAAGCTGTGAATACCAGGTTTTATACTCTTTAATTGGACCCGACCGAGAATCGAACCTGAGTCTACCGTTTTAGTGGCAGATGCTCAATAAAGCACACACCTTCCCATTGGCACAGTTCTTCCAGTCTGATGTTGGTTGATTGCGTATTGTGATTGTTGTTGGCCTTGGTTCGGCATTCCAACCACTTGCCCGTGCTGCTGGTAGGAAGCCTGGCCTTGCTGCATGGCACTAGGGTAGTTGCCAGTCCTCATTTGCCCTGCTACGTAAGACTGGTTGCTCTGCACCATGTTGCCTTGCTGGTACTGTACTTGGTTGGAACCAGGTGCGTCACGGTACATGCCACCAGTACTACCAGTGCTGCTGTAACCTAAACAAATGCAATGAGGTTACTTGCGGTATCACCTGGTAATCACAAAAAATCTTGCTTAATTTCCTAGTGTACCTGTGTTATTGAAACAGCTCGCTGCATTGAAGCATGTTTGCTTGGAATATTCTGTATTCAAGCAATTTCTAACTGAACTGTTTACAACTATTACATCCCTTTTGACCAGTTAATATTTACTAACTGACATCTGTGCTCAGGCAAAACAAAAAATACGATTTTAACGCACAAACTAAAACAACACATAATAACCAAATAATACACAGTAAAAGTGAGGAGTGAAGACTCTTTATTTTACTGTATAATTTGGTCAAGCTTTTTAAGTTTTTACCCAATTTTAACTGCAATTTATTCTCGAAAAAATAACCTGATACTGACCCAATCGAAACCCTCGTCGCAGCCATTTAAATCGACTATAAAAAGATGCGTATAAATATTTCTATAAATTACCAGCCAGTTGGTCGAGCGGTAATACGTTCGTCTCTAGAGCGGGAGGTTTGTGGTTCAAATCTTGGGTCGGTCAAATCAAACACAGTGTTGCCAACAGCTCTTAACCGAGCAGAAAAATTTCTTCGAAAGAAGCCGTGGTGTTGCCCGGATGCAATGACGTGGAGATGGGCCGCGCCAACTCGTTACATGCTTCGGCATAATGCAGTGAGTATAATGAAAGATTCGATTTAATTTCTATGAATTAAAATTTTCCGGTAAACAGCCAATCCAGTAAAAAAATTTACGACTTTTGAAATCCAATCTACTTCATGCTCTCAGTAGTCTTGGAAAAGGCTCAATAACAGTTGTAGTTACAGCACGATAATATATTGAGCATGATATTTCTGCTAAATAAACGACTTCCATATCGATGAACCTTACCGTGCATCATTTGCTGCTTCTGTACATTATATGACGGCATGTAGTTGGTACTTGCCGATTGGTTAATGATGCGAGTTTGTTGCGGAAGGCGGCCTCTTATTGGTTGTTTCATGTATACGTTATGGCCTTGGTCAACAATATGCAATGGCTGGTTTTGCTAAAAAATAAAACTTAGGTTCAATAAAAACGGTAAAGTCGCTAATCCTTTATTAAAACAGGATAGCCTCCAAATCAAAAGCCAAATTCATCTTTAACGTTTCGAACTATGGCCAGTTCATCATCAGTAAGTACATTAACAACAAAATCAAAACAGTATAAGCAAATGAACAATACTCACACACTTCCAAGCTGACATGCAATCTAGTAAATCAGCTTGTAAGGGTGTGAGTCAGCATAGATTACTTTCAATGCTCATTTAATTTTTATCATGAATATGCCTATAGATAATGGGCTAGCTTTGGTTACAGCACGATAAAATATTTACGATGAATTTTACTTTTAAGGCTCAACAGTTTTTAATAAATATCAATTCAATCACTATGCCAAGCCGCCTGACCAAGCCGCTGGTTACATCCTGAGGAGAACGCTGCTCATCGGATGAGCTGGAAAACTATGCTGATAAGATCTTCAATAAAGGTTGCAATATTATGAAAACGTCACAATTCCCCTCCCCCAGTCTTATCTTATTTAAGCGCTCTCCTTCTGCAAATGGCTATTGAAAAACCATCCCCATCTCTCGATAGCACGCTTTTTTCGTCAGGATTGCAACGACAGCAGCTCGAAATTAAGCGCCACACTTCGCGGGCTTCCATCACTTCCTTCGACTTGCTTGGAAGAAGTCTCAAGCGATTTTATCCAAGGTAATTTAATTAATTAAACCATAACTTATTATAAATTGGAGCACAGCGGTCAAAAGATACATCACACCCCAACCGAATATCATATCCTTTCTAAATCAGTTGGATCAAAAAGATTTTTTTTTGCATTAAAACAATAGTCTTGGCTTCACTTTCGTATCTAATTTTGCCGATACTGTGAAGCATGATAATAACGATTAATTAACACCAGGCTTGGAAAAATTATAATTTGTAATTGACAAAATTGTAATTAATTACACGATTTTGCTGTAATTGTAAATGGAATTTTCAAAAGTCAATAACTGGAATTGAAAAATTTTCTGCCCATTTTCAATTAAAATTACTCTATTATTCACTAAGATAGATGATAACAAAATGTGTTTGAACAATACCAATTTCCCTCCCGTTACAAATCGATATCGAAATTTTCTATCGTTTGCAATCACATCTGAAGTGACAAATCGAACATCAAAGTAGGTTAGGGATAGTCAGAGTTAGTTTTCGAGATAGGGTTAATCATATTCACAACCTAAACTTAGCACCTACTCTAATCATAACTAGCACTAACTCTAAGATAAAAAATAGCTTAACATAGAATTGGCCTATGACGTCAGATGTGACTGTAACCGGTGGTAAGTAACCATTGTAACCATAGGCGTAGCCAGGATTTTTGATTGAAGGGGAGCCAAACCACAAATCACTGGCAATGAAGTCATTAGAAATTTTCAAAAGAGGAACTTTTCGTGGGGCTAAGATATCGTCGAATGGAAGATCTAAAGCCGTGGCCTGTTGTTGGCAATTAACCAGGATTTTGCTACAGGTTGAGGTACTATGAACTAATAGTTAAAAAGTGCAACTGTCTAACTTGGGAGACATGTTGAGTAAACTAATGTAACTCAAACGTATCACAGACGGGGATCTGGGGGCCGCCCCCAAGCCACTAGGAGCTTTGAGAGTCTGGGAGGAAGCCCCCAGCCGCTGGGCGATTTTTTTGCAATTTTTTGAAGTAAAAAGCTATTTTAATAAAATTGGACCACATTTTGCAAGTGTTCAGAGCCATTTGAAAGTACTAGTTTTTAACATATAAAAGTCAATTAAAATATTAAATTGTTCAATCTTCATTTATTTTTAATTTAAGTCCAAAAAACGGTGATAATCCTGCAAATTTGTAGTTGAATTTTAATTGTAAGTGATTCACTTGGCACAGATAGGGAAAAGTAAGGAGCATTGCCTCGTGCAATATTTTAACAGTAAATAATAATCCACTCGAAGATTTTCCTTTGAGATTTTTGTTTTTATGAAATTTGCCAGTTATAGGTGTACATGTACGGCTGGTGGGCCCAGGCCCCCTCAATTCAAATTTAATGTTTTGTTCAATGAGCATTTACCGTAGCTAATTTTTTCTAAAAGTATTTTGTGCGTAAAAACTGGCGAGGTGGAGAAGAATTGTTATGGAAAATTGGTACATTAGTGGTCACGCTTACTAACCATGTTATTCCAGGGCAGGATTTACATTGAGCGAGGCCCCTGGTACTTTGGGGATTTTTGCAACATCTTTCTGCCAAATATAGCTGAATACCAAGAAAAAGTCTTACGATCTGAGCGCCGGGCCATGGCACTGTGTCATATGGTAAATCCGGCTTTGGTTATTGCATTACGTTCATAAAAAGATTAGATGAGGGCCTGAGGTAGCAACTTTCAGGACAAAACTCCTTAATTTCACCTTGGTTATACATTTCAATTGGTTGGCAAAATCGAATTGATGGGGCCCAGGCTTCCCGGTCGTCAATATTATTGTTAATTATTGTTGTAAGCGAGTACTGTAGTACGCAAAGATGCTATAAGAAACTGAAACTGAAGAAACAAGACTTTTTGTCACAATTTTTTTTATTGGTGGCATTTGGATTGGGGGGGCGGGCCCCCTGGCTACGCCTATGATTGTAACTTTACTGCTGTTTGTGATATTAAGATTTTGTGTGCTTTTTTGCTTGTTTGCCCTTGTGTGCATGCCAAAGCGACACTGATGGTTCTATGTTGTTTGATCATGCTAAATATGTGATATTACCGGTAAAAATTAAAATAGTGTTAAAAAGTAGTTGTAACTTGAAGTTGTAACAAACACAATTTCAACTTTTTTACGATTTTTAGTTGTGTTAAAGCTTATTTTCTTTTGCACAAATAATTGCGGTATGACACCATGATTTAGCTAAAACCAAAATGTTGCTGGTAGTGATATGAATTCAATAACATACTTGACAATTGCTTAGAAACGAAAATAGTACTGCAAAAATTAAAGTTAAAAAAGATTGATGGAAGAAAAAGAATCAAGAGAAATAGGGCGTTAGGTCTGTTATAGAACTACAAAATAAATCCATAGTGTAGGCATAAGCAAAACTTGAGGCTTCGTATGTCAGTGAATAGGTCGCATTGTTTTAAGAATCTTTTCATTGTAATTGTAATTGAATTGCAATTACTTGAACTTTAGTAATTGTAATTGAAAATTTTAGGCTGTAATTGTAATCGTAATTAAAGCAAAAACAAGTAATTCTTCCGAACCTGATCAATACTATTAGTTTCAGCGGCAGCGATAGAGCGTCGAGTTGGAGATCGAAAGGTTGCTGACCCCTAGTTCGATTTCCGAACTGGCAATGCGACGTAGTGTCCTTGGAAAACTTTACGTTTATCTCTCTTCGGGCCTAGCAGTATACTCGTTGTGGTGGCCTGACGAAAGACTTGCAAACGGAACCCAAAAAAGAGCTCTGCGTTGGTGTATTAGACAGACGCAGAGTGTCTGGTTCATACGAACAAATTAGTTTCATCAAAAGACGGCCTGCTGGACTCAAGGCTCAAGGCAGTTAGATCTTTTCTTTGATAATTCAAATATTCGATACGCATTTAACCAAAGTTAGTGTTTTTAGCAAGCAATCTTACACTAAATGTGATAATGAAACACGATCAATCGCAAACGGTTGTTCTCTGTAATTCAACACAACAACGTATGCATTGAGCAGTGACAAAGCGACCACAGAGCAGTAGGGCGCACCAAAATTCCACTTTTTTTTTCCAAACATGGACATCAGTATTGCAATCCGTGAGGATGTCCGAAAAAACGCTTCTGTGAAAAATTCAGGGAGTTTCGTTAAGTATTCGCGCTGCAACAGCACTTTTAAGTTTTAGGGGGGTATTTTCTTGAAATTTGGGGGTGCCAATATCTAAAAAGTGCTATATTTTTATTTTTACGTAAAAAAATCGTTTTTACACGTGATTATATTTACGTGCCAAGGTTGACTTATCGATCTAAGCATGATTTGCCGATACTGCTGCTTAACAAGGACCTTTTTGGGGTAATTTTTCTCATTTTCGGCAATTTTTGAACAAAATTTCAGGTATTTTTCTAAGTTTCAGCCATTTTTTGAGCATGAATGTACTGAACATGTTAATACTACACTTTGTGAGAAAGGTGTTTTTGGGCAAACTTTGTTTTGGAGCCTGAACACCACGTCAAGGTGTTACCCGTCGTTCAGGTTCCTCTGTTTTTTATCCCGGAGAGGGCCCTTTTCCTGCATGTCATAAAGGGAACGATCACGGTTTGGAACGATAAGTTCGGTGTGTTTTGGCCAAAGTGGATTTACGAAAATCTGGTTGGAGCTTTCGTGTGTCTTCTACACAGTGTAGTAGCATCCTCCTTTGTTTCTCATCAACCGTCAAAACGTCCTTGAACTCTTCCATCAGCCTCACTCCTCTTTCCGCCACATCATTCACAACTTTGAGGTCATTAATCAGCATTTTTAATTTCTTATACTCATCGAAATTGCACCATTTATCCCGTGAATACGTTAGAAAGCGAATGTCTTGCAAGGAGAGGTTCAGTCGCTGGAAAATGATCACCGATCGCTCGCCCACAAGGTCAGAGACACAAGTGTCTAAGGATAAGTTGGGAAATTGAGGCTTCTCCGAGATTAGAGGGGAAGTTGGATTTTGGACACAAGATACATGTTTTTGATAGCTTTTATAAATGCTGAAAGCCAACTTTTCATGTTCGATGTCGGGCAGTTGCTGAGAGCACAATGCCAGTGGTATTAACTCAGCTGTTAAATACCACCTATGTCTCAAAAAGGCAGGTCTGGCAGCTTCAGCAACTTCTTCATCAACGCTAGAGTAGTTAGTTCATCATGGCTCGATGGAACTCCAAGGCGTTCACAGCTGCTTTCGAAGCTGAAGGGCACTGCAACCAATATGGAGCATAGAAGATGGACACAAAGTTACAGAACCGCGTCAATCCATTGACAAGAGTAGCATCTACATCCAGTTGACTGCGGAGAAGATACATCTTAAATGCATAAATTGGTGTCAACATCCACCGCGAACGATGTTGTGTTCCTGGGCGTCGAAACGCAAAGTTACTAACACTTTGCTGTTCGAGGTAAAATTCATCAAAGTCGCGTCTGGGAAAGTAGGTGCTTTCGTCAGAGCACAGATGTTGAAGACTCTCTTCTGCCTTGAGTTTGAAACTGTCCAGTGGTCCTAAATTGGTAAGGTCAGACTGGTCAATTGAAGATAAATTTAGTGTTGGCCATTTTGATTTCAAAATGTCAAAAAATTCTACTTTAGGGCTACTGAAAGGACCGAATATTACTTTGAAAACATCTCCCAGAATGACTTCTAGCATGTGGTGACGGCATGATGTCCACAGTAATGGGTGGCCTGTAAGAGCTTCCAATAGAATACATGCTCCAGCGAATTTCCCGGGGTTGGATGCATTTGTGTCGAAACACATTGCAACACATCGCTGCTCCATGCTTCATTCTTCCAGCATATTTTTGACTGCCTTCGCTTGATTTAAACCAGTTCCGCTATCAAGATCTGTAATGCCCAATAACTTCACCAGTTTCCCGTTTGTAGAACTGGCCAAAACAGCTACATGCTCCTTGTGAGTATAGGCTTTTCCGCATTTCAATAACTTTTCGTCTCAGTGAATTTTAAAGTAATGATCATCCAACCCGGCCGAAAAATTTTCCTTTACTAACTCGAACTTCAAGGAACGGAGCTTCTTACGTCCTCTTAAAGTACTCATTTGGCTAAGCACAAAATCTTCTACGCATCCTTGACTCTCTCTGATGATTGATGTGATGATGTCATTCAGAGCATTACTAGAAATCTTATGTCGGTCTGCAGTCATCACCACCTGCGACGTTGGTGCAATATTCCGTGGCACGTGCAGCAGAATCCGGTCCGGATTCTTCCGTTGCTTAGAAGGAGGCTCACAGAAATCTTTACCCGTTTGTTCCTCAACTGACCCATCGCTTTCTTTACCCCCCAAAACCATTGTGAGCGTCTCTTTCTCCTCTTTTGCCTGGTTCTGCCGTCTCTTGTGGTTTTCTTCGCGTATCTTCTTTCGCTCCAAACGAGCCAATAATTTGGTGTCCCTGTAACCAAACGTCGACTTTCGTTTCATTCCTAGATCCTGCACAAATTTCCAATCGTCTTCACACAGTCTAAACTCAATATCCGGCTTAGCAATATCAAAAAGAGATTCTAACTTTTCCTTGAAATTTTTGGAAGCCTTAGATTGTTCTTCAGAACTCCTTTTTCCCCAAGCTTGCGTTGTCCTGTATTCTTCCCAAAGCGTATTGATTCTGGTCTTGATAGAATTTACACTTAGGTAGCAAGGGTATCCAGGAGTAAAACCCTCTGCAACTTTTTGCCACAAGAGAACAACTTCGTCGCAAGTCCGATTGATTGAATTCTGTTAGCTTAATTTGTCACATTTAAAATGATACAAAAATCTCTGCATCACCTCCAAATTCTTGGGTAGTTTCAAAGAGGAGAGCCTATCTATTGGCTTGCCAATAAAAGGAAATGCTACATCTGTCGATCTTGTTGAGACCATCTTTTTGTTCCCCAGCTTAAACAAACTTAATACTAATGCTTTGCAACTGCACTGATGCTTTAATGAAAATACTTTGCAACACTACACGTGGTATATGGCAACGTCATAATTCAATATTGTGATCCAATAACCTTAATTGTTTTTTAGATTAATTAAGATAAAGGAAGTGTAGAATTATTTTTTCGTCACACAGCTAGATATCTGGTCTCACTGTCAACATATTGAGGTCAAATCTATTCACATTTAGTCCAAACTATTAACTGAACATCATAACTTATTCTCACTATTCACCTCAAAGTTGTGAATGATGTGGCGGAAAGAGGAGTGAGGCTGATGGAAGAGTTCAAGGACGTTTTGACGGATGATGAGAAACAAAGGAGGATGCTACTACACTGTGTAGAAGACACACGAAAGCTCCAACCAGATTTTCGTAAATCCACTTTGGCCAAAACACACCGAACTTATCGTTCCAAACCGTGATCGTTCCCCTTATGACATGCAGGAAAAGGGCCCTCTCCGGGATAAAAAACAGAGGAACCTGAACGACGGGTAACACCTTGACGTGGTGTTCAGGCTCCAAAACAAAGTTTGCCCAAAAACACCTTTCTCACAAAGTGTAGTATTAACATGTTCAGTACATTCATGCTCAAAAAATGGCTGAAACTTAGAAAAATACCTGAAATTTTGTTCAAAAATTGCCGAAAATGAGAAAAATTACCCCAAAAAGGTCCTTGTTAAGCAGCAGTATCGGCAAATCATGCTTAGATCGATAGGTCAACCTTGGCACGTAAATATAATCACGTGTAAAAACGATTTTTTTACGAAAAAATAAAAATATAGCACTTATTAGATATTGGCACCCCCAAATTTCAAGAAAATACCCCCCTAAAACTTAAAAGTGCTGTTGCAGCGCGAATACTTAACGAAACTCCCTGATTTTTTCACAGAAGCGTTTTTTCGGACATCCTCACGAATTGCAATACTGATGTCCATGTTTGGAAAAAAAAGTGGAATTTTGGTGCGCCCTACAGAGCAGTTTCAACCCTGCTGCAATATTAACCCGTTCCAAACAGAACAAGCGAGATATCACAAATAATTGAAAAATAATTAAGATACTGTATAGAAAAAAAAGTTTTTCTTACTATCATTCCAACCAATTTCTGTCGGACTTGTTGTCGAGAGCCATCCATCCCATAAGCACCTCCAAGACCCATGGTGTTGCCCACACCACTACCAAGTCGGGTGCGACGACGAATCAACTGCGCGAGTTCTTGTTTTGCTGAAGAAAAAAGTAAAATTAGTCTTACATTTCCGATCCTCAGATTGTCCTAAATGTTTATTTCCAAAAGTTCGGGTAGTCGAACCCGGCCCAGCTGCACTTTTTCTGACTAAGATTCGAACAAAGGCTGGATATTGCTAAAAGCAAAGTGCATCAGTGTTCCTATTGTTTACCCATTCCACTACACATCGCCTTCAGACTTCCAGCAACTTTGAAATCCATATGCCTTTCCAGGTAAAATGCCAAGACTTAAACCACGTCTCACAATCAGAGCAATCCAAGTCAAAAACGTTTGGCCACTAGAAACCCATGGCAGCTCCACCGCTACGGTGATGCGATAAGTGGTCGAGTAGATTGAGTGTCTGATACTTAATCGCTATACATGGGTTCGATTCCCGGTCAAACCCATGGTAGTTCCAGTTCAAAGTGGTTGAGCAGTTAAGAGCGTCTGCGACTGAAAAAGTAGACTAGGGTTAAATTCCTGGTCGATTTTTGATGTTAAATCTCAAAGCAGAGAAGTCGTTAATACCAATTTTCATAGTCTTTGGCTTGACCCGAGTGGGAATTGAACCCAAATCTATAGTTTCAGTAGCAGACGCTCCATCCAGGCATCACTTGACAACTGAACAACTTTAAAATATCGTTTTCAAGTAATACCCGGCTTCAACCATCAAGAAAAACTTACGTTTGTTTTTAACTATTGCTTGAGCATTGGTATATGCATTAGTAGGTCCATAACCAGATCCTGATCCCTTCATGGTACCATAAGGCGGGTAGGCGGGAGGATTGTGCTGGGGCATGGGGAAACCGCCAGTGTCTCCCGGCATTACCACATTTGGCATAATTCCAGTTCCAATGTTTGAAATTGGCTGGTGAGAGTAAATTTTGTGAAACGAACCACCAGATTCGGATCCCTACAAAGTGAAATGGATAATGACGCAACAATACTATCATTATATAATAATTGAAATCAAAACTTAATCTCCTTTCGCAAAAATCTAAGCTCAATTGATATAGAGGCGGGTTAATTAGTAGATTACAGTTCATTTGTCTGCTTGGTAAAGACATAAAACTTATTTCACTCTAGGTTGAGCGCAGATTATGGACATTGGTTTGGACTTGCAGAAAAATCGCGATGATTAACCCATTCTTACTAACACGACAAAGTACTTATATTAAGAATTAGCATTGAGCAAGAATTTGTTGTGTTGTAAGTTTGAGTATTTATTGACTGCATCCATTGACGTTCAGTTCAACCGTCCACACATGACCAGATGCGTGCCAGAAATTTATAAGCGGGATGAAATTCAGGGGGCAGAGTGAACCGCTTGAAGCAAGGGGAGCGAAGCTTCCTTTCGTTTTTGATTTTTTTTTTGCAAAAATAGTTTTATTTTAGGCCTATTTCGGTCAAAAGTTGCTGCGTAGACTATGAGTATGTGAACGGTGCAAATGGTACACCTAACATGGGAAAATTTCAGTTTACGACAAAAAAAAACAAAAACACTCAAACGTTTGAATTTCTATTAACCAGAGAAATAAGGGGTGGGTTCCTGGATCACTGATTTTATATGAGTAATTTAATTGCTTACTGTAAATACAGGGTAGGCCAAAAGTCGTACAGTAATTACGTGCGAATTTCGAAATTTTTTTTTATGTTCTGAGCACATTTCAAAGCACTTCACAATATTGAAATAAGCATCTACTACTGAAACATGCCTTGAAATCGAGTACCAAAACTTAAAAAAAATACGGAAGTACTTTTGAGGGATAGCAGTATACCAATTTAACTTACTTACCTATTTAATTTAAACTTAAAAAAGAATACGGAAGTACTTTTGAGGGATAGCAGTATACCTATTTAATCTACTTATGGTCCATCCTGTATAACAATAGCATTTCTGGTTTTCTTCCTGTCGATGCTTTTCGTTTTTCTGCTTCAAATTGTCTTTACCTTTTTGCTTTTCGATGGACGTTTCGGTCGGGTGCTAAGTTTCGGCTTTTTCGATTCACCAGCGGCGACAGGCGAGACTGCTCCAGGGACAGTTTTAAGAGAACTTTTTCTTTCTGAAGGTTTTGTGGGCTCAGGAGGAAGATCGTCTTCTTCGGGAGGAAACTGAGGAGGCTTCAAAAACTCTTCTAAGTACCTGCGTGCGGAAAACCACGTTTAAATAGAACGCTTTTTAAGTAACAGGCAACTCGAGCAACGCTAAAATGGAGTTGCTATAGATTGAAGCAGTAATTCATGGTATTTGGCATTAAACATATGAAAGAGACAAGGAAGCATTCTCCTTGAACAGAACGCAAGTGTCAACTTTGACTGTGACGTAGCAACATTAAGTCATCTGCAAGCACGTGTTTCGAGGTACAAGGGCAGCTGGAATTCAGAACTCAACGTTCAGTGGCGGTGCCATTTTCAAACTGAAAAATGACTTGCTCTTATGGCAAGAAGATTATAGCAAAATATTTCTGCTTTCTACCTACGAGTATAAAATGACCTAACAATCACCTATTGTATCACGAAGTCATTTTCAAAGCTAGATGGTGCCCCTTTCTAGCCAAGGAAGAAATCAAGAAGTTTCGAAATTCGAAATCTTTCTTGGCTAACAGAGCAGATCATTGTTGCATCGATACGAAGAAGGACTTTGATTTGAAAACTTGTGATATTAAAGCTACGACATCAGTGAAATTATGATTACATGTAAGTAATCCTAGTGACTGAAAGAAATTTCATCAAAGTTTGACCTTTATAGGAAAAAATACGTGTTATCTCCTGACAGACAGCAGCAACTCTAACCAGTACAAGATTAACAAAAATGGTTGAGACTTTAAACAATTAAAACCCATGAAGATGTTGCGGGCTTTTCTAACCTGGTCATTGCTAAAGTCTTATTCCTAAGCACGCATCATTCTATTTCATTTTAATGCTTTATCTATTATACGGAGTTTTTTCAGAATTTCAAACTGGCGTGCTCGTAAAATGAAGCAGGGGTATGGCATAACATCAAAAACCCACCGTTTGTTTCCGTGTTCATGATGAAACAGATGCAACCTCTTCTCAGCATAACGCATTAACTTTCGTTCGGTTTTGCGCGCACCAAACCAGGCCAGGCATAGTGGAGCCGGATACTTCAAACCTTCTATGATCTCCCAAGGGTTCAACTTCTGCTTCGACGTAGCCTGGATGTGAAAATATTGTTTGGATTTAGATGAACGATCAGTGGTCGAGTGGATAGAGCGTTTGCTGCTGAAATGGTCGACTGGGGTTCGATTACTGATTGGGTCAAACCAAACACTATAAAAATTGGTATTCATAACTTTCCAGCTTGATGTTCACCAATAAAAAGGGACAACGTGACGCCTCCACCGTATGTGGTGGACACTAGACAGGTGGGCACGTGACAGCTTGACTTGAAGACTGACAGGTCCTTCGCTGTCTCCTGACTAAGGCGACTCGATGAATCAAGGTATAATTACAACAAAAACGCCAAATGTCCAAAAAACAGCGTTTTCAAATAACTGACTGATAATAACTCAAGTTTATCAGAAACCTCTCGCTTTGTAAAACCGAACCTGTAACCCAGAGCTCCCATCCACAGCAACGGGGATTTTGTTGCCTTTCACATCCATCAACGGACCGATCGGTTCACAGCACACGACATGGAACTCCGGTCTTTGAATAGGAAGAAGTTGGCGCAAACGTGTTAAACTTTTGCTCTGCTGTTCGCCGATTTCTTTCTGTAATTGATATTATTGTGACCTGTTGAACGTTTGACTTCATTTGTCTACATGTAAAACAGTATCAAAAAGTAGCCGCCAAGTTTATTGTCCACAAAATACATAGACATATCATTAACGGGACGGGTTGTCTCCTGAATCCATCCAACAAGGAGCTCTACAGCTAAAATTTCAGGGAATGGATTATGCACAATCGATAAATCTAATTCCGTTTTCCGAGTTAATACGAGCGTTTTTTTTTTTGTAAGTGCAAAGCTGCGAATTCTATTTTGTTTATGCGTCTTGTATCAAAAGAGCGCAGCTAAGGGACTTAAAATGAATCGCAACTGAACGGCGGTTAGCAAAACCATGTTCATTCTATTCAACTGACGCCATGAAAGCTGGGGAGTATGTTGTCAACAGAAAAACAATTTTACACACATTTTTCGTACATTGCACGAGCAGTTTGAGTCCTGGCCAACACTGGACGTGAAGCTGTAAGCGTACGGGCGTATATTAACATATTTTTAACTAAAATTCGGTACGCTTAACGGCCGCCTTACCATCCCCAATCCCTCGAAAGGGGTCAGATAGCACCGCTATCGCCCTACTAGGGTAAAAACTGCTAATTGAGTAAAATAAACCAAGAATACGCTCATACGCTCACGATTTTACGCCAAGTGTAAAACGGGCCTCAGCCGTGGTGCGTGGCGGCTCAATCCCGAGGCGCACGCACAACCCTAGTCCGCCACGGAACAGCGGGAAAAGTCTGCCAGCTCATACGAGCTAGGTGGCTTTTAAATTCAACATAAATACCTTAATTTTTTTGACCAGGTTCACGTAATCTCTTTTGCTTCCTTCAGCCCGACTAGAAGCATCGCCACCCAGAGCGTGATGTAATAATACAGCTATCATGTCATACACAGTGTCGAATAACTCACGGTTGATCTAGAACATTGCATCATCTATTTAACGACCGTGCAAAGGCACCGTTTGCAAAGGTTGGATGTACAAGATCGTGAAAGATGGGGACTAGACTGTAAAACCGGCTGACTCCTGCGTGCGGAGAAAATCTGCAGGGCTCCAAGAATAGAAGGATACACATCACACAAACGCTTACGTTTGTATGTTTCCAATGAAAACTTTTTATTCTATCATAGCTTTAAACCTGTTCACGGCTCATCCCGTTTGTATCCTGAACATCGCTTTCTGCTCGATGTCATCGAAATTCGCAAAATAAGTTTTCAGGCAAATCTGCGTACCTGTATATCCACCATACCACAATGGATGAGCCTGGTTAGAAGGATGACAAGATCGCTGGTCCACTGCGAGTTTGCTTTGATGGTATCGAACATGCCGCCCACCTGAACAACTTTGCAAATTAAAAAGCATCTTAAACAGGTTTAGAACACTGACAAACGGAAAACCGAAACTAAAATGCAATGAATGCAACATTGTGCTGGCGAGTATATTAGTGATTACTCTCGGCGTACTGTGTAAAGGGCAATTGTGCATGTTTAGCGAGGGATAGGTACGGCGACTGTGCAATCATAACTCACAAACTTCTCTCCAATGTCTTCTGCATGATTTAAAGCCCGGCATTTTGTCGCTTCTTCCTTTTCTGATTCCGCTGTAGTCTATGAATTACTATTTTGATTCGATGTCACAGCAGTGGTGGGGGATAACAAAAAGGATGAATGCAATCATTGTCAAATCACAAACAAAAGACAAAGCAAAGTTGACATTTTCCAACATTAGCAAAAAGATATCCTCAGATCAACTTTGATGACTTGATAAAGTTTTGCCGTTCTCACACTCAAATGAATTTGATTGCGACTCCACTTGGACTAAATTTGCATTGCGTGGAGTTTTAATGAAGATTCTATTCAAATAAGACACCTCTGATGATCCCGATTACGGGTGAAACAGTCTGTAGGGTTTTGAATTAAAAATTTTTTTTAATATGACGTGTAGTCATCTACTGTGTTATGAGACTAAATTAGCAGTAGATTTGTGATGGAATCTCGTTGGAGTCGCAGAGCAATGGTAAATTGGTTTCAAACGATTAATTTGCAATGAAGTCGCTGTTTTCCATAGCGCATCTACAGCAAACTGAATCACAAACAAATTCGCATTAGCAGTGAAGGCGGCATTTGTACATCAAAATTTAGCTTCTCAACAACTGTGAACTGCATTTCGGGCACTCCACAGAAAGCACTAAAAATGGGCACTTAAACTAGGGTAATGTGTTATGCCACGAGGGTCCAAAGTTTGCTGCCCGCGATGAAATTTCGAACGGCCCGTGTTCGGTATTCAACCTTTATTCGACTTAATTTACCAAGCAGTTCTATTTTGGTTTCGAGCATTTTGAGGCCCAAACACCCTGAAGACCTCTTTGCTGTCTATTTACACGAAGGTCATAATAATCTTGGCCTGATGTTTTGACACGCACACCCTCACAGTGCACTTCAAGAAGCTGTCGGCCCGAGGGCTAATTTGGCACTCCCTCAAAAAAGCTTGGCTACCTCTGGGAAGCGTACTGCGCCGTCACTTCTAGTTTACCACTTTATAACTTACCAGACTTAACCTCAGCTGCAGTGCTTCGTTTCTTCCATTATTTGCAGAGCAGGATAAAGTCGTATCCTTCCCGGCATCTCTTTGAGCGCGCGCGTTCTGCCAGTCGCTTTGTATTGTGATGATCTGTATGTGCAGGGACTCCAGCAACGACCGCCTTTCGCTGACTTGTCCCTGCAAAATAAACGATTAAAAATTATTCAAAAAATAACTAAAATTGCTGTTGTCAAAAATATAAACCTGTTTTAACCCGAGCATAAAATGTTTCTTCTTTATCATATTTACATTAGAATAAAAATTCTGCTATCGTTTTTTGTGTGATTTGTGAATTATATCATGGATTAAAATTTAAAGAATTACTTTGGGCAAAGTCAACTTCAGCAAAAAATTAATATGATTTTCAGAGATCGTTGTCAAAGAGCTCTGTCCGAAACGCTTCTAACGAGAAGAAATGTAGTTGACTTTGCTGAAAGTTGTATCTAAATTTTGCACCACCTCAAAATTGTTCATAAAAGAAGATTCTGATAGTTGCAAGCAAAACGAAGACGTTAAGAAAAACTAGAGGGCGTAATGTTAACTGTTTTTCGGTGCGACCATTCCAAAAATTTTTTTTGCAGATCAATGGCAGTTAACTGAAGATCAGTGGCAAAAAAACTGCGATAAGTACTCAGAACATTGCTAGTTTTACTGCCCAATGAGAATACCGCTCTTGAGATGAAGCTCTTTGCCGATGAATTACTACAGCATACGAAAGATGCTTAAAAAACTTTTTTTAAGACAATACAAAACAAAACAGTAAAAATGTTCAGCTGTCATACGTATAATGCATATTGTACACACAGCTAAGATCAAAATATTTAAAAAAAAATTAACAAATGTTTAGCAAATAATCATAACATATTAAAAGTAATGCATGCAATAGAAAATAGAAAAGGTTTCAAAGCATTTCGGATTTGAACATCTATTCAACTGAAAAGCAACAAAAAGGGACAGTGTCAACGTCAAGTCTCGACCGTGTGTGGTAGACAGGTGGCAGCTTGTCTCGAAGACCGAAAGATCTCTTCGCTGTCTCCTGGGCAAGGCAACTTGGAGAATCAAGATGCAATTATAAATCCAATTCAAACTTAAAACTACTTCACTAAAATTGCTACGCATTATGAAATCATAAACCCTACCTTTAAGCAAGTGATTATGAGAGTTAGAAACGGCTGATGGTTGAGTAAAAGAGAACCACTGTTGCGGTCCTGCCTGTCCGATCTTGTCGAGGAAGAACTTCTTATAGCAGGCCAGCCGGGAGATTTCTCCAGTATATTGCCAGCTCGTTGCAGAACATGCGCTTTCACCTGAGCAAGACAGCAAAAAAGTGTTGTCAATTCAATACAAGTATTTGGGAAAGTCAGTGTCAGAGGTAACAAAACAATCACGAAATCAAGGCTTTTGCCCTGCGTGCGCGTTAAAGCTTGAATCACTGGTTCAAACAAGAGTAAACTCGTATCTCTATTCTCAAAGATTAAAAAGCAACTTACTAATTTAAACTCCGATTAAATTAACACGTGCCAACGAAGAAACACTAAACCTCATAATCTCATATTCGGTTTTATCGTTTTGAACATTACCGAACAAAAGTAAAATGACAATGGAATTTGTTCAGGTCTCACTAATATTTGGTGATGCATAACTACGATGGTTTTAACTTATCTACGCTGTGGCAACTTCTTGCATCTTAGAACAAAATCCGACAGTTTATGATGCCAAAATAAGACAGCCTTTGCGCTACTATTTTGATTAACATCACAAAGCCAAGCATAAAATCAAAAAATACCACAGCATGCTTCCTGGTCAATAGGCTACCAGCGTGGAAACGGAAGAACCACTAAAACGTACGTTGCAGGGTTGAAATAGCCAAAATTGAGCGTGGAAAGAAACCTCTTCTCTTGCTCAATTGGTAGAACATTGAACCGGTGGTCTATGAACTGCAGGTTCGAATGCTGTGTAAGGAAAACTTTATGGAACTGCTAGCTATAAGTAGTCGCCGGTCTGGGGGCTCTTCACTAGCCTACCGCGCTGCTAGTCTATAGGCCAAAAAAAATATCAGAGCGCTCATGAGTACAAGAGTGCATAGGTTCTGCCGGTATCAATTTCAGAATTTTCATACCTCTGGTGATAGCTTGCTAATGAGAGGAGCGATCAGCCATACGCTCGACTGGTCCAACTCCATGTTACTTGACAACTTCTTTTCGGGCGATGACTCCAAATTTTGCTGTTGTTGCTGGAACACTTCAATAGTCGCCCTACAACCAAGTAAAACTTATCAAATTCTGTCAACTTCCGACAGCACTCAAATACATGAAATTAAGCAAGTTTTACACGATTATTAATATTATATACGCAATATCAGATTAAAAATATCGATAATACTTTAATACTGCAACAATGCAGCAAAGCATAAACCTGGAACCAAACTGGCGTGTCAAGTCAGTTACTCATACTGCCAAGTGCAGATTTAATATTTCTGGGTGGGCGTCGGCCTACGGAAGCGCAAGTCTGCAAATGACAGTGGTTTCACAGCACCTACAACCTAGTAAGTTTATTTCAACATAAAGAACTTCCACAAAGCAAAATAACGTCCTACAGCGCTGCTCAAACCCAAGAATGAAACGTGTACCAATCAACGTCAGTTCTAAGTTGAATAGTTTCACCTGAAAGAGTTATTCTAATTCTGTTGCTAATCGCAATTAACCATCATGTTGTTTAACTGTTTAATAGCAATAACCCAAGACGTAATAGCAAGGTCACACGTCAGCTCTAGTTGAATAGTTTCACCTGAAAGAGTTATTCTAATTCTGTTGTTCAATTGCAATTAACCATCCTAAGAAACTGAGCACTGATCAGTATGAACAGCTCATGCAAGGCAAACCTCCACAACTACGCTAGTGTGGCTAACGGAATCTCGAATCTGAAGAAAAATTTAAAATGTAAAACCATGCATACTTGGCAATTTGATCTGGCAATACAGCTTCTTTTGATTCGTCCAACATGACTTGCAGTTCGAGCAAACACTGTCGCAAAGTCCACCTTGACATTTGAGCCAGCATATTCGCCACGTATCGTTGAGGATCAGAGCTCAGGATTGACACTCGCTGCAAAACAAACGAAAAAAAATCTTAAGTTAAAACATAATCGTACAAACTGTACACAGGCTGTCAAGGGGTCAATTAACAAAAAAATGAAAAAAAAAGAGTATTAAGTTAGGATATTCTACCCAAAATAAGAGTCATTTTAAAGTATTTTGTCAAAAATCATCTTCTAGGCCAGTGCTTCTTAAACTTTTTTGATTTTGTTCACCCTTACCAGGAATTTCTTCATATCATCAACCCTCGATATACAATATTATTTCACGTACATATTACCGGCGCACAACCAGGATTTTGTTAAGGGGGGGGTCGAACCCGTAAGGTAAATTTTTTTGGCTGAAAATTGTCTCAATTGGGTAGCGTGTTGAGCAAACTTATGCAACTCACACGTATCACAGACGAGGGTTTGGGGGCGGAGCTCCAAGCAGCCACCTGCCATTGGGGGAAAGCCCCCAGCCCCTGGTAATTTTTGTGATTTTTTAGCAAAAAATTGCCATTTTAGCGCCATTTGGATCAAAGTTTGTACCTCTTTGGAGCCATTGGAAAGGACAAAACTGGTACGATTCAAAAGCCAGTTGAAGAATTAAATTGCCCAGTCCCTTCAAGCCCCTTCCCCTTACTCACAGGTCAAGTCCAAATCATGTTTAAACGCTAGCAATTTTGGGTCAAACTTTCCAAGTGACTTGGCTAAGGGGCAACTACGAAATGAAAAGTGAAGCCACTCAAGCGTGATGTTGCATTGAGCATCCTAGCATTGCGTTGTTGCGTCACTACAAAAGTGAAATCTTTATGATAAGTTGTGCTTAGCGAAAATCTAGGTATTTTACGTGCGCCTTATGGTCCGAAAAATACGGTAATTAGACTAAAAACTAGTTTATGACCAATCAAAAAATCCGTAAAAATATAAAATAAAAAAAATGAGCTCTTGACAGCCTATTTTACAACGCCGTTTGAGCGCTAAATAGCATCAATGTATAAACGAATATAAAAATCGAATTTTCTCATGGCAAAAACCAAGTTTCAAAACTGTGCCAACCAATCACGCAAGCTTGATCTAAAATCGCAGCAAATATATTCATTCCTAATACTACAGAACTAAATGGATGCCACCACGGTTTATTTGGAGCTACAAAAATGATCAGTTATCTACCTACCCCATTTATAGGTTACCGGTATGAAGTGCACCAAGTCAAAAATTCTTTATAGTCTATAGCAGAGGTCACCAAACTACGGCCGCGGGCCGGAACCCGCCAGCGAAGTGATTTCATTCGGCCCGCCACATGTCGCGGAAATAAAGCTAAACTACAGCTGTTACGCAAAAAAGTAACCACATTTTTTAATACAAGATTGACGTTGTTGTTGAAGCTTGTATTACCAATAGTGTACTCTTTACATGACTACTAAAAAAGCAGAATAGATTCTGAGTGACGGATGTTTTCTGAAAAATGGGAAGAACAGTACTTTTTGCGGAAATCAATAATGGTATAGCTTGCTGCCTGACATCCCACAAAAGCGTTGCTGTTTTGAAAGACTAAAGAGCATAATCTTCATCGGCACTACGACAGCAAACATCTGCTAAAATATCCGAATTGTCCAACGTCTTGTATTAGCTGTTTCTTCGGCTTTGTTTTCTTTTTGTGTTATAGAAAGTTCCTAGTTGAAATCGTTCGTTCTTAGTTCGTTGTTGACTTGTTGTTTGTTAAATTTCTATATTTTTTCAACGGGCAACCTTACAAGTTTAAAAGAGCATCCAGGTCGGGAATTTTTTCTCGATTTTCTTCAACAAAAAAAAAAAAACAAAAAAAACTTGACAAATATTTAAAGACTACCTTCACCAAATTTGAGTTTTCTACAACCGTCCGTTCCTGAGATATAACAGATTAATAGATTTCCCTTATAAAGGATTTTTTCCTATACATATTTTTCCAAGGTTGCCAATTAGAAACAAAAAATTTTAAGTAGTTACTGCATCTTCATGATTTTCAAGAAATGTAAGCCAGCTTTCCAAAAGTTAATCTTCTGTCACAATACTGACAAAATGGCAACACTTAAGTAAATGGAAAACAAGCAATTTCGAACTGTAATATCTTGAAAATGGCAGGCGAAAAAAGTTCAAATTTGGTGTAAATGCATTTTTGGCTTATCCCAACATTTAGGTCAATAGTGAAAAACTTGATTTGAATGCCCTTTTAATTCTTGCCATTTACCACAGGTAGCTTTTGGAGTTGTGTTTTCATAGCACTAGGCCCCTACAGATTGGGCCAAAGGTGCAAAGTGTTTTTTCAAGAACACAGTGCCTTTAAGTGCATCACAGCAGGCGTTACTCAGCTAATCAAGCAACCTATCGATTTGACGATTTCCATCATAATTTTGCTATACCATAGCTGACTTTGCTATTTATTGCGCTCAATTCGAATCAATAGAAATTCCAAATACAGGGTGGCCCATAAGTCACTTTACATTTCAGAAATTAAATAATTTTTTCTTAAATGACTATATTTAATTAATTCTTTTTTTATTACAAAGTTTAGAGTCTGTAAATTAGTTCTGACTTAGATACGAAAGATTATGTCTCTTAAATAGCCTCCATTCTCGGCTTCACAAACTTGAGCTCTTTTTAAGCTATTCTCCATGACACTTCTTAACATCTGAGGTGGTACTGAAAGAATTTCCTGTCGTATGTTTGACTTAAGTTCTTGAATAGTTCGGGGCTTATTGACATACACTTTGTCTTTAAGATATCCCCAAAGCCAAAAGTCTGATGCTGTCAAATCAGGAGAACGTGGAGGCCATTCAAAATCGGAATTACGAGAGATTATCCGATCCTGAAACATTTCAGTTAACAACTGCATTGTGGCTCTAGCGGTATGTGCAGTGAATAAACTCATTGTCATTTCTTGCAGTTCTCTAAAACCTGACAGCATAATTTAGTCGTTTCTGAAAGTCTAGTGGTTGTAAAGATTGCACTAATTGAATTTTGTAAGGGTACATGTGCAAGTCTCTTTGAATACGCTGCAGAGAACTCCGTGAGATGCCAAGTTCTTGAGAACGCCTTCGAGTGGATGTGGTTGGATTCTCTTCAATGCTACGTTTCGCAGCTTCAGTATTTTCACGTGTACGTACTGAACGACCTCGTCCACTTCTAGGCTTATCACTTACAGAGCCATACTCTTGAAAACGCGCCACTAAGTTCATTATTGCAGGCCTACTAGGGGGATGTCGAACATTGAAATTGCGCATATACGATCTTTGCGTTGCAACAATTGACCGTCCATTTTCAAAGTAAAATTCAATTATCTTCACTCGTTGTTCTGTTGTAAACTTTTCCGTACCAAAAATTTACAAGGATTATATTTTTAAATTCTGAAAAGAAAAATAGAAATATATTAATAGAAAAAAAATTATTTAATTTATAAAATGTAAAGTGACTTATGGGCCACCCTGTACTAGTATATCAGTTCTCAATTCGCATCCGGCCAGCAGCCGCTAATCTTCCGGTAATCCGGCCTTCAGGAAAAAAGTTTGGTGACCCCTGGTCAATACTAAAATATGGCCAACACCTGAAAAAAATGCTGCTAGCAAAAAACTTATCATCAGTTCTAAACAAGACTGAGAAGATTTTCATGGCTCTGCTTGGGTAAAAATTGAGATTACTCACTTTTAAATCGCCATCGGCATAACAAATAAGTTGGATGAGCGACTGTCTCTGCTCCTTCGTCAACACTTGGTCCATAATTAAGCCCATGTTGGGTGCTTTCAAGCATCTAAGCAAAAAGACTGTCATTGCAAAGCATGTATCTTACATAACTTATTCTTAAACGAGCAAAATCAGTGACTATTGTTATTATTATTATTGCTATTCATACAAACAAAATGAAAAAATAAAAACACAGGTGAAAAATTAGTTCTTCATCAAGAAAAAGTTATATTGTATTTTATTATGATTTAACCAGGCAGCAACCAAATTCAAAAACCAACGTTATTATTCAAATAGCAATCAAATGTAAATTTAAAAAACTTAACGTCCAAACCAACCACATAATTTAAAAAATAAAACAGGTCTTATGAATCCAATCTGTTGCATTACAAATAACTATGATGTAATAATGAGCCAACAGCAATGTGGAACATACAGCGTTAGTTTTTAGTCCAAAATCATTATCTGTTTCTGCAGGTTGTTAGTTTTATACAGCGAAAAGCAAAACCGTATTGCAATGGATGCAAAGCGCAAACGGAGAAGTATGGATTAAGTACCTGTCTTGTACCCAAGGTTGTGAGCAAATAACTCGAACAGCGTGTTTGGCGAAATCTCGAAGACAAGCTCGCTCCATCCACGCTTCTTCATCCTGTGGTTATTAGCACACAATCACTATTAAATTGTGATATCGGTTTACAAACGCTGGTTTTGTCTGAGGGTACATTCATTTTGGCGAAATACGTTGTATGAAGGCCCGGCCGGTTTTCGGGCAAATTGCAGTCTGGGACCGTTAGGGAAACTACCAAATCCTCTCACTCACTGACGTAAACTTGACTTCCAACTTATTTTGCCGCAAATAATGCTTAAGGCCTTTTATTTTGACCTTCACATTTTCCGACCTAATTTTACTGAAGATCTTTTTTGTATTGATTTTTTACGGCCAAATTTTTCCAGAAATTTGCGTTTGTGGTGATGCTCTACGGCAGAGGGGTAGCTTACTTCAGGAAAATACCCCTCTATTACGGCTCTAGTGCAATAAAAAGATTGTTTAGTCGACACTTTTCAGTCGTCGCAATGAAAGTTTTTGATTTTCTAGTTACCAAAAAGTCAATCAACCCAAAAAATTCCATTGGTGGTAATCGTCAGTGAAAGTTTTGTGTTATATCATTTCACGATGTACCAAAGCTTTACATCTACTTATCAAATTTCTCATCATACTCGCTCAATTATGCCGAAGCGTGTGACGAGTTAGGAAGCCCATTTCCACGTCATTGCACTTACGGGAAAAAGAGCTCCTTTCAAAGAAATATCGGAGCAGTGACGAGCAGTTGGCAACACTTGGGACGGGTCCGAGATTTGAACTTCAGATCTTCCGTTTCTGATACGAACGAGTTACCGCTCGACCAGCCGGCCACTCACCTTATTCAACTGTTGCGAATCATGGGGGTTCGACAAATTTCCGTCAAACCCACCGAAATCTGGGATTGGAGCAAGAAAGCTGGTGACGCTAACGTCCGTGTCGTGACCGAATACACCTCTTCGACCTGAGGAGCTCGCATCGCCTGAGAAAAAACATTTTCTTAGTGTCGAGTCGTGAAGCAACCTTTTCGCGGAGCATTTGTCAACAGTGCGCGTACCAATGTCATGTGTAGCGTAAAATTGCTATGTGCTGGCAAAAATCGGTTTTAAATTAAACAAAAGTACTATAAAAGAAAACTGATTTCTAGCATCGAAAGATAACAGCTATAAGATTATGATGAATTCAACCGATTCAAAAAAGTGCTCGATAGCGTAGGCCAGAGCGATATAAGATTATAATGTTATTGAAAACATTTATTTTAAGGAAGCATACGTATTTGATAGCAAAATACAAATTGAAAATATCTACGTGAACGTATTGCAACCATTCATTGAAATTACAATAACCTATCATTACTAGACTGGGTATCTACTGCACTACTAGGCAATCGGTTACCACCAAAGTGCTTCAACTAAACTACAAAATGTCTTGAAAAGAGCAGCCCAAAAAATATAGTATGCGATGTTGCGTAATTTTTCCAGAAACTTTATTTATTGTAAAACCTGGAGCAACAACCAAATATTAAACTTTTCAGTTATCGCATTCGAAAATATTAACTAAAGCAATACACAATTTCAAATTTAAACACAGTACAGCTTTACTTTACTGAAAGATGAAATCCACTTTTAATTTGAGCCAAACAATAAAAAATTCAAGGATTCTACTTGAATAAGTGTGATTTTTTTAAATTTTCTTAAACAGTTTGTCTGATTTTATCGTTAGAAGTAAGAAGATGCTCTTTCTAAAGCGAAATCGATTTTACTTTCCATACAATGCAATCAAGCTGAAGGAATTCAATTAGTTTTAATACTTCTTGTTTTCTTTTCTTTCAAACGCACGGGCAATTTTTTCTTTTTTTTTTCTTTAGTTAATAGTCATTTGAAAAAAGTACAACTTACCCAACTTCAAAACAGCCTTGAGAACTGCCAACACCGCACCATCGGCTGTGTTGTGCTGCACAGCGGCTAGCAAGTGCCGGTCGGAGAAGGAAGGAAGGACAAAACTCTGTTTGCTGCCCGAAAACAACGACGGAGCTGGCGCCTTGAAAAGTTGCAGCAAGAGATGACAGGTGAGACGAGGTCCTGGAAGCAATAGGAAGTAATTGTTAAGTTAGGCGTACCAGTAATCAGTGTGTGTTCACTGTTCAAGCATTTACACTGAAAAAAACATTACCAGAGCTTGAGATGAATTTTTAAATATTGAAAGACTAGCTGTACCAAGTAATGTCACTACTAATACTACTGTATGAGAATGAAGAACAACCTAAGTACTGTAGTAAATCAATACTAAACACACAAATGTTCCATATTAAAACCTTTTACAGCTTAAGAATTATGGCCTTGTTTAAATCCGGATAATCCATGTTTGGTCAAAAAATCTGGAAATTTTTTTTCTAAGTATTGTAATTGAGGTATTGAAAACTTTAAAATAAATTTTATCAGAATTCACAATATTTCATGCTCAGTGAACAAAAAATTGTTGCAGTTAGTGTTAGTTGTTTAAAACCACAATACGAAACCGAAATACCAGTAATTTCAAACAAAAAAGTTACCAGTTTCTGGGTCCGAAATATCGGCAGATCCTGGACCTCGCTTAAATGAAGAGAACAAGGATGGGATAGTGACATGCTTGATGAAATCTTCCAAGTTCAAACAACTTCTTGCAATCAATACGGCAGTGAAAAGTGCAAGAGGGTCACGAATTTGAGGGTCGCCGGCCTAAAAAAAACATCTAATTGTGGCTTCAGTAATTTGTAATTCTATTCGAACAACGTTTGTAACACAGACCGTTTCCTGAAATTCTTTAAATTGATTTTAAAATTTCTTGTAAACAAATCACTCCCCGATTTTAAAGATTAGTACCGCAGAGGTCATAATGTATTACGCAGCGTACAAGCGTGGGCATCTGCATATTATTGGACCAAACATATTATCACTTCTATGGGTTCGTTTAGGCACTTCAGTAAAACTGTTTTATAAAAAATACAACATTTAAGGTATGCTTTACCAAAACGCGTGATATCTTTAATTACGTATGTAAAAAAAGAAAAAGTCAAACCAAATGACACGCGTAATACTCGCGATCGGTAAAAGTTCTACAGTATAATAAAAAAATTCAATCAAGTTTATCATTAATTCGGTCATTTCTTCAGCTCTAACTCATGCCAGTTACGCAACGAGGTGGAGAGGCTTCACCCCCTCCCCCCTTAGCCAAGTCACTTAGAAAACTTAACGCAACAATGCAAGCGTTTAAACGTGTTTTAGACTTGACCTGTAAGTAAGGGGGGCTGAAGGGGCCGGGCATTTAATTCTTTAACTGGCTTCCCAATCCTGACACTTTAGTTCTGTTAAATAGTTTTAAAACCGTGAAAAATGTGATCTAAATGACGTTAACATGATTAATTTTCACGAAAAATCACAAAAACCGCCTAGCGGCCTCGCCTCCACGCCCATGTCTATGATACGCTTTTGTTATCCTAATTTGCTCAGCGCGCCACCCGATTGCGGCATTTTTTAAATGAAAAAATTGCCTTTCGGTGCAAGCTCCACCTTCCCTATCAAAATTCTGGTTGAGTACGTGACTCATGCTCACACCCAACTCTTTAAAACGTGCGTGAACACTGAACAGCGCGTCAAAAATATTCTCTTTTTCTCTCTCTGGGAATATTCAAGTTCTACAGCAAGTCGGCTATGCACTTTATAACTTGCCCATTTCTGCAGGAAAAACGATGTACGTTTCAAGCTTATTTTTGCATAAGGTTTAGGTTTGACACAAAGAATTGCAAAACTTAAAAAACAACTCACGTCAACCTCCATTAAAACATCATTGAAATTAGTACACGAAGAGCAGCAGAGAGCTTTGAGCACGCCCAGCCATTCCGAGCTCAGTTCGCTACAGCGAGCGGTCATTTCTGCACACAACGTGGCAAGGGCATTCACTCTAAAGAATTTAAATCATTTCAATACTTGAATGCACTTTCAATTCAATTATTTATTTGTCGTAAAAAGAGTACAACAATAAACAAATATAGCTACGTAGTTTAAATAAAAGTTTCCGACCAGGGAAGTCAAACAGCCACTGACTTAAGATTAAATCTAAAAAATGAGCAAAAAGGTATGAATGAAAAAGGAAGTGACACGTTATTAATCGTCGAATACTATTCGTTTACATAATGAGTAAATATAGGATAAGATAATAGATTTATGTTGGAGGGTATAGAATTCCAAATTTTAACGCCTTGGTAGAGGAATGATTTTTGTAATTTGGTAGTTTTAAATAAAGGAATACGCAATTGAGAAGAGCTAACTGTACGAGTTGAGTAAGGATGTGAGAGACCTGACTTTTGAAAATATTTAACCAAAGGAGGATGTTTTTTTGTGTCAATGCAGCGCATAAATTTTGCAACTTTGAATTGATATATTTTAGCAAGTTTAATTGCAGTTTGTTCGTCAAGTTACATTGACCAGGAGTCAGCGAAGAGACTTTTCAGTCTTCTAGTCAAGCTGCCACCGGCCCATCTGTCTACCACACGGTGGAGGCTTCACACTGTCCTTTTTTATTGTTGAACGTCAAGCGGATAAGCTGTGAATACCAATGTTTATAGTCTTTGGTTTGACCCGACCAGGGATCGAACCTGAGTTTACTGTTTCAGTAGCAGACGCTCTATCCACTCGACCACTGATTAGTAACTGTGCAATAAAGGCTCACATATAAACCGAGCAATGAAAGCTAACAAACAACTTGACTTGGGTCCGTTTTGACAGTTCAATGGCATTAGGCGCAACGGATAATATCATTTACAATGGAAATGCTAAAAAAAAATGCATCACAATTAAATTGCACGCCTGCGCGCAATCCGTAGGATCGGTAAAACAAGCATGAGCAATGAAATTGCTGTTGTTGTTGTAAAGCATATTTATTACTTATCCTCCTGTCACCAGACAGCGTCAGACGCTAACTATTGTATGATCCACACACTTTTCATTGCAATAACTAGTTCTTGCTTGCAGGAATCCGCACCTGCTTCAGAGTTTTACAGTGATCCAATGTTCCTGTGGATTTCTTCGAATTCGTGTCCACTGAATTGTTCGAAGCCACCAAGCAAAGATAATCATCGTAAAGCGTCTTATCCAAGGATGAAACAACGCGACCAGGGTGGAGGTTGAAGCCAGATCATGCGATCAGGGTCGTCGTAAAAACGACGCCTTTACCCTCTCGGCACGCTGACGACAAGATTCACAAGTAAACGAAAAATAGCGGCTCACGAAGACCAAAATGCACGAAAAGCTATAGTGGCAAACGCAACAACTGACGTTTTTTCGGTGCCCTAAACCTAGCAATTGTCTATTTAGTCTGTGATTTATTTTTCTTATTATGTGTATAACTGTCTAATAAGCTCTACTAATTAGAGTATGCCAATAACACAGTATAAGAACCTATTTTTGAAACATTGATTAATTTCGAAAGTTTTGTTCCTTTTTTAGCTCTCCAAAATTTTTACTGATTTCCCAATTTTTTCCATGACTTTCAAACTTTTTTGAAATTTTTTATGACTTTTTGGAAAAACTATTTTTTTCAGAATTTTCAATTCCTTTCCATGAGCATGAGAACATAATTACATGAAAAAATACATTAGGGCTTCCACATTTCCACTCACTTTTCAAAAATTTTCGGTCCGTTGCATAGCGTTATAATTACGGAACAAACAAAGCTGTATCGATACATGTCGTCATGAAGTTGTGCGCTGTAGCGTCCAGCAACGGAGGAGCTCGATTCGACGTCAGGGTTCTCGATATACTGCTTGAGGAAATTCGGATCGTAGCTGAAAATAAAATGGTGCTATATGAACTCACAAGCAAAAACAGCGAGATCTTAAAAAACGATTCTTCATGATTTCAATCAAGGGCAGTACCATTTTAATTCCAAAGTACTGTCTACACTGGAAGTAAAATCGTGAGATTGAGTGCAGCTTTAGTTTCTTTTAAACAAAAACTCGGTACGCCTGGCGCGGCGTTTTACCGGCGTAGAAATTACATTTGGTTAAAATAAACAAAGAATACGCTCGTACGCTCACGATATTAATCTCATTATAGATCGGGCATTTGTGCAGTATTTCACAACGCTCGGCCCTAAATATGAGTAAGCAATGAATGGTAATGTTGTTATCCAACCAAAAAAATGATTACAACAATCTTAGTTCCTTTCTTGTAAAATCGAGTGACATAAACGGCATTTATAGCGGGAAGGGGTATCTCCTCACACATATTGAGCTGTCAGATAGTGAAAGTGGTGAGACACTTCTTGTCAAATATAATAATAATGGTTCGAGGACAGTGTTCTGTTAGAGCACAGTGCTCTACAAAACTATTTAGCAACATCACTATCACCTTAATACTGGCATCGAAAACATCACACTATAAGAATTGGTCATCAATTGTTTCTCAATAATGGTGTTCACTCACCGAAAATTCGAAGTGGCAGGTTTCTTACCCGAACCGAGCAACTGCTTCACCGTACCCACATAATTGCCAAACTCGGCGTGTTTCACTGATGAATAGGCAGGGGCGACGTAGAGGTCGTGAAGCAATACCAACACACTTCTGCAAATTTAAAATAATTATACGCTTTTTGCATACCACAAAGGTAATCATACATCTTTTTTCACCAAGTTGCCTCAGCCAGGAAATAACAAGGGACTTTTTGGTCTTCGAGTAAAGCTTCCACCTGTCTACCTACTACACACGATGGATGTTTCACGTTGTTTAACGCTGAACGTCAAAACGAGAAGCTTTGAACAACAATTTTGAAGTCATTACTTTGATTCCAGCCGATCAAATCCGAGAACATCGGTTAAGCAGCAGTCATTCTATTTAAATAACTTCAAATTAGATTCTATATGAACAAGTTAACCTCTGAAGATCCCGTTAAGGGTGAAACAAACTGTAGGGCTTTTAATGTTTTTATCTGCAGTGTGCAAAATGCATGAGCGCATATTTTATAACTCACCGATCAGTTGAACTGCATTTTGCAGGGTTGAAGAGGCAAGATTGCTTGACGTAGTTGAACAAGCCGTCAAAAGTCTCCATGGTTAAGTCGGGATTCAACATCAAATAACTGAAATGCAAGATTATTTGTTACATAACAATGGTGGAATTAAACTAAGCTGATTCGAATTACTTGACCATGCAAAGTCTACAGAACTTCAGAAGAAAAAATATTGAAACGTTTTTGTCAATATTGTTTCTTTTTTATTTTTAAAACTATACTTATTACATGAGAACTAATTTATAAGAACACGAGGATCAATTTCGCGCAAAATTTAAGTACAATGCCAGCCTCACCATTAAAAAGCAATGAAGAACACGGCCTGGTACAACGCGTTTGTGGGCAATCAGCAATGTTTTCCTATTACCATTGTTGATTTGTCTAACCGTAATCTTGATCTCTAACAAAAGACAACTTTTAACTGAGCACGAAGAAATTTGTGTCATTTGGTTTTCAACCACAGTTAAGATCAAATGATGCTAAAAACTGGAGAAAATTTTACAACATTAAACATTTACTGACCCTTGTATAAAAAAAACCGTAAAGACTAAAGAAACAATAAATGAGATACTAGCACGTCCATTAAAAAAAGCCAAAAACTTCATGGGAAAGTATACCATTATAATCAGGGCTGCGGAGCAATTGAAAAAAAAACATGGCTCCAGCTACGGCGCTCTCGTTCTTCACACGTATGGCTGCGGAGCTGCATTAGCAAAAGTATGGCTCCAGCTCCGCATCATTGTCACCTGAGAGTCGCAGCAAAGTCAGAAAGTTTTGTTCTGCAATCTGAAGCCAACTGCTGACAGACGCGAAACCAGGATTTTGCTGAGAGGGAGCTTGAATCCAAACCTAAAATTTGTCTGCGTTTCATACGAGGGCCTAAAAGTAGAGCCCCCAGCTGCGGTGAGATTTTTGTGATCTTTCGGTCCGGAAAAAATTGCCATTTTAACGCTACTTATGGTATTTTGCACGTTTGTTAAGCCATTTAAAAAAAAAATAAATGCTGCGATTTGGAAGCATTTTGATTGCACTAATTTTCTCAGTCTTATTAGCTCCACCCCTCTTACGTACTGGTCATGTCCAAAACTTGTTTAAAAGTATGCAGCAGAGTTGGAATAAATTTTTTAAGTGACTTGGCCGAGGGGAAGGGGCTTCAGCTTCCTTAGCACTCAGGTTGCGCCACTGACTGTTGATTATCGATACATTTAGTTGTCATCCACATTGAAAAACCATGCACGTACTAACAGACTGAAGCCTTTTTTAAAATTAATTCCGGGTTTCGAATAATCACGTGGGTGTTTGCTTGGCTTTGGCAAAGTTTTCGTTCCAGCAAAGTCGGAGCTGCAGCTTGTAGATTTTTGTGGCTTCGGCTCCAGCTTCACAACAAGTGCTGGTCAAGGCTCCGCCTCCGCATCCCTGATTACAATTACAACTCAAACACCAAGCAGACGAATAAGGATGACATTTTCCCCCTACATCGCTAAACATTTTCTTGCACTGGCCCAACAGTGAAGCAAGCAGTTTAACAAGATCAAGGAACTGCAGCACACGGTCTCGTATTGCACATACAAAAATGGTTCAAGATACCTAAATAAGATCGACTTTTGCTACCTAGGGCTAATTTGAATTCGGTACTGCGTATCTTATGTAGTTCAGTGAACTTGTTCGTTAAGTTCGGTAACCGCTTTCGGTGAAGCTTAGTAAACCCTTCGAAGCTACCAAACTCGATTTGCACGGTAACTGACCAGCATAACTGCATAAGCTACGCACTACAAAAACGGCATCCTCTGGCCCTAATGGAGGAACAAGGTTAAAATTTTACCTGTTTACAACCAAAAAATGAAGAAAAATTCTTCTAATTTGTTTACTGGTGTGAAAACTGCTTAAAGTACACAAAAACCAAAAGTAGTTAAAATCAAGTTCCACTCATTGCAAAAAAAGGAAATAATTGTTTTTGCAAACTTAAGTTTTAAATTACGAGGGTTATTCAATAAATGAGGTGAATTTTTCAGTATAAGGACTTATAATTCAGATGGAAGCTTAATTTTCTTTACTTTTTTGTTGTTCTTCTTATTCATATGGATGAAATTTCTTTTGCAGACTAAAATAAAAACTTCAAGAGTTTTGGTAACAAACAAAAATGTCACATAAAGAAGCATGCTCCACGACTAAATAGCGGTCAGTTATCAAGTTTTTAGTTGCAGAAGGGTGCAAAGCTGTGGAAATTCATAGGAGAATGTCAACTGTGTATGGCACCACATGTTTTATAAAGAACAAACGCATGGGACAAACATAAAGAAAAAACGCAGGGGTCATAAGTCGAAAGGAGTCATCTTGCATCATGACAATGCAAGGCCTCACACTGCAGCCCAAACGGTGCAGACCATCAACAACCTGGGGTGGGAACTGCTCCCTCATCCCCCTTACAGCCCAGACCTTGCCCCCTTCAGACTTTCACTTGTTTGCTCCCTGGAAAGAGTACACCAGAGGCACAAAGTTTGAAAGTAACGATGAAGCAAAAGTGTTGTGAGCGACTAGCTGAGACATCAGTCTAAAGATTTTTATGGTGAAAGAATACAGAAGTTTGTGCACAGATGGAAAAAACGTGTGAAATTGATGGGAGACTATGTTGGAAAAAAAAAATTTAAGCTTCTATCTGAATTACAAGTCCTTATACGGAAAAATTCACCTTATTTATTGAACGACCCTTGTAGCTACCTTTGTCTGTGACGAAGTATGGAGACGCTCATTAGTGTCAACTCAGCAATATACGACAGGTAGTTCTTCGCTCCAGATCCCCCAATGGAAGGAGGGTCAGTGGTTGACTTCGAAAGCGCTGCGGACAGTGGAGCTAGGCTGACACATATCGAAACTGCTGTACGCACCAATCCGCTGATGTTCTGGGCCTCGACCATCAAATTAAACAAAAGAGCGACAGCTTGTAGCTGGAGAAGGTTGGATGTTCTGGATAAATACAAATCATATTACGCTTGTGTTTTTGGTATTGCAACGCCTAAAGAGCTGGTCTAAACCGTGCGTAAAATCGTGAACGTACGAACGTAACCTTAGTTTGTCTTAAAAAACTCCGTTCGCCCAGCGTATCACCTTATCAGAGTAAAACTGCCAGCGTAAAAAATAGGTCTGCCACTGCCAGGTTACGAGGTAGGTTAAAAGTAGGTTAATAAGTTTTGTTGAAATAAACGTGCTTTTATAGCCTTATTAAACATAAAAATAATCAAATTGTGGCTTAAAAAGACAATATCGGCAGACCAACAGAATGGTTTAATTTTAGGATGTGCGGCGCTTTGATGCGAGAAATTTTTACGAAGCCAATTCACTTAACAAAGCGTCCCTCGGAACACTCCAACCCTTATTCCATTCATTTAAGATGTTTGACGCGAAACCCTATTTGTAGATCTAGCCTCAACACTGATGCGCTGCACTGAAGTCTCTCGCGTCAAAACGTTCTAATCCGTAACTTTTTGAACAAGAACCGACAATTTGACATGGGACATTATGTAGGTGTTGAAGCGAAACTGAGGCTATATTGACGTTTATGCAATACTAAAAGGGAAATAATAATTAATTACGTTGCACAAAAAATACAGCAAAAGGAAATGGTTGTTATTAAAAGAGTATAAAAAAACTTTGATTTCAAGTAATTTACCTTCCCGCAATAATGCTATTAATTAACGATAGCAGTGCTTTGGCAGCGTAAGACGTCACCATGTGTCTGTCGAAAAAAGATAAGTTTCTGAACGTGTCCATCAAATCATCGACAGAAGTTTTGATTGGCTTGCTCCCCTTCACGCTTGCCTCCCAAGCACTCACTTGCAGGATATCTATAATGTTGGTATGGTATTAAAGCAACTATATACAGTATTAATGCTGTATATGTGTACACTGTACAGATTATAATGCTGCTGTATACTGCCTACAACGTTTAAAGTTACTAGCATTAAAATTTACTGGACTAATTTTTCTAATAAATTCAAAAAACGGCGTGGAAATGAAACCTTGCTCGAAGCAAAAAATCGAATTATCTTCTGCCTACAAGCCATATGCTTAATGCTTATCGCTTCGTAAATGAGCGTCAAAGCAAGGGAGTTTGATGGTCATTTTTAAAGAAACAGCAAAAAGTAGACGACAGCTCCTATACTCCTCCCCCCCAAAAAATATTCAAGGCTTCCTCCCCAAACGAGTAGCACGTGACTACCAATGGGAACCGATCAACAGTGGTGGCAAGCGAGGTGATGGAGAAGACATAGTTTTGAGAGGTGTCACAATGGCTATTATCCCTGTTTCTCAGCGCATCAATGGTGTTTTGCGCTGTGACGTTTCGTTGGGTCATGTTATCATATATAAAAAAGCACAGAGTTAGAACTAATCAACCAATCAAAACAAACAATATGGATACCCACCTGATTTGTCATCGATGCTTCTTTTATTTTGAATAAGTTTGATCAAATGCTTTGATACTTTCCGCACGGCACGTTTCACTTGTCCTTTGTGTCGACCAGCCCCGTACAAAGCCATCAAGCGCTGGTTCCACTCGTAACTACCACAGTCATCCTGGTGAAAAATTACTCGTTAGAACACTACTACACGGGACTATTTACGTAATTAACTACAAAGATAAAAAATGACAGACATAAAACGCATTTCCCATTCAGAATATTAAATGACCTTCGAATAACTTGTTAAAACACACAGCCTTCTGGTTGTTTCTGCAAAACGATCTTGCTGCTGAATAATTTCAGACACAGACATGAACTTGCTGCATAATTTCTGACACGTAATTATATGCGCTCGAGGAGTTTGCAACAATAGAGAATTGAAACTGAAAGCGAGTCAGTAAAAATGCACAATCGGCCAAAAATAATCGCTTGGAAAAGAAAATACCAAGCAAACGAATTTATCATATTCTCCAAATAAAAAACTGTCAGAGCTTTTTGAATAAAAAAAGATTTGCAATTTTATTTACTAAGTTGCCTTAGCCAGAAGACAGCAAAAGGAAACCTTTGTGGCCTTTTAGAGGCCACCCGTCTACTACACACAGTGGAGGCTTCACACTGCCCCTTCTATTGCTGGACACCAAGCAGGAAAGCTGTGAATACCAATTTTTATAGTTTTTCTTTGACCCAACCGGGAGTCAAACCAGAGTCACCTGTTTCAGTAGCAGACGCTCTATTTAAAGAACACTGACAATCCATTCATTATATTGAAATTTTGCACCACAGCATACTCAGGCCTACGGTGCATCATCAAGCTTTCTAATTGGTTAGAGCAAACAACACGTCATAAAGAAGTTTGATCAAACAATTCCACCTGAAATGAGATTGGGAAGTGCATGATGTACTGAACGTGTCTGCTCTGCCCGTACCCCCACAGAGCATTGTTGGATGTTGCAGTGGATGAAAACTGGGGCTTGGAGGGCTCAATCGAGCGAACAGCGTCAAGAAAATGTCTGAAAATAAAACTCGATCTAAAATCATTTCATGAAATTCCCTTATTTACGAAGTTGCCTAGGCCAAGAAGCAAGATTAAAGAACTTGAACTTAGAAATTTAGCTCTATGGCTTTAACCGGCTTTCTAATTTTTCTACTTGCTTGGTCAGTACATCTCATAAGCCTAATACAGAAAATTTGAACTTCTGCTGTACGCGAAAACTAATCAGCTAGGTAAAGCTTTATATTTGAAAAGAGCCACTTTATTGTGTCATGGTGACGTTCCATTAGAAGTTTTTGCCATAAGTTCTAATTTCGTTAAACCTTTTTGCGGGTCAGTTATCACAAAGCACTATTACATAAATTAACGGCGTCGTTTTTATAACGTTCCCGATCGCATGATCTGGGTTCAACCCGCACCATAGTCAAGTAGTCACGCTGCTGCGTCCTTGGATAAGACGCTTTACGATGATTATCTCTGCTTAGCGGCTTTGAAAAGGCAGCAAATGCAGTGGGCAAGAATCGAAAAAATCCACAGAACATTGGATATCTGAAAACTCCTAAGCAGGTGTGGATTTCCCCAACCACGAAGTAGTTAATGGAATGAAAAATGCTCGGACCATCCAACAGTTTAGCGTCTGACGTTGTCCCGTGACAGGAGGATAAATAATAAAAATGCACAATAAAACATACAAAACATCTTAAATCTTTACCTTTCATGCCGGCTGCTGGGGCTGAACAAACTTTCCGACTGATTGAAACTGTGGTCTGCGTCAAGATCTTCCGACCTCTGAAACAAAAAGTGATAGTTTACTAGCAAAGATATTTAATATCTTAAAACTGCAAAATGAACCCCAAGCAAAGTAATAATACTGATTCATAGTAGCGTACATGAGTTATGGCAGATCTAGGATTAGATTTCGCGGTCAAATTGTCAACCGAACATCAAAGTGTAAACGGCGAGGTTTTCAAAGGCTAAGCTCATACATCACTGAAGGTAGTAGGTTGTGACCAAGGTAACTTGTGAATAAAATGTGACTACTCATACAATTACAACTCGTAAGTTGTAATTGCAGTAGTAGTCACATTTTATTCACAAGTTACCTTGGTCAGGACTCGGGAGATAGCGAAGGGACCTTTCGGTCTTCAAGTCAAGCTGCCACCTGCCCACCTGTCTATCACACATGGTGGAGGCTTTACACTGTCCCTTTAATTGCTGAACGTCAAGCAGGAAAGTGTGAACACTAAGTTTTGTAGTCTTTGGATTGACCTGACCGGGAATCGAACCCATATCAACCGTTTCAGTAACAGACGCTCTATCCACTCGACTACCGACCGGTAAAGTAGTAAAACTGAATAATCCAGCCAGTTCCAGTCACATCACGTAGCCAATTCGATTTTGGTGAAAATGCCCTCTTTTTCGTCCAGAGCAAAGCGGGGAGTAAAATATAGTCCAATTTCTTAGCATATTATAAGCCAAGTACTCCAACCTACTGCATTGGGTCAAAAAAAAAAAAAAAAAAATTTATCAAAAATAGTATGATGATGCGATCAGCGAAATGTGATTGAATGTGGCAAAATTTTTCTGTCTACTAAGCGCGGTGAAATGATCGGCATGGTTTCCAAATTTTGTTTAATGTTTTATCGCTGCGCTTGACATAATTAAAACCTGCAGTAATGAGTCAGTTTTTTTTTCAACCAATTTAAAAAGATGACACAACACCGCCTTACAATAAATTTTACAATCAAAACCTAACGACTGTTTCACCCACTATCCGCTACGTTTCACCCATATGTCATCAGTAATCTACGCTCAGCTTTTTTTAAACTTTTTTATTATGAAAATGCATTTTAGCTTTTTCTTCCTTTTTATTCGTAATCCCAGGTAGATGACTCTTAGTCTTAAAATTACTGGTATAGTGTAACATTAAAATTTGCCTACCATAGCCTGACTTTCAGAAGTTGGAGGTACACTGAGTTCAGCAGTTGAATGGCTAGGATTGGTCATTGGAGTTGCTACAGAGTAAACAGGAAGAGAATTGAGCTGGCCTGAGAAAAAGAAAACACTGTAAGGACAACAGGATATAAAGCTCCCTGTTAGGAATTGTAATCGCATCTGTATTTGCCGGATTGTTTTGGCCTGGAGAAAACAAAGGAACGTTTCCGTCTTTGAGTCAAGTTACCAATTACCACACACGGTGGAGCAATCACAAAACTCAAGCAGGAAAGCTGCGAATACCAACTTTTCTACTCTTCGGTTTAACCTGGGCGGCAACGAATTGGAGCGTACCGTTTAAGTAGCAGACTTAGTAACCGTTTTAGTAGGCCAGAGCCTGTATGCAAGGCATATTTGCTACAGGTTTGGTTACAATTAACGTATACAATCGGTGGGAGAGCCTAAAAAGCAACAGCAACAAACATACCTGGCGACAAATCGCCGCGTGAGATGAGCATATTGACATAAAGATCATGCGAAAAAACATCATGTTCAATCAACTCCGAAAATAATAAGACGAGGTTTTTGAAAGCTTGGAGTTCTTCCAGGTTGTCTGGATTTTCTAAAATAAAACTTGTATAAATATATTAGATTTGATAAATTGTATTTTTGATTAAGAATTACATTATTCATCAGACCTACAAAATCTTTCGTATTAAAAAGAGTGAAAGTTCCTCCACCCTAAAAAAATTCCTGGGTAATAGTTTTTATTAGAAAATATTTCTAATCTTTTAATAAAAATGCCATTGCAAAGTCGCCGAGACCTGCTTTTATTTCGAGTAAAGCTCTTTCGATACTCATAGCAAAAAAATTGTTCTTTCTCGAATCATCTTGAAGTTTAGTCTAGCCATTCTCGTCATAACTTCAGCACAGAGCAAACTGCATTTAAATCAAACCTATGGTTTTTATCTGGAAAATAGGATCTTTGAAGTCTGGGAAGGTTTATTTCTTAGCATTGCCGATACTTTTCTTATCGTTTTGAAGCGCAAACAACGAGTATTTATATTCGAGTATCGAAAAGTAACGCTCACAAATGACTATTCGCCATACCAAATTGCGAAAGAATATCGCTTTGTGTAATTGTAATTACATTTTATTCACCAAGTTGCCTCGGCCAGGAGACAGCGAAGGGACCTTTCGGTCTTTAAGAGTCAAGCTGCCACCTGCCCACCTGTCTACCACACACGGTGGAGGTTTCACAATCTCCCTTTTAATGCTGAACGTCCAGCAGGAAATTGCTTTAACTGTAGGAACATTCATGAACTTTAACCCACAATACCGCTCTTCCGAATAAGTACAACTGTACAATGTACATACAGTATACCCCAGCATAACTGCAGATTTCTGTTTTCACACAATTACTTACTTAATTCTGGGGCTTGAGTGTCAAGAAAAGTGAAAAGGAGATTTTGAAAGTGAGGTGGTTGGTAGTTAGTTGAAGCGTTGGCTGGGGTTGTATCCATCAACGAATCAAGCTGGGCGGTTGCTTGCTTGTCATCTTTTCCTTGCTCATAGTAAGACTGAAAATGATAAATTAACATTGATTCCCACTATTGAAACCCTTGTTTACGAGGTATGCTAAGTTTAACTTTGGGTTGTTTTTTGCTTTCATGGGTTGGTTTAGAATTGAGGTTGTTCAATATTCATTGCTTTTATGAGAAAATAATCATAAATATTAAGTTAGACGTGTGATTCAAAACACCCAGTATGACCTTAGTGCAGTGTAATGTGAATTCGGTATGATTGCGAAAAAAACAAAAAACAAACCTGAACTCTCTTTTAACCTAAACGCATGTCCAGCATCAAAACTGAGATGTTCGAGAGCTTTTATTTCACTCGTCACTTTAAACACTCAAAAATGCATGTCACTGTGATAAAACGCTAAACAACTTACCTGTCTTTTATCCAATAACTTCGCAACCATTGCTGCTCTGTGTTCACCTAAGCGTTTGGTCGTTATAGCCCATTCACACAGTAAAATAACAACAGCATCTTCACTAGATTGTTGCATCTACAACAAAAATGAAAAACAAGTTCCAACATTGAGGTGATTCATGGCTGACAAGATATCAGACATCATAACGACAATCATTTCGCATACACTTTCTTACTTAGTTAAAAATAATATCCAAAATTTCTTAAATTTGTGAATGCTGCTTCTTCATGAATGACAAAATTTTTCATAATGTATGCACAATTTCTACCGCGCAGGCTAAATCGAGACTTCAAAACTCTTGAAAAAATTAAACAAAATAATCACTAGTTTTTCTAATCTTTTATTCTAAGCCAAACAGCAATTTAATCACTTCATAATTCACTCCCACTATGAGGATAACTGAAACAGCATTGCCATAGTAACGTTTTTAAATGTGGTAGGTTTTTCTACCCACCCTGAAGCTTGAGTGAAGGTGCAAAGTCCAAGGGTCTTATAAAATCGGGAGTGAATATTTTACCGTAAAATTTTAAAGTTGAAGAGAATAAAACCAAATCGCGAAATATTTATCGGTGCATTTTTTATGAATTTTTTTTTGAGGTTCAATATTAGGATTAGAGTTTGGACTAAATTTGAGTCAGAATCAATGCAAAACTAGATCGAAATTTCCGGTGAAATAGTCTCTGACAAAAAATGTCAAATATTCGTACAATTGCTGAATTAGAACGAAACGATACACAAAAAATTGATTTAACTGCTGCAGCCACATCTCGCCTCTAAAAAGTACAAATGGAATTTAATGCACCGTGAAGCAATGTCGCAGTGAAAAAATCTTTTCTGATGGACTGATGGTACTAAAATAGCCTGTATGCAAAAATGCTATGCCTTTACCATACCATTAACGCCTTTTTTTTTTCTTTTTTTTTGTCCAATAAAAAAACTCAACCGTGAGGGAGTAGCAAAAAGCTTAATCTTTGTTGCTACAAATAATTTCGGTCTTAATACATTCTTAATCAGCGATAACCTGTGCATCATCCATTTCGGAAAGAATTTCATCAAATATTGTGCAGTAAAGATCAAAGAGAGTAGCTTTGTCGATGTTGTGCTTGTCGAGCGTCTCCAATGAATTTAATACCTTGCTGATCGTGTAACCTAGACACACTAAATTGACAAGACATATAAAAATTGTTTCGCTGTATAAAAATCACTGAAAATCCACCAATCACCAGTCGAGAGGATTGAGTGCCTGCTACTCAAACGGTAGACTCGAGTTCATTTCCGGATGGACCAAAAACACTATCAAACTTCACAGCTGTCCCACTTAACGTTCAGCGATAAAAGAGACAGTGTGAAGCCACCAGGCCGTGTGTGGAAAACCGAGGAGTGCTAAAAGACCGAAAGGTATCTTCGCTGTTCCCTGGCCAAGCAGCTTGGAGAATAAAGATGTGATTACGAGAAATTAAAACTGCATTACTCCGTATATGGTACGACGTTACTACGTATGATAAAGTTACCGTAAAAATCTCCATTGAGCGCCAAGTCTAATAGAACGTCACTATAAAGGAAAAATTGAAAAATAGAGCGCCGTGGTAGTGAAATAGAGGTTTTACGGTATTCTATGTTGTGGGGTATAGGAGTACAACTATACTACTATATATAACACATTCAACATGACATAAACTGAGTATTTCAATATGTACAGTATATTTATACGAGTTTACAAAGCTTGGCACAGTACGAAAGCATTACAGAGCTTTTTACCCCAAAATAGGGATCCCCACTTGTATCACGATATTATTTTATATAGATTGTCATATTCAACATTGTAGTACGGCGGAAATATTTTGTGATACGCGCTGTAACTCAACGTCATTGGTTACTTTTTAGAATCCAGGAATCAACTGCAGATAAAACGAAAAATAAGTACCAGGTATCGTACCAGTTACAGATTCCTGGCAGGTGCTACAAGACCAACGCATCTCAGTGGCACGCGATCGCTGGACAATTTCCTTTTCTTTATCACGAAGGGCATTTCTAAAATAAACTGTCTTACTAACTTCAATACAAACATATTTTTGATCATTTTACGCAACTAGCTAAATATGTTTACGATGGTGTAACATGTAAATCAACGGTCATCAAATAATAAATAAACCAAGCCATCAAAAAAAAAGAGACTGGCTTATTTGACGATTGGAGTTCTGCATCAGTCTGGTTCGCTTCATGATAAAGACTTGACGCCGGTGCACAGTACTAACTTAACTATTATAGTAAGTCAAGAATTGCGCTCAAATAGGAAGATAGGTCAGTTTGTTTGTTACCGCATAAAATAAACAGAAAACAAAACACCAAAATATAATTATCAGAATAATGCGAAAGGAAGACCGCGAAGTGACACAAGTCTTCGAGTCAAGTATGCTTGCCGTCTTCCTCTTCTCTAGCGTTGTCGCTTCAAATGTCAGGGTACCCGTTGATTAGCCAGTGCCCAAAGAAATCGGGTTAAAAAAAACCAGTACCGCCATGGGAAACTAAGCCAGCACGTCGCTGACAAAGTGAAAAAAATCTACTTGTCGAGAAAAAGGCCTTTGAAGCAGAACAAAAAAATGTTGGATAATAGCTTTTTTGTTTTGTTTTTTATGTTTATTGCAGTAGCATACCTTGCTTGTAAATCTTCCTTTCTCCCTTCCACGTCATCCTTATCAAGTTCAGGCAATGGCAAATTTGAAGGAGGGGTCGGAAGCAAATCGAGAGGGGAGCCACAGGACTTCACATCGCTCGGGGGTGGGTACCAGACAAGAGCTCCCGGACATGACATGACTGTGGCCTGAATGGCACAAGATAAGGTGTGCGCAATTGGAAGTAATTGAGTTGGACACTGAAGCTGGGAGTTTGGCGTGGTAGAATTTGCCTGTTGGGAACTTGAGCCATCGGTCCTAAAACAGAAATTCGTAGCGTAATACCAAGTGTATATTATAGATGGTATATCATGAGCAGTATGTTCTACGATTTTATCCTCTTGATGCTAATATTAATAAAATTTAAGATCTAAAAAATTATGGTAAAACATTGCGACTGTGGGTCTATAAGCTAGAGTCTAGACAACACAGTTAGCATGACCGAGAAAAATGAAAAATTTCTACGATAAGTTATCGCACTATCTGGGTTCAACTAAACACTGGTCGTTTGCTGCTTGTTGGCAAGATACTTCAAAGCAATTACCCATGCTTGGTGGCTTCCAATAAGCAGCAATTAAAGTCAAAAATTAACAAACAAAGCTTGAAAACTAGTCAACTACCAAGCAGCCGTGGATTCTATCACAAGATAGTGCCAGGGTTGCACCATTACTTTCTATAGCAGTAGAATATAAATGCAATTTATAAGCGAGTATGTGTTTTAATTACATTTTTCTACAACCGACTTGGCTAGACAACAAAACGACGTCTTTTCAAGCATTGGTTGACTTTACGAGGCGTACTTTTCCTGCCTAGAGGCTCTTAAAGGCGGTGAATCATCCAGCCAATTCCGATGGTTTACAATAGCTAAAAATGAACTATAATTTTTGATACTTTTTGTTTTGATTTTGGGACTGCGTTTGCAAAGATATTCAACAAATACAAAAAGATGTCCCCCCAAAAAAAGTTTTTGGAAACTCTGAGTTTTGATCTTCCCGCCAAAACCACAGTTCTCTAGACTATTAGGCCTACTGCAATCTTATTAAACTATTAGGCCGAACTATCTCTAAACTATTAGGCCTAATAGTTTAGAGATAGTTAGGCCTAAACTATTTAGAAATAAACTATCTCTCAACTATTAGGCCTACCACAGTTCTCTAAACCATTAGGTTTACTGTAGTTTTGGCGGGAAGATCAAAACTCAGCGTTTCCAAAAACTTTTTTCGGGGGACATCTTTTTGTATATGTTGAATATCTTTGCAGTTACGCAGTCCCAAAATCAAAACAAAAAATATCAAAAATTATAGTTCAATTTTAGCTATTGTAAACCACTGGAATTGGCTGGATGATTCACCGCCTTTAAGAGGAAAACTTCGCACTGATGCCACGCGAATGCCGTCTTTATATTTTTAATAAAAAGAAACAAAATGAAAACCTACCTTCCAGTTTCTTCTAGTTGAGGGGAAGGTGACTTTTCATGAGGCGCTGGAAGCATCCAGTTGAGATGTTTAGCAGCTGCAAACGATAGTCTTCTAGCCAGAAGATGGTTTGTCGACGTTTCCTACATCAAATTGTTAGTAAAATTACTTCACGTCCTTACAACTGCTAAAAAATACGTGGATTTCCGAAGAATTTAGTTTCGAGACACAATAATCAATCAGATTTTAAAACACAGCTGACTACCTGCTTAACATTTAAATCAGATAAACTGTTGTATTTCTACGAAAGATACTTTTAATTTAATGTTGGCTACACAAATAACTGAGAGTAGCCTACGTTTATTGCAAAAGGTGAAGATCAACAATAAACAAAAGACTTTGAAATGCCAGGTTTGCGGAGTAACATAATTAATAAAAATCACTTAGTCAGTGTTAAAAGCAAATAGACTAAAACTTTTAGGTACAGCTTCCAAAATAATTAATTTCTGCGTGCAAACGTCAGGTTCCATTCTCATCTATTACATTGCATCAATTATGACTGCTGGCATTACCTACCTCAACATATTGCAGAACAAAAGGCATAAAATAACTAAGTGAAACTTCATTAAATAATGGAATTGATTCAAATTCTTCAACAAATAAGCTTAAAAATTCTTGACGATCGAGCAAACCCTGGTGAAAATATACGCCGAGTTACTTGATGCTTTTTAATACATGCATTATATAATTCCTAGAGATCAGGCGCACAACCTGGATTTTGCTAACGGAGGTTTGAGCCACACACAAGTGTTTTCTGCGTCAAAAATGTATCCAGGCGGGCTGAGACATGTTGAGCAGCATTTCATGTGTTATGGATGAGAATCTAAGCCGCCGAAAATCATGGCAGTCTGGGGAGCAAAAACTACAACGGCTAGGTGATTTTTGTTTTCACAGTATTTTGATGACAATTCGCATCTTTTTTGAGCAACATGAAAAACTTAACCGCTAAGAATTAAAAGTAAATTGAAATAATTAACTAGTTCAGCCCTGAACCAAGTCTACTGACTATTGAAAACTGACTGCAAACAAACTGGCCAAAAACTAACTGACCCCAATATCAGGGTTAAGGGTAGTTGGTGGTCAGTTGATTCGCGGTCGGTTGTCATGGTCATGGACCCCTTTCTGCCCGGTATACGACTTTTAGGCACAGGACGATTAGGCGCCAGAGCCAAATTTTTAATTTTTGCAGAAAGTTTTGCACAAACATTATTTCTAATTTTTGCGTTATATACATTTTTATTTCCTTACATTTGCCTTTATTTTTGCTTATGCACAGTAATTGTTTTGAGATTATATTTCGTGCATTTTACTTTACATTTTCTTCTTATTGTACACAAGTTTTTATGAAGTTTTTGAAACTTACATTTTTGGGGTTATTTTGAGGACATGACATTTTTGAGGACTGGTGAAAGAGGATGCATGTAATCGAACGAAATGGCGAGGCGTGGTAAAGACAATGACCATACGAAATCCGGCCAACTCCGTTGATGGGGACAATACCGGATCAAACATGTGATATGATGATGATTTCATTTTAACATGTTTAGTTTTCGGAAAACTTTATTTCCTAAGCCGGACGTCTGCAACATGCTGTTTGAGGTCCGAAATTCTGTGGTGCACGAGTAGATTTAACAGATCGTCAAATCGTGCTTCGGGCTGCTAAATAGCGCTTTTTTTGCGCTGAAAGGTAATTAGCGCTATTCACGCTGACAACAATAGATCTTATAGAACAAATTAATCAAGCTTTAAAAAACTTAAGAACATTAAGTACGCCATGAAAGTAAACTAATTGTTTGTTTTTACAATTCATGCTGTATTTTTTTTGCGTTGTGTACCAGAAAATTTGAAAATTAATCTATAGAAAACGTGAAAATCACAGTCAATAAAAAATTTAATCGCGGCTTAATCTGCTGCCCCCGCAACCCTCAAGGAAAAGCGGGAAATGAAGAAAGACAAACAATAAAATACGCTTTGAAAAATACACTAATTGTTTTTTTTTTTTTGTGATTCCAACCTATTTCTTGCGTTGCGCGCGAAATACAGAAATTTGAAATAAAAAAAAAAAACGGCTATTTTTTTTTATTTGGCGATAACTTATGATAGATGAATTATATAAAAAATCAAGATATTACGATGCTGGTCAACCGACATTTTTAGTACATTTTTTTCAATTTCTCTCTATTTCTCACGCAACACAAAAAATAGGTTTGAATCGCAAAAAAACTAAAACAGTTCGAGTATTTTCGTAGAGCACTTTATAGCTGTTAATTATTTGTTATGATTTTCACATTTTCGTTTAATCAATTTTTGACACTTCTCGTACGCAACACAAAACAACAGTATGAAGCGTAAAAACAAGCATTTTAGTGTATTTTTCGAAACGTATTTTATAGTTATTAATGTGATTTTCTATTGTCTGCCTCGTACGCAACGCAAAAAGCATGAATCGTAAAAACAAACAATTATGTTGTTTTTTGTAGCGTATTTTATAGTTACTGATTTAATTTTCTACAACTAATTTTTTACATTTCTCGTATGCAATGCCAAAAAACAGCACGAATTGCAGAAACAAACAATTAGTTTACTTTCATGACGTACTTATAGTTTTTGCGATTTTTAGAGCTTGATTGATTTTTTCTAAACAATGTATAGTTATCAGCGTGATTAGCGCTAATAATCTGCAAAAAAGAGATAAAAATGAAAAAAAAATGTAAAAATAAAGGAAAATGTAGGGATAGCAAAAATTAGAAAAAAAATTTTGAGCGAAAGTTTTTTCAAAAATTAAAAATTTGGCTCTTGCGCCCGAAAGTCCAAAAACATAATCAGCCGTGCATAATTGTCGGGCACCTAATCTTCCGCGCCTAATAATCACGGTCCACCTTTAGCCCTCCCTAACTTACTGGTCAGATTCAAAACAAGTTCAAAAGCTTGCACAATGGATTAAATTTTCTAAGGGACTTGACTGAAAAGGAAGCTTTAATCCCCTAATTGCGTCACTGCAAGAGATAGTAGTGAGCATTTTCGGCACTAATGATCAAGAAATAGACTTAGATTCTCGGTGAAGACTTAGATTCTCGATGGGATTCTCCGTGAAGCGCATCAACTGCGATTATCGTAAGACTAAAATGATGTACACACTAACTACAACTAGATGGGAGTTTGCCAGCAAACCCAGTGAACGACCGACGCATAGCTAATGCTGTGACGCTCAAAAGTACTTTTTGTCTACCGTCAAATCAGCAATTATTTTAAAATATCTGATTATGGAACCTCCAGAAAAGTAAAGTCAAAATATTTGTCAGTTAAATATCTCCTGATATCATAAAACACTGGCACCCTAAGTTGAGCCGTTCAAAAAATTGATTTTTGAGGTCCATTTGGGGGGTCCCCAGGGGGTCGCACCCCCAAACTATGTCAAAATATTTGTTTGTTAAATATCTGCTGATATCAGAACAAACTGGCACCCTAAGTTAAGCCATTAAAAAAATTGATTTTTGGGGGGTCCATTTGGGGTGGGCCCCGAGGGGGTTGCACCCCCAAACTATGTCAAAATATTTGTCTGTTAAATATCTACTGATATTATAAAACACTGGCACCTTAAGTTGAGCCGTTCAAAAAATTGCTTTTTGGGGGGTCCATTTGGGAGGTGACACCCCCAAACTATGTCAAATCATTTGTCTGATAAATATCTACTAATATCAAAAAAAAACTAGCACTCTAACTTGAGCCAATCAAAAAATTGATTTTTTGGGGCCCCATTTTGGGGGGTTTCCGTTGGAAATGCCCCAACAAATTTCGGCAGAAAAAATTGCGTTTGCAGCTCAACAACTTTACACATAAATTAGATTTTGATGTTTTGTGGTTTAGAAGAAGAGCGTACAAAAATTAGGAAGAAAAAAAGGAAAAAAAAAAGAAATGAACCTAATCGCGGCCAAACGTGTGTTGGTTGGCATGAAAGGGTATCTTTAGACATACAACCATATGAAATATTTTTTGCCGTACTTAAGCCGTTTTTGACTGAGACCGCTTTTTACGCCAAACTTGCGGGGCGGTTTTCGGGTTCTAAAACCAAAGTCAAGTGACCTATTGCCTCGAAATTTAATACAAACATATAACTCATTAATCTCCAACTACTGTCAAAATTTCATGTTGCTAGACCAAATCGTTCTCGAGTTATAAGCAAAAGTCTGAAATTTCGCACTCGATAATTTGAAAATGGCCGAGTAAAAACAAAAAAACACGCGACGCGAGCGTCGGTCGCTCCAATTAAACTAGAAATTGTTGGTTGGTTGTAGTGCATATTTATCCTTCTATCACCGGACAGCATCAGACGCTAACTATCAGACGATCCGAACACTTTTAATTGCAATGACTACTTCGGCACTTCGTGCTAGGAGAAATCCGCACCTACTTAGGAGTTTCCAGTACTCCAATGTTGCTGTGGATTCCTTTGAATTCTTGTCCACTGAATTTGCTGTTTGTTCGAAGCCACCAAGCAGAGACAATTATCGTACAGCGTCTTATCCAAGGACGCAACAATATGACCAGGGTGGGGTTAAACCCAGACCATACGATCAGGGTCGTCGGAAAAACGACGCTTTACCCTCTCGGCCACGCTGCCGACACAAGTTGCATGTGCCCCAATGAAATAGCTAATTTTGAATCAAACCCGAGAAAGTATCTCAGTTTAATCGTGGATTATCTAAGACATGCAGTAATCAACGCTGGTGCGTCTATTCTACTCGTATACTAATTCAAAACAGTAATAAATTACCTCTGAGTACATGTGGTAAGCCAAGTTTGAAATATATTTCAATTGCTTTTCTAAATCTTCTCGTGATATTGTTGATACGCTTGAGTTCATGTGGTAAATTGTACCCAGCCCAACCGAACCAATCGAAGCATGAATGTGAGATGGTAGGCCACCCGCTCCCATCTGACTGCCCTCATTGAGTTTGTTGAGTAGCTCCCTCATAAACCTCCAAATTGCTTGCGTCCAATCTAATAAAATCATACATTAATGCGAAAAAACGGATAGCAGAGCTCTTTTTCATGTAGAGGTGGTTGTAGTGCATTTTTTGGTAAGAAGTAAGCATAAAAATATCCACAAATCTTCAATAAAATGTATGTCTATTAGGAGCTACTTACACAATTCAGTCCTTTAGTTTGATGACTATGAGACCATAACATTAAAAATAAGGCAGATTTTAGAAGAGCTCGCATCCAATCTGAAATCTTTAGAAGTTCTTCAAAATTTACAAAGTTGTTAAATCTTGTGTTATCTCGCACAGAACTTATCAAACTGGGGGTCACGGTCGTGTAACAACCTTCAGGGGTCGCAAAAAGTATACTAATTTTTACAAGGAAATGTTAAATCGGTATACTCTCAGCGACCCCTGACTGTCGTTAAACACTCGTGTAATTCTGCAAAACGTCATTTTCAATTTAGCCGTAGATTATACCTAAATGGGCGCTATTAAACAGTGAGACTTTGTTGAGCAATGTAATATTGAAAGACAGCTCACAAACTTTTCCATATTCGTGTCATGTAGCACAGCTGGATGCCTAACTTGTTTTGTTTTGTTACTTTGGTTTATGACAAAATAGAACTATGCAGACCAAATTCAATGTTTGTATAGAGCAGTGTTTAGTAGCGTAGCCAGAGGGGGGGCGGGCTGTAGCCATCCCATTGGCCTGCCGAACAAAATGCAGAATAAGGAAAATACCACGTTTTAGCACTTCTGGATCTGAGACTGTCTTTTGCTCTGGAATAGACTCAAAAAATGATTTAAAGCATATTTTAAAACGTTTATTTAGGGGGGGGGCTAATTTGTCAAAAATATAACTCATAAATCAGAAAAAAAAACTTTGAAACATAGCTAAAAGTCGGTATTCAAATTTGATCACATATTGAAAATTGTTTCAACATAGGCTTCATCAAAAAATATATAAGCTTGAGAATAGGGTAGGGGGCTATTCAGTATCAGTTAACTACCAATCACTTCTCTCAAACTTCCAACCATTAGCCTACCTAAATATATCTTTTTCTATGAAATATAGGCGAAATAGATTACTCCTTGTGAGTTTTATTAAAGTACCGGTGAAGGATTTTATGATTTACCAGCTTGTAAAACGAGAGCTAAAATACTAGCAATAAAACTGAAATTCTAGCAATCCCACATAGCCCATTTATGCAACTCGCATAATCATGTTTTTGCACTGCCAACTTCTACGCCACGTTTTTAGAGCATAATTTTTATCAAACTAGGCCTAAAACTAAGTTATTTTTGCAAAAATAAAATACAAAATTTTTGAGAGCTTGGGGCTCCGCCCCCAGACCCCCATTACAGAATTCTGGCTATGCGCCTGGCTGTAATACCAGTAGTTTAGTCGAGGTGTGGAAGCGTAATATACACACTTGAGTAGAGGTATAATTACCACACTACTACTACTGGTAAGATTCTAATCAATGAATAGCTGTTAAAAAAGTCACTTGATAACGGTAATAAGCGTACCCGCATATGATGTTAAAGCAGCAGTAAAAACAAATGCAAATAGGGTGTTTGCGTTTTGTACATATTGGGTACCTGTGCCTAGTTATTTTTTTGAATTGAATAATTAATTACCACAGATACACAACTCACAGTGTTTATCATTTTAACCATAAAGGATCGCGAAAATTTTTAGAAGATTAAAGGGAATTGCGAGCAAAAAAGTTTGGAAAGCACTGATCTAGCATACTGTACATTGCACAACTGTACATTGATTAAAGGACTAACAACCAAAAAACTTACCACTACTTGGATCATTGGTGACCCTTTTTTTGATTTTCGTATCAGTTTGAATAAGATGGTAAGCTGCTGTCATTTTAATGAACCACGTTGCTCGCACCATTGGCACTTCAAAATCTGCCAAACTCTGAAAATAACTCAACATCAGTAACAGGCGAGTTTCCTTACCATAATACAACAACGTGATAGAGCATCTGCCATTGAAGTGGTAAAAACGGGTTTAATTCCCAGTTGAATAACACCAAAGACTATAAAAAATGGTATTTACAGCTTCCATGCTTGGTGTTCAGCAATAAAAAGGACAGTGTGAAGCCTTTACTGTGTGTGATAGACCCCAGATAGGTGGGCAAGTGGCAGCTTGACTCGAAGACTGAAAGGTTCTTCATTATCTCCTGGCCAAGGCAACTTCGTGAATAAAGAATAAAGATGTAATAATTTATAACTCATTTGGTTGATTAGATGTAATTAAATGTAAAACTTTTTGTGAATAAACATGCAACTACAACTCAACTGAGACAAAACTTCACTTTACACTGTCATTTTTCTATGCTGAACGGAAACGTCAAGCAGAGAAACCTGTAAACACTAATTTTCATAATCTTTAATTGGACTCGAACAGGAATTGAACCAGAGTCTATTGCTTCAGAATCAGATGCTCCATCCACTCAATCATTTGACCACAAAACACTTGTGTTGGGTCTAAATGTTGCCCCATATAGAAAACCATATTAGACTAAAAAGACTTTCTTCAAAAAATATTTGTGTAAAATTTCTAATACGTACCTGAAATATGTCTTCTTTTTTGTTAAAAACTGGAACCTTAGTCTTGCACAGCTGCGATAAAGCTTTGTGTGAAGCAAGATCTTTAAACCACCCATAGTGATTTCGAACCTTCACATTGATCACTGGAACCTACATGATTTTACAAACACTGTATGGTGTGTTTCATAATGATATAAAGTACCTTACATATCATACTAAGTGTAATAGTTAGTGTATTCTGACCAATTTTTGTGGTAAAGAATAAACACTAAGTGAAGCTTGGTCAATCGGGCACGTTCTCAAACTTTTTTTCACAGCAATGCAATATAACAAAATATTAAAACACAGGCAACGCAACATACCACACTTGCAATGAAATGCATGGTTTAAGTTAGATACATGTAAGTTATGATTGGTTTGAATTATAATCAGTGAGTTATTTTTACCATGATGAATGTTTACAACAAAGGCTTGGCATTTGACTCTTAAAAATTACTTGAAATACAACTGTGCTGAAACCCTTTACCAAGAATGGAAGTCTCAAAATTGATCTTTTAATTTGCAAATAATTAAATCTTTTAAATCTTTGCAAATCTTTTAATTTGCAAATAATTAAAGCAGTTACATAATAATTGGGTTCCGACATATCTATTAATAATGCCACAATTGCATAGCAAAAAATCATTTTTTTATTTTTATGAAATTTTGAAACCACCCTGAATTTTATTTGCATTGACTAAACAGAATTCACCCACTGAGAATACAATCCTTAAAAAATTAAAACACATGCACAAAGATGTTGTGACACCAGTTTAAGAACCATGGCAAAAAAAAAAAAACAACATCTTTCCGAGTAAATCTTGAACTTTCAAACAGAAACTGAATCTCTAAATCTGATGACAATTTGCAAACAACACAAAGTGCTCACCTAATAAACAATCGAAAAAAAAAAAGAAAAACTTATCAGCTTCAACATTAGGTTTGCATGCAAGCCATCAAGGCCCTTTAAAGTGCTAAACAGTAACCATCAAAATCAACATACAGGTAGTCACTTTAGTAACACATACAAATATGTCCACTGTCAGGCACGCTTACATCTTGGTAGCAAAAAACATTCCAGTAGAGCTAGCACAGTCTATACCATTTAGCATAATACAAAACACGCTGCAGTAAATAACCAAAAAACTAGATACTATACTATCTATGTAAGCTTTCTTCTGGAAAACGCCGCAGGTGAAACTCTTGAAAGTGTTTTATACTTTTTTCAATTCCATTTTGGTTTTCTTATAAAACAGTTGTTATGAAAAAAGGGTACACAAATTCATGTACTGGTACACAAATAAATCATACAAACACTTGCAAGCTGCAAAGATCGAATCAATTAAACTGTCTTTTTAAAGGCAATTCAAAATAACCTTCAGAGGTAAACAACTTTGTAATACTTACAAGTATAAAGTTGTCCTTGGTAAGAAGCAGTCGTTTTTTGCCAGCGTCGTTGTATGTGCTGACCACCTGCTTTTGGGTCAAAACAGATGAAAAACTATGATTGAGCTGAAAAGCAAGTACATATCTTTAGAACAGAAACAGCATTGTGCTGTAGCATAATACATTTCTAAACATTACCAATAAAAAATAATGGATATTAAAATTCAAGGTAATGTAATGGATTTATAAATTTTGGCAATTTTTTCAGCTTTGATCTGTTAAAAAAAATTCCATTGAATCAGAACTGATAGCAAAATCTTTTTATTTTAACAAAAGAATTGCAAGCTTTAATTGCTAATTGTTTTTTGTCAAGTTAGAGTAAATGCTTACTTGGATTGGAATGATAAACACCACATTTGCTTTCATGTCAGGCAAATGTACAAATTCAGAATCACTTTTTAATCATTTTAAAAAAATTACAATTTGGTCATTTTGACGATTGCAAGCACTATTTTGGAGCTTACTTGCAAATTCTTTTCAATCAGTGAGACCACAATGAGTAAACTTTTTATGTCATTCACAAAATATTTACCTCAATAACTATTAAATGACCCAATTAATAAGCTTAGGTACAAATAAAAATGAAGTTTGATAAAACCCCTTAATATATATTTTGTTCTATTTCAACCAAATATTAAATAATCATTAATCAAGTACATATCTATTTTAATGAAAAATTTTGATTTTGTGTTAAAGAATGACATAAATTGCATAATTTTTAAGGCTCAAGTCCATAGTGATGCAAGAATGGATTATGCAAACTTGTTACTCGCTTAAGCATAATTCAGCAAGCAATAGTATATTATTTTTGATGTGACAACTTCGAATGGCAAATTAGGAGATTTTTCTCTTGATGCCCAGGAAACACTTAGTAGCAGCATTATAAGTATCTGACCTAAATGTTATTGCCATCGTAAGTATTGAAAGTCCAATAACCACAATTTTTTAAAAGCAGATAAACTGGGGGCCATCACAAAGTAGACCAAAACTTTACAAACAAACAGCTATCTAAGATGAGGTTAAAATGTCATCTCTTGTATTGATTTAGTATGTTGTATGTTTCCATCAAACTGACTCAGTTGCAAACAACAACAAAAACCAGTCTACGACTTTTAGACATGGACATTTATGCGAAGGAACTATTAGGTGCCATGACTATTATGCAGCAGGACTATTAGGCACCTAGACTTTTTGGCACCAGTAGTTTTTTTCAAAAAATTTTTTTCCAAGAAAAGTTTTTATCAAAAAAATGTTTTTCACAAAAAAGTATTTTTCTAAAAAAAAATATTTTTTTTTTCAAAAAAAACAGTTTTTTTTACAAGTTTTCATGTAAAACTTTTCATACAAGTGCAATTGTTTAAATTTATCACGCTCACTGCATTCCCTTCAATAATAATAAAAAGATAGACAAAACATGCATCAAGAGCTCTCTCAAAACTGAACACAGTGCTGGCATAGAGGGTAGCCCTCCGACCTGTCATTTTACCTCATTCTAAAGGGGTTTGAGGTCACGACAAACTCTGGGGAGACTCAACAATTGGACCTCACCCAAGGTACGAGCCAGAGCTCAGAAGTCAACGATTTATCAAAACTTCTAACCTTGTCCTCTGCCGACTAAAAGAATTCGTGAACAGCTTAAAAATTGTGCACAAATGATTGATCGTTTTCCCACCAATAACTGCTCGACTTTTTTCTATAGCTGCTTTTTTTCCTGCGATTTCTATTCTGACAATTTTTCTTGACAAGCGTCAGATGAAAAGCTTCAAAGATATTGCCATTTTAATCCAAGCAAAACTTTTTTGTTTGAAAAAAGCTTTTATTTAAAAAAAATGTCTTTGAAAATAAAAACAATGCTTTTGAAAAAAAAAAAAATTAACAAAGCTGTTTTTTTGAAAAAAATTTTTTTTGGAAAGACTTCTTTTTGGAGAGAATAGTTTGTTTTCAAAAAAGAATTTTCTTGGAGCAAAACTTTTTTGGAAAGAATTTTTTTTTCACCTCAGGCACCTAAAAGTCCTGGTACCTAAAAGTCCAAGCACCTAGCGCCTAAACGTCCATGCCTAAAAGTCACAATCTGACAAAAATCACTGTGTACTGACATTATGATTTCACATATCATATTTTTCAAATTTTTTCCAAACCTACCTTATTGCTGTCAAAGTTGTGCGTATAATGAGCACTAGAAAATTCATCAGTTGAATTGACATTTGAAATAATATGCTTAAAACCATTGTTTAAATTAAACCCATTTAATTCATCTTCTCTCTGTTTTGTCATCTGAAACAAAAAAAATTAAGACAGATGACAGAATGCGAAAAACAATTTTCTTTCTTATTACGAACAGTGTACTAAGAAAATTAATAATAAGCTTTAGACTTTAGAGCCGTGTTGGCCCTGTTGGAGGCGTAGCCATTTTGGGCAAGCTACGAGGAGAGCAGAGGGTATTGATAGCGCTTATTTCTAAAGATTGTTAGCCTAGCTTAGCCCTAGTCTGAATTTTGGCAATAGTTTTGAGCGTTTCAGCCTACTGTAGATGTAGCCATTTAAGGCGAGCTATGAGGAGAGTAGAGAGCTAGCTAACCTATCATTTTTTTGAGAGATGTAAGGTAAGATTTGTACCGTACTTTAGTCGGTAAGGATTTGATGTATAGAAATAGTTTCATTTGGAAAAGATTTAATTAATAGCTTTGGTTTCATTGGGTAAACATTTTTCAGTTAAGATTTAATTATTTTGTTAGCTAGTCTATCATTCTTCTGAGAGATGTAAGGCAAGATTTGTACTTTAGTTGGTAAAGATTTGATTTATAGAAATAGTTTCATTCGGTAAAAATTTAATAATACCTTAAGTTATATTGGGTGAAGATTTCTCAGTTAAGATTTATGTATTTTGGCTTAAATTAACTGAATGATGGGTAAAGATTTATGCATTATAAACACAATGAATACACATTTATTCATTGATTGAAGAATTGGTAAAGATGCATGTTTTGAAGATTTTTATCACTGGTGATATTTGTCCTTTTGGCCTTGCTAGTCTTACTAATGAGCTCTGAGATTGGACGAAACTGTCTATGGCATGCTATTGGACATTATTTTAAACTGAACTGTTATAATTATATCTTGTAATATTGCGATTACTTTATATTTTTGAAAAAAAATGTGTAATGATCTGGTGAGTTAGTGATTCCTTGCCTTTCTATGCTCATGTTCACACCTGTAGTCCTAGCTATACTGACAAGGAATAAAAGACGAATGTCGATTCTGAAACAGTATGTCTTAGGCTGTTAATTAAAGGTTTGATCGTGCCTATACGACTCTGGATACTGTCTACAGCTTATTATTAATTTTCTTCCTGTTAACTTACAATGTAATTGTAAATTGTAACCAATGCAACATCTTAAAAATATACCTATTGTAACAAAGCCAGTTTGAATACAATTTAGTGTTAGGTATATGCAACATCATATTACGCCTTGCAGGCTTGAGTTTAGCGAATATAGTGATATCAGGCATTAATCTACTTAGCATTGTGCAGTTAAGATGGTCAGGTCAAACCATACCCAACAGTCAATTCCTGGTCAAGTCAAACAAAAGACTTTAAAAATTGGTATTCATCACTTCTATACTTCTGGACATTCAGTATTAAAAGTAATAGTATAAAGCTTCTATGGAGCAATTGAGCATGGTAGACAGGAGGCAGTTTCACTCAAAGACTAAATAGGCCTGGTACCTTAGCTGCCTTCCGGCAACTTTGAACTAGGTGAATAAAGATGAAACACAAAAATTAACCACATGGTACCTGAGGATAAACATCTGGCGGCCCAAGACGTCGCTTTAAATTGCGTGTTTCCAAAAATGAAGGTGCAGACATTTCCAAACTTGTTTACCACTTCAGATTATCAATTGAAAGTTAGAAATAAAGACTATATACAAAATTGTCATTCAAAGGATATTGTACCAGCATCAATTCAATATCAAGTAGGTTCACCATACACTGATGCAGTATCAAAGCAGTAGGCTGTAAAGGCAGATAGGCCTACCAAAATTGGTGGGCTAGCCTAATGCAAGGGTACTTCATCACAATTTAACAGGTATATAAGAAATGACTATACCACTGCTAATCCAATGATACCAGATACTAGCCTACCTGCTACAGTCCATAATCTGCAATTTGCTAGGCTGTAAGGTAACAAACATCATGTTGAAATCTAAAGTCAACTGAAATAACACTTTGCAATCTTGCTGCTTCAACAAATTTATATAAACCTAATTGAATAATCAGCTTAACTCATAACAGATAATATTTGATGAAAAATCAACTCTATATCTAATGTCAAATACTGGTATAATTACGCTTTGCTTTGACCAATACACAATACGAGCAAAGTCAACTGACCTGACTGCGACAAACTGACCGTGAAGCAATGATTTCGTCACAAAGTGAGAGTTTGGGCAAGATTGCTCTGAGGACAGTAAAAATATATTTAGGATCGCCCTTCTCAGCCAATCGGCATTGCTCGCGGTCAGTTAGTTTGCGGTCAGTTGTCGTTGACCCTACAGAACAGACTATCTGATATTAAAGCAAAGCCAAAATTGGTATTTACACTTTGTTTATACCAACCAGTAAATTTTGAGTTGAGGCTGGCTGTTCTTAATTTTTTGTTAATTTTTAGCCTCATTTGTTCTTAAATCAAAAATTTTGACAACTTTGATGTCAATTATGGCGACCATGTTTGTGAAACTGTTTTATTTGCAATGCTTTGTCTGCGTGAGTAAATGCTTTTTTGCTGTTTTTGTGGCATTGCAAAATTGCAAAAGCAAAAAAGCAAGCATTTTCATTAATTATAAACGACATTATCGCTTAAAAGATTTTTAGTTGCCTACACAATGTGCAACAGCACAACATAGTCTCAGAATTGTAGCAACTTTGGTTGTAAATGTCAGAAAAACAATGAAATTCAGATTTTTATTTCAAATTAGTACAGACTTCAGTTTTTTTTATTTGAAATTTATTCTTTTTGGGTTGTTCTTACAGTTATTTTATGTTGCTGAGGCTCGCATTGTTCTTAAATTTTAAACAAAAATGAGCCTTGTATTCTTCTAACTAAAAATAAATGCAATAGCTTTCATGATTGACCAGTGACATTCACCAATAAAATATCGAAAAGGACACACAAGGTAAAGCCTCCATCTGTCATTGTGTGTGGAAAGCAGATCTAAGATGGGTAGGTGGCATCTTAACTCAAAGATAAAAAAGTTCCTTCACTCAGCTCTGGCAATGCTCACTAGTCAAAATTTAGTTTTTATTTATTTACACTACATTTAAACACTTCACAGATAAATACAAAAAGTTGGGAGACAACGAAAAAATCGTACGGACATTTGAGTCAGTTGCCACCCTACTTATGGTTAATAATTTAAAAAACACTACAAATGCCAATTAAATGTAAATTTTGAGACTTTTCAAACAAAAACATTGTTTCAGCAACTATTTAACAATAATTGAGAAAAACATGGTTGATTTCTTGGTTCTTGCAGAAATGCAGAAGTTTGCACAAAGTTGAATTTCTAGTGTGAAAGTGAAAACTTTCGACCCAGGAGAAACCAAAATACAAATTGGAAATTTTACTATTGAAAACAAAATGAATAACCTAAGTTAATTGTAACTGCAATTTTTGGTTCAGAGGGAAGCAGATCCGAGATTGACACCAATAAGTATTGGTCAATAATTTATAGAGCCTCATTTTGAAGGGTTTGAATAGGTTTAAGAAAGATCTTGTTTACCTGTCTTCATAAGGAGGAACAATACTGAAGGTGAGGATAGATCAGTCCATAATAAGCACACTTCAAAGTGGATAAATTAAAATATGTTTTAAATTTATTAATGCTTACCGGTAGTTACGATGGCAATTTTTGAGCACTGATTATGCATATACTGAGTGTATGGTGTCCATAACAGATCTTCTTCAATTATTACTCCCAAGTCTGAAGCCTTTTATATGCTTGACTTGAGCAATACCATTTTTTCCAATTCTAATTTAGGATTCACACTTAGACTTTGATTTATTTTTCTACCAAAAATTCAGTTTTGTTATCTGTTATAGCTAAAAATAGCTTGTCAGTTTTAAACCATTTGTCTTCTACGTTCAACTCATTAGGTTCATATCGTTTTCAAACAGAGTTTTTGATTTGTTGGACATAATCAAACTTACATTTTCAACAAATCATCAAATGCAGAGCTTACAGCCATTGGACAAGTCATTGATAAACATAGTGGAACTTATGTCAAGCCCTGAAAAACACGAAACTCACTGACTCTACAGAAGATTCTGCCCGATGAACAACAGTATATTGCTGTCTGTTTGTCAAGCAACTGCTCAGGAATTGTACAGGCAAATCTCTATAACTCTACTGCTCTATAATAATTTAATTTTTTTACTAAAATATGATGATCAACTGTATCATAAGCTTTTTTTGAGATCTAAAAACTGAGCATGTTATTTCTTAGCTTTCTAAATCTTTTATAAGATCTTCATAGGACTATATATGATCTATGCTGACAATAATAAAACACCTATACTGTATATAAAATTATTTAGAACCATAATATCATTAAAACAATGCCCTCAACAGACTGTTTTGCCTCTAGGTTCCTCAGGGGGTTTGTCAGGTTGTGGCAAATCTTATTCAAATAGAGGCGAAACAGTCTAGTGGGGGCATTATTGTAAACGTTTCAATAATTTTATACCGGTAGGTGTTTCATTATTGTTAGCAGGCTCTTACCTAGCGTCATCGAGCTCTTTGTTTGCTTTGCAACAAAAAAACACTTATGATTTATAGCTAGTAATTTTGCAGATAGTTTTCTATAAATCCAAAGTGATATTCAGGCCTACAGTAGTTGATTTCTTTGCAGATAATGATAGGCCTACAGCTGATCAAACTACCACAGCTGTTTTAAAAATTGTAGGAAAAGTACCTTGTTCAATTGCAATATTAATGAGTTTAGCTAATACAGGTGCAAATAAAAAATTGAAATACGGGCAGGTTTGATAAATTAGATCGGAGATGGGGGTGAATTTGATAAATTAGACCAGTGCCAGAACTTTTGGAAGTGTTGAAGTTTTTCAAGTGATATAATCTTTCTTCTTCTGCTACCGGTTTTAAGAAGAAGGAATTCCAAGAATTCTAATCAAAGTTGAAGGAGAACAGCGATATGTTTTTGATGGATTTGGAATAGCCTTATCACATCAGATAGTGATCAGGTGATTTGGCTGCAGTTGACAAATAATCATTGAATGCATTGCTAATTTTACATGGGTGGGATATATCTTGCTTATTTGTTTTTCGCGGGAGATTTGTTTCAGAGGGTGTGTTTAATAATTATATACTGTATATTTTTTATCTGTGAAATAAATTAACTATGATAAATACCGGAAGGCTTCATCAACTGCAATGCTGATCATCAACATTCACTGTTCAGAAATCAAAGCAACTTAGTGAATAAAAATGTAATTGCAATAGCCCAATAGACTACTTCTGCTTTAGCTTGGATCATTTGTAATTGTAATTACATTTTATTCACCAAGTTGCCTTGGCTAGGAGACAGCGAAGGTATGTCTTGATAGTTGTTTTAGCAAGTTTAATTGCAGTTTTTTTGTCAAGTTGTATTGGCCAGGAGTCAGCGAAGAGACTTTTCAGTCTTCCAGTCAAGCTGCCACCAGCCCAACTGTCTACCCCACACAGCAGAGGCTTTACCCTGTCCCTTTAATTGCTGAAAGTCAAGAAGGGAAGCTGTGAATACCAATTTCTTTAGTCTTAGGTTTGATCTGACCAGGAATCAAATCGCAAACCAGCATCTACCGTTTCAGTACTGTAGCAGACGCTTTTTCCACTTGACCACTGATCAGTTACGGTAAATCATAATTGGAATCATAATTTAACGTCAAAACAATTATAGCCTAACCTACCAAATCAAACGGCAAAAGCTGCTGTTCTCAGCTCAGTGTTACAGTACGGTAGACTACCGGTACCTTGCAGCAATAAACTAAACCATACCTACCAGTATCGTAGGCCTACTACCAGTACAGTACAGTAGGACTCTATAGCGGCCAACAAGTTTGGTGGGGTAGGCTATTCTCTTTATGGGATTTAGCGTTACACAACTTCGTAACATACTGATTTGCCATTGCAAACTTAAAAACATTTACTTTTGGAAATGTAGACTACCGTACCACAGTTCATAAACTACGGTAGGACCGTACCGAGAGCGATGTTTATTGGTAAATGTTTTTCGCAGTTCGATCGGCGTGGCGCAAAAATAATTCCTTTCATGATTCGCCAAAAGCTGCATCATTCGCCTGCAGAGGAACCGTAACAAAGTTTTCGTTTCCTACTGATATCATCTGCCCATCTTCTTGTAACATCACGCAGGTGCCAGGGCACTCCGTCGATTTCGATGTAATACTTCGAGTTGATTCCAGTTGATGTACCAGGATTTCAAAAAGTAGTGCAATGGGCTGCAGGTGGCTTGACCCATACTTTATCATCAACAGCGAATTCGCTGTCAATGCTGTCATGCGGCTCGTCATTTTCAGATTTTATTGTTCAAAAACAGATTAAGCCATTTGTGGTGAAAAAGTTTAGACGCAAGAACATTACCTTGATCACACCTGGGTGTAATGTTGTACCAAAATACACAGCATTCTATGCTTCTGTTAAATCTCGTGGACATCCTTTTGATTGTACTATGATTACGATCAACTATCCCATTGCCACAGCCCACATGGTTCATACGCACATTTGAAAATTAGTTTCACTACTCACACTTTGGAAAATTGTTTATTTAACTTTAAAGTAAACAATTTTCCATTGCCGCATAAAACTTCAGCTGTGGGGGCCGAATTGAGAAAAGGCTTGTCTCAACATATGCACTATTTCAGAGTCAGATTTCAGAGGTGGAGTCCTCGAGGACGTCCTTGGCCTCGAGGACGTCCTCAAGGACACATTTTGAAGTCCTTGGCATTGGCCTCGAGCCTTGTGTCCTCGACTCCACCTCTGTCAGATTTGTTCCTGATAGCGTGCCATATGGCAATTCGGCTAGAGCCACAATCAACAATCGCTAAACATTTTTACTCTCCATGATGAGTAACATCCATTGCAACAAGTTTCCAATCGTCATCTACGCTCAATTCACCGCCATCCATTCTGACTGCACAGGGATCAAACGATTGGCACTCTCGAAAGTTCTTCTCAACTCGATCTGCTTCATCCCTACTGATTTCAGGGTCCACTTGTCGTGCAAAATGCAGTGTTGTATTCATGCCACAATGATGCAGACTGTGAGAATGTTTAACTAAGACTAGCACTTAACGCGACCGCGCCAACACAGTCTGCCGAATTTTTTAGCCAATGCTTTATTGGCACTCGCTTTAGACCGTCGGCTCTATTCTCGGTCGCAGGAAGCAGAAACACGTTTCATCGTGCATTGTATATGCTTCTAGTGTTTCTAAATAGAAAATTTTCTCTTCACAAGCATTTTGGAAAGACCTGACAACTTTAGCCAACTCGTTTGTCCTTTTTCTGCATCGACGACATCCACAACTATACTGCCGCAGAATCTGTCATTATTGCAACATCTTGCTGGTTCCATTTCATAGCAAGGTAGACTCCCTTAACGACAGCATTCAGTTCTGCTAGATTTATACAAGCATTATCATCAGCCTTTCGCAGCCAAGCTCCATCCTCAATTACCTCATTCTCTTTTTCCAAGGCGACAATATAGGCAACCTTACCGGCACCACACCACATATTCAACCGCTCGAATGGGGGTACCGACCTCAGCCCTTTTGCTGCATCGTACAAAATCAATCGAGTTAAAGCGTTTTTCAGTCTTGTTGTAGCTGCCGGACCAGCAAGGCTATCCCATTATTATTATTAATAGGCCGTGGTGCAAGCGAATCTGCTACCGTTAGGAAAAGTTCATTTACACATTGCGTAGGCATTATTTAGGCTCACTGGAACTGCAGCTGCTATGTTACTGTTGTTTTGTCGAATTACTGGTCGAACTCAGAAAGCCTTCCTGCTTCCTTTAAGTACGTGGCCTGTTTGTAAATCAGAGGCGGAGTTCTCGAGGACGTCTTTGGCCGTGAGGACGTCCTCGAGGACACAATTTGAAGTCCTTGGCCTTGGCCTCGAGGCCCCAAGTCCTCAAAAATTGGCCTGTCCTCGGCTCGAGGACAGCAGTATTTTTTGAATTGTTAAAATCTTGTGGAGTGCTAGAAAAATTTTTTGGAAAACGTATATTTGTGGAGATCGCTTGAAAAATTTTTGTGAAGACCTTTTTTTTTTTTTTGGAGATCGCTTGAAAAATTTTTGTGAAGACCTTTTTTTTTGGAGAGCACTTGCGCTGGTGTCCTTAGTCCTTGGCCTTGGCCTCGAGAGTGTCTGTCCTCGGAAAGGCTGTCCTTGGCCTAGGCCTCGGATTTTTTTGTGTCCTTGGCCTTGGCCTCGAGCCTTGTGTCCTCGACTCCACCTCTGCTGCGTACCATACCCTAGATTGTAATATAGATGTCAGGATACTTAGTTGCATGAAGGAAACAAAGAATCAGCCAAAAAATATATTTAACTACAGTAACGTATTATTATCATAGGTGGGCGCAAGTCCGTTAATCCGTTAATAACGAAGCTAACTTTTTCATTAACTCGTTAATCCGTTAAAAAGTTTTTTCATGTTAACGGACTAAATTAGCTTTCGTTAAGTGCTGTTACTGGACTAAAGTAACTTTCGTTAAGTTCTGTTAACTTCCGTTAAGGTTTTTATCGTAAATATCTTGCAGCTTCGTTAGTGCATTTGAACTTGTTTTTATCTTGAAATTAGATTAGACTGTAAAATGTAACTTTCAAAACACAAAAGACCACCATAGCAATAAATATTTCCTTACAATCAGCTCAACAGCGTCAATACGTGTTCTAGCAGCGACTGAATAAAACGAAATGTAAATTACACGCAAAATGTTAACGGATTAACGGACTTAATTAACTTCCGTTAATTAAAGCTGAAAATAACGGATTAACGTTAACGGAGGTGTGAAGTTTGTTAACGGACTAGTGGTTAACGAAGCTAACGTTTTGCATTAACTTGCTCATCTATGATTATTATTATTACTGGGCAACGGTGCAAGCGAATCTGCTACCGTTAGGTAGAGTCCACCTACACGTTGCGTAGGCCTCGTTTGGGCCCATTGCAACTGTAGCTGCTGTTATTGTTATTTTGTTTGGTTACTGGTCGAACTCAGAAAGCCTTCCAGCTTCCTTTAAGTACGTTGCCAGTTTGTTATTATTACATTTCGTTACCACATTGTGAACAGTGGTTTTGGTGATTCCAAAATATTTAACACGAATACAGTGGTGGGCAGTAACTAGTAACAATTGTAACTAGTTACTTTTTTAGTAACTGTAATTGTAACTTCGTTACTTTTTTTGAGATGTAATGATATTTGTAACTAGTTACCAGTTTAGAGCCCTAAAAAAAGTTACAGTTACAGTTACCTTTTGTGCTACATACTTTGAACCAAATTACAGATTTTTTATGAATTCCATTCAAAATAATTGTATTGCAATGGCAACACAGGACGCACAGTCGCATGTCTGATCAACCATAACCTTTTATCCATATTCTCTTCACTGTGTTCACTGGACTATACATGTGGTTGCTGGTTAAAGTTTAAGTTAAAGCCGTCAGGCCTGTTTTTAGTCCAAATTTTTAATCACTAAAGTAACTGTAACTTGTAACTGTAACTGTAACTTAGTCACTTTTTTTGCCAAGTAACTGTAACTTGTAACTAGTTACTTTTAGAAAGTAACTTGCCCACCAATTATGCACGAATATCTTGGTAAAGCTTGCAATTGCCTACATGATGATTTGGTGTTTCATCCTTTAGGCAACATTTTGGGCACAGAGAAGACTCAGCATGACCTGTAGTTTTCTTGTGTCGTTGTAGATTGCAGTGCCCAGTTAAAACTTGCACTACTCTATTTAAATGAGGCCTCTAAAGGTTAAGGAGACGTATTGTTAGTCGTAAAGACGTCCATTTTACAGACTTCTTTATCCTCAAGCAGTCTTTCCGTTTATTCCACATAGATTTCCATCCATCTGTGGACCAGTCCTTAACCGTGCTAACACAACTGGCATACGGGACGCGAAATTTTTTTTTCTACCATGGTTTTGCAGATTTATTACGTCACATCCGTTGTCCCAACCTTGTGATTCATACTCCGCTCCCGCTTTTCGCTTGATCCGCTATATTCACAGGCTAATTGGTACAATGATACTGGGCAATTAGGCTAGGCTTTAGCTTGGAATAAAGTCCGACCGTAGGCAGTGGTAAAATAGGCTAGGAAGAATAGAAAAAAACATAATAGCAGTTAGTCAATAAGCGTAGACTTACGTTTTATAATCAAGTCAAAATATTGAGACAAAATTTGTGATACAAGCAAGTCAAAATAGCCAGAGCCTAGTAATCTTTTTTAAGCTTGTAAAGGGTTGGGCTGCTGAGTCTTCAGCGATTATTGCATTGTAGACGGAATAGGCCTATCAAAGGGAAGCCTAAAACATATTTCTTTAATTAATGCATAATTCAAGTTACTGTATGCGAATTGCAAAAATAAATAGCAGATCTGAGATAGCGGCACAGGTACTGAGATCTCAGATCTGGATAGCCTTGTCAGACAGTGCAGTTGGCTAGGTAGGCTACCGTAAATGACTAGCCTAAACTGTGTGTAGGCCCTAAATCTGGAAAAGTGAAATGTCAAAGTTATTTCACTACTGTAATTTCACCAATGTTGTGATTACTTTCAAATTTAGAGTCAGAATTAACTAGACAGATTCGCTTACTGACTTCATCACTCAGTCATTCATCTACTCCTCACTCAGTGTCATAGTGGATGAAATTAGGACAAAGTTTACTTGATAAATTGATAAAGTATCAAACTGATAGATTGTTGAATCAGTTTGAAGGAAAACTTCCAAAAAAATTTACATAGGTTGCTAACTTTACCAGCTTCACACAGTTCTGCAGCAGGTACACAGTCTGAAGATCTGACTGTTATGGTACATTTTCCTGGTGTTCAATTTCAATTCGATTTATTTGGACAGCGAAAAGACTGTATAAGTCATCAATGTCTACTGTCACGAAAAAAAAGAAACTTTATGCAGTAACATATAATCAGTAAGAAACAGAGCAGTGGGCTAAAACCTACCGGTACTACTGTCACAACTCAAAACAAAAACTCACAACATCAAACGTAACAATTATGCTTCGTATCAATGTATGACATATGCTCAAAAACTTGATTACCTGGACCCCCTTATTCAATATTTTGTGTTTGAGTACTGAGATATGTAAAGTCTTTAGTTCTTTATTAAACTGCAAGAGTTTCATCTCTAATTTCCTTTGGAATTTGATTCCATATTTTACTTCCATTATAGATCAGCAATTTTTGAGTTAGTGCTGCATTAACTCGGGGAAGAAAGTAGTTTGTTTTTTTTTTTTTTTTTTCAAGTGCTGTAAGAATGTATTTCATCCAGCATTATGAAAAGACCTAAATTAGACCTGGAAGTGTGAGATGATGTATTGCTTATTCTGTACATCAATTTTGCTATTTCCATTTTGCACATGTCATTCAGCTGTAATAGATATAAGCTTGAGAATAACGGTTTACTATCAAGTATGTGTCCTGATGTTGTTGTGAGTTATTATTCTTACTGCTTTTTTTGTAAATTAATCAGAGGTGAGAGGGTCAATACTGATGCACCACACTAGCTGCTAATACAGTAATTTAGATGAGAATGGATGAAGCTGTAATAAATCAACATTAAAGTTTTACAATCGGCAGTGTCTGCTGCACCGGCTCGGTTTCCAACATCTAATCGTTAGTGCACCGGCGGCGCCGGTTGTTTCACTTTGCTGTTCAATTTACTATCTCTCAAGCTGGTATCGTTGCCCAAACCCTAACTGTAATCGTAAGGTTAGAGAAAAAAAAAAAGAATCATGCAGCGAAGTTACTCTCTAGCGCTATATATGCCAAGTGTGTTCGCCGCGAATCGATACCCCAACCCTTGGCTTAGCAGCCAAGTGTGCTTACCACTACACTATCAGGGCTTTGCATTTGATGCGTCAAAGTGCCGTATTTAGATCGAATCAATGAGAAAAAAGCAATATAATATGCTGCTGGTGCACTAGCGATTTGATGTCGGAGACCGGATCGGTGATCTAGACACTACCTTTACAATCACCATACTTCTGTAAACGATACAATACCCAACAACCACTGGCTAATTTTGAACTAACTTTCTGAATTTATGGTTTCCAATTTAGTGAATGATCAATCAGGACACCCAAATGTTTAACGCATGTATTTGCACTACATGTAATACGCTAACATGTAGATCTGTGTTCCCTCTAAGTTTATGGCTAATCGGCGAGTGCCCAAAGCCCTAAAAAGATGTTTATGTGCCCTAAATTTCATACCAATCCAGTATTAATGTATACCATATATCATATTTTCATGAACTTGTCAAGTTTTCTAAAGTTATGTTTACTGTATTGCCAAAAATATTTGCCCTTGCTCCAACAAATCGCCGATTAGCTGAAAAAAATCGGCTTGGTGGGGTCACTGATGTAGAGTGTTTGCGAAGACTTAGCAGATGTTTGCAAATTGTTGCTATTCATATTCTATAATTGTTTAAAATACAAAATTGCATTTCAGGCAGAAAAAATAGCCTACAAAAGCTAGTTTAAAAGAAATCTAGTATGTAGATGTGCTTGTGAAAACAAATAGTTTCTGATGTAGTGATTAATCTCCTAAACTATGCAGCATTGACTGATTGATGCCATCTTTTAAGCCATTGTGTTACCCAGAAAAATTGATGAGCAATCCACAAGTATCTGGCAATAATACAGGAAGTTTTTAAAAGATTTTTTGGATGAAAAAAGCTATATACAGCAGCAAGACTTACCAAGTGTTTGGGTATGTTCTTCAAATAATCGTTTGTAGCTTCATTTTGTTTGCAATGATATTTCAAACTTGTTACAGTATCTACATCAGATACAAGTTTTGGTGCTGACTGCAATCTCTCACTTGCAGCAAGATTTAACTATATTAAAACTGGCCAGTTGGTCGAGCAGTAACGCAATTGTCCTGGATTGGGAGGTTTGTATTTCAGGCTAGTCAAATCAGACACAGTGTTGCCAACAGCTTGCACCACTGCAACATTTCTTCAAAAGAAGTTGTGTTGTCCTTCACAAATGTAAGGAGATTTCCTCCGTGTTACATACTTTGGCATAATATGAGTATTGTGAAAGATTTGATGTAATCAGAACCTCGCAACATATGAATTGGCAACAGAAGCTCTTTTTTTGCTGATTATATATTTTTTGCATTTAGCAAAACTTATAGTGTTGTCAAGCCATGTTGTGAGTCTGATTATGGCAAGTGGCACATAGTTGCTCGAGCAAGAAAACATTTTACATTAGGTATGTCTTAATTATTTTTAGCTTTTGCTGCTAATTTCTTTCATTCTTTCAGGAAAAGTTTTGTGGGTCTTAAAGGAGCATAATTCACTGCCTTAGGAAAATCGCCTGCTCCGCTGCAACCACTCAGGCTACTACTAGAATATCGTAAACTATGAAAGTGGAATTTCACCGGTTGCTTTTTGAATAGTGGAATGTTATTTACTATTGACAACAGTATTCAGAAAGGTATAATTTAAAATCATGGTTGTAAAGTAACAAAAGTATCTTTACTAAATTAACCTACTCAAGTAGAGTTTGTCTGTAACAAGCACTTTTAAAGCAATTATGTTTTTGGATTCTTTCTATTTTCACTTGCTTACTTTTCCCGTGGAGTAATGCTACTTAAGGAGCATTTTGATTTAGAAGAGTACAAAGTTCTGTAGGTTTAAATGAATCACAAATTTATCAGAATAGTTGAGTTTTCTACCAGCAAAGCAACGGTTTTATGAAATGATTTCAAGTAAATTTTTGCCTGACATGATTTTCAAATCCCAAAGTTTCCCTGTTAATCGTTTTGATTTGATTATAATAACAAAAACTTGTATCTTGAGAGAGTAAAGGGTTGAAAGACCAAGCATTATGTGACAGTGATGTGAAGGCAATCGACTAATTGTCATACACTACAATTTGTGGATTGAATATGTTTATTTTGCTTGAATACTTTCAGAAATTCTTCTTCTTGAGTACTTTAAAAATGACTACTTTTTTACTTTTACTCTAGTACTTTTTTGGTCAATAGTTTGTACTTTAGTTTAAGTAGTTTTTCTTTCAAGTAACGAAACTTTTACTTGATTACAGTTATCAAGTACTTTTTACACCACTGTTTCAAATGTAGAAGGTGTTTTATACTGATATGGTTGAGACCAGAAGCAATGCAGTGCTATGCTGATCTTTCCAAGTGATGTCAGCAACGACGTGCAAAGATGCTTCACATTGCTCAATGTCCGATTAAAATACACTTTTTAGTTCACGTTCAATTTATTATTTGTCATTATAAGATGCAATCAACCAGTGGTTCTCAGCCTTTTTTCAAAGCGTTTTTCAAAAGCAAAATTTATTGAAAAAATCAAATGTGTAAAATTTTGCGACCCATGTACAGTATATTCTGATACATAGTTAAATTAAAAGCTGTTACCGGTATGTGCAAAAAAAATTTTGTGATGACAGAAATTTGTTGCAAATACAACAAACAACTTTTCACTGATCATACATTTATGAATATTTGCTATTTAGCTTTGAGTATTGCAGGCTGTCAAGTGTGTCATTATTTCATTTATTTGATTATTGTTTTTCAGTTTCATTGTTTAGGAACCATTGTTATTATTTCATTATATTCCAAATAATCTACTGATATTTTTTGAGATCACTCGATAAATTGCAATAAATCGTGAGTCATTGAAATGAAAACCTTTTTTAGGGGGGAGATCACCAAAAAGATCTCGCTAAAAGTACACAAAGACCTTTTTTGACTGGTCATCTGTTTAGTTTTTTGGATCTCTTCGACAGTCCCAGTTTTCAGTCTTAAAAAATATGGTAAGTCCAATTATAATATACTTGAAAATTGTCATTACTTGCCATTATTTTATGTTCTGCAGTCATTTTTTATTTATTTTTTTTAATTCAGAGACTTGACAGTCTGGTATTGGTACCAGGCGCGTAGCCAGAAATGTGCAATGTGGGGGTGTTACGGGCGTCTGCCCCCAGCTGCCGGAGGCAATTGGAAGTTTGGGGCGAATCCCCCATCTGCCAGAGCCTGGAGGTCTGGGGGCAAAGCCCCAGCCACCGGAGTCCTGGGGCCTGAGAGAAGAGCCCCCAGCGCTCAAAATTTTTTTTTGCAAAAATAACTTAATTTTAGGCGTATTGTTTACAAGTTGGTAAATCATAAAATCCTTTACCGGTAGTTCAATAAAACTGTCAAGGAGTAATCTGTTTCGTCTACTCTATATGTTATAGAGAAAGATTTGGTTAGGAGGGCTATTGGAAGGAAGTTTGAGAGAAGTGATTGGTAATTAACTAATAATAAATGAATATTCCCCCTCTATTTCTGAGCTTTTATATTTTTTGATAAAACCTTTGTTAAACATTTTTCAATAAGCGATCAAATTTGATTACCAATTTTTGACCATTTTTGAAGTTTTTTTTCCGATCTATGAGTTTGGTTTTTGACAAAGTAACCCCCACCCCCCCTAAATTAAACGTTTCAAAGTATGCGTTATATCATTTTTTGAGTCTATTTCAATGCAAAAAACAATCTCAGAAATGATAAAAACGTGGTGTTTTCCTTATTCTGCATTTTGGTTGGCAGGCCAATTGGGGAGCAATAGCCCCTCTAGTCATACTGCTGATCGTTATCAATTATGCCTAGCGTAGTCTAACATACATGACCTTTGATTTCTAGTCTCCACGCACACAAACCTTCTTCACTGCGGGAGTTCTTTGTTCACATCAGTCCTGCAATATATTGCTTACTACTTTGAAGCGTTTTACAACTTTGCGGTCTCCAGAAGCTCAAAATGTCAGTGTTTGAGTTTTTCGTGTACAAAAATGCAACAAGGGTTGATGACTATCCATCTGACTATGAAGTGGCGTTGCGTTTATTTTATTATTTTTTGCACAAGTTTCACTCTTTGTAGATGTTTGCAAAAAAAAAGAAACAAGTGACCCAAAAGAATTTTAGGCGACCCAACTATGCGTCGCGACCCATAGGTTGAGAACCATGGTCATAAATGAAACACTACATAAAAAATTCTTAACAATAGCAAAAACAAAAAATAACTTTTTTACGACCGTAGAATAGAAGGGACCTGTTATGGTCATCTAGTCAATAAGCCCCTGGTTTGTAATATTTTTTTTTTAATTTGGATTTAATTGATTATGGTTCATACGCACTAGCCAGTTAATCGTAGTTGTTGTTTTTTTGTTTTTTTTTTAAAGAGAGGTACTTTGTGACAAAATTTGGTTTATAAGTAATGTTGTGGTTTATCTGGTGATAGATACTAGTCAGTAGTCAGCCATCCCGGTTAGACTACAGATTTGTTCATTTTTTAGTCATTTATACTCGACTAGTCTATTTGTGTCACTGTGTACATTTGCATTAATTAAAAATGCAATTAATCAAAGAATAGAGTTTCACAGATCATATCTTTTTAGAAGTCTTGGACGATGGATTTCATCCGCAGAAAGCACCCACTACTTCCCAACGTCAAACCAACTGCTTTCTTGTCTCTGCATTAACAATATCTTCGACTGTGCATTTGTGCAAGTGTTCATGCAGCATTGCACAGTCCAAGTCAAACAATATCTGTACACTGCACAGTCAAACAATATCTATAACTAAAGATTGTGTACCGTATTTGCGTTTCATTTACATCTCCGGTTTGCAGCGTTTATTCCGAGCCAAATCAACTGACCGCAACAAACTGACCGCGAATTAAAGGTTACCAGTGATCTCGTCACAAAGTGATTTCGTGATAAAGTGAGGGTTCGTGGACGATGGCTGTGGGGATAGTAAAATATTTTTATGACCCCCTTCTAGGCCAATCGGGGTTAGTTAGTTCGCGGTCAGTTGTCGTGGACCCGTTTATGCAACCATACTATTTTAACAGTTGCTAGTTAAGCTTCAATGGAATGCGGGTTATTGTTTTTGTTGAAATTTAAACCAGGACTGAAGGCAACATCAATGGAATAGACTTAATTTTTCTTTTTCAAGCCGTTCCACAGATATTCTACTTCAAGCACGACGTAGGGATCTCCAAATTACAATTTTTATTTTGGCAACTCTGACGTTTTAATGCAGTATTCTAACATACTGAGGTCTATTAACCTAGCCATAAATAGGTTAAGACGCTTCTGTGGCTTAGTGTAATTGCTGCATTGCCTTAGGATAGGACTAAGATGGCGTCGCGGATGTTATCAATGCCAGGGTTGCCAATAGAAATTATGATTAGAGAGGTCCTTACGTCGTGTTTGAAGTAGAATATCTCTGGAAGGGCTGATCAAGAAGGATGAAGTCAACGCCGATCTAATCTAATACGATTTGCCAAACTTTAGATACCCCCGGTGATTTTACCTTCAGTCCTCTTTCAAATTGAGATTAAAGTTCAAGTTTGAGGTTAACATTTATTGGAGCTGGATCAAAGTGTGTTATGTTTATTATCAGAGGTAGGCAAAGCGCAACTTTGATGTTTGATTTTGAGATGTTGAAGTTGCGCTGCGGACTAATGTACCCTTAAAAGAAATTGCGCTACGCTTTCAAATTTTTGTTTTGTTTTTTATTCGCTATTTTATTCGATAAACTTAATTTTGTTTAATTTCAATCCTAATGTTGTCAAATGTCAGCCATTTTCTATCGTAATGTTGTCAAATTGGCTTAAATTGCCTCTGACTAGAGGGAGGTTGCTTGATTCGAATGATCGTCGGGCTTTTTGCAACTTCCCTGTCGCCTTAAACGAATGCTGATTAATTTTACTGAGCGATAAAATAAATTTGTCTTGCCTTCAGCAAATTACCTATTCTTTTTCCGTCTAGAATTGTAAAAATGTGGAGTTTGCATCGTGTTGTGTTATTTTGTTTCCGGAAGTTAAATTACTCTTTGACTTGGTATATGAATTTCGTTCCGCAATTGCGGAAATTGCGCTACCCTTCAGAGATAAAAACTTTAAATTGCGTATCTTGCGCTTTGCTTTAAGTGATTTACAATTAGATAATCATTGCCCTTCGCGTTTGGTAAAATGTTATTCGTGCCCACCTCCGTTTATTGCTATAATTTCATATTAATTAACCGTACTCGTTAGTCGTGTCTTATGCTGTGAAATTATAACGCTGCAGCAGGAGGCAACTCAATCTCAGTTTGCTTGTTGAAGTGCTTCCTCCTAGAGGTGGAGTCGCGGACACAAGGCTCGAGGCCTAGGACACAAAAAAAACCCGAGCCCAAACCAGTTACCGACTTTCCGAGGACAGACCTTCTCGAGGCCAAGGACAGGAATGCTGAAGGCAAAGGACACAACGCGCAAGTGTTCTCCAAGAAAAAAAAAAGGTCTCGCGCACAAAGTCGCAAATTTTTCGTGAAATTTCAGTCGAGGAAAAAAATGGTCATGACTATGGCTCATTTTCAAAAAATAGTGCTGTCCTCGGCGGAGAACAGGGTATTTTCGGGGACTTAGAGGCTTCGAGGTCAAGGACTTGACTTAGGAGGCCAAGGACGTCCTTGAGGACTCCACCTCTGATTCCTCCTTTATTTTTTTATACTGGTGCACTGTAGAACTAGCTATTCATTTGGTGTTTCCATTTGCTAAAGTTTAAAAGTCGCTTTTTTTAGTTTCTATTCGGATTATCACATATTGATGCTCGTATATATTTATTAGCTTTTCGTTTATTTACTCTATTATACACCCTGGCATTTGATTGATGTGTGTGAACCACGACTGCGAGTTGTCAACTGCTCATAACCTATGTTTTCCTTTATTGAAAGTCGTTTGGTGGCATCAGTTTAGGTATGCTTGAACGTAAACTACATGTAAATTTGAAATATGCGGGCTAATCCCATTAAATTTTTTTGCGGATTCATTGCGTTGCGTTTTCTTTCTAACTTTTTTCGATTAGTCGAGCCAGTTGATTCTTAAAAAATTAGTGTTGCATTTATCGTAATATTGCCAAATGTTAGCCTTCCTTAGTAAACAATTAATCCTTTTTTTGCCTAAAATCAAAATGCGAAATTCACATTGTGTGTTGTAACTTGATTGCGAACGTTAAGCTGCGCTTTATCTTATTCGTGCCTACCTTTAATAACAGTATAACGAGGTTTGCTTTTGTGTTCATACTCATTTAAATTGTTTGCAAAGTTATTGAAAACCGCTATTTTGACGAGTAAGTCACTGTTTTTTTCCAATCAACCGTACATCAAAATTTTTCAGCAGATTGAAACCCCGATGGCCCATGGAAACAATGAGTTTTTTGCGTTCAAAATATTTGAGCTTTTTCAACGCACCGTACGTGGTATTGGAAGAATTTTTGGGTGTCAAAAATCAAATCTTTTTAATCGCTAAATTACGCCGAAGCGTATGACAACTTAGCCGAGCCCATCTCCGAATCATCGCGCCTTGGCAACACTACTTCGAAAGGTTGCATCAACGGCTTGCTGTTGTTTGTAACTCCGTGTCCGAATTCGCTGACCCCAAATTTAAACTTCTTTTGCAGTATCTATGCTGCTTAGACAAACGCATTGTTATTACTTAATCAATTTTGCGCAGGTGCTAAACATATTTGTCAGCTTCTCAGGGAAACCTTATCGGTATGGTACCTGAGGACAACGATTAGCCTGTATATTTCAGCATTTTAGATAACTGTTCTAAATTTAGAAAGATTTTAAAGTATGTTTTAAATGTTGATTTTTTTTGTATCTCTGTAGTTTTATGCCGGACTTGTAAAATGAGTTTTATTTTTTTCATTAATGTATAAGTTACTTCACTCGGTAATTATTCCATATCTTTTGCGGTTGATATTTTGCATAAATTTTCAAAAAAATGGCCTGAATATATAACATGAAAGTTTGTGGAGCCCTGCGTTCGCAAACAAAAACCGCTCGACGCTCGCTCATTCTTTTATTATCGTTTGTTTGCTGACTTGCGTTATGTTGCTGTTGATTACTGCTTAATAAACCTCGATTTCATTACACACTGTCGTAAACGAAGTAGAATTGGAAAGCTTCATCGAGAATCGAACCCTTACGTGTCACTAAAACCCAGATAATGACCAGAAATGAAGCGCCAATTTGCCAATCGTTTCCACTTCCACCTACAGTTCAGCAACTTCGTGAGAAAGTTTTAAAGTAGAATTTTTTTCAAAAAATTATTTTGGCAAATATTTTTTTTGCAGTTTAATGGAATCGTCGAAATGGTTTACATTATCATTATCAGACATAAAAGAATCGAATTGCGTAATTGGTTTTGTTATCGTAGAGCAGTGCCGTCGCTACGGGGGGGCCGTGCCCCCCTAACAACTGCTTGTGCACCCCCATTTCGGTTTACTCAGAAGACTTTTTTGGAGCATCACGTAGCGACACGACAATAGGCAATAATGGAAAAAGAAATAACGTTTAAAGTTTATTCTCGTTTGAAGTTTTCTTAATTTTTCACGAAATTGCTGGCAACCAACTGCTGTACGAGTACATAAATGTGACGCAATAATCTGCCTTATAAATACGAACTTACGGATGTGTCGCGGAATAGAGATGTGAGTCCATAGAATCGTTACCGGTACCTTGTTAGTGATTATGACCAAAAACAAAGTGTGAAAACATTTAAAAAATAACCAGCTGGTTTTGCTTTTTTAGAGCACACTCAAGATTTATTTTAGGTCGCAGTCAGTTGCGCAAATTGGGGGAAAGGTTTAAAGGGGTTTCAGCCTCTTTTAGCCGAGTCATTGAGAAAATATTACCCTAAAGCCAAGCGTTTAAATGTTTTGAAGTAAATCTTAAAACTAAAGGGGCTAGGCAATTCAATTTTTTCAATGACTTTTAAATTTTATTCGTATGGCTTCAAAAACGTGCGAAATGTGATTAAAATAGCGTTAAAATTGCTATTTTTTGGCGCAAAATCACAAAAGTCATCCAGCAGCTGGGGATCTGCCTCCAGGCCCCTCTGTGATACGCTTGAGTTGCATTGGTTTGTTTAGCACGGGGCCTAAATTAGACAATTTTTGCACAAAAAAAAACAAACTTGGGGTTTAAACCCCCTCTCTGAGCAAAATCCTGGATGCGCTTCTGGTTGCGCTATGGCTTCAAAAACGAGCGAATTGTGATCGAAATGACGTTAAAATTGCTATTTGTTGCCGCAAAATCACAAAAATTACCCAGACGCTGGGATCTCTGTCCCCAGGCCCCTTCTGTGACAAGCTTGAGTTGCATCGGTTTGTTTAGCACGGGGCCTAAAGTAGACAAATTTTGAGCAAAAAAATTTACTTTGGGTGCAAGTCCCCTCCCTCTTAGCAAATTCCTGGTTGTGCTTCTGGTCCCATTCACTGCAGCTGACAGATTCTTCAAGCAGTTACACAGGCCGCAGAAAAAACAGCTAATAAACACTGCCAGGCTTATACGCCTTTTTTTTTCAAATATGCATTCAAAATTTTTAAATAGCGCATAATTTGTAGCCGTAAAATATCAGTTTTTGTATGCAAAAGTTCGGTCTATTTTAGTGCCCCCCCCCCACTTTCGGCTAATGCCCCCTCACTTCGTTTGCTATGGCGACGGCACTGTCGAAGAGATCTTAAGTTTTAGCGTAGACAGAACTAGGAATGTGAATTGGAATGATTCAAACGTCTAATCGCATGATAAGTAATACGTTATAATCACAAGGAGTAATCACTACGGGCGCTGGGCCATGGGCAGAACACCCAGGTGACCCAACACACGGAGTTTTGAAAAGAATTGCAACGAGAAGGTATTGCATGGCCGTAAACCATCTGCGTTAACTAAACCCGTTTCAAAGACTTTGCAAATGCTGATCTGACACACAATGTACTGTAGTTGTTGTTCAAAAGGAAGCGGTTCACTTTCAAAACCATGGTAAAAAGTTTACCAACACCATGTGCTTCGTCCTCATTAGCAGTTCGTATGAGTGCATATTTACAGTAAAGCAATCATAATTCACTCAGACCGTAACATCCTCCTGCAGTATCTGTGCACAGAGCGAAGATACTACAGTAGAGTATTTCTGTTGATTTAGCTTTTAATTGGTTTTGCAATCGCAACTTTCTAGCAAACACGAAGGTTATTTAATAGATAAGATTCTTATGAAATAACATCAATCAACCAATGACGTGTTACTTGTAAATTAAAACGTGCTACAACGACTTGAAAAACTTCAGATATGCAAAAAAAACAAACCCAACTACTATAGATCTCATTTAAAAACATTTCCATAAAATCTAGATGCATCGTCATATGTACGGGGGTCCAATTGTCTATAAAGATCATTGCTTGGTTGATCCTCAAATTCGGCAATCTCTGGTCAACCAACGCACCACCACAAACATGGTATTATACCACCACAAACATGACGGCACAGCTAGCAGAACATAACATCGTAACCCTGCAGTTGCTGCAAGCCATACACTGATACGATATAAATTAAGCTTTAACTCTCCTTCACTATATAATTTAGTTCAGTTGCCTAATTTCTGATTCGTGTAATGGGTTGGTAGAAGCTCGAGCTGGAACTGTTTTTATTTAGAAGCGTAAACTTTGTTTTTTCGATAGAACATTTATAAACAAAATCAGATCCAGCACAATCGCATTCTTTTTGAAACGTTTCATTACTTAAACCTACATCTATTACCAGCAATTCTACACAAGCCATTAACCTCATGCGATTGTGGAATAATTATGGAGTGAATTTTCGTACGTAAGTGCTTTTGCACCAGACTAAATTGCCAGACAAACAAGTTTAAAGATTTACTACATGAAATCCGTATTATTAACAAGTGAGAACTACTGGAGGTAATAAAGAGGTGCCCCAAACCTTGTTTCACTATTTTTTATCCTCAAAACTAAATTTAATCCATTTGACTCCGTACCATTAGCAATCCTGTTTTTCGAAATTTCATGACAACATAAAAGGATAACTTAAAAAATTATTGTAAGAACGCAATGTTTACAATAATAATCGAACATCGCGTTGCCTATTCCACAAGAAATTTTGCAAAGTCATATTTTTTTGATGTCACGAAATTTCGATATGCAGGGTTGTCAATGGTACCTAGTTAAACGGATTAAATCTACTATTGCGGATAAAGGAAATAGTGGGAAAAGTTTGCAGCATCTCTTTGTTATCTCCAGCGATTTTCATTTCTTCAATGAAACCGATCTCGAGCAGTATCTTTTCAAAAGAATTCGATTAAAAGCGAGTTAATATTGTCAGCAACAAACGCGTTAATTAAGCTCGAAAACACAAAATGGCGTTCGTTTGGTTTGGCAGTCAGATCATAGACTCTTTATCTAGTAGACTAGAAACCAACTCACGGAGAAAAAGAGAAGAGGATTGAACAAAAAAAAGTTGCTCTTGTTGTCAAGATTTTTTGCAGTCACGCGTATTCGACTGATTTGATTCGACATATTCGAAGAACAAGTGAATTGTGAAGAAAAAAACGACAAAACTGTCAGTTTCCAGCTACTACTAAAGAGTTCTATGGTCAGACGTATCACAGACGAATTTGTTAACCGAAAAAGTACTGCACGTAATTAAAATAACAAAATGCATGCGGCCAAGTACCAAAAAATGATGGCGCTTTTGAAAAAAGAAAAAGAACTTTGTAACAAAAACGAATGAAAAAAATGAGTGACAGGTTAAAATATTCTAACGAAAACAAGAGTCATTTTGTAGCATTTTTTTAAAAAATCATCTAGGCAATGATGAATTACATACACAAAAGTTGCTTACAATTTCGATAGCACAACTCACTTTAAATGAATTAAGAACAGCACGTACATACACAAAATACTCAAAACAAATAAATGTCATAGCAGTAAAACTAAAATGTAGCTAATTCTGGGTGGTACAAAAGTCATTCTTCACTCTTTTTGTTTACCACTCGGAACCAGTTTATACATCCCCATTTTTATTTTCACGGCAATTTGTTTTCCCGTTTTCTGATGCTGCTGCGTAGTTGAGCAGGATTTTTTCCAAGGTAGCATTTGCAGCTGAAACCACTTTCTTTTTGCCACTTCAATAGCGGGCATGTGTTCACTAGCGACAGCTATTTATAAGCTTCCGCTTGCGTGTTCCCACAGTTTTTGTGCAACTAGCAGATTCTTTTGAGCTTCGCTTGTTCTTACTGCTTGTGCTGTTCTTTTGGCACAGAAAACATATTATCCTGGATAGAAATAGGGTACAAACCAGATCCATACATGACACAAACTGGAAGATTAAAGTGCACGTTGTACTTTTGAGATAATCTAGGTATTTTACGTGGGTCTTATGTCCGAAAAACAGGGTAAGTAAACTAAAAATTAGTTTACAACCAAACAAAATCCGGAAAAAATAATGAAAGAAATGACTAATAAAAAAATAAATATATAAATAAAAATGAAAAAAATGAGCGCTTGACAGCCTGAAAAATGGAAATTAATTAAAAGCGTTTCGAACGATAATCCACAACTGCTTGCAAATCTCAACAAAAAACCATAGAGATGGCATGCAAGTTCAGGAAAATTTGGTGCTTTCTTAGTTTTCGGAGGAACATTTCTTATCGAGACTTCTTCTCTTCTGATTATTGTTATTCACGTGGCATTATTTCTACTGTAGTTCTGTCGTTGCACATTTTTTGGAAGTCCATGATTTAATCACAATATTCCATAAGTACATTTCAAGATTTTGATGATATTTTGTGAAGATCAAAATGCTGATGCACACTTGCATAGTCGAAGATATTGTTAATACAGAAACATGAAAGCAGTTGATTCGACGTTGGGAAGTAGTGGGTACATTCTGTGAATGAAATCCACGGTCCAAGACTTCTAAAAAGATATGATCTGTGAAACTCTATTCTTTGATTTTGTATTTTCAATTTTAAAATGCAAATGCACACCGTGACACAAATAGACTAGTAGAGTAAAAGTCACCAAAAATAAACAAATCTGTAGTCTAACGGGAATGACTATTGACTAGTAAATATCACCACATTAACTACAATCTTACTTGTAAACTAAAGTTTGTCACGAAGCTCTTTAAAAATAAAAATAAAAAACTACGATTAACTGGCTTGTGTGCATAACCCTAATTAATTAAATAAATGATTACAAAAAAACAAAATATTACAAAACCTTGAAACTTAAAAGCGCATTTAAATTGGACACAGAGCAATGTAAAACAACTCTGGTGTTGCCTTACATCAATTGCAAAGATCAGCATAACACTGCATTGCTTCTGGTCTCAACCATACAAGTATCAAACACATTCTACATTTTAGATTGTACCTAATTGTACCTTTCTGAATACTGTTGTCGATAGTTAATGAAATTCCACAATTCAAAAAACAATCGGTGAAATTCCACTTTCATAGTTTGCGATATTCTGGTAGTGGCCTCAGTGGTTGCAGTAGGGCAAGTGATCTTTCTAAGGTAGTGAAGGTACAATCCTTGAAGAACCAGCAAATTTTTCTTGAAAAAATGAAAGCAATTAGCAACAAAGGCTAATAAAATAATTTTTTGCTAGAGCAACTCTGTCCCACTTGCCATAATCAGACTCACAACATGGCTTGACAACATTATAAGTTTTGCTAAATGCAAAAAATATATAATCAGCAAAAAAAGAGCTTCTGTTGATAATTTATATGTTGCGAGGTTCTGATTACATCAAATCTTTCACAATACTCATATTATGCCGAAGTATGTAACACGGAGGAAATCTCCTTACATTTGTGAAGGACAACACAACTTCTTTTGAAGAAATGTTGCAGTGGTGCAAGCTGTTGGCAACACTGTGTCTGATTTGACTAGCCTGAAATACAAACCTCCCAATCCAGGACAATTGCGTTACTGCTCGACCAACTGGCCAGTTTTAATATAGTTAAATCTTGCTGCAAGTGAGAGATTGCAGTCAGCACCAAAACTTGTATCTGATGTAGATACTGTAACAAGTTTGAAATATCTTTGCAAACAAAATGAAGCTACAAACGATTATTTGAAGAACATACCCAAACACTTGGTAAGTCTTGCTGCTGTATATAGCTTTTTTCATCCAAAAAATCTTTTAAAAACTTCCTGTATTATTGCCAGATACTTGTGGATTGCTCATCCATTTTTCTGGGTAACACAATGGCTTAAAAGATGGCATCAATCAGTCAATGCTGCATAGTTTAGGAGATTAATCACTACATTAGAATCCATTTGTTTTCGCAAGCCTATCTAAATACTGGTACTAAATTTCTTTCAAACTAGCTTTTGTAGGCTATTTTTTCTGCCTGAAATGCAATTTTGTGTTTTAAACAATTATAAAATATGAATAGCTATAATTTGCAAACATCAGCTAAGTCTGCGCAAACACTCTACAGTCTACATGTTAGCATATTACATGTAGTGCAAATACATGTGTTAAATATTTGGGTGTCCTGATTGATCATTCACTAAATTGGAAACCATAAATTCAGAAAGTTAGTTCAAAATTAGCCAGTGGTTGTTGGGTATTGTATCGTTTACAGAAGTATGGTGATTGTAAAGGTAGTGTCTAGATCACCGATCCGGTCTCCAACATCAAATCGCTAGTGCACCAGCAGCATATTATATTGCTTTTTTCTCATTGATTCGATCTAAATACGGCACTTTGACGCATCAAATGCCAAGCCCTGATAGTGTAGTGGTAAGCACACTTGGCTGCTAAGCCAAGGGTTGGGGTATCGATTCGCGGCGAACACACTTGGCATATATAGCGCTAGAGAGTAACTTCGCTGCATGATTCTTTTTTTTCTCTAAAACCTTACGATTACAGTTAGGGTTTGGACAACGATACCAGCTTGAGAGATAGTAAATTGAACAGCAAAGTGAAACAACCGGCGCCGCCGGTGCACTAACGATTAGATGTTGGAAACCGAGCCGGTGCAGCAGACACTGCCGATTGTAAAACTTTAATGTTGATTTATTACAGCTTCATCCATTCTCATCTAAATTACTGTATTAGCAGCTAGTGTGGTGCATCAGTATTGACCCTCTCACCTCTGATTAATTTACAAAAAAAGCAGTAAGAATAATAACTCACAACAACATCAGGACACATACTTGATAGTAAACCGTTATTCTCAAGCTTATATCTATTACAGCTGAATGACATGTGCAAAATGGAAATAGCAAAATTGATGTACAGAATAAGCAATACATCATCTCACACTTCCAGGTCTAATTTAGGTCTTTTCATAATGCTGGATGAAATACATTCTTACAGCACTTGAAAAAAAAAAAAAAAAAACAAACTACTTTCTTCCCCGAGTTAATGCAGCACTAACTCAAAAATTGCTGATCTATAATGGAAGTAAAATATGGAATCAAATTCCAAAGGAAATTAGAGATGAAACTCTTGCAGTTTAATAAAGAACTAAAGACTTTATATATCTCAGTACTCAAACACAAAATATTGAATAAGGGGGTCCAGGTAATCAAGTTTTTGAGCATATGTCATACATTGATACGAAGCATAATTGTTACGTTTGATGTTGTGAGTTTTTGTTTTGAGTTGTGACAGTAGTACCGGTAGGTTTTAGCCCACTGCTCTGTTTCTTACTGATTATATGTTACTGCATAAAGTTTCTTTTTTTTCGTGACAGTAGACATTGATGACTTATACAGTCTTTTCGCTGTCCAAATAAATCGAATTGAAATTGAACACCAGGAAAATGTACCATAACAGTCAGATCTTCAGACTGTGTACCTGCTGCAGAACTGTGTGAAGCTGGTAAAGTTAGCAACCTATGTAAATTTTTTTGGAAGTTTTCCTTCAAACTGATTCAACAATCTATCAGTTTGATACTTTATCAATTTATCAAGTAAACTTTGTCCTAATTTCATCCACTATGACACTGAGTGAGGAGTAGATGAATGACTGAGTGATGAAGTCAGTAAGCGAATCTGTCTAGTTAATTCTGACTCTAAATTTGAAAGTAATCACAACATTGGTGAAATTACAGTAGTGAAATAACTTTGACATTTCACTTTTCCAGATTTAGGGCCTACACACAGTTTAGGCTAGTCATTTACGGTAGCCTACCTAGCCAACTGCACTGTCTGACAAGGCTATCCAGATCTGAGATCTCAGTACCTGTGCCGCTATCTCAGATCTGCTATTTATTTTTGCAATTCGCATACAGTAACTTGAATTATGCATTAATTAAAGAAATATGTTTTAGGCTTCCCTTTGATAGGCCTATTCCGTCTACAATGCAATAATCGCTGAAGACTCAGCAGCCCAACCCTTTACAAGCTTAAAAAAGATTACTAGGCTCTGGCTATTTTGACTTGCTTGTATCACAAATTTTGTCTCAATATTTTGACTTGATTATAAAACGTAAGTCTAGGCTTATCACAAAATTGTAATTACATTTTATTATAATATGAAAAAAAGTTTTAAAAGTATTCAGCATTAATTTGGGCCAAAATTAAGATGAAACATACGAGACCAAAAATTAATACCATAGCATAAAAAATGAAAACAAAGAAAATGGGCAAAAATTAAAAAAATGATAAGAACAAAAATTTCAAGGATACAATTCCAAATCCAGATCAATAGTATCAATGTGCCATTGGTATTCAAATTTTGGAAGTACACAAACCAGAACAGAAGAAGCAAAGGACTCCAGGGTAATCCACATAACACAGCACCGAGATATAAGTTGTGATTTTCAAAAGAGATTTGTAGTTGTACGTATCCAAAAGTTGCATGTCATATCACATGTTTCAAATATGATTTTGTACAGCATTTTTTTTAGTTTACAAGTAATTAGTATATACCGGTATAAACAGTTTAGTAAAAATATATGAAAAAGAAGAAAATTGTTACTGCAGATATTATTGAGTAGATAATATCTGATCAGTCAAATATAAAAAAGGCAAGTTTAAATTAAAAATCAAATTACTTTAAAAAGATGCATCATGGAATAAGCATACACACGTCATATTAAAAATGCTGTAAGTAAAAAAGAAAGACTAAAAAATCAAAGTAAAAAATCAAAGTAAAAATGAATAAATTTGAAGTACTGTACCGATATAATGAATTTGTGGTGGTCTAAAAATTTTTAGGCAGTGGTATGCATATGTGGAATAAGATTAAAGGATATTTCTTTCAAATCGATTCCATTGCTTTTTGACTTGCCTCTAAAACCATGCAGCGCAACCAAAGTTGCTTTAAGAAGGGCAAATCGAATTTTGGTCCTCAGATGGCGAATTACATCAGCATATTTTTCTTTTCTTTTGTTTGCAATCAGTTCACCAAGCCGATTCAAAAATTTGGTACATTCTCGAGACATTCCTCCTGATGTCAGAAAAACAAGTGGAGTAAAATTTCCTTTTTCTACTTGAGTGACTCTTTCTTGATAAGAATCTTTTTTTTCTTTTTCGTGTTGGAGCAGAATGGTTTCGAGGGATTTGTTCTCATTTGATGGACAGTTTGGATGCGTAATCCTTATGTCAACGAAGGACCTATCAAATGGGGACCATATTCCTCTACCAGACACATCCAGCCTGGCATTTGGTTCTTTGTTTGAGTGTGCCAGAGTTAAATCACCAGGCTCAACTGGTATGAGGTGAGGTTCAGTTTGAACGTCAAAACACACTTCCTTCATTATTTCAGCCACAGTATCCCTGATGTGATTGTGTCGCATGATTACATATCCCCCTAGTTTGCAACTGAGGGAATGGTCAATGCTATTCGATTTTCCACAGCCACAGTATTTTGGGATGCTTTCAATATTCCAGTTGTAGCGAAGATATATACTGTCCTTAAATTCCTGCTTATTCAATGCATAACCCAGCCATTCAAGGGGTAGATTTGTAAGCCAGCTTGATGCTCCCTTTTGCTTTGCATTCTGCATGGCCCTTTTTGTGCTGGGGGTTGCATGCGAATAAATTGAGTCGATTGAGTCTAGGCTTATTGACTAACTGCTATTATCGTTTTTTTCTATTCTTCCTAGCCTATTTTACCACTGCCTACGGTCGGACTTTATTCCAAGCTAAAGCCTAGCCTAATTGCCCAGTATCATTGTACCAATTAGCCTGTGAATATAGCGGATCAAGCGAAAAGCGGGAGCGGAGTATGAATCACAAGGTTGGGACAACGGATGTGACGTAATAAATCTGCAAAACCATGGTAGAAAAAAAAATTTCGCATACGGGACTGTAATAAAAGGTTCAGGACCGTGAATTTTTGATTTAGATCCTGATTTGGCTACATAGTCGGCCACTTCATTACCATGAACCCCTGCATGTCCCGGAATCCAGGCAATACTGACGTGGTTTTGTTTACCTAATTGATTTAGGTTTCTAATGCAATTGAGCACTGTAATTGATGTTACAGCGCACTTTATGAGTGCTTTGATAGCTGCTTGACTATCAACCAGCACAACAATACTTTGATTGTGCATTTTTTCCAAAAGCAGGTTCTTTGCCACTTCTGAAACAGCTAAGACTTCTGCCTGGAACACAGTGCTGTAAATTCCAAGGTGGAAAAATGCTTGTTTTGGGGAGTTGTTTGGGTATTCGGCATAAAAACCCGCTCCTACTCTCCCATTAGGTTTCGAGCCATCCGTGTAAACCTTGACAGTGCTCTGGTTTAGAACGCTTTCAAATCTGATAGCATTCTTTTTGTCTATATATTGACATTCGAAATTTCTCTCAAATACCTTTGGTTTCTGTATTCGGTCAGCTGGCATTTGCAGTAGAGGTAAGAATTTCCTTGCCTCATTGCAAACATCAACATGGCTTTTTGTTTTCCCAAAGGAACCGATTGGGTTGACATGCCAGAGCCCACTAACAGTAATTCTGTATGACCCTCGCACTGCCTCAGCCAATAAAAATTCCTCAATGGGAGTTGAGTTGAGCAAAATTTCCAGAGCACCAGTAGGGGTGCCAGGAAAAGCTGATGAAATCATCAGGCAAGCAAGTCTCTGCACCTTTGTGAGATTCCTCACTAGATACTTTTTGTTGAGACCGCCTGCCCAGGACACACATGCATACGACATGATTGGACGTATCATAGCTGTGTATATCCATTTCATCATAGATGGTTTTATTCCCCACGTTTTACCCACAATTTGTCTACATTGCATTAATGCTGTAGTTGCTTTGCGGGTAATTCGGGTAATATGAGGTTTCCAAGTTAGCTTGCTGTCTAGAGTGACACCCAACAGCCTTGCTTCCTTGGAAGCTTCAAGTTTTGTTCCATTCATTGACAAGGAACCCAAGTCTTAATTCCGTTTGTGAGTGAACCGTACAATCTCGGTTTTGTTGCTGCTAAACTGTAGCTCTTGTTCCAAAGCCTAGTTTGCAGCAATATTTATTGCTTTCTGGGCCATCCCTCTGATCCAAAGCATATCAGCACCAGTGACCAACACTGCTAGATCATCGGCATAGGCTTGAACATAAAAGCCTCTGCTACGTAACTCTAGCAACAGACTGTTTAAGACACAGTTCCATAGAAAAGGACACAGGATACCACCTTGTGGGTTCCCCTTCACTACTTCCCTTTTAACTTTATCACCATATAATTCTACTTGGACTGTGCGATGTCTTAGTAGAGTCTCTATCCATAAGGTGATAATCTTCGACATGCTCAGCCCTCGCAGAGCCGCAACAAAGCTACGGAAGGTGACATTGTCGAAGGCGCCGACAATATCCAGGAAAATACCCAAAGCCGGCTGTTTTCTAACAAGGCAATGCTCTACACGGCGTACAAATTCATGCAAAGCAGTTTCCGTAGAAACTCCAGCACGAAAATCATACTGCGATGCAGAAAGCTATGCCTGCACGTTATTATCTTCATTAATGTGATACAGAACTAGCCTTTCCAACCATTTCAGTTGAAAAGAAGTTAAAGTGATCATACGGAAGGATTTAGCTTCAAAATAGCTTTCCTTTCCGGGTTAGGGGAGAAATATACCTGTGCCTTTTTTCCATGCCAAAGGCACATAGCTGTGTCTAAGGCATGGTTGAAAAATGACATGGTAATATCCTTTCAGTTGATTCCAACCTTTCTGTAGCAGTACAGGATAGAGCCCGTCTGGCCCTGGTGCTTTGAATGGTTGAAATTCGTAATAGCTGCTTCCATACGCTCAAATGAACATACGTTTGCAATCATTTCGGTGTCTTCAGGTCTCATGAATGGGTTGTTCACAGAGGTGGTCAGTAACGAAGTAGTTCTACTTAAGTAGACTACTTAAGTAGTATTTTCGGTAACGAGCGACTTACTTAAGTATTTTTCATTTCTGATACTTCTACTTTTACTTCAAGTAAAATCCTCTCGAAGTAACGCTACTTGAGTAGTAATGACTTTTATGTAAAGTAGAAGTAAACACTTAGCCAATCCTTTTTGATGATGATTTGACCAATGACCACGATTTGAAGTTTTTTTGTTTGTCTCATTATATCTGGCAACTCTGCTTATCGAAAACATGTTCGTACAGGACGTGAAACAGAAGTCTGGTACGCTGTGATTACAGTCTATGTACCGGTACTGAGCCGCAATTTTGAGGTTTGGCAAGGTTTTCTGGAATTTCTTTGTTTTAGGTGGGCGCAGTAGGCTATTATTGTGTAGCCTACTTTATTGTTTGTTAGGTTTTCCAAAGAAGTATTGCACATAGATACCGGTAGTTGAAAGCCTTCACTTAGGCCTAAAGCTGCCTGTATATACCAGTAAACGTTTGGGCTACTACCGTAGTACCAGCATTAATAAATTATAAGATTTAGACTAGCCTGTATTTAAACTATCTTAGCAGCCTACTGTCATTTGCGTGACTGTCGTTTACCGCTCTAGCGGCATGCGAGCTATACAATTTGCCATCCGAGCAGAGTAATGCATTGTTTAGATCAGTACTCTTCAACCTTTTTTTACGTGGTATAACTTTTGCGATTTTCGAAAACTTTGTATACTCCACAAAAAATTCTAGCCCGTGTAAGCGGTGTAGACTTTTTTTGTAGATCCGATTTTTCATGCCTAGATTTGGGCGAAATTGGACCGAATCTAGCCCGAATGTAAGTGGAGATCATTTTTTTTTTGCAGATCGCAATTTTGTTTCGTATACCCTCTGTATACCGAGTACCATAATTACCGTTTCGCATACCAATTGGTATATCGTATACCCGGTTGAAGATTTGTACGAATTAGATGTTACGAATCTGTGGTGACCTGCTGATTGGCTTACTTCATATTGTACATAGCAGGTTTAATCCAATAAAAGTTTAAATGGATTGTTGAACTCGACCGTTAGGTAGTGTACATTATTCCACCTCACACCGTGTACAATAAGTACGTATATCGAGTTTGTTTTACTGTACAGTACTGCGAAACTTATTGAATAGTTACGACGATTTATTTACAGGTCATTTAGGGTAGTGTGTTTTTGCGTTGCATCAAATACCAGGTGTTGACTCAGTCTCACTAAAAAAAAAAGCATACCGAACCCTGATTAGCATGGTACAGTAGACAAACTAGACACGCGCATTACTCCTGGTTCATACGAAAAAGATTAGCGGTTAACGGCGTTGCGTTTGCTGCGGCCCGTCTGGGGTTCAATTCCCTAGCCCGTCAACGAACAGTGTTGCTAACGACTCGCCATCGCTGCGACATTTCTTCACAAGCTGTGTTGTCCAGGCGCGGAGATGAGCACAGAGTCCCTACTAAATCGTATTCGTAACACGCTTCGGTGTAATTTCAAGAGAATAATAAAACTTTGGTTTTTTAATATGCTACCGTAAGTATGGCTTTGCTTGAACACTGATCGTAAGCGTCACAACAGCAAACCTTCGAAGAATGAACAAACACGTGAAATTCGAAATTACTTTCTACTTTCATTACTTAAGTAGAATTAATTTTGACTACTTTCCTACTTTTACTTAAGTGGAAATGCTTCGCCATACTTCTACTTTTACTTGAAAGGCATTTTTGAGTAAGTAACAATACTTCTACTTAAGTAGATTTTTTGACTACTTTGTCCACCTCTGGTTGTTCACTAAGTCGGACCTGGTTGCATGATTTTCTATCTGCTGGCTGCCCGATGATAAGATATCGAGCAGATTGTTTAAAGTTTCTAGTGGAGACTTTGTGAATTCTCCGTTGTGTTAAATTACGTTGCTAACACGCACCGTTTCATTCCTTCGAATAATCTTGACCAGGCGAGACGTTGGTGTTTGACTATTCATGCTTTCTGCAAAGCTATGCCATGAATCGCGCTTTGCTTTTCTGACAGCTTTTTTGAAATAAGATAAGGCGAGCTTTTGAGCCTCCCAATCTTTTTCTTGTTTTGTTCTGATGGCTTTTCTCCAAGCTCGGCGAGCCTCTTTCCGAAGACTTGCTAGCTCAGAATTCCACCAAATGTTACCTTTCTTACGAAGCGACTTTCGCATAGGGCAAGCAGCTTCATATGATTTAGTAATAACGGAAAGAACCTTGTTTGCCAGCACATCAATGTCTTCTTTTGAGGAAGGCACTGGTACTGGTCGTAAAGTTCGTTGACTTAATTTTCGTTCGAGTTCGTTTACATACTTGTTCCAGCATGTACGACGAACATTACGAAACATTTTAGCCTGTTTTTGGATTCTGCTTTTAACCTGGAACCTAATATACATGTGATCCGAGAATGATGGTACGTTGCTAACATGCCAGCCAACCACTCGGTTCCATGCGCACCGGTTCACTAAGGTTAAGTCTAGAACCTCTTCACGCGTTTTAGTTCTGAATGTTGGTTTATTACGCACATTACAAAAATTCAGGTCTACACTAGCACAATATGCTAACAGATCCTCTCCTCGAGGGTTTATATCAGAAGATCCCCATATAGTGTGATGTGCATTTGCATCAGTTCCTACAATAGTAGAAATTTGTTCATTTTCTGTGAAGACCAACAAATCCCTCAGTAAATTGGGCGGAGCTGGTTCTTCGGCTGCCATGTATGCTGATACGAAAACAAAACTGTCTCCCTTTCGGCACACATTGTTAACTCTAATTGCCACGATATCCTCATTTGAAAACATCGAGATTAGAGAACAACAGAGACCAAGAGTAGCATAAATGCACGCTCGAGGACGATTACCCTATTCAATTCTTTGAAAGAGGTTCCATCCTCGTAGCTTACTTCTGATTTTAGTGGCATATGTCCATGGTTCTTGAGCTAAAACTAACCCGGAACGTACGCTTTTTGTAACGTCACACATGTTATAGCTTGCTGCTTTACATCTGTGTAGGTTAATTTGCCAACACTCTAAATTATGTAAGGATAACTTAGGCGCCGTAATGGCTTTATTTGATTTATCAAGTTGTCCGCTGTAATCCTGAGCCATTCTTATCTATATGATAGATGTACTCAAGAATAGCGCTTTATTCTTAGAACAGCTGATATGGCTACTTCAATACAACAGAGAAAATCTCTGACTTCTACGAACTAGAAGTCGTCGGCTTCTCTGTATCTGCCGAAGTGCCAGGTTCAGCTGTATCCATTATTGCCTCACAGGTTTCATCACCCTTTGGCGATCGCGATGACGTCTCCAGGTTCTGAAGCTGCTTGGCACTTTTCATCTTTTGGAACTGTATCCGACGACAACCAGCGTATGGGTTGTAGTTCAGTTCCTTCAGCGTGGTTAGCGAAGGTTCCCGAACGGATACTACATGTAGCATCCCTCCGTTCCCCTTCGCTGAATGCTTTGTTTCCAAATTCCTACGACTGATTTTCGCATTACAACGGGAAACCACCGTAAGGGTATCGGAAATGCTTAAACCTTCATCCTCTGGCAACCAGATTCCAAAGGTTTTTGCTGGGGGCAAGTCTTTAGGGCCTTTTGCATCATAGCCTTGATGAACTACCAAGGCCGGTACAATAGCCTCAACCACTTGTTTTGCCCACTCCAAGGTTTTCTCATCCTTGCATATCATCAGCACTTTACCTTCAAAGATAAAAGTGCGTTCGATACGGACAAGAAAACCCGGATCGGTACGAAGAATCATTTTGGTGACGGCACTTTGAACTTCACGGAGATCCATGTTGTCCATACCACCATCCCCTTCTGACTCTTTTCTCGTGATGGTTAACTTTTGATTGCTGGCCTTCACAGCCCCAGCATAACTAGTTGGGGTGCTTGTGCCAACCATCGTTTTCTTGGCTTTGCCTCCTTGCATATCATGAGCGACTTCATGTCGTCCACGTTTCTGCGGGAGATTTGTTGTAGAGGATAGAGAATTCGAAGATTCTCTAACCCTTTTGGTTTGACTGGAGGAGTGATCAGAAGACTCCTGATCAAGGTCGGCCAGTGACATACCATCCAAACCCTTCATCACTCCCTTCTTTTCTCTTCTCTTTCGGTTTTTTTCGTAGTTTTTTCCCCGCTTCACCTTACACGTGCAAGCAATATCCGAGGAATTGCTTGGATTCTGAGGCTCCACAGGGGAAGTTGAAGTGGTTTTCGGTTTCACAACCGACCATGCCACTTTGCTGTACCCTCAGCTTCTGAGACGGACTCCTTTAGCAAAGGAACCTTCTCAACTTGAGGGCTCAGGTTTGATGTTTTTTCGGCATCTGGGCTAGAGGGCGCAGATGGCCGAGTGCTATCTCTGTTGGCATTGTCACTCAAGAACTCACTGATTCTTGGTTGTGACAGTGCCACTTCTTCTGAATTTAGGGGTGTGATCCGTGTTACTTTCTTTTTTCTGTTTACCGACATAATTCATATGGTTGGTTTTCTTTAAACTGGGAAAAGTTCCAAAGACCAGATTATTCAAACAAACAGAAAGCTACGAACTGCCATTTCTACCGATGGCAACATAACAACACTGCAATTGACGAAATTTTCTCTGGAGTACTGGCCTCGGCGGAGCCCCCCCAATACAGCTGCAGACCCCTACCCAGGTGCCATCTGGAACTACAGGTGCACGGGGATTTTCACAAGCTGATGGACACGAAGTCCTATGTTGGCTAGACTAGGACCAGCATCCTTTCTATCTTGTGGCCGCGACACGGCAGCACGTTTTATCCGCTGTACCCTATACTCGCATTGACATTCCGCCACAATATTGGTACATTACCATCGGTTCCATATTAGCCCGCAACCTCCTGTTGGCCTTTGAGTCAGGGGTCGGAAATTAGAAGGCAGGACTTCGCAGTATCAGGCCTTCGCTTGCGCTATTGCCTGGTTGCTACATCCTGCACTCCTTAACCTCGCCCATCCTCATCAGCCAGTTGCCATTGCCTCAATTAGCCAGTGATTCCACTGTTTCCACCCGACACCACGTGGAGGTCTGAGGTTGGACTTGGCCTCGAGCCTTGTGTCCTCGACTCCACCTCTGCTGCGTACCGTACCCTAGATTGTAATATAGATGTCAAGATACTTAGTTGCATGAAGGAAACAAAGAATCAGCCAAAAAATATATTTAACTAACGTATATTAACAAAAACTTTCACTAAAATCGTTTTCGGCCAGTGGCCATTTTTAGCTTATTCAAATGCAATCAATTAAATAGAATCGATGTCAGGATAGGTGATGGAACAGTTAAAATAACCACTAATTTAACTTTGATGGAGATGCTCACTTCTAAGAAAAAATACAGTGGGGGGGGGGCAAGAAATAAATTGGGGGGGAATGGAAAATAGGAATACTGAAAAATTATGTCTCTAACAGCGTGAAAAAAATTAATAATATTCGTAACAACTAGGTTGCTTCACTAACAGTTTGAGAAAGTATGAAAAGGATCTATTGCAAAACATTATGTACTGGAAAAGCTTTTTAGCTCCACAGAGATTTATTTTAATTGAACCGGCCGGGTGGTCGAGCGGTAACGCGTTCGTCGCTGGAGCGGGAGGTCTGAGGTTCAAATCTCGGGCCGGTCAAATCGGACACAGTGTTGCCAACGGCTCGCCACCGCTGCGACATTTCTTCGAAAGGAGCTGTGTCCCGGGCGCAATGACGCGGAGATGGGCCCCGCCAACTCGTTACACGCTTCGGCGAGTATAATGAAAGATTTGATTTGATTTGTTCCGTCCGTATATAAATCTCTGTGGAACTAAAAAGCTTTTCCAGTACATAATGTTTTGCATTAGATCCTTTTCATGCTTTCTCAAACTGTTAGTGAAGCAGCCTATCGTTGCTTTGAATATTATAAATTTTTTTCACGCTGTTAGTGACATAATTTTTCAGTATTCCTTTTTTTTTCATGCTGCTAGTGACATAATTTTCAATATCATATAATGTTATTGCTCCATCATTTCAATGTTTTTGGGTGCAGCAGTACAAGTATTGTGATGATCGTGTGTTTTTACTGTTACCTATCTTCTGTCGTTTTTTTCTTATTTATCTTTTTGTAACTGCAAAGGCAGCACTGCCGAAAAAAAGTTTAGTGTTTGCTGCTCGGCAAATTGCAAATAATTATAATCTGCCACCAATAGCTAAAAAATTGTAGCTTCATTTTTTGGCTTTTCGCAAAATATCATTGGAACGACCGACGCTCGCGTCGCGTGTTCCTTTGTTTTTACTCGGCCATTTTCTAACTAATGAGTGCGAGATTTCAGACTTTTGCTTATAACTCGAGAACCGTTTGATCTAACTACATGAAATTTTGACAGCAGTTTGAGATTAATGAGTTTTATGTTTGTACCAAATTTCGAGGCAATCGGTCACGTGACTTCGGGTTTATGACCCGAAAACCGCCCCGAAAGTTTGGCGTAAAAAGCGGTCTAAGTCAAAAACGGCTTAAGTACGGCAAAAAATATTTCTCATGGTTATATGTCTTAAGATATCCTTTCATCCCTACCAACCCACTTTCGGCCGCGATGAGGTTTTTTTCTTATTTTTTTCCTTTTTTTTTTCCTTTTTTTTTCCTTTTTTTTTCCTTTTTTTTCCTTTTTTTTCCTTTTTCTTTCCTTTTTTTTCTTCCTAAATCTTGTACGCTCGAGTTCTCCTAAACCACAAAACATAGAAATCTAATTTTTGTGTGAAGTTGTTGAGGTACATACGCAATTGTGTCTCCTGAAATTTTTTTGGGCAACTCCCCCGGGAACCCCCCCAAAATGGGGCCCCAAAAAATCAATTCTTTGAACGGCTCAAGCTAGGGTGCCAGTTTTTTTGGATATCAGTAGATATTTAAGAGACAAATATTTTGACATAATTTGGGGGTACCTCCCCCCCGGGGACCCCCCCAAATGGACCCCCCCAAAAATAAATTTTTTTAACCATATAACCTAGGGTGCCATTTTTCTTTGATATCAGTAGATATTTAAGAGAGAAATATTTAGACATGGTTTGGGGGTACCACCCCCCCGGGAACCCCCCCAAAATGGGGCCCCAAAAAATCAATTCTTTGAACGGCTCAAGCTAGGGTGCCAGTTTTTTTTGATATCAGTAGATATTTGAGAGACAAATATTTTGACACAATTTGGGGGTACCACCCCCCCGGGGACCCCCCCAAATGGACCCCCCCAAAAACAAATTTTTTTAATCATATAACCTAGGGTGCCATTTTTCTTTGATATCAGTAGATATTTAAGAGAGAAATATTTAGACATGGTTTGGGGGTACCACCCCCCCGGGAACCCCCCCAAATCGACCCCCCCAAAAACAAATTTTTTTAATCATATAACCTAGGGTGCCATTTTTTTTTGATATCAGTAGATATTTAAGAGAGAAATATTTTGACATGGTTTGGGGGTACCACCCCCCCGGGAACCCCCCCAAAATGGGGCCCCAAAAAATCAAGTTTTTGAACGGCTCAACCTAGGGTGCCAGTTTTTTTTGATATCAGTAGATATTTGAAAGACAAATATTTTGACATAATTTGGGGGTACCACCCCCCCGGGGACCCCCCAAATGGACCCCCCAAAAGCAAGTTTTTTAAACCATTTAACCTAGGGTGCCATTTTTCTTTGATATCAGTAGATATTTAAGAGAGAAATATTTAGACATGGTTTGGGGGTACCACCCCCCCGGGAACCCCCCCAAAATGGGGCCCCAAAAAATCAAGTTTTTGAACGGCTCAACCTAGGGTGCCAGTTTTTTTTGATATCAGTAGATATTTGAGAGACAAATATTTTGACATAATTTGGGGGTACCACCCCTTTGGGGACCCCCCCAAATGGACCCCCCAAAAGCAAGTTTTTTAACCATTTAACCTAGGGTGCCAGTTTTTTTGATATCAGTAGATACTTACGAGAAAAATATTTTGACATGATTTGGGCATAGATGGGCACAAGTCCATTAATCGTTAATCCGTTAATAACGAAGCTAACGTTTTCATTAACTCGTTAATCCGTTAAAAAGTTTTTTCATGTTAACGGACTAAATTAACTTCCGTTAAGTTCTGTTAACGGACTAAAGTAACTTCCGTTAAGTTCTGTTAACTTCCGTTAACGTTTTTATCGTTGATATCTTACAGCTTTGTTGTGCATTTGAACTTGTTTTTATCTTGAAATTAGATTAGACTGTAAAATGTAACTTTCAAAACACAAAAAGACCACCATAGCAATAAATATTTCCTTACAATCAGCTCAACAGCGTCAATACGTGTTCTAGAAGCGAGTGAATAAGACAAAATGTAAGTTGCACGCAAAATGTTAACGGATTAACGGACTTTATTAACTTCCGTTAATTAAAGCTGAAAATAACAGATTAACGTTAACGGAGGTGTGAAGTTTGTTAACGGACTAGTGGTTAACGAAGCTAACGTTTTGCGTTAACTTGCCCACCTATGGATTTGGGGGTACCACCCCCCCGGGGACCCCCCAAAATGGGGCCCCAAAAAATCAATTTTTTGAACGGCTCAAGCTAGGGTGCCAGTTTTTTCTGTTATCAGTAGATATTTAAGAGACAAATATTTTAACATAATTTGGGGGTACCAAATGACAAATATTTTGACTCTACTTTTCTGGAGGTTCCATAATTAGATATTTTTGAATAATTGCTGATTTTATGGCAGACAAAAAGTACTTTCGAGCGTCACAGCGTTAGCTATGCGTCGGTCGTTCACTGGGTTTGCTGGCAAACTCCCATCTAGTTAGAAAGAACGTCTACCAATTTAGCTTGTGCTCTCCAGTGCTTTTTATGCTTATTTTGTGCACGTTTTGCGCTGCTCAAAACAGGTCATTCAAACCGAAACTTAATCAAAAAAGATCTTAAAATTGAGTCATTTTTGCAAAAAACGCAAAAGTTTTTTTGCGTTTTTTTTGCTGAGACACCCGTCCAAAGTCACAACTTTTAACACCTCACCCATGCCCCCCCTTTCAAATATTTTTCATTAGATACCTTGAACAGTGAACAAAAACCTTCTGTAAAAAAGACGGTCGACCGGGCCGGTCAGAAACCGGTTGACCGGCCGGTCAACCGGCGATGATTTTGAAATTTACCGGTCGGGTCGGGTCGAAAAAATCTTGACCGGTTCCATTTCTGCTGTAGATTATAGGCGTAGCCAGGATTTTAATTGGGGGGGCCCAAACCACAAATCACATGCAATGACGTCATCAGAAAGTTTCAAAAAAGGAAGTTTTTGTGGGGCAAAGATATTGTAGAATGAAAGATATGAAGCAGTAGCCCGTTTGCATTTAACCAGGATTTTTGTAAAGAGAAAGGGCAAAAACTAATAGTTAGAAAGAGAAAATGTCTAACTTAGTAGACGTGTTGAGTTAGCTAGTGTACTCAAACGTATCACAGAATAGGGGTCGGGGGCCTAGCCTCGAGCCGCCGGCGGCTATGGGGGTTTTAATCCGCTGGGCGATTTTTGTACGTTTTTGGAAAAAAAAGCTATTTTAACCCATTGGATCATATTTCGCCATGGGTGGGCAAGTTAATGCAAAACGTTAGCTTCGTTAACCACTAGTCCGTTAACAAACTTCACACCTCCGTTAACGTTAATCCGTTATTTTCAACTTTAATTAACGGAAGTTAATTAAGTTCGTTAATTCGTTAACATTTTGCGTGTAATTTACATTTCTTTTTGTTCACTCGCTTCTAGAACTTGTATTGACGTTGTTGAGCTGATTGTAAGGAAATATTTATTGCTGTAATGGTCTTTTTGTGTTTTGGAAGTTACATTTTACAGTCTAATCTAATTTCAAGATAAAAATATATTCAAATGCACTAACGAAGCTGCGATGGGAAAATCTTTGGAAATCATGTAGTAGACCTATGAGACTGCAGCTTATTATTTGCCCCAAAAAGAGAGCTCCTTTCATTTTTTCTTCTATAAAACTCGTGCTAATACGCAACAAGTGTTACCCGAGTAAACCGGTTTGTACCGGTAAGATTAATCAATGGTGCAAGATATTAACGATAAAAACCTTAAATGCGGTGAATCATCCAGCCAATTCCGGTGGTTTACAATTGCTAAAATTGAACTATATTTTTTGATATATTTTGTTTTAATTTTGGGGCTGCAGTTGCAAAGATATTCAACAAATACAAAAAGATGTCCCCCAAAATAAGTTTTTGGAAACTGCAATATCTTGACGTCCTTCATGGTCGACTCCTGGGAAGCCATGTCAACTTCCACTCAACTTCAACTTCCAGTGGAAGTTGACATGGCTTCCCAGGAGTCAACCATGAAGGACGTCAAGATATTGCAGTTTTGATTTCCGTGGTCACGCAGAGGGGAGTCCTTGTAGTAGGGATAGCCTATGGCTGTCCTTACTACAAGGATCCAGCGATTTTTCACATGTTTCTAAAGTACCACAAGTGAAAAATCGTTTATTCCCTACTAAAGCATCTGCCTCTGAGCAAGCCCTTAAGATTTGCCAGTTAGGCCAAGATGTTTGTTCAGCTGGGAATACCTTTGAAAAAGATAGCTGAGGGCTGCCGATGGAGCTAAAAGCTCGAAACAGCGCTGTCCAGATCTGTGCAATTTTGGAAACTCTTGAGTTTTGTTCTTCCCGCCAAAACCACAGCAGACCTTATAGTTTAGAGAACTGTGGTAGGCCTAATAGTTTATAAATAGTTTATTTCTAAACAGTTTAGGCCTAATAACTATCTCTAAACTGTTAGGCCTAATAGTTTAGAGATAGTTAGGCCTAATAGGTTAATAAGATTACAGTAGGCCTAATAGTTCAGAGAACTGTGGTTTTGGCGGGAAGAACAAAACTCAGAGTTTCCAAAAACTCTTTTCGGGGGACATCTTTTTGTATTTGTTGAATATCTTTGCAAACGCAGTCCCAAAATCAAAACAAAAAATATCAAAAATATTGTTCAATTTTAGCTATTGTAAACCACCGGAATTGGCTGGATGATTTACCGCCTTTAATGGAAGTTAACAGAACTTAACGGAAGTTAATTTAGTCCGTTACGATGAAAAAATTTTTAACGGATTAACGAGTTTATGAAAAATTTAGCCTCATTATTAACGGATTAACGATTAACGGCTTATGCCCACCTATGCATTTCGCTCGAGTTCACAGCCATATAAAAGAACCAGACTTTTAACATTTGAAAGCCAATCGAAAAAAATTTATCTGTTCAATCTCTTTTTACTGGCAATTAAAGTCCAAAACACGTTTAAAATCTTGCATTATTGTGTAAAATTTTAATTGTGATTTGGTCCATGTAGGAATAAGTAAGGCACATAGCCTCCTGCAATAATAATTCACTCATCAGTAAATAGTAATCGGCTCGAAGATTTTCCTTAGAGATTTTTGTTTTGTCATGAAGTTAACCAGTTATAGGAGTACATGTACGGCCAAGGGGCCTAGGCCCCCTCAATTGAAATTCAATAATTTGTTTAATGAGCATTTTCCGTAGCTATTTTTTTAAAAGTATTTTGTGCGCAAAAACAGGAGAGGTGGAGGTGAATCGTTGTTGAAAAATGGTACAATACATGGTTACACTTACTAAACATGTTATTCCTGGGCCGGATTTACATTGCGCGGGGTCCCTGGCATTTAGAGGATTTTTGCAACATCTTCCTGCCAAATGTAAGTGAAGAACAAAAAAAGTTCTACTATCTGAGCGCTGGGCCCTGGCACTGTGCCATATGGCAAATACGGCGCTGGTTATTGCATTGCGTTCATAAAAAGTTTAGATGAGGGCCTGAGGTAGCAACTTCTAGGACAAAAACCCTTGATTTCACCCTGGTTATACGTTTAAATTGGTTGGAAAAATTGAATTAAGGGGGTGCGCCGGGCCCCCTGGTTGTCAATACTATTTATTGTTAATTGGAACGACCGACGCTCGCGTCGCGTGTTCCTTTGTTTTTACTCGGCCATTTTCTAACTAATGAGTGCGAGATTTCAGACTTTTGCTTATAACTCGAGAACCGTTTGATCTAACTACATGAAATTTTGACAGCAGTTTGAGATTAATGAGTTTTATGTTTGTACCAAATTTCGAGGCAATCGGTCACGTGACTTCGGGTTTATGACCCGAAAACCGCCCCGAAAGTTTGGCGTAAAAAGCGGTCTAAGTCAAAAACGGCTTAAGTACGGCAAAAAATATTTCTCATGGTTATATGTCTTAAGATATCCTTTCATCCCTACCAACCCACTTTCGGCCGCGATGAGGTTTTTTTCTTATTTTTTTCCTTTTTTTTTCCTTTTTTTTCCTTTTTTTTTCCTTTTTCTTTCCTTTTTTTTCTTCCTAAATCTTGTACGCTCGAGTTCTCCTAAACCACAAAACATAGAAATCTAATTTTTGTGTGAAGTTGTTGAGGTACATACGCAATTGTGTCTCCTGAAATTTTTTTGGGCAACTCCCCCGGGAACCCCCCCAAAATGGGGCCCCAAAAAATCAAATTTTTGAACGGCTCAAGCTAGGGTGCCAGTTTTTTTGGATATCAGTAGATATTTAAGAGACAAATATTTTGACATGGTTTGGGGGTACCACCCCCCCGGGGACCCCCCCAAATGGACCCCCCAAAAAACAAATTTTTTTAACCATATAACCTAGGGTGCCATTTTTCTTTGATATCAGTAGATATTTAAGAGAGAAATATTTTGACATGGTTTGGGGGTACCACCCCCCCGGGAACCCCCCCAAAATGGGGCCCCAAAAAATCAAATTTTTGAACGGCTTAAGCTAGGGTGCCAGTTTTTTTTGATATCAGTAGATATTTGAGAGACAAATATTTTGACATAATTTGGGGGTACCACCCCCCGGGGACCCCCCCAAATGGACCCCCCAAAAATAAATTTTTTTAACCATATAACCTAGGGTGCCATTTTTCTTTGATATCAGTAGATATTTAAGAGAGAAATATTTAGACATGGTTTGGGGGTACCACCCCCCCGGGAACCCCCCCAAAATGGGGCCCCAAAAAATCAATTCTTTGAACGGCTCAAGCTAGGGTGCCAGTTTTTTTTGATATCAGTAGATATTTGAGAGACAAATATTTTGACATAATTTGGGGGTACCACCCCCCGGGGACCCCCCCAAATGGACCCCCCAAAAATAAATTTTTTAAACCATTTAACCTAGGGTGCCATTTTTCTTTGATATCAGTAGATATTTGAGAGACAAATATTTTGACATGGTTTGGGGGTACCACCTCCCCGGGAACCCCCCCAAAAAATCAAATTTTTGAACGGCTCAACCTAGGGTGCCAGTTTTTTTTGTTATCAGTAGATATTTGAGAGACAAATATTTTGACATAATTTGGGGGTACCACCCCCGGGGACCCCCCCAAATGGACCCCCCCAAAAATAAATTTTTTAACGATTTAACCTAGGGTGCCATTTTTCTTTGATATCAGTAGATATTTGAGAGACAAATATTTTGACATAATTTGGGGGTACCACCCCTTTGGGGACCCCCCCAAAAGCAAGTTTTTTAACCATTTAACCTAGGGTGCCAGTTTTTTTTGATATCAGTAGATATTTAAGAGACAAATATTTTAACATAATTTGGGGGTACCACCCCTTTGGGGACCCCCCAAAAATAAATTTTTTTAACGATTTAACCTAGGGCGCCAGTTTTTTTTTGATATCAGTAGATATTTAAGAGATAAATTTTTTGACATGTTTGGGGTACCACCCCCCCGGGGACCCCAAAAATGAATTTTTTAATGGGTTAACCTAGGGTGCCAGTTTTTTTTTGATACTACGCGTCGGTCGTTCACTGGGTTTGCTGGCAAACTCCCATCTAGTTACTGTTGTACACCTGTACTGTTGTACGCAAAGATGCTAAAAGAAACTGAAAACGAAGAAACAAGGATTTTTTGTCAAATTTTCATCATTGGTGGCATTTTGATTAATGGGACCCGGGCACCCTGGGCCACTGCCCTGGCTACGCCTATGATTTTGAGATAAAATCGCGTCCATAAGTTCTTTCACAAAAAAAACATGTAAAGGAAAATTAAAATAAGTATTTTTTTCCTAAACGTGGAGGACTCGAGTCAAGTCACTTGACAGTTTTTTGAAACCTCCAGGAATTGCATGACATTTATTATGACGTGGACAGGTGGTCGTCATTATTATTACTTGCTTTTGTACGCGTAAATCCTAAATTAAAGAAACTGCAATTACGGACAAGGACAACATACTGGCTATGCTCTCATTATATTTATCATGGGTAGTATTTCAATTGGGGGGTTTGCATTACCGCCTGTGTTATAGCATTAAGTTCACAATAACGTTAAACGAGGGCCTGGGGTTGCAATTTTTAGCTCAAAAGTCTTAGATTTTTAACAGGTTTTGCATATAAATTGTTAAAAATTTGAATTGCAGGGCCCCTGGCCCAGGATCCTTGGTCATCAGTTAGGGGCCCAAGCGCCTGGTTGTCCGTTTGGGGTCCAAGCGCCTCTGGTTGTCAGTTAGGAGCCCCCTGCTTGTTAGTTAGAGGCTCTGCAAGCCGTTGTTTTCAATTAAGAACCCCAGGGCCCCTGTTCGTCAGATAGAGGCCCCAGAGCCCTCGTTTGTCAGTTAAGGGCCCCGGGGCCCCCTGGTTGTCGGCCCCGGGCCCCCTGGTCGTTAGTTAGGGGCCCTGGGGCCCCTGGTTGTCGGTTAGGGACCCCTAGGTTGTTGGTTAGGGGCCCTGGGGCCCCCTGGTTGTTAGTTAGGGGCCCGGGGCTCCCTCGTCGTCCGTAACTGCAACTAAACATCGCTAGGCTATGTTGTCATTTTTTTTTATCATTGGTGGTATTTTAATTGGGAGGGGCCTCTGGCTACGCCTATGCTGTAGAGCCCTACACCGATGCCATCTGGAGCTACAGGTGCACGGGGATTCTCACAAGCTGATGGACACTAAGTACTATGTTGGCTAGACTGGGACCATCATCCTTTCTATTTTGTGGCCGCGACACGGCAGCACGTTTTATCCGCTGTACCCTGTACTCGCATTGACATTCCACCTCAGTATTGATCTATCACCACCGATTTTCATATCAGCCTGCAACCTCCTGTTGGCCTTTGAGTCAGGGATCGGAAAATTAGAAGGCAGGACTTCACTATATCAGGCCTTCGCTTTCACTATTGCCTGGTTGCTAATTCCTGCACTCCTTAACCTCGCCCATCTTGATCGGCCAGTTGCCATTGCCTTGATTCGCCAGTATTTCCACCGTTTCCACCCGACGCCTCGTAGAGGTCTGATGTTGGACTTAGTCAGGCAAGGCTATCCCACGCATCACCTTGACAACCTCGCTTCCTCGCTTTGGCCACAAAACTAGATGCAACGCGCGGCCAACCGGTAACAGGATAGTGACTTACCAATTTTCCTCAACGGGAAAACACCTAACGCTTTGTCATGGAATTCAAATTTGGTGGCTCAATTCCACTTTTCCGTCTAGTTCGTTACCATCGAACAACTCCTTTTTTCGTATGTTTTTAAACCAAGCACTTTTGCCGAACCCAAATTCGCGCATGGTTTCGTAATCAATCCGTACTTCAACAAATGCTCTTTAACTTTTTCAACACAAAATTCATTGAGATCAACAATAGTGTCATGATAGTAGAGATCAGTTCTGTAGAAACACTTTCATCTAAAAACAGTACCTTCGACACAACAGCTTTCATTATCTCAAGAGCGCAGTTCAAATTAAAACCAAGTCAACGCAATGAGTAAAATTGATCTTTGAATTTAGACCGGCAAATAGGTCCAGTGGTAACGCGTTCGTCTCTGGAGCGGGAGGTCTGAGGTTCAAATTTCAGGCTGGTCAAATTAGACAAAGTGTTGCCAACGTTCGCCACCGGTTTAAGATTTCTTCGAAAGAAGCTGTGTTGCCCGGGCGTAATGACGTGGAGATGGGCCCCGCCAACTCGTTGCACACATCGGCGTATAATCTAGCGAGTACAAAGAAAGATTTAATTTCATATTTGGTGCACTCATCATCGACAAATATCTGCATGTTAGCATCTCGTAAGTCAAGCAAAGCACAGTTTACCGATTTTTGCCACCAGGTTCTCAACTTTTCATCACATAACGTCAGCATCCGCTCCACGGCATTCAACTAACTTGTTTAGTTCACGAAAGTATATCACAGGGCGTACTTTTTCTTTCTTTTCTTGCAAAACTGCCATCCATGATACCCGAAAAGAACAGAAAAGATTTATTCAGTGGATTAAGACAAAATGCGGTGTAATACATTAACTCAAATGCATTTAGACCATCCATGTTCTACAAGAGGCTGCGAAGTGATAGGTAAAGATCTTCGCGTCAAGCAGCCACCCAGAAGAATAGGCGCTGAAGCATTTTCAAACAGTAATTTACTGCAAGAGCAACTCTGGCAAAAAGAGTTACGAAACATAAAAAAAAAAATTATGTGTGCAAGCAACGTTCATTGTGAAATAAAATTAGAAATACTTAAAAATAAAGGTTATTGCTGATTGTCCTTGATGTTCCTCGAGAAGTGAGTAAGTTAATTTTGAATTAATCAAAATTTTGATTTCTGATGTTTATGGGAACAACATTCCAAATTTTGGCGCGTTGGTATTTAATGGACTTTTGGTATGGTGAAAAGGAGAATTTAGGAATATCACTCCCTTTCCAGGACAGTTACTTTTCACCAACCAACTACTACCAATCATAGGCGTAGCCAGGATTTTTGATTGGGGGGGCCCAAACCCTCAAAAATTCGGCTGTCTTCACCGAAATTGAGAGTGATTTTTCAGCCGAAATCGGAAATTCGAACGATTTTTCCGCCCAAAATCAGGTGATCTCCAAAAAAAAAAGGTCTTCACCGAAATTAAGAGTGATTTTTCAGCCGAAACCGCGCGTTAGCTTTACTGTTACTTTACTGTTTAATTACTGTTATGTGCGCAATTACTGAAAAAAAACTGCAACTAAACATCGTCAGGCTATGTTGTCATAACTTTTTGTCGTTAGCGGAGTTTTGATTGGGGGGGGCCCGGGCCCCCTGGGCCCCCCCCCCCCTGGCTACGCCTATGCTACCAATCCACCTTTTTACTTCAGACTCGAACTTTTGCTGAATAACTTCATCCATCGTGTAAAAATCGGTACAATTGTGTACGCAGCATAGGTGGGCGAGTTAAGGCAAAATATTAACTTCGCTAACCACTAGTACGATAGCTAACTTTATACCTCCGTTAAAGTTAATTGGTTATTTTCAGCTTTAATTAACGGAAGTTAATGAAGTCCGTTAATCGTTAACATTTTGAGTGTAATTTACATTTCTTTTTATTCAGTCACTTCAGGAAGACTGTTGAGCCGATTATAAGGAAAAATTTTTTGCTATGGAGGTCTTTTTGTGTTTTGGAAGTTACATTTTGCAGTCCAATCTAATTTCAAGATTACAACAGGTTCAAATGCACTAACGAAGCTGCGATCGGAAAAGCTTTGGAAATTGTAAACAGCTATAATTAAGACCTATGAGGCTGTAGCTTATTATTTGCCAAAAAAAAACTCGTGCTAATACGTAACAAGGGTTACCAGTGCAACCTGGTTTGTACCAATACAATGAATGAATGGTGCGAGAAATTAACGACGAAAACTTTAACGTAAGTTAACGAAACTTAACGCAAGTTAATTTTGTCCATTAATATAAAAAAACTTTTTAACGAATTAACTAGTAAATGAAAAAGTTAGCTCCGGTGTTAACGGATTAACTATTTACGAATTTATGCCCACCTATGGTAAGTAAGACTGGATTTTTCTTCCAGTTCCACTTTGTGACCCATTTTCCTCCATCAAAGAGTACCTGAAAGTTGCTTTTGGAAATCGTTGGGTACTCTAAAGCAGTACTGGACGGGGCCGCTGCAGCTGCAATAGGAAACTTTTCCCGGTCTAAACAAAATTTGAAAGGTCTGATACGGGAGTTCCGACAATGACGTCTATATCAGGTACCATGTTCCAGGTCACTACGCAGGGCACCTCGATTGTTTTTTCAACCAATGACAAAACAACAGAAACTTCTCCCATGCAAGTAATGACTCTCCCTTCCAAGTCATTATTTGTTTACATCCATTTACTTTAGCAGTTCTTATGGCTGGTCCCACAAGCGTTTCGGTGCAGACACAAACAATTAAACTCCAAACTGATTGTCCATTTACTGAGATTTTCAGTCGTGGGACGATCGCGCTGTTAATTTTTTTTGTTTATCTTATTTTATTAGAAATTAAAACACACACGAAAATTGCAAAGAAAAACAATTCAATCATTAAGTTTACAGGTAGACGTTTAGAAGTGTTTTTTTGGGGGTTGTACTTTCTATGGTATAGTGTATACCTCATGAAAATTATTTTAAATGTGCTGTTCATGTGGGGGGGGGGGTAGTCCATAGGATAACCGTTTTTGCAATTTGCGATGAACCAGTTAACCCGCGACCTAAGTTAACTTAATCTTGTTCTGCATTGAGATAAAGTGAATGCTATTGTAGTCTAGGAGAGGATGAAGAGCAAATATAAAATCTTTGGAATTCGATGCCCCCAATCCATTTGAGAATGTCAGTAGTGATAAGAATTCCTCAAAGATTGATAGAAATTGACTGAAAAGTTATAAATTTCAGAAGCCATTTGTTGCTTTGAGCAGACACAGTATTGTGCAGTTGTCGTAACCCGCAGTCTTGAGCAGTGCAATTTCTTACAACGGAAATCAGGCTAAATCCATCAACAACCACCAGCAAGTACTTGTTTCCTTTAGCTGTTCTGGGTAGTGGTCCTTTAAATCAACACTAATGCGCTCACACGTCTTAGTATAGCTTCACAAGGTGTCCTGTGTTTGATTGCTGATAACGTGGCTTCAATTCGGAGCATGTTTGACAATTGAGACAAACATTTCGGACTTCATCAATTAAGTATGGCAGGCTCTTTCTTCGGACGGAGTGCCATAGGCGAGAAACACCAGGGTGGCCTCGGAATTCATGTAAGCCACATTAGTTTCCAGGTTGTCTGATAACGGAACACACTCAATATAAAGCGTTTGGAGCGACGCTCACGCTATCTGGACGATGAATCACCTAATAACTAAACATGCTGAGTTCGGTGCGCCACGCATGGATTTTGGCATTTTTAGTTTTTCAGCGATTTGTTCGATTGAACATGAATGCCAGTGATCGTTGGTCCGTAAACAGTGTAAACGGACGCAAGTATAGTAACTTCATTTGAGTACTGGTTTGATGATTGATGACCAATGATGACAGGATATCTGCTTTTACAAGGTGTAAAAGTGCGAGACATGAAAGTTACAGGTCCTCCATTTTGATTCAAAACCGCAGCTAAGGCGAAGTCTGAAGCATTGCATTTCATAGTAAAAGGTTCTTGAGCGTCGATGCAGCCTAAACTCGCTTGCAGCAATTCTTCCAGTAAGCTTTCAAAAGATGATTCAGCTTCTGCGGACAAAGGAAAAGATACTCGTTTTTCCGTGAGAGGTTTGATTTTGACTGAGTAATCCTTTATCCACCTGGCACAGCAGGAGAACATGCCACGGCACCACTTTAACTCTTTGCTGTCTTTTGGTAACGGCAACTCCACAAGAGGGCTCAAACGCTCGGATCTGGTCTTATGACCCGTAAGAAATCTCATAACCAATAATCTTGATTTGGGACGTGGACACAACCGATTTGCTCTCGTTAAAAGTCAAGGTGACTTCTTTTGCGGCTTTCAGGAGCAAACGCAGGTTTTCATCATGAGTATCTTGGTCCGGTCCGTCAATAGTTATGTCATCGATGTATGCGTTATTGCATAGGTGTGTTTCAGCTTGTTGCTTGCAATTATTTTATTGATGATTCTCTGAAAAGCATCAAAGCCGTTGCTAACTCCGAAAGAAAGACGTCGGTACTGATATAGTTTTCCTGCAGCTTTTTCGCAGTGAATAATCGGTCATCTGGGTGCAAAGGTATCTGATAATAAGCACTGTAAAGATCATGTGTGCTGACTATCCGGCATTTCGCTAACTGATTGATTTGTTTATCGATCCTAGGTAGGGGATAGGAATCCAGTTCAGAAAAGCGATTGATAATCTGCAAGTAGTCTTTTACCATGCGACGTTTATGGTTGTCGTTTTTGGTCACAAGTACCTGGGTCCACCATGGACGTGCAGAAGGCTCAATGATTTCTTCACTTGATAGATTTTGCACTTCAGCCTTTATTAAAATTGCGTCATTTTCACGGTATCATCTGGACGGAGTAGCTAATGGACGAATGTCTTTCTTCAAAAAACGAAACAAACGAGGAGGATCAACATCTGCCGCCTCAACACAACAAACCTTTTCGGGACAAATTGAAATAGAATCACGTTGGTCTCCTCTTTAGAAGGTAGCTGATTTGTGCAGTTTCAGGAAATCCTGACCAAGAATGATGTCAGCACGCAAGTTTTTGACGACTCCTAGACGTAGATGATACGAATGGTTGAATGCTTGTTCTTCAGCTTCAACATATCCAGATGCATCAGCAGTATTTCTAGAGGACGCAAGACCAATTTTAGTTTGCGTTTCCAGTTTTGGTAAATTTACCTTTCCAGCCAAACCTTTGTTCAAACAGCTATCAGATGCTCCGGAATCAATAACAGCTCGAGCGGCTGCGTCTTGAATGACCATATCCACGACAGCACAATGAAGACAAGCAGGAGCCCCAGCACTAGAAGCTATTAGACTATCGGTGAGAGATACAGCAGCGTTTTGTGGTGGAGTTGGTTTTGACAGGCAAACTTTTGAAGTGGCCTTTCTTTCCAAAACGGTTACAATCTGCATTTCTAGCAGGACATAGAAATCGATCATGGTATGGAGCACTACAGCAGTAGAAACATTTTCGAGTTTTCGAATGAGATGCTGCATATAGAGTCTGCCCAGAGCTTGTGATCTTGTTCTCTAAAACTTCATTTTGGGGTAATTCACTACTGTAGAAGCGCTAGCAATAACTGACAACGGTCACCGTAAGAGTTTGACTGCTCGTGTGCTCGGTATAACGTACAAACCTGCTCAAAAGCATTTTGCATTGTGAGGTCATCTCTTTCTGGTAAACGCTGTCTTATAGTGAAAAAATTCAAGCCATCAATAAACGCGTCTCGTAGCAGTTTCTTTCGATATTGCTCAGCAGTCACCGTCTAAAGGTACAATTTTTCGAAAGAACTTTTAGTGCTTAAAAGAATGGTGCCAAGTTTTCGCCACTTCGTTGCTTGCGAGCAGCTAAAACGTGACGAGCAAATATATTATTTTTCCTTATGATGTAGGCAGTTTTAAGCGCTCCTAGTGCACTGTTGTTAGTAGAATGGTCTTCTACATAAGGATAAATAGTAGGTGAAAGAAAGTCAATGGGTAAGGCTCGCTTAATCCACTTTCTCTACATTCTTCTCAACATTTTGCAGAAATTTTTTGAAGGTCGCTAGCCAGTGAACTTGAATGTTGCTGGAGCCTCACCATCATTTCGGAGATATGTCAAAGGTGTTTGGTTTCAGTAGCTTATCTATTATTTCTTCGTAAATTAAATTGTGAATTTTTGGGTTCGGCTCAATCTGGTCCACCCTCCAATTATTTTTTTATAAAATGTAGGCATGTAAGTAGGATAAGACTTGTGAGTTTTTCTAAATTACAGTTTTCTGTTATCAGTTTTAAGATGAATATAATATTGGGATTAGGATGATGATTATGATATTCTATGACCAGACAGATTCCATTTGTGCCTATATTCACTTTTTTTTTTATAAAAACGCGGCTTATTTGAGCTTAAGATTTAAAAACAAATTAAGAACAATGCCAGCCTTAGCATAAAAAAAATAATTTAAGGCAGGGCTACTGTAGTTCGACACGTTTGTCAGCAACCAGCTGAGATTTCTTGGCCGTTTATTTATTGCAATTGTTGATTTGACCAGTAAACAATTAATCATGATCTACTGTACAACGAACAACTTTGAACAAAGCAAGAATAAATTTGTGTTGTTTATTTCTCCAATAAAATTAGGAACAAATTAAAAACAGATGAGGCTGAAATTTTGTGAAAATTTATAAACAGCCAGCCTTAAAGGCGGTGAATCATCCAGCCAATTCCAGTGGTTTACAATAGCTAAAATTGAACTATAATTTTTGATATTTTTTGTTTTAATTTTGGGACTGCGGTTGCAAAGATATTCAACAAATACAAAAAGATGTACCCCCAAAAAAGTTTTTGGAAACGCTGAGTTTTGTTCTTTCCGCCAAAACTACAGTAGGCCTAATGGTTTAGAGAACTGTGGTAAGCGTAATAGTTTACAAATAGTTTATTAGTTTAGGCCTAATTAGGCCTAACTATCTCTAAACTAGTAGGCCTAACAGTTTAGAGATAGTTAGGCCTAATAGTTTAATAAGATTACAGTAGGCCTACTAGTTTAGAGAACTGTGGTTTTGGCGGGAAGATGAAAACTCAGAGTTTCCAAAAACTTTTTTCGGGGGACATCTTTTTGTATTTGTTAAATATCTTTGCAAACGCAGTCCCAAAATCAAAGCAAAAAATATCAAAAATTATAGTTCAATTTTAGCTGTTGTAAACCACCGGAATTGGCTGGATGATTCACCGCCTTTAAACAAACTTTACTTTTCCTTACATAGAAAAAAATGTATGCGGTTTCACAAGCAATGATTTTAACCCAAATGGGTTCTAATTTAAATTACTTATGCAAAAAAAATTTCAAACATCTCCGTGAATTTGCCTCTAGCCTCAGGCAGATGGAAGGGATAACCCCCCGGAAATAGCTCACATTGCAAGTTTATGGTTGCGCATCTGCTGTATTAATTATGCTGAAAAGATCGTAAGAGCATTTAGTATACGATTTTACGAGAAAATGCTGCGTAATACTGTAATTTTAAGGCTGTGTTGGGGGGTCTGGAGGCGGAGTCCCCAGACGTCGGAGGCCAATGGGGGTCTGGAGGCGAAGCCCCCAGCCGCCGGAGGCTGGGGGTTTTGGGGAAAAGCCCCCAGCGATCAAAAATTTTACATTTTTTTGCAAAAATAACTTTATTTTAGGGCTATTTTGATTAAAAAATATTGCTTTTAAAACGTGGCTTAGAAATTGGCAGTGCAAACATGATTAAACTGGTGGCATAAATGGGCTACTTGGGAGGTGGCTTATGGTAAAATGCTAGTTCTCTTGTTTAGATGCTGGTAAATTATAAAATCGAATACTTCACCAAAACTCACACGGAGTAATCTATTTCGTATACAGTTTATAGAGAAAAATAATTGGGGGGGGGCTAATAAAAAGAGATTTGAAAGAAATGATTGGTAATTAACTAATACTGAATAGCCCCCCTATTCCTTAGTTTATAGTATATTTGTTGATGACACCTATGTTTGGCATTTTTACACTTGTGATCAAATTTGATTGCTATTTTTTACCATTTTTCAAAGTTTTTATTTATTTGTTAGTTTTATTTTTGACAAATTAGCCCCCCTCTGAATACATGTTTCAAAAAATGTTTTAAATCACTATTTAGTACACTCCAGTGCATAAAACAGTCTCAAAAGTGCTAAAAACGTAGTGTTTTTCTCATTCTGGATTTTGGTTGACATGCCGATGGAAGGGCTGTAGCCCCCCCCCCCCGCCCCCTGGCTACGCTACTGGTTACAATGCTGAACGTCATCAGGGAAGTTGCAGATAACAATTTTTGCACTCTTAGGTTTGACCAGATCGGGAATTGAATCAGAGTTTATCGTTTCAGTAGCAGACGCTTTATCCACTCGACTACTGATCGGTTTGATATCAATCCGTATCGCAGCTTATCAAGTGCACTAAACTTTGCAAAGTCTGAAGTGCAATGACTTGACTCAATTAAAAGTTTTTAAGCTTGTCGCACTTTAAACGTTTCACCTGTGCCAGAGTGCTCAAATGCAATGAGCAACGCACTGTTACAGCTATTTACTCTAATACAAAAATGAAGCCTGAGGCACTTGAGTTTATGCTCATTCACAGTCATACTACACTTCTTCTTCAACTCGCGGCTTAGCAGATTTACATCTTTATTTTGGTAGCTGAAGCAGTTTAGTTTGATCAGAAACCATAGCAATGTAATCTTTTATTCGAGACTGAAATTGGTTCTTCCATGGCGAAGGCCCGATTTTGCAAAAGGGTTGTTTTTTTTTAGCTATGATTAAAATAAGGATCCAGTACAAGTTCTCCGCTCATCAGAAGCCCTGTTTTGAGCGAAAATAAGAGGATTTTTTTGACAAAATTAAAATGAAGATCAAAAAAGGTTTACTTTTCGGAAGTCGTGTTTGGGCGGATAGACAACACAAGGGGAGAAGCATTTTTTCACTTTACTAGTGATTGGTACAAAATAAAAAACCCGAGAGACAACCCCCCCTAAATATGTAACTAAGTACCATAGTATTACCCTCACTCTCTCAGTCTCACTAGCAACCTTTTAAATTTTAATAAAGTTTGCACAAATTAATCGTTTGCGTGCTAAAAGTTTGCACAGTTCAAACAACTAAAAGTTCAAAACATCACAACTAAAAGTTTGCACAGTTACACATAGAGGTGTAGCCAGGATTTTTGATTGGGAGCGGCCCAAACCACAAGTCGCATGCAATGACGTCATCAAATTTTTTCAAAAAAGAAACTTTTTATGTGGGGCAAACATATCGTAGAATGGAAGATCAGAAGCCGTGGGCTTGTTTGGCTCTCAAGTTGGATTTTGCTAAAGGAAGAAGGCTTAAACCAATAGTTAAAAAGTAAAAATGTCTAACTTGGGAAACGTGTTGAGTAAACTAGAGTCACTCAAACGCATCACAGACAAACGCACCACGGCCGCAAGGTGACCTTTTGTAACTTTTTAGAAAAAAAGCTATTTTAATGCCGTTAAATCACAGTTCGCTCGAGTTCAGATCTGTTTGAATGAACTAGATTTTTAAGATTTGAAAGCCAATTGGAAAAAATTAAATCGTTCAATTCTGCTTTTACTTCCACTTCAAGTTCAAACACGTTTTAAATCTTGCATTTTGGTGATAAATTTTGTAAGTGAGTTAGCCCAGGTAGAGGGAAGTAAGGTGCATTGTCTCGTGCAATATTTTAGCAGAAAATAGTAATTCACTCGCAGATTTTCCTTAGAGATTTTTGTTTTATCATGAAATTAATTAATTATGGGAGTGCATGTACGGCCAGGGGGCACAGGCCCCCTTAATTCAAATTCGATAATTTGTTCAATAAGCATTTCCCCAATGTTAACTTTTTTTCAAAAGTATTTTGTTGCGTAAAAACTGACGAGGTGGAGGTTAATTGTTGTTGAAAAACGATACAATAGGTGGTTACGCCTGCTAACCATGTTATTTCCGGGCTGGATTTACAATGCGCAAGGCCCCTGGTATTTGGGGGTTATTGCAACATCATCCTGCTTCATATAGTCCCCAAAAAGTCTTACCATCGGTGCGTGGGGCTTCCGGCACTGCGCCTTATGGTAAATTCGGCCCTGGTAATTGCATTACATTCTTAAAAAGGTTAGATAAGGACCTGAGGTGGCAACTTTTAAGACAAACACCCATAGATGGGCAAGTTAATGCAAAACGTTAGCTTCGTTAACCATTAGTCCGTTAACAAACTTCACACCTTCGTTAACGTTAATCCGTTATTTTCAGCTTTAATTAACGGAAGTTAAAAAAGTCCGTTAATTCGTTAACATTTTGGGTGTAATTTACATTTCGTTTTATTCAGTCGCTGCTAGAACACGTATTGACGCTGTTGAGCTGATTGTAAGGAACTATTTACTGCTATGGTGGTCTTTTGTGTTTTGGAAGTTACATTTTACTGTCCAATCTAATTTCAAGATAAAAATAAGTTCAAATGCACTAACGAAGCTGCGATCGGAAAAACTTCGGAAATTGCGAACAACGATAATTAATAGACCTATGAAGCTGCAGCTTATTGTTTGCCACAAAAAAGCGCTCCTTTCTTCGCTTTCTTCTATAAAAATCGATTTAATACGCAACAAGTGTTACCAGAGCAAAATGGTTTGTGCCGGTACGATAAATAAATGGTGCAAGATATTATCGATAAAAACCTTAACGGAAGTTAACAGCACTTAACAGAAGTTACTTTAGTCCGTTAACATGAAAAACCTTTTTAACGGATTAACGAGTTAATGAAAAAGTTAGCTTCGTTATTAACAGATTAAGGATTAACGGACTTGTGCCCACCTATGCAAACGCCCTTAACTTTATCTCGGTTATACATTTAAATTCTTTGGCAAAAATTGAATTAAGGGGGCCCGGGACCCCTGGTTGTCAATATTGTTGTTAATTATTGTTGTATGCGTGTACTGTTGTCCGCGAGGTGCTAAAAGAAGCTGAAACTGAAGAAACAAAGCTTTTTTGTGACATTTTTATCATTGGTATCATTTTGATTGGTGAGGGCCCGGGCCACCAGGCCCCCCTGGCTACGCCTATGATTGCGCATACTCAAGTAGTACCATTTTTATAGAGGATATGAATGTGACTGATTGGTTCACAAAGAAATAAATACTTGAATAGTGCCACTGCAAACATATACTCTGCTGTTTTAGATGTTTGAATCAAATAAATTCTTGTTTAGATTTGTTCCTGTTCTACGTTATTTTGATACTTTTAATGTCCTCATCAACAAAACATACGGTAAAAATTGGTATGGCTGGAGATGGTGCAGTAGGCAAAACATCATGGTGGTATTGCTACAAGACAGGAAAACATGATTTCGGAAGCTTTGAGTGTTTAATAGCTTTTAAAGAACATTCCACGGATCTTAAAATTAACGGAAAAGAATATTTTGCCAAAATATTAGATACAGCAGGTCAAGAAGATTATGCTCGATTGCGGGCATATTTACACACAGTGGGCCGCTAATGTGTTCCTTGTTTTCTTTTCAGTTGTGAATCCGAGTTCCTTTGAAAACGTTCGTGAAGTTTGGGTCCCTGAAGTGCGATATTTTTTTCCAAAAGTTCCTATTTTACTCATAGGAATCCAAACTGATCTCAGACAAGATTCTGCAACGTTAACGAACTTGCGACAACGAAAAGAGCAGCCAATATCCCCCCAAATGGGAGATCAACTTGCGCGCGAAATAAATGCATTGAAATACATGGAATGTTCTAGCGTAACAACGCGAGGAATTCGTAACGTGTTGTATGAAGCTATTTGGGCTGCAACTGGATTTAAAGCAGAAGAACATTTTCCGCCAAAATCTCGCATGAAAAGGTTTCTGCGCAGTTTAGGGATTCGTTTCTAATGAAATTTTTTGAAACAAATACCTCGTTTGTGCCAGTAAAGAATTCAAGTTTTACTCTTGGAGTTTTATTTCAAGTTTTATAAGCGTTTTGTACCGGCCAGTTGGATGAGCGGTAACCCGTTCGCCTCTGAAGCGGGAAGTCTGAGGTTCAAATCTCAGGCCGGTCAAATCAGACCGGCCTGTGTTGCCAACGGCTTGCCACCGCTTTAAGATTTCTTTGAAAGGAGCATTGTTGCCCGGGCGCAATGACGTGGAAATGGGCCCTGCAAACTCGTTACACGCTTCGCCGTAATACAGCGAGTATGAAAGATTTGATAAGCGTTTTGTAACGACGATCCGCTTGCTACGGGAAAGCGACTGTGTTGCTATCTTTTGGATGAATCCGCAGTCCGCACCCGCTTTTTAACAAGAATGAGTCCAAGTTTCCTGTTGATTTTATCGTCTTTCCAGTTGAATGTCCATTTTTTGCCCTTCAAAGCCGCCAAGCAGAGATAATAGCTGCGAAGCGCTATGTTTCAGAACGCAGCAACGCGACAACTCAGAAAGTAAGTGCGAGTTGAGCCCAGATCATGCAATCAAGATTGTACATAAAACCTTACTCAAAATCAATTGGCCTTTAGAGGGTCAAAGCTGTGGACAAATATAGACGATGTTTATAAAAACAAAGAATTTAGCACCGCTACCGTCAAAAAACACTACAAAAAAAATTTCTAATCAGCAAATACTAAGTCGACCTCTGCTACAAAATTATTTAATTTTTCAATTTATTGAAAAGGGCATTCAGAAAGCTTTTATCAAAAAAAAATTACTGTAAAACCATGATGAACCAACTTTGGCAATTTTTTAGAATTTTTTCTCACCAATTTTGATTCTCTGCGGCCAAGAAATCATAAAATAATCGCAATTCTTTTTCCCCTTAGACGAGGGAGGAACGCTTTTTGAACGATACCAAACTGAACAAAAGCGTGTCAAAACCGTTCTAATATGGCTCACTACAGCTGCAGCTGTCGAGGCAGCGGCTTCGTAGGTACCTGCTGATAACCGTAGCAAACCTATACGAAAAATTTTGGCTAAAATGCTTCGCACTGAAGTTTTCAATTACATAATTATGTGAAAAACTGTTTGGCCTTCTGACCTTTAGGCCTAAACTAATTGTGCAATAATTGCATAAAACTTACTGGCTCACTAAAAACTGAACCTTAGTCTAAGATCTAGTCAACAACAATGCTTTATCCATCAACATGCCATTATTTCTTCGAATACGCTATCTGTCGTTAGCAATAGCCAATAGACTACTTCGCCTAAAGCACTAAAACCTTATCTTGGAATACTTGGCTAGCTCTTGGCGGTCAACACGCATTAGGAAAACGTCTAATCTCTCTGAATTCAAACAGCAGTTGTTCCACTACTTCATTTACCATTGGTCTACATTCTAGCACTCACCTAGCTCCAAGAAGCCCGATACTTAGCAAGAATTGAAATGAGAAATTTATAAAACTGATTTATTGCCCAATCTACTTGAAGCAAGATGGCCGAAATTTGGATTCTAAGAGAAAAACATGAATTTTTTTTTCATTGACCATCTTAACCTAATGAGTTGCAAGAATTGCAATGGGGTCATGTTAGTAAACTCATTTATAAAGATTTTTCTTCCGTTTTTCAAAAATAGGATTGAATGCCCTTTTAACGCTTGATACGTGTAGTTTACTTTTTCAACTAATACTGTTGTTTACTTTTCTGGCATGTTAACGATTGCTTGTTTACGTTACACAGCCCATAGGCGTAGACAGGATTTTTGATTGGGGGGGGCCCAAACTACAAATCACACGCAATGACGTCATCAGAAATTTTCGAAAAAGTAATTTTTTGTGGGGCAAAGATATCGTAGAATGGAAGATTTGAAGCCGTAGCCTGATGGCACTTTGCCAGGATTTTGGTAAAGGGAGAGGGCGAAAACTAATTGTTGAGAAGTGTAAAAGTCTAACTTGGAAGACGTGTTGAGTAAGCTAGTGTACTCAAACGTGTAAGAGACGGAGGTCTGGGAACAGAGCCCCCAGCTGCCGATGGCTATGGGGGTCTGGGGGCAAAGCCCCCAGCCGCTGGGCGATTTTTGTAAGTTTTTGGAAAAAAAAAACTATTTAAATCCCATTGGATCACATTTCGCACGAGTTCAGAGCCATTTCAAACAACTAGATTTTTAACATTTCAAAGCCAATCGAAAAAATTTAGTTGTTCAATCCTCTTTTTGCAATTAAATTCCAAAACAGGCTTAGAATCTTGCACTATGGTGTAAAATTTTAATTGTAAGTGATTTGGTCTATAGGGGGAAGTAACGAACATTGCCTTCTGCAATACTTTAGCAGTAAATAATTAAGTTTATAATAACGATAAACGAGGGCTTGGGGTGGCAACTTTTAGGTCAAAACTCTTAGATTTCTCACACGTTTTGCGTATAAATTGTTAAAAATTTGCATTAAGGGGCCCCTGGCCCGGGAACCTTGGTCGTCAGTCAGGGGCCCTTGGGCTCCCTGGTTGCCAGTTAGAGGCCCCGTAGCCCCTTGCTTGTCGGTTAGAAGCCCAGGCCTCCTGGTTGTTAATTAGGGGCCCTGGGGCTCCCTGGTCGTGAGTTAGGGGCTCCGGGGCCCCCTGGTCGTCAGTTAGGGACTCCAGGACCCCTTGGTTGTTGGTCAGGGGCCCTGGGGTCCCCTGGTCGTCAATTAGGAGGGCCCCTCGTTGTCGGTTAGGGGGCTCCTGGCCCCCTGGTTGTTGGTTAGGGGCCCCCTGGTTGTTAGTTAGGGCCCTGGGGCTCCCTGGTTGTGAGTTAGGGGCCCCCTGGTCATCAGTTAGGCACTCCGGGGCCCCCTGGTTGTTGGTTAGGAGCCCTGGGGCCCCCTGACTGTCGGTTAGGGGCCTGGGCCCCCCTGGTGGTCAGTTAAGGGGCCCCCTGGTTGTTGGTTAGGGTCCCTTGGTTGTTAGTTAGGGGCCCTGGTGCCCTTGGTCGTCAGTTATGGGCCCCCTGGTTTTCAGTTAGGGGTCCCAGACCCCCTGGTTGTTGGTTAAGGATTCCAGGGCCCCTAGTTGTTAGTAAGGGCCCCCTGGTTGTTAGTTGGGGGCCCGGGACTCACTTGTTGTCATTAATATTATTGTTAATCACTGTTATGTGCGTAATTACTGAAAAAAAAACTGCAACTAAACATCGCCAGACTATGTTGTCATAACTTTTTGTCGTTAGTGGTATTTTGATTGGGGGAGGCCCGGGCCCCCTGGGCCCCCCCCTGGCTACGCCTATGACACAGCCTATCATTTAATAAATTCATGGAGGCCATTTTATTTTATTTTCAAAGTGTGAACGATCTAGGAAACACCTCGACTCGTAACTTTCCAGTTTTTTGGTGCTTCCAAACCAATACTAGTTGTCAGAATTAGCTTTTTTGAAATGATGATTATGTTTGCGTTTTCTCTTTTTCTCGGTGTCTTTGGCGAACAATAAACTTGATTTGATGTTTAGCTCCCTGGGCCACGCTGCTCGTCGAAGATCACCTCGTAATGCCCTGTATTTGTACTTGCTCCTCAGAATCGTCTCCATACGACAAACGTTTTATTGAGAAGTAGTGCTGTGTTGAATTCTAATTTAGTAATTTGCTCGTCTTAGATTAGAACGATCAGTCCGGAAGGAGATCGAGCCTGCAGTTTCAATGTTAAGGTTGATGCTGATAACTACCCCACAGCGCTAGGGTAAAAAGTAGCATCGTTACATCGCGTAAATGCACTTTGGGTTGGCATACTGATACAGCCTTAGTGTTATCATAACACAGCACACGCCAAAAGTTAAATATTTTGAAAACCCTATGTCTGTTTCTCTCGTAATCGAGATCATTAGAGGTGTCTTATTCAAATAACGTAGAATCTTTATTTAATAAACCTTTAAGTCTGGTGTTATCGATCATTATTTTTTTTGAATTTTTTAGTGAAAAAGCGTTTAAAATTTTTCTGCGATTACTTTAATGAAATAAATGCATAAGTAACCTCAATAAATCATTTTTTGAAAAAGGAAAAACTAATGACTTTTCATGGCTTAACTTCTATTGGTTATAATAACCACTGGAGCTGGCCCTAATGGGAAATGTACGCTATGGATTTTTCCCAAGACATAATTAACAAACAATTAACCAAAATTAAAATAAGAGCAGAGAAAAAGAAATCGATTTCGACACCAAATCGGGGCATTATCAGTCCTCTTCAAATGAATCGGAATTGCGATTTTTTTTAGTTGAATCCTTTCGAATAAGAGTGATGATGATTCAGCCCCAATATGCCGTACCAAAATTGGTTTTATTTGCTTTTATTTTTATTTTGGCCGATTGAACGTTAATTATATGTTATTTTCGACCTTAAATGACTGCCGACCATCGCCTTGCGAGAAGTTTTACATAAGGAGAGAATCTTCAAAAAGCTCAACTTACACAAAAAACATTATATTAAGCATTGCCAGTTTGGGATTGGATGGGGAAGCCAGCGACTTCTCGACCCCTAACCTGACGCTTTATACCGACTGGGTTATCGACGCCGCTGACCTGTGGTAATCTACATAATACTATGCACTGGAGGCATTGCAACGTTCTATAAAAAATGCTTTACAAAAATTTTGGTGTGCTAGAAAATTGGTTGATGTTTGTTTCTTTACTGACGATGCAATTTTATCACACCGCAACAAAATTTTCATGAATTAATCAAGACCCACGAAAATGAGCACCAATGTCACCAACACCGCCAACGCGCCTTTGCATGATACAACACTGGCAGAATCACCAGATCGTTGTTCGTTTTTACCATCATCGAATGGTGGTTTCGTCGCTTTTGTAGAACCTCGTGGCGTTGATTGTGATTTCATAGTTGAAGTGATTTGATTTGAAGTTGTTGGATTAGCTTCATTAGAGCCTGTAAAAACAGTTATCGGAGAATGTACTTATTTTTACCGCATATGATTGCTGTATAGTATTACACTAACTTTCTTGTTTTTCGATGTCTGTGTGATGGCCACAAGCCCTGAAATTTTGCAGGGTAAAAAAAGAAAGATCAAAAAAACATCTTCGCTTTTTTTGGATCTAATTTTCTGATTGTGTTTTTAAATGCAAACGTGCAGACCAAAAATATCCTGTGAGGACAACTCGTTTACATTTTTCTTTCGCTGATAACTGGCAATAACTTTGGAAGAGGGCCAAACTTGCAATTTCGCAGCGGGCCGGATTCAGTTACTTCACAAGCCGGACTTTGGGGACATCTGTGTTAAGTAAGGGAGAAAGTGAACTTTTAAACTTGAATGACGGCCAAAAAATTTCTCAGCTGCTGGTGCAACAGCACTATATTAGGCTTACTACCTTAGTAACGATTTTGCTTACAAATCCTGGAAAGGCGCTAAAATTTCACTATTTTAAAAGCAGAACTTGATTTTTATTTTTCGATTTGGTATTTATTTTACTTTGTTGTGAATATTTTTTTTCTGTAGAGGCTAGCATTGTTCTTTATTTTTTTAGCAAAAGTAAACAGTGTGCTCTGATAAAATCGTACCTTCATTACAAAAAAATAAATGCATGTCATTACAATACGGCAGCAGAACAAACGTATTTTACTCTCAGCACACAGCAGTTAACTTGGAAAATTGTACGGTCCAACGCTTATTTGATGCCAGAGATATGGTACAAGATTTCAATTTATAGAGATACTGCTCGAAATCGGTTTTATTGAAGAAATGAGAACTACTTGAGGCACTAAAGTGGTGCCCCAAACCTTTTTCCACCATTTTCCTTATTCGCGAAAATACGTTTTAATCCGTTTGACTCCATACCTTTGGCTACCCTGCACTTCACATCTTTGTGTCATCACAAAACGCATAATTTTGCAGAAATTCTCGCGGACTAAGAAAGGCGATTACCAAGTGGTAGCAGTAGCCTAAGTAGCCAGTAGCCAAATCTAAAAATTTGGCGACTGCTCCTGGAACCTGGAGACCTAGCCTATACCAGTACTGATCTACAGTACGCCATTTGTGATGCAACAAAATTGCGAAATGCAGGGTTGCCAATGGTACGTACGGAATCAAAACGGATTAAAAGGTATTTTCGCGAATAATGGGAATGGTGGAAAAAGGCTTGTGGCACCTCTTTATAACTAAGGTGGTACTCATTTCTTCAATAAAACCGATTTCAAGCAGTATCTCTTTAAAAAGAAAATACATTGGACGGATTTTTCTTTTTCTACAAATTATCCTTGGACAAACCTCACCGCCACTTCGCAAAAGTTGATCAATTACAGATGTCACTTGTATGCAAGTTTATACAAGGTGGCCGACTTAAAAGTAGCCCAGAAAATTAAATCGACGTCAACTGGGAGCACTTTCAGCATCTTCTATAACATCATAGATGCATAGATTTCAACTGGGGAGCACTTCCAGAATCTTTTGTAACACTACAGATTATTTAAACAATGCTACAGTAAATTCAAACAATAAAAGAATGTTCCTCTTCTCTACAACATTTTCCGGGCTACTTTTAAGTGGGCCACCCTGCATTTACATCTTTATTTGCCAGGAAATAGCAGAGATTAAGGGACCTTTTGGTCTTCGAGTTAAGTTGAGACCTGCCTATCCGTTTACAACACGCGGTAGAGATTTCACTCTACCCCTTTAATGCTAAACGTCTAGCAGGAAAGCAGTGAATAGCTTCTGGTTTGATCTACCGGGAATCGAACCCGAGTCTAACGCTTTAGTAGATGACGCTGCAGTCGTTAGATTTTTGTGGCATATAGATGTTGCGGAATTAGGGATTGGTAAACTCTTTCTCTTTTTGCTTTCTTTATTATTTTTCTCTTCCTAGTTTCTGTATTGTATGTGTATAGATGCTTGTGCGTGACGGAGCAGTCATGTGATCGAGTTCTAATTGTCCAATAAATGTACTGCAAATCTGTGATTTATGACGTTTTTGACGTTGTGCGTTATCGCTCATGCGTGGCAGCAGGGGTTTACCAGCCTTTTGTAGAAAACTCTGATGTTCCTCTGGCATGCGGTGTCTCCAGCATTTGCTACTTTGTGCTGACAGGGAATTTTTACCTGTTTGGTTTAATTGTTGTTATAATTTTTTTTCTTTCGACGAGTAAATGAAGTAGGCTAACTTACCAGGACCAACCAACACTTTCAATTTTGTGCTGGAGAAATTGGATCCATGAAGGTTGTGTGCCACGCATTGGTACATTCCAGCATCTTTTTCCGTAGCTTCACGGATCACTAAGCTAGTTGTAAACTTGTGGTTGGTAATTGCAAATTTATCAGAGTTGGATAACTCCACATCGTCTTTTAACCAAATATACTCAGCAGGAGTAGAGCCATTTGCCTTACAACGCATTTCTACTGTATTCGACCACTTAACGCTGGTTTGGGGCTCAAGTTTGATAATCCATTGAGGAGTGCCTGCAATGAAAATACAAAACCAGGGTACAAAACATTAGAGTCGCAAACTGAGCCTTCGAGAAAAATTTAATCAGGGAGTAGGGAGACTGATGACCCTTGGCCAGAGCCAGAGACTTAATGAAGACCAAAAAAAGGCCATCAGGTCTTTACCGGAAATTGGGTGAAGATCAAAAATAAATAAAATAAAAAAACGTCTTCGCTAAGCTCTGGCCTGCACGTCGAACTACTACACTAACTGAATGCTTGCTGGAAAATCTAATTGAGTACGCGTGAACTTATAGATCCTCCAGGCATAGGCGTAGCCAGGCTTATTGATTGGAAGGAGCCCAAACTACAACTCACCTGCAATAACGTCATCAAAATTGTCCAAAAGACTAAGGTTTTATGGGGCAAAGATATCGTACAATGAAAGATCTGAAGCCGTAGCCTATTGGCACTTCACCCGAATTTTGGTAAAGAAAGAGGGCAAAAATTAATCGTTAGAAAGTGCAAATGTCTAACTTTATTGAGTAACTTAGAGTACTCAAATGTATCACAAACGGGGGTCTTGGGGCGGAGCCCCCAGCCTCCGGTGGCTATGGGGATCTGGGGGCAAAACTCCCAGCCGCGCGGCGATTTTTGTAAGTTTTTGGAAAAAAAAGCTATTTTAGTCCCATTGGATCACATTTCGCACCTGTTCAGAGCCATTAGAATAGTGTTTCTCAACTTTTTGTGATTCACGATTCCTTTTAAGAGTTCCATAACGCCAGCGACCCCCTTTCTGTTGTACTTTTCATGCGAATAAAAATTTCCACAAAAAACAGTTCAAAGATTTTTAATTTCAAATAATAACTGATTAATTTTACATCTGTTAGGGTGACGGTTGACTTAGCCACAGCAAAGCCAATTATGGATTCGTGGTTTAGTGCTCGATAAAGCCAATCTTATATCATCTTCAACTTTCCTTCGATTTCGTGCTTTCGTTTTTGATGTGCACAAGATTTGAAAAGCCGCTCTCGCAGAGGCATAGTATTTTGTTGCAAACGAAAGTAATATTCGAAATGCCAGTTCGGATACTTGTGGGTAGGATTGGCGCATAGCACACTAGAACCGAGAGAGTGCCATTTTTTGAAAAAAATCACTTGCGGACGAACAATTTTGATGATCATAAACAGAGGTGCCGAAACCCGGGGGAGATGGGGGATATATTCCCCCCAATAATTTGACTCTGGTGTGCATTTGAGCGCAGGTGTTCACTGAATTCGGGGAAAAAAGTGTTCCATTTTTGGTGAAAACCTTTTTTTTTTGGTCTTCACCTGAAATTGGGGAAAAAAGTGTTGCATTTCTGGCGAAGACCTTTTTTTTTGGCCTTCACCTAAATTTGGGGAAAAAAGTGTTCCTCTTTTGGTGAAGACCTTTTTTTGGTCTTCACTTAATTTGCTCACCTGAACAAAATCGTGGTCGAGGTTCATCCCCCCAATGTTGAAAATAGGGCAAAATTGTGGTAAAATTGCAAATTATCCCCCCAATGCTCAACAAAGATCGGCACCCCTGATCATAAAATTGGTCTTGTAATTTATCGGGAATATTAGTAACATTCAAAGAAGTCGAGAATGGATTTTTTACGAATGCTGCTTCTTGTTCTTTAAGCTCAGGAAAATATTGTTTAAACACAGTTTCAAACGATTGAAGATGCTGTGAAATGGATGTATTCAAACGTTCATCGAGTTCTTTATCTTCTTTAATATCACTGGACAAATTTTCAAACATGGCAATATTTGCACAAGTTTGGTTTTCCAACTAAACTGCACATGGTATTGTAATATATCCAATAGTAGGCCTACAACCGGTTGGCAACTTGCTACGACATAATTGAAAAGCGATCGATGCAAAAATTTTGAAAATTTCGGAATTCTTTGTGATTAAGGAAATACCGATATTTTTTGAATAACCTTCAGTGCCGTCGCTGCGGGGAGGCCGTGGGGCAGTGCCCTCCCCCCCCCTAACAACTGCTTGAGCCCCCCTATTTCGGTTTACTCAGAATATGTATTTGGAACATCACGTAACGACAAGACAACAGCCAATAATGGAAAAAGGAACAATAACGTTCAAACATAATTTTCGTTTGAAGTTTTCTCAATTTGTTGTAAAATTTCTGGCAAAAAATTGCTGCACATAAATGTGACGCAATAATCCGTCTTATTAGCACGCTTTTCGGGATGTGTCGCAGAAGATAGGTGTAAGCCTATCAGAATCGTTCCCGGTACTTCGTTAGTGATTATGACCTGAAACAATATTTGAAAACTTCTTTTTAAAAAACAGCTGCTTTTGTTTTTTAAAGCACATTCAAGATTTTTTTGGTGGCGGTCAGTGGCACAACCAGGAGGAAGGGGCTAAGGGGGCTTCAGACCTCTTCAGACAAGTCATTTAGAAGATTTAACCCCAAAATACAAACGTTTAAACATGTTTTGTACTTGACCTGAAGCATAAGGGGAGCAGAAGGGCTAGGCAATTTAGTTCTTTTAAAAATCTCAATGACTTCTGAATATTAGCAATTTACTGCAGTATTTCATAATCATATGGCTTCAAAAACAAGCGAAATGTGATAAAAATAGCGTTGAAATTGCTATTTTTATTGCAAAATCACAAAAATTGCCGTGTGGCGGAGGCTTTTCCCTCCCTCCCCAGGTCCCCTCTGTGATACGCTTGAGTTGCATCAGTTTGTTCAGCATTGGGCCTAAATTAGACAATTTTTGTGCCCAAATATTTTGCTTTTGGTTCAAGCCCCTTTCTTCTTAGAAAATGTCTGATTGTGCTTATTGATCACATTCACTGCTGCATACAGGTTTTTCAAGCAATTATATGAGCCGGATACGAAACGAGCTAAGAAACGATGCCGGCCTCATACGTCTTGTTTTTCAGACATGAATACAAAATTGTTAAAATAGTGCATAATTTGTAGCTGTAAAATATCAGTTTTTATGTGCAAAACTTCAGTTTACTTTAGTGCCCCCAACTTTCGGTTAGTACCCCCTCACTTCGGTTGCTCTGGCAACGGCACTGATAACTTTACGACCCCCCCGAAAACACCGTCGCCACCCCCAGGTTGAGAAACGCTGCATTAGAAAAAACTAGATTTTTGACATTTCAAAGCCAATCGAAAAAATGGAATTGTTCAATTCTCCTTTTACTTGCAAATAACGTCCAAAACACGTTTTAAAATCTTGCATTATGGTGTAAAATTTTAATTGTAAGTAATTTGGTCCATATGTAGGGGAAAGTAAGGCACATAGCCTCCTGCAATACTTCAGCAGTAAATAATAATTCACTCGAAGATTTTCCTTAAAAATTTTTGTTTTGTCATGAAGTTAACCAGTTATAGGAGTACATGTACGGCCAAGGGGCCCAGGCCCCCTCAATTGAACTTCAATAATTTGTTCAATGAGCATTTTCCGTAGCTATTTTTTTAAAAGTATTTTGTGCGTAAAAACTAGCGAGGTGGAGGTGAATTGTTATTGAAAAATGGTACAATACATGGTTGCGCTCACTAAACATGTTATTTCCGGGCCGAGTTTACATTGCGCGTGGTCTCTGGCACTCAAACATTTTTGCAACATCTTCCTGCCAAATATAAGTGAAGACCAAAAAAGTCCTACTATCTAAGCGCGGGGCCCTGGCACTGTGTCATATGGCAAATACGGCGCTGGTTATTGCTTTACGTTCATAAAAAGTTTAGATGAGGGCCTGAGGTAGCAACTTTTAGAACAAAAACCCTTGATTTCACCCTGGTTAATGGTTATACGTTTAAATTGGTTGGAAAGAATTGAATTAAGGGGGTGCACTGGACTCACTGATCGTCAATACTATTTATTGTTAATTACTGTTGTACCCTAAGATGCTAAAAGACACTGAAAACGAATAAACAAGGATTTTTTGTCAAATTTTCATCATTGGTGGCATTTGTTTGAGGGGTCCAGGCCCCCTGGGCCACCCAACTGGCTACGTCTACGATTTTGAGATAAGATCGCGCCCTTAAGTTCTTTCATAAAAAACAAACATTGAAAGCATAATTAAAATACCTTTTTTTCTAAATCGTGGAGGACTCGAGTCAAGTCACTAGATAGTTTTTTGAAACCTCCAAGAATTGCGTGATATTATAATGACAAGGACACGTGGTCGTCATTATTATTAGTTACTTTTGTACGCGTAAATCCTAAATTAAAGAAACTGCAACTCGCTATGCTCTCATTATATTTATCATTGGTAGTATTTCAATTGGGAGATTTGGATTACCGTCTGTGTTAAAGCGTTAAATTCATAACAACGTTAAACGAGGGCGTGGGGCTGCAACTTTTAGGACAAAACTCTTAGATTTTTAACAGGTTTTGCATATAAATTGTAAAAAAAATTGAATTAAGGGGCCCCTGGCCCAGGACCGTTGGTTGTCAGTCAGGGGCCCCGAGGACCCCCTGGTTGTCGGTTAGGGGCCCCCTGGTTGTCAGTTAGGGGCTCCGGGGCCCCCTGGTTGTAAATTAGAGGCCTTGAAATTCCCTGTTTGTCAGTTAGAGGCTCCGGAGCCCCCTGGTTGTTAATTAGGGGCCCCGGGGCTTCCTCGTCGTCATTAATATTATTGTTAATTATTGTTATGTGGGTAATTACTGAAAAAAAAACTGCAACTAAACATTGCTAGGCTATGTTGTCATAATTTTAATTGGGGGGTCCTGGCCCCCCTGGCTACGCCTATGCCTGCAGGGCTTGGGTACAATGTACCCCCTGAACTCCCCTCTCACAGGCACTGGTCGCGACCACAAAAAATAAGAAGCAGCTACCTTCGAAAAATTTTGTTTTAGCTGAAAATAAATGGCCTCAAAATCAATTTTTATTTAAACGTTTCGAACTAACTTAGTTCATCATCAGTAAAATAATCTAAAAATAGTGAAATATATAAGTGCTGACTCCTATATACGCTTACAAGAAAATAACATGCAATCTACAGATGTATTACTACTAACAACAGTAAACTACAATTAAGCGATTTTAAAACAACCACTAACAGAAAAGGCTAAGTTCAAAAACGAAAAAAACAAAGCGCACGTTAATTGTTGGAATCTGTACGAGTAAGCACTCATTGGCTTTACTGTTCTTAGATTACTTTTATTGATAATGAACAAAGTTAGTTCGAAACGTTTAAAATGAAAATCGATTTTAAGGCTGTTTTGTTTTTAACTAAAATTGCAAATTTACCAGGCATCAAATTCTATAGGTCATTGATTCAGCTTTCTAGACTAAAACTATATAATAAGAAGCACACTTGTCATGGCTATTTTAACAAATATTATTGCCATAGCACATAAGCAAATCCAGAATTTTTGATTGGGGCCGGGGGGGGGGGGGGGGCAAATTACAAATCCTACGCAATGACATCATCAGAAATTTTCGAAAGAGGAACTTTATACCCGTACAGGCAAAAATATCTTAGAATCGACGATCAGAAGCCGTGGCCTATTTAGGCACTTAACAAGGACTTTGCAAAAGGGAGAGGGCTTAAACCAAAAGTTGAAAAGGGAAAATGTCTAAATTGGGAGAAGTGTTGAGTAAAGTAGTGTAACTGAAACGTATAACAGACGGGGGCCTGGGGGCAAAGCCCCCAGCCGCTGGGCGATTTTTTGTAATTTTTTGAAAACAATACTATTTTAATGCCATTAAAAGAACTAAGTTTTCAACATTTGAAAACCAATTAAATAAATTAAATTGATTAATCTTCCTTTTACTTGCAATTCAAGTCCAAAACACGTTTAAAATCTTTCATTTCGGGGTTGAATTTTGTAAGTGATTTCGCCCAAGTAGGAAAAAGTAAGATACATTACCTCCTGCAATATTTCAGAAGTAAATAATAGTTTAGTGGAAGATCTTTCTTAAGACATTTTTGTTTTATCACGAAAATAACTAGTTTAGAAGTACAAGTACGACTAGGGGGCCCAGGCTTCCTCAATTTAAATTCAATAATTTGTTCAATGAGTATTTCCTCTGGCTAATTTTTTTCAAAAGTCTTTTGTCGCGTAAAAACTGGCCAGGTAGAGGGGAATTGTTATTGAAAAATGACACAATAGATGGTTATGCCTACTAACCATGTTATTGCCCGGGCTGGATTTACCTTGCGCGGGGCCCCTGGCACTTTGGGAAATTTTGCTACATCTTCCGGCCAAATATAGGTAATGACCAAAAATAGTCTCACAATCTGAGCGCGGGACCCTTGGCACTGTGCCATATGATAAATCCATCCCTGGTTATTACATTACGTTCATAAAAAGGTTAGAAGAGGGCTTGAGTTAGCAACTCTTAGAACAAAAGTCCTTAATTTCACCCGGGTTATAGATTTAAATAGGTTGGCAAAAATTGAATTGAGGGAGCCCAGGCCCCCGGGTCATTCAATATTATTGGGACTTCGCGCAAGCGCGTAGTACCATTGATTTTATTCGCGAATTTTGTCAGATGAGGATTGATTTGCTTATAACTAGCAAACGATAAAACCTAGAAAGTTGAAATTTGGACTCAACATAACAATTAGTAAAAGCGTCTTGTGTGCCAATTTGGGGGATCCTAGGTTACGTGATCGTGAATTGATACCCAAAAAGAGCATAAAAAAACGATAATTTTTGGCTTGAAAAGTTATTAAATTGCTTATAATTCCAAGACCACTTGACGTGCAAACCTTAAACTTGATCACATTGTGTGTCCTTATAAATGCTTTATGCAAACCAAGTTTTGGGGCGCCCGGTCGCGTGACCAAAAATTTACAGGCCAAAAGTGTGCAGAAAGTGGACGATTTTGAACCAGTATATCTCGGTAATTACTGATATTGATGAAAAATGGTTTGTGATTTTTGAGCACACTATCAACTGCCTTTCTTTTGGTTATTTTCATTTACCCCAACTTGAATACTATTTTTCTTTTTTTCTTTTTTTACATTTTTGTTTCTTTTTTATTATTCTCCTCCGGCTATCTACTTTTAAACCGCTAAACATACTGCATTCAAAGTTTGAGCGATTGAAGATATCAGGGAGGACTAGTGCCCAATTGAAATTGGGGGTGCCAGGTTGGGAAAATTCCCCTCAAATGGTAATCCAAAATTTTGAACCGTTGGAGCTAGATGAATCAAATTTTCGGAATAAGTAGATATTAAAAATAAACTAAACCTAACAAAACTTGGGTGAGCCACAATGGGAGGTTTCCCCAAACGGACCCTCCGAAATTCAAACTTTTTACTCTTTTAAGCTATATACATAAAATTTTTAAGATATGTAAATAAAAAGGAAAGATAAAATTTGACAAAATTTGGGATACCAAAATGGGAGTACACCTCAAACGGGGCCGAAAAAATTCAAACTTTTTAACCACTAATGCCAGACACATGAAATTTTGAGACTAGACAAATATTACAAAAAGATCAAGTTTGACAAAGTTTAGGGGTATGAAAGTGAGGGGTTCCCCCTCAGACAGGGCCACCAATATTTTGAACTTTTAAACCATTGAAGATAAATTAATCAAAATTTTTGGAGTTGATAGATATCAAAAACAAGCTAAACCAAACAAAAAATTAGGGGTTCCAAAATTGGGGGTTACCCCCAAACGGGGATCTCCAAAATTCAAACTTTTTAACCTTTAAAGCTGGACACATAAAGTTTTTAAGGTAAGTAAATTTAAAAGAAAAATAAAATTTAAAACAATTTGGAGTACCAAAATGTGGGTTTCCCTTACGTGGAGCCGCCAAATATCAAACTTTCTAACCACACATGCTAGACACATGAAACTTTTAGGGTTGGCAAATATGAAGAAAAGATAAAATTTGACAAAATTTGGACATAACAAAATGGAGGGTACCCTTCAAACGGGGTCGCCAAGATTCAAACTTTTTAACCAGTCATGCTAAACACATGAAATTTTCACGATATGCAAACATGAAGAAAAGATCAAATTTGACGAAATTTGGAGGTACCAAAATGAAGGAATTCTCTTCAAACAAGGACGCCAAAACTCAAAATTTAACCACTTACGCTGGACTGATGAAATTTTCAGGATAGACAAAATGAAGATAAGATAAAATTGGACAAAATTTGGGGTACCAAAATCAAGGGATCCCCCTCAAACAAGGACGCCAAAATTCAAAACTTAACCACTCACCCTGGACTGATGAAATTTTTCAGAATAGGCAAACATGAAAAGATAAAAGTTGACATAATTTGGGAGTACCACAATGGGGGTCCCCCTCGAATGAGGATACCAAAATTCACACTTTTACTCGTGTAAGCTAGACATATCACAATTTCAGGATACACAAGCAAATATGAAAGAAAGATAAAATTTGACCAAAAGTTTGTGGCACCAAAATGGGGGTCCTTCAGAATTCAAACTTTTCAACCATTCAAGCTAGACATATGAAACTTTCAGAATAGGCAAATATAAAACAAAGATAAAATCAGAATAGATAAGTAAAATATCACTAATTTGAAGTGCCACAATTAGAGAGTCTTCCTCCAATGGGTCCTTCAAAAGCTTTAACCACTTCAGCTAGACAAAAAAACGAGGATCTCATACTATAGGGGTGCTCTAGTTGTGTTGGCACCTCCCCCCATTAACTGCAAAAGCTAAACAAAATAAATCTATTGGATAAGTTAATATGATTCAAAGATTAAAGATAACAAATTTAATTGGCCACATTGGGGAGACCATGCCAAACAGGCTCCCTAAAATTTCAAAATTTTTATTACGAAGTACTCCAGCCAGACATAATCAAAGAGAACCGGTAGACTAATAAAAGAAAAAGATAAAACATGCCAAACTTGGCAATACCTTGTTGGACAATTAGCCCTTAAATGGACCTTCAAACTGTACGTTAAATTCTAACAATGAATTGGTAACACAGAAAAGTAGAAAATTAAAACCTATGGGATTACAGTTACATCTAACACGTTGAGGTACTTGAGCTTAAATGGCTTTGTTAGATTTAAGCTGTATGGCCGAGTATTTTTACGAAACTGTCGCTGATGACGTTGAAAAAATCTTCTCCTTGCTCTTCAAAGTTTTTGTACAACTTTATGAAGAGAGCTGTTGTGCTGAATGATGGATTTAATACAATATACTTCACAATATCTAATACGTTGGCTGTTAGGTCGCTCTGCTAAATAGCGTTCTCAGAATAAGAATAATTGTAAAATGCATGCTTATTTTTGGCCGAGGATAGTGTTAAGTTTGGCTGATGTAATAAAGTCGCTGGAATTTTAAGATCGCTCTATGTTATTTCATAATAAAGAGAAAATATGTTTGAACTCCTCATAACTTTTTGATTGACATTACTTGATTATTTTGATAACTTTTTTGAGACCTTTAAACATTGAGAGCGAATGACCTCCAAGCTGTTAAAATGAACTAAAAAGAGCGCAATGTGCGAAAGAAGTAGATGATTTTTGGTAAATAGCTGTTCGACTTTAACATTACCCCCAATGTTTTGGAAAGCATAGAGTTGAGTAAATTATTATAAGTTTTCAATGTGAAGTCATCGTAAAGTTAGACTTTGTGATATCACCTAAATTTATAAGAATTTGATTTTTTGTTTCGAAATTTTGTTTGTGTACGTATCTCTTTCCACGCTAATTGCCACGGCAGGCATTGTTTAATTTAGTTCTTAGATTTTGAGAAAAATTTGTCCAATTGTTCATACATGTGCTGGTGTAAAATTCGTCTTAAAAAAATATTGCAGTGGGATACCTTGGGTGTAGATTTGATATTTCGGATAGTGTGTCAAATTTCTGGTCAAGATAATGTACTTAAGTTGCAAAATCCAAAAATCATATTGGCATTTTCAGATCAAAAGTTTTTATTTCTGTGTTTCAATGGTAGCAAAAGGTTATTGTCGAAATATTTGTTTTAACGAGGGTTTTATTTGTTACCGCAATTTTAACAATTGCGCTGCTAAGCGAAAATTCAACTAACTCCTTAAAATTTAAAACGAGATCTGATAGATATTTATAGATGCCTTTTCTAGAAATTTAAATTTTGGAAGTCGTTAAACACAACTTGACTAAGTTAATGGAGCATTATGAAATTCAAAAACGATGTATTTAAATGTGATTATAAACACGCTTAACGCAATTGTGAAGTTCTTTGGTTCATCAAAGTAAAATACTTTCGCGAAGTCCCCGGACATCGCTTGCGATGTCATATTCTAATTGTTAGTTACTATTGTATGCGTGTACTGTTGTGCGCGAAGATGCTAACAGAAACTAAACTAAAGAATCAACAGGCTTTTTTTGTCTTATTTTGAGCATTGGTGGCATTTCAATTGTGGGGCCCGGACTCTCCTGGCTACGCCTTTGGCATAGCACATTCTTAATCGTTTACCTGCTATCTGGCCTAAAGACTAACAGAGCGGAAGCCTAGGGAAGAGCCCCCAGAACGTTGTCTACTTAAAACAAGCAAGGCGAAAAACTACTCGCCGTTCTGAAGGCTCTTCCCTACGCTTCTGCCCTAGTAGCCTTTAGGCCCGATAGCACGGAAACGATTAAACATTAAAACTCTGGCCCCGCAACTGTAAAAAAATCACAATTAAATTATTATTAATATACCACAATTAAACGTTAACCACAATATTTTCTTTAATTAAAAAATTTTAACTCTTACCTTTTAGTTTTAGATTTTAAACTCTGAGTTACTTTTGGCAAATACCCCTGATGATCCCGATTACGGGTGAAACAGACTGTAGGGTTTTAAATTTTTATTTTTTTAAGTGTTCTGTGTTATATTGTGATACCACAATTAAACTATTATTAACATGGCTCTTCCAAAAGTTTTTTGAAAGATTCGTCCAAAATCAGGACGATTTTTTTTCAAAATAAAAACGAAACCGTCGCTTCTTCGAAAATATTGAAGATAATTATGGATCAATCAAAAGCATTATTTTTTTGCTGAACCGTTTTCAAGACCACTGACTAAATGTAACAGAATTTATCGAGCTTGGTAATTATGAAAGGATACGGCATATTAGAACATTTGATTTACTTACGCACAAACGATAAACTTGCAGTCGCTTCAACAGTTCCTTCGCTGTTGTTAGCATGGCACTTGTAGATTCCCTCCATATCTAGGGTGGCGTAATTAATCTCAAGCTGCCCAGCAGCTGTGGTTGTTACGTTGATTGAAGGAAAATGGCCGCCAACTTTGCTCCACCATATGCGAGGTATTGGACTTGAAACAATACGAGTAATTGTTGTTTCAAACTAAGATAAAATCTCTTTATGTCTTTACAAATCAACAAGATATAGGCCTACGTACTGTACATTATCGGTACTTTATAAATACAGAAATTCGGTGAAACAACTGTGTTTAACAAGCAGTAAAATCAGTGGGATATTCTAAATGGCCAAATTTTGATCAAAGTTAGATCGCCGTCGACTAAAGGCTCAAATCTTGAGCCGGCAGACACTGACACAATAAGCTGCAAACACCTCACTGTCGCTGTAACATTATTTTTTTCAAAAGCAGCTGTATTGCCCTCTCCACTCTCCAGTAGCTCAATAGACTAACCGGCTATCATTGAAAAGATTCGAAATATACCGCAATACTTTCACAACCAAACTCTAAATAAAAAAAACTGATTGACAAATAAACAACTTAAAAACAATTAATGCAAAGCGAACAATGTAACATCAACACTAACTGATATTGACATTAATCAACAATCAACATACCTCCCTCCTGCGTAGCACTGGAACACAACTTTCCCACCAAATTTGGTGGAAGCGTTTTTTGGTTTCAGAAGCAATGACGGCGCAAAAAGCGATCCTAACAAACTTACATTGTTCTTTTGCAAATATATTAAATATACTAATAACAGAAATTTGTATACTGTAATACAAAGACATGAGATGCAGGGTTGATAAAAAATCGGATTTTTTTTTTTATTAAAATCAGATTTTTTTATATTTTAAATTTATTTAAGTTTTTATTTGAAGGGGGAGGGGTATAGTCAACATTTTGCTTACCAAGTGATGTTTCAAATGAATTTCAAACACGGTTAGATAAAATCTCAATCAAACAGTTTTTTAACTTATGCTACTTCATATTCATGGCGTTTCGAAATTAGAGTTTTCCCTCACATCATAAACTAAAACACAAAAATGCTAAAATTATACAGAATGACAACAAGCATTTATTCAAGTTTTTCACTACATCGTGATATTTTGTGGGAATTTATTGCAGAAATGGTGGATTATTGAATTTTGTTTTTCCTGACTTTTCCACAACAAATCGTCGCTTGTCGATGAAAATAACTTATTAAACTGTTGCAGTTTTCTGTCCGCTCTTGGAAATGACCGTTTTAGATGACTAAACAATCATTTTTGAAGATTTAGATCAAAAGTGAAGTATGCAACGGCATTTCCGGCTTTGTCCAGGTTTCTTAGTCCATCTAATTTTTTCTCAATCATTAACTATCTAGGTTGGTCTGAGTCGGTTATTAGGCATAAAAAAAAGTTAATATAAAACATAGCTTAGTAAAAAATTACGTTAATGTACGATTACTTCAAATTAGACTAATCACGGAAACTTCATAAATTGTCTTGGAAGCTTTTTGTTTGACATTCGTCTAAAAAGTCGTCAGAAAACAGAACGCGGAAAAACAACACTTATTTATAGGAACAAATAGCCAAGCAGGGACTGCTGGAAAGAAAGGACGCTCCACTCTGAGGTTCTTTTTGGCTTGTCAGAAGAAACATTTTTATTAGACAATGAACACTTTGATCAAAGCAATATTGAATTTCGTCTAAATTTGCTTCATTAGAGCTTCATTTATATTTGAAACTGAAAAGTTGCATCGATGATACGCGATGATAAATTGCTGATGATAATGACCCCTTGTGGGTTAAAAAAAAGTTATTAGCGTTAAATTCTGACTAAAATCACTCTGGAAAGTGACTATTTGACCAGAAAATTTTAAGTTGAAGAGAGCAAAAGAAAATGAGTAATATTCATTCGCGCTTTTGTTTTTTAGCGTCAAAATTAAGATTTGCAGTTACGGTAAGATTAGGAGTTACTTTTAATGTAAGGATTAAAGTTCGGATTAACTTTGAGATATAGGAAATATCTAAAGTATAAATAAAAATTTCCGGCAAAATAAAGCCTTTTTTTCATTATTGTTTGCCAATTAAACTTAGATTTATAGTTCCTTTAGAAAGTGAAGGTTTAGGAGGCTCTCAACCAACATATTGAATTTCTAAAATTATACGTCAGTTTAAAGTTTTGAAAACCCTCAAAAATTTATCACAAATGAGATTATCTATGGTTACCTCGGCCAGTAACGTTCAAATGAACAGAGACTCGAGAATTTTTGATGATGGAGGATCCTTTGGAAGTTTTCCAACTTGATCGAACTTCACAAGTATATATATCATCGTTTTTCAACTCCAATTTTGAAAAATACAAATTCCCAGAGGTTGGTAAAACAAAAAACTTGGTACTACCGGGAGGAGCAAGAATTTTACCATCGTCAAAAACCCAATAAATCCGAACTTGATCAGCTAAAATAAATTTGACGTAATGGCAGTTAATTCTTTATTCATAACAGAGATGGAACCGGTCAGGATTTTCTCGACCCGACCCGATCGGTAAATTTCTAAATCATCGCCGGTTGACCGGCCGGTGGACCGGTTTCTGACCGGCCCGGCCGACCGGTTTTTTTGCAGAAGGTTTTTGTTCACTGTTCAATGTATCTAATGAAAAATATTCAAAAGGGGGAGCATGGCTGAGGTGTTAAAAGTTGTGACTTTGGACGGGGGTCTCAGAAAAAAACCCAAAAAAACTTTTGCGTTTTTGGCAAAAATGACTCAATTTTAAGACCTTTTTTGGTTAAGTTTCGGTTTGAATGACCTGTTTTGCGCAGCGCAAAATGTGCATAAAATAAGCATAAAAAACACTGGAGGGCAAAAGCTAAATTATTAGACGTTCTTTCTAATGATATTATGCGAAAGCCAAAGAATAAAGTTACAACTTTTTAGCTATTAATGACAGATTATTTGCAATTTGCCGAGCAGCAAACACTAAACTTTTTTTCGGCAGTGCTGCCTTTGCAGTTACAAAAAGATAAATGAGAAAAAAATAACAGCAGAAGATAGGTAACAGTAAAAACATACGAACATCACAATACTTGTACTATTATACCCAAAAACATTAAAATGATGGAGCGATAACATTGTATAAGATTGAAAATTATGTCACTAACAGCGTGAAAAAAAGGATTATTGAAAAATTATGTCACTAACAGCGTGAAAAAGGAATACTGAAAAGTTATATCCCTAGCCGCGTGAAAAAAATTAATAATATTCATAACAACTAGGCTGCTTCACTAACAGTTTGAGAAAGCATGAAAAGGATCTATTGCAAAACATTATGTACTGGAAAAGCTTTTTAGCTCCACAGAGATTTATATACGGACGGAACAATTAATATAAATCTCTGTGGAGCTAAAAAGCTTTTCCAGTACATAATGTTTTGCAATAGATCCTTTTCATGCTTTCTCAAACTGTTAGTGAAGCAGCCTATCGTTGTTATGAATATTATTAATTTTTTCACGCTGTTAGTGACATAATTTTAAATATCATATAATGTTATCGCTCCATCATTTTAATGTTTTGGGGCATAATGGTACAAGTATTGTGATGTTCGTATGTTTTTACTGTTGCCTATCTTCTGCTGTTATTTTTTTCTCATTTATCTTTTTGTAACTGCAAAGGCAACACTGCAAGTTGTTCTAAAGAAGCTTTCCGGTTTGGGAAGCGAAATGTCAAACCGGTAGTACGAAGTCGTTATGAATAACTATCCCGATGAACGCAACGCGTCCGTTATTTTCATTGAAAATACTAAACTGTTATGACATTGGATAGAAAACATTCGAAATATGATGTGCCCCAGCAGTTTGTAGAAATGCTGCTACTTCAGAACAAGCCATGCTTAGTTAGATATAAAAAAAATAAGAGTTACCTATGTCTTTCTTGCCCAGTGTAGAGTGTGGTAAATTTAAGTTGAAAAAAGCTTTTCAAAACGACAAGATTTTAGCATGTACTAAAAATCTGTAATCAGCGCCACTTTTACTCTTAAGCTGATTAAAATGATGCTAAAATGCCAGGTAGCGCAAGCCTCTTCCATATTCATGCTTTATTAGAATCTGATTACGCGATTTTAACGTATATTTTGCACTTTTTTGCTATGTGCCGTGGCCCAAAGTGGGGGGGCATGGCACAATACTCACACCCTAAACACGTCCCTGGACGTGCATGTCTTAATGGTCACAGCATATTAGTTACAGCTTGAAACCATTCAACAAGTGTTTTTGAAAGGTGTGGTTTGTTAATACTGATTTTTTATAAAAAGTTTTATTTTTGATTAACTATGTAAGTATATTTTGGTTGGTGCTTAAATGTCTTTTAGTTGCCAAAAAGGATAATTTGACCGATATTTCAACCGGCTTGACCGGCCGGTCGGGTCGACCGGTTTCCATCTCTGATTCATAATACTATACAAGTTGCTTTTGCCGACTTACGGCGAAGAGGGACTTCGAGTCCACCTACCACATATTAACCTCCTGTCCACCGCTCACGTAAAAGACAATGGAGGCATCACATTGTCTCTTTTGAATCCTGAACTTCAAGCAGCAGCTAGCTGCAAATACTAAATTTTATAGTCTTTGATTTGAACAGAGAAATATTTTTTGATTGATCCAGACTTTGTAGAGGACTTACTGTAGTTTTTATAATTCATAAGATCAAGCTTCTCGTTTCGGTGACGACCTTAGACTAAAAAACGTTACGTAGCCGTTATGGACCATTAGACCATTAGACCGCGCATGCTTAGCAATCGTATATAAATCCAGATACTATCTCACACGCTCCTGTTTACTAACGCTTTTCTATTCATTTGCCTACCCCTAATAGTCATCTAAATTATTGCATCACAACTTAGTGCATAAATTTTAAGACTAATTTGTTTCCGTAACTGTGAATCAAACTGTGATGATATTTATAAAAAGCATGAAATTTTGAAAATTCAAGATAAGTTTAAGACTGAAGTGTGTTGTTTTGTTTATAAATTTTTACATAGTAAACTTCCAAGCTGTTTCGAAGGTTCCATTACATTAAACTCCATAGTGCACTAAAGATCCCTGAGACGAGCTTATGACATTCGCCCCATTTTGTTTAAAAAATCAATTTGCCATCACTCTATATTTTTTATTGCGTCCAAACACTGGAACAAAATTCTACCAGAAATAAAAAACTGTCGAAACTTACGTAGCTTTAGAACCAAATTGAAAAAATATTTTACTGAACAATACTAAGCATGATAGTTTGGATCTCGTTCACAGTGAAGGATACGCTGACTGATTGGCTTCTTGTTAGTCTGCTTAGTGCTTACCACTTTCATGACTGGCTGGCCTATCGAATTTTTGAAATTTATTAAGTTTGTGTAATTTTCTTTTTTAAGTCACCAAATTTAAAAGCTTTTTACAACCTTCCGTTATCAAGACAAAACAGTTTAGATTTCCCCTTAAACAGGTTTTTCCTCTCAGAAATTTTGCCAAGGTTGCCATTTAGAAATAAAAATTAAAAAAATTACTGCATGTTCCTTATTCTCAATAAGTGTTTTGCTGCAGAGTTGTTGTCAATATAAAGCAAAGGGTCAGAGCTGTATTAGCGGCCTTTTATGCACATGCAAGCCAGCTTTTCAAAAGTTAATCTTCTGCGACAATACTGAAAAAATAGCAACACTGGAGTAAAAGCAAAATCGTTAACTTTGAACTGTAATTTCTTAAAAACAAAAAGACGTGAAAAGAAAAATTTCGTAAGATTGCGTATTAGGCTTATCTCAACATTTTGGTCAAGAATGAAAAACTGGACTTGAATGCCATGTAAATCTATTAGAAAAGGGATGCAAAGTGCAAATACAATATACAATCAGTATAAATGATTAACTTCAATCTGTTAGCGCATAAAGGGATGTACGGTATTTAAAAAGTATGTGGAAGAGTAGGTTACACTTTTTCTTAATAGAACAACTTTGCCAACCTGGATAAAAATTTGCTCCTGAGCAAGGGATTTCTATTCCGTTTCCAATATTTCCAGTGATAGTAATGACTTTCTCCGCACTAGACGTGAAATCGTTAACATCTAAAATTACGGACAGTATAGTAGCAGACTAGCAACTCGCTGGAAAAATATCAAAGGTTTTCTTGCAATGGTCGTAGTGAGGTTATGCAACTGTTTCGTGATCTTGGCAGAGGAAATGTCAACAAAAGAACGACAACTTTTCAAGTCAAGAAATTTCAACCGTATTTAACATTTTTATTCGTCGGGTTGCTCGGTCAAGAAACAGCAAAGAGAACTTTCAGTCTTCAAGTCAAGCTGTCACCTACCCACCTGTCTAACACTCACGATGGAGGCAGGGCCGCCGAGAGGCCGCAGGGGGAGACAATGACTCCAGGGCCCATGGGTTTTAGGGGGCCCATGGGCTTTGGCTTTAGTGCTCGAGAAGGGGTTCATCAAAATGACTCTGAGAAATCAGCATGTGAAGCCTGAAGACCTTCTTTTTTTTGGAGATCACCTAATTTCGACCGGAAAAACCGTTAAAGTTTCGGTGAAGACCTTTTTTTTTAATATCACATCAATTTCCGGACCAGACTGCAGCATTTTCTCCGTCTATTTTGGACTTCGCAAAACCAGAAATCCGTCATATTTGAGCTGGCCCGGGCCCACTTTTGGTCCTAGGCGCCACTGAATGGAGGCTTCACACTGTCCCTTTTAATGCTGAATATCAAAGCGAGAAAGTTTTGATTACTAGTTTGTATAGTGTTAGGTTTGACCAGACAGGTCATCGAATCCAAGACTACCGTTTCAGTAGCAGACGATCTTGCCATTATTTCGATCTCCTCCTGCCAAAAGTATCGTAGCGAATGATATATACTTCAACTTTCAAATATTCTGGCTGAATTGATGTACATACTCTGTTTTGTAATAGTTTTAACAGAACTTATATTTGAAATTTGAATTAAGAGCTTATATTGGCATGTATTTAGTACTTACAGGCATATTTTAATTCTCCGTAATTGCTTACAACAACGCCATCGCTATTGCGTGCAACACATTGATATCTTCCAACGTCTTCTTGAGTTGGAATTTTAATTCCTAAACTTCCTTCAATGATTTCATATTTAGTCGCATCTAAAAATAACTGGTTTGCGAATTAATGCACCAGCAGAGTGTGGTCAACGCTAATCAAGCTGTTACCTTAACTCATCAGTGAGCAGTAGCTTTCAAAACTTTTTAATCCCGCAATTAAATCTCAGGTACCACCGGCGGATGCGATAGCTCAGTAAGGTAGAGCGTCGGGTTCGTGATCGAAAAGTTGCTGACCCCCGGTTCGATTCCCGCACTGGTAATGCGTCGTTGTGTTCTTGGGAAAGGCACTTTAGGGTTGTTTCCAATTAGGGCCAAGCCATCTACATCTGTCGTGGTGGCACAACATGACAAAAAACTTGCAAACAAAATCCAAAAAAGGGTGCTCTGCGTTGGTATGGTCATGCTGGGGCAGAGCGCTTTGCGCATGCACATGAAGCAAATGAAAGCTGCCAGCAAATATTAAAAAATCTTAATGCTTGCTCAGAGCCAAAGGCCTTATTAATAAATAGTTAGTGGTAAATTTATCCACTTATAACTTATAGTTCTCACTAGTAGTGTCCAGGAATCTGCCGTCTCTTTTCCAAGAATAAGTTGGTTCTGCAGCATCCGTTTGGCAGTTGAGTGAAATTTTGTTTGAATTACCAGAATATATAAACGCGTCTTGTGGTTCTTTTGTAAAATATTCAGCTGCAAAAAAGTCCAAATGATCAAAAATAAACCAAATAAGAGAAAGGATGAAGAACCGAACAGCGAAACAGTCTTTTGGGGACATTGTGGGTACTTACATTAATTTTAATTTCAGTAGTAAAAAACGAATAGTTTATAAAAGCGGGTCGGTTTTATTAATCTGCTTAAACCCTCGTCCTTTGAGAAATCTGCAAACACATATTTTCAATTCTTGCAGCAGACGTATGAGCAAATTGTTAGAACAAATTTAAAAAGTTGATTCTGACCTAAAATCACCGAAGCTGTTGTGAAATATATGCCTCCACAAAGCATGGAAATATACTTACCAGACATGTATTGCGCTGTAGCCATTAATACTAATGAAAAGAGATGCAACATCGCTTTTTTTCTTGTTGAATACAATCTATTGCATAATTTTTGAATTTTATGTTCACAAATAAATTTTCTTAGCAATAAACTTCAAAAATGCAACATTAATCGCATAAATTAAAAACAAAACAGCCTTTTAAAAATTTCTTTCACTTTAAACGTATCAAACTAACTTAGTTCGTCATCAGTAAAATTATGATAACCTTATAATATAAAAGCTTGCGGAGCCATTTCCGAGTCATTGCGCCCGGGCAACGCAGCTTCTTTTGAAAAAATATTTCAGCGGTGGCAAGCCCTTGGCAACACTGTGTTCGATTTGACCGGCCGAGATTGAACTTCAGATCTCCCGCTCCAGAACGAACGCGTTACCGCTCGACCAACTGGCCGATTAATAACTACGCTCCTTTGTTTCCTACTAAAATTTGCAAACTTGCCACTTTCGATGTACCAAGTCGCATCAACTACTCGTAATTCCGAAATATTTTTTTTAATGTTGAGCGGAAAATTTTATTGTTGTTGTAGTCAAGTATAGTGCATACTCATCCTCCTGAAACCGGACAGCGAGAGACGCTAACTGTTGGACGATCCGCACATTTTCATTGTGATAAGTACGTTGCGTTTGGAGGAATTCGCACCTGTTTAGGAGTTTCCTGTGATCCAATGTTCGGTGCATTTCTTCTAATTCTTGTCCACTGAATTCGCTGCTTGTTCGAAGCCATCAAATAGAGATAATCCAAGAGCGCAACAACGTGACTCGGTTGCAGGTTGAGCCGAGATCATACGGTCAATGTTGTCGTGAAAACGACACCTTAGTTCTTTCGGCCACGCTGCCGACTAAACGACGCTTTTCCATTTTTTCTATCAATGTTGGAGCATGCTGCTGACAAATATTTGCTACTGCACTAGAAGTACGTGGAACCAAAAGGGACCTTGCGGGAAATCCTCACTAAAATTACCCGTGAAAATAAGATTTTACAAACATATTTATTGAAATCGTTTGCCAGTGCCAGGTCTTACCGGTTGTTATGAAACGAGAATTGTAAAAAAGCCAAAGCTCACAATTTTCAAAACAGTTTTTTCCCCATTCTCACTTATGGTCATAGATCTTGGATAATGATCAAACGAGTGCGACCACAAGTGCAAGCGTCCGAAATGAGATTTTTACGAAGAATCGAAGGAGTTATACGCTGTTTAACAAACTGCGTAGCTCTGAGATTCGAAAATCTCTTAACATCGAGCCGTTACTTCTCCTAATTGAAAGATCTCAGCTTCGATGGTTTGGCCATGTAAGCAGAATGCATCAGGAAAGACTCCGCAAACAAGCTTTATTTGCCAAAGAAAATGGGAGAAGACCAGTTGGACGACCTAGTACTAAATCGACCAATTACATTCAGGATCTTTGATGGAATCGCTTGAGACTTTACCCAAGCGAAATTACGGATGTGACGGAAGACCGTGGGGTACAACGGCTTAAAATCGAGCTGCTGCCCCCCTCAACCTAAAATCGAGCTGCTGCCCCCCACGGAAAAGCGGGGAATGAAGAAAGAAGAAGGTTCTTGCCCATATCTCGCATCACTTTTTCAACTCACAAGTTCGTCGATTACTAAATCTTATGCTGTACTCAACTTTTGACCATAACGAAAGGTACGAAAGAAGAGCTGTTTCCAATGAAACATGTTTGGATAGTTTTTTATTATTTTATTTATTTTTATTGGTTTATTTACCGGGATTTGTTTGTTTATTTATTTATTTATTTACTATTGTTTCAGCTAATTCAAGAAAAGTGTGCGCACGTTTGCAGATTAACGGCAATTCTGTTTTTATTTTAGCTTTATTTTTTCTATTAGCTAAAACTAACATTTATCAGTTCTAATTTTTTTGCATTTTTATTTCTCAGCACTTCACTACATTACTGTACCTGCATTATATACAAACCTTCTGTTCTTGAGGCTTGCAAGTTTTTATAGAAGCTTGGTAAAATATTTGATTACTATATAAAATTCCTTCCATTCTATTTCTCTAATTTTGGGTCAAATAAAGGCTAAATGGTTTGAGTCTGAAGCAAATTAAATTAAATAAGCTAATTCGTTATTTAGATTAAAGGTCGTTATGGTAATTGGTTCAATACAGTGCTAAACAAAATTTCCTTCGATTTATTGAACTCTATTTTATTTATGGCATGCAAATGAACAAACAATCAAAGTAATTTGTCATTCTTCAACGATATAATGAGAATAGCTCATACAATAAGTTAGAACAAAGACTTGTGCACTCACAAATGGTCCAAAAATCTACTACAAATTGTTAAGGGAGCCTAGTTACGTAAGAGCAACTTTTGGACTAAATTTATTCGTTTAGGCGAAATCAAGATTGATTACGAGCAGTGGCCCGCCGAATGAAAGCTATCTAACAACAGTCTGCTGGCTGCGACAAAACCGAATCACTTTGCAAAAGAAATGATACAATTCTTGATTTATTCTGTCTGTGGTGTGCTTTTGTTTCCATTAGATTTTATTGTGCGTCAATTATTGTTATTATAATCTTTTGGTTTTAAAAACAATCTTATAAGAACTCGAAGCTCATTTATGCTCCAAATTTAAGAACTATGCCAGCCTCAGGATGAAAAAATTATTAAGACCATGCCAGCACAGCGCATTTGTAAGTAATCAGTAGACTTTTCCTGGCCTTGTCTATATTGTCAAATCAAATCAAATCTTTCATTATACTCGCTGTAGTACGCCGAAGGGTGTTACGAGTTTGCGGGGCCCATCTCCGCGTCATTGCGCCTGGGCAACGCAGCTCTTTTCAAAGAAATGTTGTAGCGGGGGCGAGGCGTTGGCAACACTGTGTCCGATTTGACCGGCCCGAGATTTGAACCTCTGATCTACCGTTCCAGAGACGAACGCGTTACCGCTCGACCTACTGGCCCGTTTCATTGTTGATTTTATTACAGCAAGCATGATTGATAACAAAAGACAAGTTTTAACGAAGCAAGATTAAGTATTTTCCAATAAAGTTGAGTGCAAACTAAAAACAAACGAAGCTGAAAATTCGTGAAAATTTAAAAACAGCTATGGGAAGTGGAGCAGTCACCCAAATTGTGGGGAATGGAGGAGGACTAATTGTTGTGCTAATCTAACTATTGTATCTTCATAAGCACCCTTACCTGGTGGTATAAGTATCAGCAATCTGTCATCGAAAAAGAAAAAGGTTTAATCAATGATAATGTGGTGAGGACTCTTTCAAAATAAAAACGCCAGCAGTGTGCTTCCTTATGAGTAAATGAAAAATAAAAAACTTTCAACTTTTCAATACATTATTGAATCACATTATCAGCAGTCAAATATTAATGATAATCGAAACAATAAGTGACTTTTTGCAATAATCACAGCAAGAGAAAAAAGGTAAAAGAGGCGTAAAAATCTTATGGAAAGTTACGCACAATGTAAAACAATAGCTGTAATAATAGTACGTAATATATTATCATTCCTATGCCATTAATATAACAGCGCTAATGTTATGCACATCAAACAAATACAAAAAATTGGGACTTTTTGAGATATTAGTGCAAATGTCTCTGCCAATACTCACTATACCCTTGGCATGAATTGTGAACCTTTCAGACTAAGTTTGATGATTTTTTTACAGAAATTCGGTAATACCGGTGTGTCGCTATATCTGTGGAAATTCATTTTTTGAATAACAAAACATAGATTGGTTCATACGCTCACGATTAACTGTCCTCCTAAACTTATTAAAAAGTTTCTTAAAAGTTAAACGGTAAAAATCGCCTTTACTCCTTCTCTAAAATTTGACTAATCACCGCCGAATTTTTCAGTTTGTCTGATACGTGGCAATATTTATTGGTTTGGGAAAAAACTCTATCTTTTGCATGCATTGTGCATGCAAGTTTGTCACTACTTAATTTGTCAAATTCGCTTAATTTGTCACTTTTTCTGATCTAAGTGAATCATTTTGTTCGCGCAGTGCATCATTTTCATATTCGAATTACTGCAATTGGCCACGTCTCCTTGCGAAGCAAACTGTAATTACCGAATTAGTGAAATTTAAAAAATTGGCAACAGATCAACCGCAAAATCAAAACGTCATCATAATGATGACTAAAACGTTCTTGAACCAGCACCGTCTCTGTGAATGTTCAATCCTGCAGCATCTCTAAGCAGCTACTGTATGAAAAAAAGCTACTGCGTGAAAATGAAAATGTTGATTGCAAAGTTAGAATTTATTTGTTCAAGTCAATTCGTTCCAAGTGAAGAATTGTATTGTAATTTGTTTTGATTGCGGCAACAAAACTACAAGCCCACAGAAACTTTCTGAAAAAATTGATTGATTGGTGTTGTTTTTGCTGTTGTGGAAGCAAAATGGTCTAAGGGAGCATTGGTCGTTCGGACGACGGCCTAATAGTTGTCATTTGCTTATTGCGTTGGAATTTAGAAGAGGTTTCGTAATCCATGTTTAAATTAATTGTTTTGTTTAGGATTGAGGAACTAAACTGGTGTCGTCACCTTTACAGTATATTCAAGAGGTTTATTATTAGTCCTTTAGCTGTTGAGTGCTGAACTTTAGAGACAGCTGTAACGGAACCGGAAAGCCCCTTTCAGACTATTGGTCTTTATCAAAAAATCAGAGCTGTTGGCTGAGATGCTTTTCCAGAAAGATGATTCTACCACTATAGTGTCGAAAAACGTGCATTAATTCTGCGTCCATTTCATTGCATTTCTTCAGTTTGCTGTGATGAGTCTGCTGTTTTTAGCTTTTTGGCAGCGGGGGTATGTAGAGTTATGTGAAGATTCAATAGATTTGACCAAAAGAGTCTTGACCAAAAGAAGGGTCTTGACCAAAAGAAGGAAACGATCAGAACTCTGTCCAGTATTCACACACAAAGTCATGTGCAATCCCGCGAAGAAGAAAGGGAAATATTACTCCATGTTTTTATTTTAGCCATAGCATTTTGGTGTTCCCAAAACAAATTGCGTTGATGCCCGGAAGCTCTTATATACAGCTTAAAAAAACATTACCATACAGTAAGTCTATAAATAATAAAAAAAAAATACTAGGAAGTCCGCAACGCTTCGCGTCGGAAGTTTTTGTTTTTCGACCAAACCGAGGGTAAATTGCCATAACTTCGAAACAATTGAAGGTAGAAACTTGAAATTTAGAACTTGGATAAGGAAAGCATGGAACAATGTTTGTTCAAGTTTTAGGGACAATCAGCCTCATGATACGGGTTTCCGACCCAAAAATTGAAATACAGATTGAAGGTTTAAACGCGCGGCTCTAGCTTCAAAACCAACTGAAAAAGGAGATACAATTTTTGGTTTTGAGCCTCCACGAGAGTTAGTTTCAGTTCCCATGTTGACATTCTTTTTCTTTTCTTCTTTTTTCCTTTTATTACGAGAAGTTTTGTACGTGCTACATCCTCCAAGACCACTACAGCAAGAAAATTGAAATTCGGGACTACAATAAATGTTAATGCGAGATTGTGTCTTTCGAGATTTGATTGCAATAAGTCACGTGCTTTGGGTAAGACAAGCCGCAAAATTAGTGATTTTAAAGTTTTGTTTTTTCAAAGTTGTTTGATTTTTTTGAATACGATATGGAAAACACATTGGTAATAATAAGAGCTACAACTTTGGAAAAATTTACCAAGCTGCTGCATTAAAACTTCATAATACGGGCCATACGGCCCAAAAACCATTTCCCAATTTTCCAATGAAATTTAAGACTAAAGAAAGTTCTGAATTCTCTCGAGAGGAGTTGGTGTTTGACTGTGCAACGAATGTTCTGGTTCGATTTTCAGTGATTTTACATTATTTCATAATCCAATTTTACTTCTCGATTTTTTTTGGTTTTTTATTGGATTTAATTTCGGCACAGCTGGTGATCTATCAGAGAGTTGCGATTTCATTCTCTGTGATGACATTGTAGCATTAGTTTTTTTCAAGCTACATATGCGTGATACTGATAGAGATATGAAACTTTAAAAGGGGTTAGGTTAAGCATCCAACCAATTCCGTAGTTTACAATAGCTAAAATCAAAAATAACTTTGGAAATTTTTGGTTCTTATTTTGGGGCAGCGGTTGCCGAAATAAATGCAGAAAAACATTACTCCTAAAAAGTTTTTTGAAAACTCTGAATTTGTTTTCTCAGCCTGAATTTCGACAGGGAAAAAGAGAGACTGACTAATAGTATTTAGAATTTACCTTTTCAGTAATATCTTGAGACCAATTCAGTATTGGTAAACCTCCCCTTTTTGCGGTAAATTCAAGCTGAGAGAACAAACCCAGTGTTTCCAAAAACTTTTTAGGGGGATATTTCTTTGTATTTGTTAAATATCTTTACAAGCACAGTGAGAAAAAAGTTACAGAAAAAATGAAAAAAAATAAATAAATTATACAGTACAAGAATTTCGACTTTAGCTGTTGTAAAACACCGGAATTGACTAAATGTTTCACCTCCTTTAATAATATACCCTATTTTACACAAATGCCCCTCCTCTCGGTTTTAAGGTCTTTTCCGAAATCTGAACATTTTTCAGCCAATATTTGACTTAAATGACGTCATAAAACGCTTTGCCTTGACTTGAACATTGTTGTTGTTGTTGTAGAGCAAATCCTCCTGTCATCCGACAGAGTCAGACGCTAACCATTGGACGATCCGCGCACTTTTCATTGCGGTAACTGCTTTGTGATGAAAGAAATTTTTAAAGGTGTCATAGTACTGAAGAAATATTGCTGGGTTCAAATACCAACCTAGTCGGACATAGCTTTCACCCAAACCACAAATAAATTGAAACCAACATTTGTTTTCATCTGACGAAATCACATCCGATCTTTTTGATTTCGCATCAGATGCGATCATAGGGTTTCAGGCTTCATTCTCTGTGCATGATACATTCCTGGAAGAAAATTTTGCAACTCTGTTTTAATGCTCTTTACACTCATTTAGGTTTTTCTTTACGAGGCGCCAGAGTTTAAAACAGTGCTGAATAAAAAGAGCTGGGTTAAAAAGAACAAAGATATCGCAATTAACAGTTATTCTCTTTTTTTTTCATCAGACAAAAGCACATTCAATCTTTTTGTTAAACTTGAAATTTGGAGATGTGATCGTAATTGGTGGAGTTGTGCAGTGTGCATCTACATTTTTGTCGATGGTTGTTCACGTCGTTTGGGAAAACGAAACCGAGCTTGAGATTTTTGTGAGTTTTTACTATTTTAAAGTGGCTTGATAACTTATCAATTAAAAGTTTGCAAATTTATTAATTCTAAATAGAACTATTAGTTAGTAAAATTTTAACGTGCTAGCATTTTGGAGTAACAAGATATAATTCCAAAACCATTTCTCTATCATATCGACATAGCCAGAATTTTTGATTTAGGGGGGGGGGCGAGACCAAACCACAAACCACATTCAGTGAAGTCATCAGAAAGTTTCGAAAGAGGATCTTTTTGTGAGACAAAAATATCGTGCAATGGAAGATCAGAAGCTATGGCCTAGTTTGGCACTTGACCAGAATTTTGCTAAAGGGAGAAGGTTTAACCAAAAGTTAAAAAGTGCAACTGTTTTACTTGGGAGATGTGCTGAGTAAACTAGTACATTTGAAACGAATAACTGACGGGGTCTGCGGCGAAGCTCCCAGCCGCTGAGCGATTTTTTGTAATTTTTTGAAAAAAAGAGCTTTTTTAATGCCATTGGATCACAGTTTGCACGTGCTCAGAGCTACTAAAAAGAACTAGATTTTTAACATTCGAAAACCAATTAAAAAAATTAAATTGTTCGATCCTCCGTTTACTAACGGTTTAAATCCAAAACACGTTTAAAACCTTGCATTTTGGGGTTAAATTTTGTAAGCGATTTGGCCCAGATAGGAGGAAATATGAAACATTGCCTTCTGCAATATTTTAGCAGAAAATAATAATTTATTCGACAATTTTCCTCAGAGATTTTTGTTTTGTCATGAAAATAACCAGTTGTAAGAGTACGTGTACGACCAGGGTGCCCAGACCCCTCAATCGAAATTCAATGATTTGTTCAATGGCCATTTTTGTTGTAACTATTTTTTTTTCGAAAGTATTTTGTCGCGTAAAAACTGGCGAAGTGGAGATAAATTTTCATTGAAAAATAGTGCAATAGATGGTTAGGCATACTAACTATGTTATTGCCTGGGCTGGATTTACATTGCACGGGGTCCTTGGTACAGCTGGCACAAAATGACGTAGGACATAACTGTTTTTCAAGTTAAAACACATTTTTTATTATATTTATCAATTTTTATTAAACAAAACCACGGTGTTTAATTTTTTGTCATATTTCCTCTCTTTTTGATGACCATCTGCAGGCGTTTGGGCGTGGAATTGCTCAAATTTTTTAAATAATCCGGTGACATCTCCTGGCACCATACTCTCATGCGCTCACGTTTTAGGGTCTCCAAGTTTGGTGTATTCTTTTGTTTCATGGTGTTCTTTATTTTTTGCCAGCAATTCCCGATTGGATTTAAGTCCGGGCTATTACCAGGCCAATCAAGCACTCTTAGTTTTTGTTGTTGGAGAAAATTCGTAACTTTTTTGGACTTATGGCATGGAGCATTGTCTTGCATGAAGACTTCACACCTGTGAATGTGAAACATGCTGAGCATGTGCTTCTCCAGCACTTTTACATACTGATCGCTATTCATTTTTTTGTTTTTAGGCAAGAAATACAGGCCTGCCCTGCCCATTTCCCCAGAAAAAGCTCCCCATACCATGATTGAATCCGGATGCTTTACAGTTGAGACTGTGAACCTAGGGTCAAGTCTATTAGAGGCATGAGGGCGTCGAACCATAGGGGTCCCACTCGGAACACTTGAAAGTTACTCTCATTCGAAAACATAACTCTTTTCCACTACGCAGGCGTCCAGTGAATGTGTTTTTTTTTGAAAATGCAATGCGCTGCTTTTTCATTCGTTCTGTTAAGAGTGGTTTCTTAGCAGCTTTGCGGCTAGGCAAGCCCAAGCTTTTTTGCAGGCGATGCTGTATGGTGCGAACTGCAACATTTTCCAGCAGTTCTGGATGCAAATTTTTTAGCTCCAGGGCTGTCAGTCGTGGATCTTTTTGCACCTCCTTTTTACTAAAGTGTTCGTCGCGTTTGATGTTTTCTTTTTTCGTCCACCTCCAAATCTGTGCTTGGGACTTTATTGGGAGAAAGCCCTTTGGCTGAGGCTAGAAGCTTCATTACTGTTGATTTGGCTCTTCCACTACGAGCACATATTTCTTTTATGGAAACTTTCTCTTGTCTCCAGGCAAGAATTCTAGCCTTTTCCTCACTGCTAGTATACTTTCCTGGCATTCTAAAAACTTTAATATCTAATATTCTCTAAATAAATCAACCACCTAATACTCTCTTTGAAGCTCCTCCAGCAACTGCTTGACTGGAATTTCAAAATACCCTCCAAATTTGAATTATTGTAATGCAAAAAAATATTATTGTGTTATTTTATTTCCACACTGACCTTTTGTTAATATATTAATGAATCACAATCATAAAAGCAGAGTTGTGAGATTAATGTGATGTAAGGTTTTATAGCATATCATAAAATGGAAATTTTGTTAAAGGTCCTAAGTCATTTTGAGCCAGCTGTACTTTGAGGAATTTCGCAACATCTTTCTGCCAAATATAGGTGAAGACCAAATATAGTCTTACCATCTGAGCGCTGGGCCCCTCGCACTTTGTCATATGGTAAATCCGTCACAGGTTATTACATTGTGCTCATGCAAAGGTTAGAAGAGGGCTTGAGTTAGCAACTTTTAGCACAAAAACCCTAAATTTCACCCGGGTTATACATATAAATTTGTGAGCAAAAATTGAATTGAGGGAGCCCAGGTCCCCTGGTCGTCAATATTATTGGTAATTGCTGTTGGACGCGAAAAATGCTGAAAGAAATTGAAACTGAAGAAACAATTGACTTTGTTGTCACATTTTTATCATTGATGGCATTTCGATTGGGTGGGGAGGGGGTAGGGCTTGGCTGCGCTAATGTTCTCTATATATTCTTAAACAAACTTTAATACTTGATTTTAAACTACAATGCAGATGTGCTGAAATGGCGGTAAAAAGGTGATTTGGTGTGGAACGGTGATGAATGGAGACTGCAGAGAGTTTAGTTTGAATACTTAGTTGGCAATTGGTTTTAATCAGACCACAAATATAGGGAAATTAATATTTATCATTTTTTTGTCAAGCAAAATCACATGCAATCTTTTTTTTTCTGGCTTTACATAATATGTTATCTGAAGTTTTCAGGATTCATTCTTTGGTAAGAATATTTTGCGATTCTGCTTTAATGCGCTTCATAGTTATTTAGGTTCTTTTTTTACTTTCAATCTATTTTATAAATTGCTGGATTTGGAATTAAAGTTCTGAAAAGCATGTTTTTGGTTCGAATACTGTGTTGGTCCCGCAGATTTTGTGAAAATCGAAATTATTCCAATTAAACACCACAAGTTTAAATTTTTCCAAATGATTCTACTGCAATAATTCATGATTACGCAATATTCTGCACAATGATACTGTTCTGAAGACTTGTGTTTCGTCCTGACTGATTTTGTGACGTATTAGCTTGCCGCGTAAAATTTGCTTCCAAGTGTTGTTTTGCCCAAAATCATAGTTAGCTTTTCTTGTTTTTTTGTATCTAAATTGGTTAAACCGGAATGAACCCTTTGATGGACAGCGTTTTGAAAGATTATTGTTTTGCGTTAAATTTAGGGCTCTCTGAGTCATTTGTTTTTTGCCGCGGTTTCTTTTTGTATTGGATATCTATCATTTTCGAAGTTAACAGTTTTAGCGAAGGTTGTGCATGGAGGTCGGAGTTATCAAAAATTAGAAATTATTAAGTTATTATTTGAGCTTCAACTGTAATTGTAGAATTTGACAGTACAGTTTGATTGACGTACTTCTCGAAAATTGACTTTTAGTGATCTTTTTCTAAATTACTTTTTTTATTACTAAATTAATTATTGTTTTATTATATTTTATTAATTTACGCTAACTTTGCTTTTGTTTTTTAATTCTATTTGAATAAGTCTATTTGAATAAGAACGATAAGGTAATTAGTTTAGTTTTAGATAGATAATAGATAGGAATAGCCTGAATAGATGCATGATTGATCGATTGTAGTCAAGCGATAATAAAGCCAGAAGACTTCAAAGATCGAGAAGACTTTGGTAACTGTCGCTTTTGAATAGAAAACCTTTAGAACAGATACTTTTCCATGCTGCAGATTCGAACAAATACTTGCTATAAGGACTCGATTGACAAGATGTGTGATGTACGAGATGTCTGTGACATCTTCTGTAGCAGGGATATTCAATTAGTTTTAACAAAGGTCTATACTGGACGGATGAAAACTCGCTGGGTGCAGGAAAGTTGAAAAAATTTTGGAAAAGGTCCAAGATATATGGAGATCAAATTCCGCTTGAGGACCCAAAAAACAAAAAAAGTCTCCGAAAAAAAAGCAAAACAAAATCTTTTCCGCAATTTGATGACAAAAAAACGATTGAAGACCAACCAAAAAACAGAAGGTCTTCTTTGCGATTTGGTGAAGATTTCGTGCTCTACATACTGAAGGCAAACAGTCTGTTCCCGCCCAAAGAAAATTGAATGTCCGATAGTGGGCCGCAGTCCAAATTTACCGCAACGGAGGTCTGGAGTCGGACTGTTATCCGCCAATTGAGTAACCTGTAACCATGTTCTATAGCATGAGACATGCAGCAATGACAATCAGTCTCATTATGATATCGTATTTTCTTTCAGGTTGAAGTTTGTTTCCAAATGCGTTTGACTGAAAAACAAAGCAAGGCCCTGATGACAGAACATGTTAGCGAGCTCGTAAAGGCCATTTTCGCTCGCTAAAAAGCGTTAACGAACAAAAAACTTCGTAGACAAAATGCTATTTCCAAACCGTCTTGCTTAACATTCGTTAAAAATGCTTGCTCGAATTTCTTTCCGAGATTTTGTGTTAGCATGTAATATATGAAATCTCATTGTGAATTCTCATTGTGACGTCAGATGCATTTCTACTTCAAAATAATATGTTCAAGCGTACTGTGTCTGTATGACGGTATGTATTGCAATTGTTATGGAAAAAGATACCATGAGCCATGCGTTATTTTTTTAAGCTTGCAAAATCCTCCATTGATAATTAGTTAATGAACGACAGAGTTTAATTATATTTTTGGATCAATGTAAAAAAAATAGAACTTTTACCATGCCACAATTTTTAAAATGACATAAAGCGCTCTTGAGTTTGTTGGTATACTTTTATGTTACCTCTTAAGTTCGTTGGAATACTTTTGTTGGTATACCGGTACTTTTATGTTAACAGCAACAATAGGTTCAAATATTTTTCAAGAATGAACAAGTCGAAGTACAGTGTTCTTTTTTAGAACCAGTAAATCTAGAGTTGAGACTGGTTGTTTTTAATTCTTTGCCGATTTCAGCCTCATTTGTTCTTGATTTTTTCCTAGATTTTTACAGCGTCGATGCCAATTTTAGCGACCATGTTTGCAACAGCGTTTGATTTCTAATGCTCTGTCGACCTGAGTAAAGGCTTTTTTCTTGCTATGCAGCTTCGTAAAATTTTTTGGCAGTCGTTCGTTCAACTGCCAAAATAATTCTCAAACAGTGCTTTATAAATTTGGAATTGTAGCAATGTTTCTTGGAAAAAAAGAAAATCACTACAATTTTACCGTTTTGAATCAGTACAAAATTTTGTTTTTTTTTTCTTTGACTTGAATTTTTTTTTTTGTTTGCTTTGGGCTGATTTTAATTTGTTGTTACATTTTGAGCAAAAACGAGTTTCATGCTTTTGCAAAATTGTTCTTATAAAAAGAGTATATTGCTATTTTTGTCAACTGGCGCTGCTCAGTATTTCTTTATCAGTCGATACAGCAAACGGTTCTTAATGCAATTCGCTTTCTTCTTTGCAGTCTAATAGCAAACATGGAGACCATTTTAAGTAAGCTACTTTTCAACAAAAATTCGCTTTAGTTAGAGTTTTCGACATTTTGCCATTAAATTTCTGACCAAAAAAAATTTCTCGCACGCTTAAAGCAGAGTTGTAAACTGGCCAATTAGTTCAGGCCCGGACCCGGCCCGAACCTGAAAATATAAGCCCGAATCTTGCCCGAACTCAAAAACTAATTTGAAGCCCAAATCATGCCAAAAAAGAACTCGAGAGTTAAGTTAGGTCTGAAAAATTTAGCAATGTTGCCAAGTAATTTTGATTATATTTTTGTGGACCTAAGATAAAAAGTAAGTCTCAGGCCCGAATTAAGCTCGAAATTTTTGTCAACTTTAGGCCCGAACACGACCCGAAAAGCCGGCCCGACTAACAACTCTGGCTTAAAGAGCACTCCAAAATCTTCGTTAAGTCAGTGAAAAAAACGTGACGTTTTTTTACTCCAGTTATATCTCGCAATCAATCCAAGCAGCTTAGCGAGCGAAAATGATATTACCCAGCTCGGAGAGCTTCGGATGCACGTGCAAAAATGACCTCTTGCCTTCAGCGAGTATTTCGTTCGGAAAATTTTCGGTATTAATGCAAGCGAGAAAATTTCTGTCTTGCGCGCCCGAGTCTTTTTCAAAGCATAATTGGAACGACGGACGCTCGCGTCGCGTGTTCCTCTGTTTTTACTCGGCCATTTTCCAACTTACGAGCGCGAAATTTTAGACTTTTGCTTATAACTCTAGAACGGTTGGGTCCAGCTACATGAAATTTTGACAACAGTTTGAGATTAATGAGTTGTATGTTTGTACCAAATTTTGAGGCAATAAGTCACGTGACTTCGGTTTTAGAACCCGAAAACCGCCCCGCAAGTTTGGCCTAAAAAGCCGTCTCAGTCAAAAACGGCTTAAGTACGGCAAAAAATATTTCATAGGGTTAAATGTTTCAAGATACTCTTTCATCCCAAACAACCCACGTTTGGCCGCAATGAGGTTTATTTCTTTTTTTTTCCTTTTTTTTTCTTCCTAAATTTTGTACGCTCTTCTTCTCCTAAACCACAAAACATGGAAATCTAATTTTTGTGTAAAGTTGTTGAGCTGCAAACGTAATTTTTTTCTCCCGAAATTTTTTGGGGCAACTCCACCGGGAACCCCCCCAAAATTGGGCCCCAAAAAATCAATGTTTTGAACGGCTCAAGCTAGGGTGCTAGTTTTTTCTGATATCAGTAGATATTTAACAGACAAGTATTTTGATATAGTTTGGGGGTGCCACCCTCCCGGGGACCCCCAAATGGACCCCCAAATGGACCCCCAAAAATCAATTTTTTGAATGGCTCAAGCTAGAGTTTTACTGTTTTTTGATCTCGATAGATATTTAACAGACAAATATGTTAGTGTAGTTTGGGGGTGCCACCCCCCTGGGGACTACCCCAAATGGCCCCCCCAAAATCAATCTTTTGCACGACTCAACTTAGAGTGCCAGTGTTTTATGCTATCAGTAGATATTTAACAGACAAATATGTTGGTGTAGTTTGGGGGTGCCACCCCTCCCCCAGGAACCCCACCAAATGGACCCCCCAAAAATCAATTTCTTGAAATGCTCAACTTAGAGTGCCAGTGTTTTATGATACCAGTAGATATTTAACAGACAAATATTTTGACATAGTTTGGGGTGCCACCCCCCCGGGACCCCAAATGGATCCCCCAAAAATCAAGCTTTTGAACGGCTCAAGCTAGAGTGCCAGTGTTTTATGATATCAGTAGATTTTTAACAGACAAATATGTTGGTGTAGTTTGGGGGTGCCACCCCCCAGGGACCCCCCCAAATGGACCCCCAAAAATCAATTTTTGAACGGCTCAAGCTAGGGTGCCAGTGTTTTGTGATATGAGGAGATAAATATTTTGATTCCACTTTTCTGGAGGTTCCATAATGAGATATTTTTGAATAATTGCTGATTTTACGGTAGACAAAAAGTACTTTTGAGCGTCACAGCATTAGCTATGCGTCGATCGTTCACTGGGTTTGCTGGCAAACTCCCATCTAGTTATTTTCTTTTTTGAACATTTATGCTTCTTAACGATTGAGAGCTGAATCTCTCGTTTTGCGTTTTTAACGAGTTAAATCTTTTTTGCAAAACTTTGATCACGTAGTAAAATTTGTTTATTTACTTTACTCAAACTCAGATTTATTTCGTTGACTTTCAATACCATAACACGCATAGCACTGCAAATAATACAGACTTACAATTTACAGTAATTGCGGAGAGCTAAGCTAGGTTTTTTTATTTAACATTCTGGCTTTCAGAATTGAATTGGTCACCCATCATTATTCGGGCTTAATATTTTTTTAAGGTAATTATTTTTACATACAATATTTTTATTATCAACTTTTTTTGTTGAATTGATGAAAGTTTTGACGCAATGACTCTTTGGCTATTTCGTAGTTGATTATTTTCTGTTAAAATTTCTGTGTAGTGGATTTGGACTCGCACTTGCTGTACATTACAAGTGCTCGATTGGCGTCATGCGCGATATATGCTATATCTCGTTTCACTCGAGACTTGTAGCGATTGTTGGTTGAATCTTGTTTCATTTGGCGTTTCTTAAATTTCAACGTTTGATCAAAGAGCAAAAATTTCCTTGCTCAATACAAACAGTTATTTTTTGGTTAATTGAAGAATAATTTTACGTTATCAAATAACAACAACCTGAAACAAATTTAGTGGTGAATAGCTGATGTTTGAAAAGATCCACCCGCAAGACGGAAATTGATTAGGAGAAGGAGCAAACAACCAGTTCACATTGATGAGGAAGTAAATGGATTGACGAAAGTGCGTATTATTTTTCTCAGAAAATAAACCTCTAGCTGCTTAATGCATTTGCAACACATGATTGCTTATGCAGCGTAGCGCCGTTCTGTTTCTTTTATCTTAGTAAAGTTTCGAACCTTGCATTATCATTTGTTGTAGTTTGGACTCAACGTCATGGCTCATTATCTTCATTTATCTTTTAATTGAAAAGGCCACAAGCAAATTATCTAAAATTTGCAGAATTTGAAACTTGACAAATCCGGTTTTGTTGTGGGTACTTGTTTGTTTATTGTTTAATGACGTAAGAAATTTTTGATTAGTCGTTTTCAACCACTGTGTTGTAAGCAAACTTTTGGAGTTTGCAAGCCGAGACTTTGCGGTGTTGACACACATTTCAGTTAAGTGTCTGCACTAAAGCAGAGGATATTTTTTGTTTTCTGTGACAAAAAGGGGAGCCGGTTAAAGGAAATCTAGATTGAAGTCAAGTTATTGCTGCCTTTGCAGCAAGTTTAAAAGATATGTTTAAATAGTTAGCATTGAGCCGTTGCTCAAGTGCCCGTTGTCATACCTTGGATGTTATGTAACCGGCTCACCCCACCTCAATATTTCTTTTACGCTCCCTGTTTGTGCTGGAGTCGAAATTTCAATTTGCCAAAGCCTCAGCTTCCAAACCAGCATTGGATTTACAAACAAATTATCAGTTATTATTTACGTTCTACGTCTGCAACGCAAATTCATTGAAACCGCTGACCGCTGACAATAAAGACTATACTTTGAACCAAGTCGCGTGTTACGAATTCCGTACCAAGCAGATGTAGATTTAAACCGAATCTGTAACACGCAGTTAAATCACAAAGTTTAATTAGGTTAAATCAAAATGACGAAACGCCAAATGGATAAGACCCACCTATTTATATCTGCACAGCCTCAGTTTACATCGTACACAGAGAGCCCTTTTTTTAAGGCCGCAACTGCTTCTTAAATAACATTCCCAATTCTAGCATTATAGAATAGAGCAAAAAAGAAAGTTTTGCTTTTAGCCTGTTTGGTTACATGTTTATTTGTTTTGTTCAGAATTACTTTCTTATACAGGAGATTTCAATAAAACTAAGGTTGAACTTTTTTTTGATATTCTGGATACCAAAATGTCCAAAAAAGGGATTGTTTTTGATTTGGTATGCACAAACGAAAAAGTAGAATTTGGTGTAATGCAGAAAACAAATGTGATTGGACACTGGAATTTTGGCATCGTTTAATGGTACACCAAAGCTTACAATCGATTTTGGCACGGATGAATACAGGAAAAAATAATCATCTGGTCTCGGTGCTCACGTGCCACAAGTTCTTTTCTTACTGTTGGTGGCTTAGGAATAAACCAGTTTGAGTAATCATGAAAAAAAAAGAAAAAATCATATTTTCCATCAAATTATTAAGTATCAGAACTGAAATCTCAAAGAGACAAACAAAGCTTTTTGATCGAAAAACTTATTTTGACTATACCGATGGGAGAATATCAACAGAACCTTTGCACATGGGAATAAAAGCGGAGTAAACGTTATTAAGCAAATTTTTTATGCACATATCATACCACAAAAACTGCACAGTCTCAAAGCAACCCATATAATTTCAAAAAAATGGTAATTTTTTAAACCGATTGTGTAGCCAACGTAGTAGACAGTTCATGAGCAATCTTGAAGCTGCATGATTTTTGGTGAAAATGGGCTATCTGCTCGCTTCTCAAACTTAACATCAATAGTTATAGAATTCTTTGACACTTTTGGAATTAAAGCACTTAATTAGTGATTATGACTATAATTTAATCGCTTTTACGGTTTTGTTGGACACCAAAACCATTGAGCAATAATTTAAATTCATGCTCACAATTTTGAATTGATAAAATAATAAAAAAGCCTTTTCGTTTTACGTCTAACTAAAGCGAATTTATTGAGTCAAATTTATACGCAAACAACCCTCGAAAGTTCAAAATTGCTTGGGTAGTATTGATTGTCTAAATTTTAAAGCTTTTCGCAGCCACTTCATGAAAATTTGTAAAAGTTTTGGCCCAAATTTAACTTGAATGACGTCATTAGATGTTTTGTGACGTCAATTGGGTTTGATGTAATATATGGTTTACATCCAAAAATAATGCTCATATGCAAAATTTAAATCGCTTGTAGCAGCAACTTCACTGAAACATTACGCCAATTTTGCTAAAATTGACCATTCGCCATTTGATTATTAATAACGTCATCAACTCAAAATTAATTTTTCCAAAAAAATACTCTGAAAGCCATTCCACGAGCCATATTTGATGCTGCAATGAAATCTAGAGAAGAAATTAGTTAGACGAAAACAAAATTTATTGCCAATGTTTTTGTGTTCAAGGGACTACAAGACATCGTTTTTGAGCAATTTTTATCCCAGTCCTCTCGAAGTAAATAGAGGCAATTTTTTGTGCTTCTTCTAAAATTCGTCGCTGTCCGTGGGTTAGCTGAATGTAACGTTACTGTTTTAGCCAGTTTTGTGTTTAGAAGACGCCAAGGGACGTTTTTGAACAATTTTTATCCATGTCGTCTTCCAGGTAAAATAAAGGCCATTTTTATTGCTCTAAAAATGTGTATTTGAAGGCTTAGCCGAACTTTTATTTTGCTAGTAAAAGATTTTTAAATAGTTGAGCAAGAATGCACATTTTAGCCCATATCAAACCTTCCGCCGACTCTTAGGTAAATAAACCCTTTTATGGGCTGCCGCTCTATTCACTCCACAGTGTAGTAATAGTTTTTTCGTTAATCGGCAAAGAATTTTGGCTTTATTAGTCTCTGGTATCTTACCAGACTTAAAAAAAGCCATAGAATTTTACTCTCTATTAACCCTGTTTAAACCAATAGTTACAAACAGAGGATAAGAGGTACAGTTTTTTTGCTATGAGACAAAGAGTACATCAACATCAGTTTGTAAAACCATTGATAACTTCTTTTTGGCTTGTGACGTATTTCCTCAGACACTTCAGAGGTATCTTTCGGAGCCACACAAAGAATTCGGCATTTAGGAGGAGAGTATTACATGCAATTACTATAACTGATCGTTAACTTTTTCTACGTAGTAATGATAATGCGTGTAAGTACACTTTTCTGGTTTGTCCATTTATCAAAAGGTTCAACATGCCAAAGACAAAATGCTACTGAATACTACACTTCATGTTGCAATAGATTCAAATTAATTTGATTAAAAGCAGTAAAGCCGCATTTAAAATAATAAAATTTCTGAACGTTTCGCACTTAACTACGCCATCATCTGTAAAAAGAATCAATTCGAATAAGATTCAATTCAATTCCGCTATACTAGGTAGATTACATACAGTTGCTGGGCTATATCTCACCGCGCGAGCTACATATGTTATAAGCTATATTTACAAAAATGAAATTCTACTACAATTTTTTAATTAGTATAATTACAGTTGATTCAAAATTGCTCTGCAAAAATTATCTTGAAGAAAGTAGTAAATGGGCTATCCAACAAAGCTGATCCATCCAAACTTGTGCATTGCTTACGATATCGATTTTGTACTTGGGAATTCCACCTTCTGTTAGTACGATAGCAAGGCCGCCGTTTCTACCACTTTCAACTAGTTGGTAGGGCGGGGAATTTTCCAATGATCGTATACTGCTGTTGTTGCTGTTCTCCCGAATAAATTCCGCAATTAGAGATTCATTGTCCCCACTTGTCTTCTTTGTTGTTGCACTGGACGTTAGGGATGTTGTTTTTGTGTGGAATAAGCCTAATAATCATTGAAACTTTTTATTGCATAGTGAGCCTATAATGTTTTAGCTTCATACTAAACAACATACTAAAACTCAATAAAAATTAGAGCCTGCAAAATATATTAATTTTGCAATCAAAATTTGGTTTTGGACAGCAGTTTTTTACATCATGGATCAATGGTGTTCCTTTTTAATTTTGTTTCAACACATGACCTGCGCACCAACTCTGCTTGGTTGGATTTCCTAATGGTACAACTTTTTGACCCTTTTCTTTTGAAATTCAAGTTCATCAAAAATATTGGGTTTTGTGGGAATCCAATTTGCAAATTGTAGCGAATTACAATAAAAATACTTTCAATAAATAGTGATTTATAACCGTTTGATTGGGGATCCCGTACATCTCCCCGAAAAACACCTTCCAGAAAGGACAATTCCCAAAAAACACTTGCCCGAAAGTACATTATACCGAATGTACATTTCCCTGAACGTGCACTTGCCAGAAATTACATTTACCTGAACGTACACTTGCCAGAAAATTTTTCTTTGAACGCACACTTGCCTGAAATTACATTTTCCTGAACGTGCACTTGCCAGAAATTACATCAGCCCGAACGTACATTTGACCGAATGGACATTTCCCCGAAAACTTATTTTTCAGAGTTGGCACTTGCCAGAATGTACATTTGACCGAAATTACATTTCCCCAAAAGCTTATTTTCCAGGAACCACATTTTTTCAAAAATTAATTTTCTGGGAATTATTTTTTATTTGAAAAATTACATTATGTTTAGCTTATTTGTTTCTGAGAAACGGCAAACTTTTAGTTGAAATAAAAAAACGTTGCGATAACAGTTAGTTAACTGAAAAAGAGATGTAACCTAGCTTATTAGTCAATCTGTTATCCAGGTGCGTAGCCAGAAATTCGCAATGGGGGGGGGGCTGTCGTCGGGGTCTGGGGGCGGAGCCCCAAGCGCTCGAAAATTTTGCAGTTTTTTGCAAAAATAACTTAATTTTAGGGCTACTTTAATAAAAAGATAATGCTTTTAAAACGTGATTTAGAAATTGGCAGTGCAAGCATAATTAAACTGGTTGCATAAATTGGCTATTTGGGGGGTGGGGGGGGGGGTGGCTAATGGTAAAATTTTAGTTCTCGTATTTAGATGCTGGAAAATTATAAAATTGTATTGTCTAATAAAACTCTCATGGAGTAATCTATTTTGTCCACAGTTTATAGAGAAAAATAATTGGGGGGGGGGGGGGGCTAATGAAAAAAGATTTGAGAAGAACGGTTGGTAATTAACTAAAACTGAATATCCCCCCCCTACTTCGAAGTTTATAGTATGTTAATTGATGACACCTATGTTTAGCATTTTGACACTAGCGATCAAATTTAACTGCTTATTTCAGGCCATTTTTCAAAGTTTTCATGTATTTGTGAGTTTTATTTTTAACAAATTAGCCCCCCCCTAAATATTTGTTTCAAAAGATGCTTTAAATCACTATTTGAATCCATTCCAAAGCATACAACAGTCTCAAAAGTGCTAAAAACGTGGTATTTTTCTTATTCTGCATTTTGATCGACATATTAATGGGGGGGGGGGGCTATAGCCCCCCACCGCCCCCCTGGCTACGCTACTGCTGTTATCCTAAGTTATGCTTCAAGCGTAATGAAAGATAGCGTTAAAAAATCGATGCAAGCATGTTCACTGATGCAAAGCAAGTTTATTTTAACCCAGATTACACTTTTTTAGAAGAGCCAATAAATTTTGAGTTGAGAATGGTTGTTCTTAATTTTTTGACAACTTGTAGCTTCGTTTGTTCTTAATATTAGTCCTATTATTCTGAGAACGTTCATGTCAGTTTTAAAGACCGTGTTTTTAAAGCCGTTTTGGGGTTCAATTCCGAATGCTTTGTCAGCTTGAGCAAAGACTTTTTGCTTCTTTTGCAGCATCTTAAAATTGCAAAAGCGAAAAAATACTGAGTTTTTTTTAACTTGAAAACATCCAAATATTTATGAGTTGCCTGCGCAGCGTGAAACGGTACTCTATAATTTCAGAACCGATGCAATATTTTACTTGTAAATATTGGAAAAATACTAAAATTTTGTCGTTTTGAATTAGTACAGAATTTGCTGTAGCAGTGGCGTTGCTAAAAATGTTGGCACCCGGAACGAGATTTCGTGGTGTCACCCTTTATCATGTGACGCTTCCGCAGCCATGACCGAGTTAGGTAAAAATTATGTCCAAATGAGGATGGAGACCAAAAAAAAGTCTTAACCGCAAATTAGTTAAGTTTTTGGCCGGATTATGGTTTCACATTGTAAAATGGTGTCACCCAGAAATGGTAACACCCGGGCGGGCCGCCCCTTCCCCTAGCGACGCCACTGTAATGTAGTTGCTTTTAAGATTTGAAATCTATTCTTTTTCGTTCCAAATCTTTTTGTTACAGCTGGGGGCTGGCATTGTTTTTAAATTTTGAGCAAAAATGAGCCTCGGGTTTTTATAAAATATTATTGTTATAAACAAAAGTGTAATTCGTCTTGCGTTCGCGACAAAAATTGAAACTTCAGCTGTAGTACAAAAAAGCCAAAATCTACATCAAATGCAAAGCCAGCAAAACAACATTTGTTGAATTCCTCGGCAAAAGATTTTGCGCTCTTACAAACACAAAAAAAGCAGCAATGGCCTATATTCCGGCCACCAGCTTCATAAAGTAAAGTGGTGCTTGGAGCCGGAGCGGATTTGGAGCCAAATTTAGCCTTTTTATGCCGGAGCCAATTCGGAGTGTCAACTTTTAAAAGATTAGGACCCGGAGTCTGTCTTTAAAGTAGTCTTTTAAGCCGTAGTGATAGTTGGTAGTAGAATGAACAACTATTTAGTTGTAGAAAAAGTTAATTTTGGCTTATCGCGGGCTCTTGAGCAATATGACAATTGGTTCGGACTTTTTTATTGAAGCGTATTTTTGTCTCTTGAGTATTTCGTAGTGGAGTGTTGTTGTAAAGTTTCGAAGCTGCATTGGAGTGGTAGTCAGTTAAAAAAATATCAGAATAGAGCCGGAGAGTAAAAATTAGCCACTACGATCCACACTATCATAAAGTTTTCACTTCAAATCTACAAAGAAAGCCACTCTTACGGAAAGCTCATTATGACGTCAATTTCCGCCATACACATTTCATACAATTTAGAGCAGCAATTTTCAACCGCGGCTCTTGGTAATCCTCTCTGGGCTCTCATTAACCTCATGAAAAGAATCTGTTTTGCACTGTTTATGTAAACTTTATTGAACCATTCTTCATTTCAATAGTAAAACCAATACTATTTAAGCAATAGAATTAGTCAAATTTTTTGTTATTTGCTTATGATCATCCTAGAATAGAATTAGTCAAATATTTTTGTTATTTGCTTATGATCATCCTTTTAGCCAACAGTCGAGGATAATTTTACACAGTTCTACTTGTGAGTTACTGGATGTTAGTGATAGTGCATTAGCTTGGTTTCTTAGCTTCGTTCTCTTCTTGATTAAAAGTTTGATTCTAACAATATACAAAACGAAGAAGAGGGAGCTCCTGCTTAATCTTTCGATGGGTTGTAGGACTAAAGTTGTAAAATACTGGGCTAATGCAGTAGCAAAATCAAAGAGGTCTAAAAGGGCTGAACAGCCGTGCAACCTGCAGACTGAGCATGGGCAATTTTTGTAGCTTTTCCCAAAAATTACCGTTTTAGCACCATTAGGATAACAATTCGCACGGTTTTACTGCCATTTAAAAAAACTAAATTTCAAAAGTCATAACATACCGAAATTGCTCAGCCCTACTTTGCTTACAGGTCAAGTCCAAAAACGCTTAAACGCTTGTATTTTGGGGTAAATATTCTCAGTAACTTGACTGGCGCCACTGGGAATGAAGCCCCCTTTAACCACGTCATTTAATATGAATTGCTTAATTAATACGTCACTTAATTGCTTTGAATTTTAGTTCGAATTTAACCAGAAAATAAGGGATTTGAGGAGGCTGAGAAATTTATTTCTGTCCAAGGGTTTCCAAATATTAGCATTTTGTTCTTTTAGTTTCAGGTGGTTCTACAAATGTCCAACTTGCCGTCTAAATTGCATTAAATTTGCATTTTTCCGAAAAATCCTGAAAATTACCCAGCGGCTGGGGGCACCGCCACAGACCCGCGTCTGTGTGAGACGCAGACAAGTTTTAGCCTTATATTCAAGTATCCCCTTAGTAAAATTCCCTTCGACACCTGTGCAAATGATGCAATTTCGATTTTTTTATTTTTGAGATATAGGGTGTTCTAAAATGGTTGACCCCATTCTAAATACCCATATCTTAAAAATTACTTGATGGATCATAATGAAACTTAATACAGTTTATGTTGAAGATCATAAGTTTTATTGGCTAAATTTACAAAGAAAAGTACAAATATTTGTTGGTTCTATGACAGATTTTCATAAACGTTCAATATGAGTGCTGCCTGTGACTCTGCTCACGTTGAGTCGGTATTCGTGGTGGCCATTTCATCACGATCACCCGACCTTTCTCCGTGTGATTTTTTCCTCTGGGGTTATGCGAAAGGACTAGTCTTTGTACTTCCTCTTCCAGCTAACATTGAAGAAATGAAAGAGAGAATTACAGCTGCACTGGAAACTGTTACCAAAGACATGCTACAGCGAGTTTGGCACGAGCTCGAATACCGACTCAACGTGTGCAGAGTCACAGGCGACGCTCATACTGAACATTTATGAAAATCTGTCATAGAACCAACAAATATTTGTACTTTTCGTTGTAAATGTAGCCAATAAAACTTATGACCTACAACATAAAGTGTATTAAGTTTCATTATGATCCATCAAGTAATTTTTAAGATATGGGTATTTAGAATGGGGTCAACCATTTTGGAACACCCTGACTTGTTAGCTTAGCACAGTGCTGTGAAGCTTAAGCTACTATGGGCTCGTGAAATGTTTCAATAACTCAAAAAAATAAAAACCTGCAGCAGTTACATAAAACTAATTGAAAATTTTCGTGCATGTGTTGCGGTTCCTGTCAACTTTGAGATTTAAAATTTGGTTCTGGACCAAAAAAAGGTTGAGAACCACTGATTTAGAGCATTTCATTCGCAGTTCATGCGAAGGTAATAAGAAGATAAGTGGTTCTCTCAGGTTACGTCACAAATGAAACAAACGAGCCTTCTCTCGCAAAAAAAGACCGCATAATGCAATGTAATGAACAACTTAGAATGAATGGTCTTTTCGAGATTGTCGTTGCGGGGGTAATTGGACTGCACCTGTATAAGGTAAAAATTTGAATTTCCTGCCGTTAAGAATTTTCTGGTGTGTACTTTTGACCAGAGAATTTTGAGTTATTTAATATTTGTTTGCAACCAGTTTCCTGCCAACCTTTCGAATGGAACAATTTTACCAATTTACACATTGGTGTCAGTGAAACATTAATTTTTGCTTTAAATAAGTTTTCCCTCAAGGTGTGCCATGTACCTCAAATCAAAATGACAGTTCCGTACAGTGTTTTTTTAATTCTCCAAATTTATTGATACAAATATTTCATAATTTTTTTTGTAATTAATGCCAGAAAACGCTCAGCTTACGAGCTCCATAAAAGCAAAACTGTAGGCCATATGCGAGCGTAATGGTCGTGAAATTTTAATTTCGTCTTTTCATACTTGTAGGCCTGCACTACGTTCAGTAGCGTAGGCAGGGGCAGTAATGCAGTGCCGTCGCTGCGAGGGGGCCAGGGTGCCGTGCCCCCCATTGCAGTTTACTCAAAATACTGTTTTTGGAATATCACGTAACGACTAAACAACAGATAATGATGAAAATATAAGAATAATAACAAACATTATTTTTGTTTGAAGTTTTGTTGGCAATCGACTGGTATACAAATATGTGACGCAATAACCTGCCTTATTACTGTTACATGTCTTTACAGATATGTCGCGGAAGAGATATAAGACTGCAGAATCGTTACCGGTACTTCGTTAGTGAATATGACATGAACAATTGGTGAAAACATTTTTTTTTCAAAGACAAGCTGTTTTTGATTTTGAGAGCAAACTTCTCATTTTTTGGTCGCAGTCAGTGGAGAACCTTTGTAAATGGGCTTAAGTCCCTTAGCCAAGTCAATTAGAAAATTTACTTCAAGATACGGGCGTTTAAACGTATTTTAGACTTGACCTGAAGTAAAAGGGGAGGGGCTGAACAGTAATTTGTTTCTTTCAAGTGACTTTTAAATATTAGCAATTTGGTCATTCATATGGCTTCAAAAAGTGCGAAACGTGATTAAAATGCCGTTAATATTGCTATTTTTTTTACTGTAAAATAACCAAAATTGCCCAGCGCTGGGGGCTACGCTCCCAAGTTCCCGTCTGTGACACGCTTGAGTTGCATCAGTTTGTTTAGCACTGGGTCTAAATTAGACAATTTTTGTGCAAAAAAAACTTACTTTGGTTCATCCTCTTTAGAAAAATCCTGGTTGCGCGTTTGGTAGCATTGACTACTGCCGATAGATTTTTTAAGCGACTAGGGGCCGCAAGTGAAACGAGATAAGAAACGCTGCCGGTCTTATATAGGTTTGTTTTTTATACATAAATACAGAATTTTTAAAATTGCGCATAATTTCTAACCGTACAAGATCTGAAGATCAGTTTCTATATGCAAAAGTTTAGTCTATTTCAGACCCCACCCCACTTTCGGCTACTGCCCCCTCACTTCGTTTGCTCTGGCGACGACGGCACTGGGGTGATGGCTATACCTCTCTGAGACAGCAGTCTTTTGCACTGGAATGGACTCAAAGATGATTTAAAACACCTTCTGAAACATTTATTTAAGGGGAACTGATTTGTCAGAAATAAAATACACAATTCAGTAAAAACTTTGCAAAATGGCGAAAACAAGCCATCAAATTTGATCGCTTGTTGAAAAATGCTGAACATGGGTTTCATCCAAAAAAAGTGTGAAACTCAGATAGGCAGGGGGCTATTTAATTTTAGTTAATTATCAATCACTTTTCTCAAATTTCGTCAACCATGCACTTCTTTCAAATTTCGTTCCAGCATCAGCCCGCTCCCTCTCCAATTACCTTTCTACAAAAATCTAAAATATACACAAAATAGATTACTCTTTGCAAGATTTATTGAACTAAAATTTTATGATTTATCAGCTGTTAAATAAGAAAACTAAAATTTTACCATTTATATTCACCTCTTACGTAGCCTACTTCTGCAACCTGTTCAATCAAGTTTTTGCTCTGCTAACTTCTGATGCCACGTTTTAAAGCGTTGATTTTTATCAAAATAGGTATAAAATTTAGCCCGTTTGTAAAAACTACAAAAATTTCCAACGGCCTGGTGCTCTGCCCCAAGACCCCCAATGGCCTTCGGCTGGAAGCCACGCAATCAAACCCCCAAAATAGCCCCCATTGTAGGTTTCTGCCAACGCACCTGACTAAGATACTTCAAATAAGCTTGTATGCAGTTATTTTTGTGAATTTCAGATAGTATCGAAATACCGTAATATTACCAATAATCTAAAAACACATCAACATGTCATCAAAAAGTTTGGAAGAATAATTCTGAAAATGGCACTTTATTTTTGTCAAAAACCAAAAATGCTTTAAACCTAACGTTGTTTGTCAAAATTAGTTACAGCAAGACGTAAGAGACTGCTCTCCATTGCCCCTTCTATTCCACTCGCAACTGGATGATTTTTGAAAATGAACATGAACAAGCATAGTTATATATTTTCGTAATGTAAATTCTATCAACAACGAAATTTCGGACTAATTTGTATAATTTCGGGGAAATGTAATTTCGGCCAAATGTACATTCTGGCAAGTGCCAATTGCGGAAAATAAGTTTTCAGGAAAATATCCATTTGACCAAATATACATTCCGGCTAATGTACTGCAATTTCTGGCAAGCACACGTTCAGAAAAATGTAATTTCTGACAAGTATTCATTCTGGCAGATGTTATTTCAGGCAAGTGTTCTTTCTGGCAGATGTAATTTCACGCAAGTGTTCATTCTGGATAAAAGAACGTTCAGGGAAATGTTTTTTTGGCAAGTGTTTTTAGGGAAATGTTTTTCTACCAGGTGTAAGAGTACCGTTGATTGGTGATACGGAACTTGAGAATTGCTTCGATTAAAATGTTCATGTCTTCAAAGCTGCTTTTTGTCTGACACTTGTTAAGTAGGATTGTCAAGAATGGAGAACGCAGAAAAAGCAGCGGCTATTTATAGGAAAAAGCCAAGCCATGATTGGCTGGAAAAGGACCAATGAAAGAGCGTCAATATAGTGCACAATCTTTAAGCTGTGCATGAATAATTTTTGTCGGCAGAGGGTGGGGTTAGAAGTTTTGATGAAAGTGGCTTCAAGAGCAGATAGATGGAAAGGACAGCGACCTTGGGAAAGAATAGAGAATCTACTGTCATCATAGTGTTGAGCACAGGCAGAATTTTGTAAAAGATAAGTCCAAATGGGCAATGGCTGAATCAGAAGAGACTGAAGGGTATTAAGCTGGTTGGAAGACTTGCACTAACCAGCAGGAAGTACGCGTTTCTGGGAAGAAGAGCAGGAGCGGATAGACTTGGGAACGTGCCGTTTAATTCTGTCCTGCAGCCTTTGGGAGGTAAGGCCCTATATGCCGACTGTCGCAGTGGCATGAGAATTGATAAATCACGTTGCTTTTGTGTAAAGCAGGCGGTGCATTCCGCTACCAACTACCTCTCCGCAGTCAACAAGGATGTACTGCCTATCCATGACTTTGAGCACGAACCTTAATGGTATAAGAGCTACTACCAGTCAGACGTCTTTTTCATTGACTCCCATGCAGTCTGAACTGTTTTACTCATTTCATTTCCCTTGTATGGTATCTTCTACCGAAGTTTCTTTGGAATGCCTCATGTCTTTATGCTACTTCAGTAATTTATTAATTCATTATTTTATCGAATTTATCAATTTTCGGTCATGCGGTCATACGTCAATAGTTTCATTAGTTTCAGGCAAGACATTTTAGTTTTACGCCCTATCTTTGCCTTGATGGCATTCACAAAATCAACTATTTTACAAGTATTGCCTTTCTACCACTCATTATTCGAATACGAAATTCATTACAAAACATTTAACTATGTCATTTCCGTCACTCTTGATATAATTCGCAGGGCAATCTCTGTGGAGCCTCACTGAAGTCTCTGTGGGTTCGAAATGCAGTCTCAGCGCAGTCTTCATTAATGCGATGGCGAATTCATCGCGAAACCACGGAGACTCTAATGCGACTCCACAGAGACCGCGCTGCAAATTGAAAAATTTTGAAACAGATTGAAACACTCTTGCTTGCAGGCGATTCCACAGCGAATGCGCTGAGACTCTCTGCGAATGCGTTGAGACTGCGCTGGGACTGCGTAGAGACTTAGAAAACTGAAAAATGCACAATTCGCTTGGAGTGGCAGTCAAAGTCGCCAAAGTGTGAGAGCAATTTCATTTTTCAAAACACAAAAAACTTAAAGATTTATTTAGTCATTGGTGCTGAAATTCGAAACTTAATTCCGATTTCGATCAAACAATATTCGTTTCAAAAATTTAAAAAAGATTGTAAAATTTTTCAAAAACAAATTTAAGCTTATGAGTATTTCTTTTACCTTGCATTCTAACTATGCAAACTTTAGCTGGTTACTTACACACGTTGATCACTGGTTTTTTTCTGTTGTTTTCGTGCTTAATTTTTGTATTTAGTCGCTTGTTTTTATTTGCGTTTTTGTTTGCTTCTGGGTTTCTATCCACTTTGTGCTATATCAGTGAGACATTGCAGTGTGACTAACAAGGTGGATGCTCGATCAGATGGCTTCCCAGTCCCTTCGCATCCACCTTGTCGCTACATTCAAATGTGCTATTTATTTATTTGTTTGAGAGTTATGTTTGCTTTAAATTAAATAGCGCAATAAATAAATTAAATTATGTTATGCCATTATGACGCGTTTGCGCCTGAGAATATGTCTAGCTGCTTGGGCAGTGCTAAGGGAAAAAAGCAATAAACCTCGTATATTTTCAGACCTAAATTAACTTTCAGGCATGATTTGGGCTTATCAATTTTTGGGTTCGGGCCAAGTTCGATCTGAACTGGTCTACTCGTTTACAATTCTGCTGGTCCCCATCCCACATGCGCGTCGGCAGGTCAAATAAAGCAATTACTATGCGTTTAAGCTTATCATAATTTTCTTATTTGATTCTGTAGCAGTAAATGTAGTAGTAACCGTTGACGAAGAAGATCCGAAACTTTTGGTTAATGTTGATGATGCAGTTTGACCCATTTCGTTAGTCTATTAGACGCTTATTAATAAACTATTGCACTCAAAGTAAAAACATAGAATTAATTAGAATAATAAATTGATATTTAGGTGCATAAAATATAACCTTAGTCAAACAGAGGTGGAGTTGAGGACACAACCTTCGAGGCCAAGGACTCAAAAAAATCCGAGGCCAAGGACCGATTTTTTGAGAACAGCTGCTCTCGAGGCCAAAGATAGAAACGGTCGAGATCAAGGACAGGAATGGTTGAGGCCAAGGACGAAGAATACAAATTTTTTAATTTTTGGTCGGCAAATTTTCGATTATTTTTGAACGCGAAAATGCTGAACATGATGCATTTCTTCAAGTTTTTGATGATAATTTGAAAATATTAGTTTTGAAAATGACGTGATGTCGTTTTCAAGTTTATACGCATTAGTAGTAATGCTGTCGAACGGAATCGTGGTACACGTATGAAACAAGACCGTAGCCCGTGAATAAAAATAACTAAAATCTAAATCTGGAAATGATCGATTTGAAGGCGTTGAGTTCATCAGTTGGGGCCCCAGTGCAGACGTAAACTAATTATGAAGCCCGACTTTCTGTACAGTTTCTCAAACGCCAACTTTATTGTTTAGTTAAACGATTTCTTTTTACGGGATTTTGTTAAAAATCACATTGCCTGCACTCTGTATTCATTAAAAGTATTCCAAAATAACTTGTTTTCTTAAGATGAGGTGATTTACCGCAGCCAGTATTTGTACTCTCAGGTTCTTGGCTTTGAAAAAAAATGGGGTTTTTGGGAAGCGAGGGCAAAGTCCCTATGCCCCTGCTAATTTTTTTTTCGAAAAAATGGCAATTTTTGTGATTTTTAGAGAAAATCTTTAAAGACAATTAAGTTTTCAAACCCGCATTAATGCCTATCAAGTGAATGAGCGCGCACTTTTCTGGCGCCAGAAAACATTTTGTTAAAATTTAACAAAAAGCATTTCACGACAAAAAGCAACCTGAGGTATAAGAGGTTCAGCAGGGCTGTATTAATAAGAAAAACATTTGAGATATTTACAACCGCTCCACCGTCAAAGGGTCCACAATCGTAGAAACGAAAAAATAATAAATGATTAATTTTTTCTAAAAATGCCCAAATTTTTCGCAGGAGCTTCGCCCCCTCATCTTTATGACGTGGTGTGAAAAATTTATTAAGTACGAAACGCATCTTTTCACGCATTCGAATAATTGTTACGATTACCTTTAATTTCAAGCCCGATTTTTAATGATTCTTTATGCAACGTTTTTTCCAGGAGCGTATTTAGGGGGGGCCATCGGGCCATGGCCCCCCTTTGGGTCGCTGAGATCGTATAATTGCATAGAATAGTATGCAAAATTACGGCATGACCCCCCCCCCCCTTTGCAAGTTGGGCATAAGGTTTGATCACACAAAGGCCAATGTTTTGTGCGTTTCATTTAGGCTTGCATCCACGTTTTGAACTAAATTTGAGCGAAAAATCGGGCTAAATTTGAGTGAAAACCTTTTTTTTACTCTTCACCTAATTTTGGGCGAAAATCGGACTAAATTTGAGTGAAGACCTTTTTTTCTTCACCTAATTTTGGGCCAAAAATCGGACTGTTTTTGGGTGGAAGAATTTCTGATTCAGATCTTTGTTCTTGTCAAATTTTTTGAAGTTTCTAGCCCCTCTTTTCAAAATCCTGCGTACACTACTGGTTTTTTCTGAAGTAGTTTAGTGTTGTGGATTCCCAGCGATGACTTCCAACACAAAAATCGTTACGCGGATGAGGTTTACCCCCAGACCGCACGCCCGTATTTATATAGTTAGTTGTTTCTAATCTCAAACCAAATTTTTCTCGTATTTTCAGAGCAAGATGGGGTTCTCAAGATATGTTTGTTACTCACTAACATAATAGGTTATTCCTGGTAATACTGTATTACATTTCATTATCTAATCATACAGATACTTTCTCTGAATCCACACTCAGATAAGTTTGGTCCTGTTTATTAGAATAAGCAACTCAAAAATCAATCTTTGTGGCCGGGCCCCGGATTCCTTAGTGTGGCCTTGTATGACTTTACTGCTTTGCACCAGAAGTACTAGCAGAAATAAAAACAACAGTTTTCTACAATGCCTTTTTCCCCAATCACATTCTCCGACTAAAGCTTTCACGCAATGCTATTCAAAATACAGTAAGTTTCAGCAAACCTTGGCTACTGGCTATCACATTTTATTATTTTTCAAATAAGAAAAACAAACAAATTGACAGGCTAGAAATTTGAGTTATCTTTTGCTTGGTTTTTGTTATCTGCACCAATCAAAAAATAATGCTGTTCTCGAGGTGAGAACAGAATATTTTCGAGGACTTTTAGCCTTCGAGGCCAAGAGCCAAGGAATTGAGCTTCAAGGCCAAGAACTTCAAAAGCAGTCCTCAAGGCGAAGGACGTCCTAGAGGACTCCACCTTTGGTCTTAAATACGATAATCAAACAGTAAAAGCAGATCAATTCTAAAAACTTATTGGTAAATTTTGATATACTTTTGTACACTGCTTTAGAGGTGTAACGCTGCTGAATAGTGATGATACTCTAAATACGAGATACATAAGTTATAGTGTTATTTAGATCAAGTGGTGCCATGCTAATCCGGTTTTTGATCCCAAACGGCTTTTACCGAACACGCGTATTTCTTGAGCATGCACATTTTTTCGCTTCGTCGAAAAAATACGGGTGCAGATTCCGCAAGATATTTTATCGATGTCTGTAAAAAATATGCAGACGGGTACTATTTACGCAAATACGCAGACGCGTACTTTTTACGCACGAAAAATAAAAAATATCCGCATTGGTAGGAAAAATACCGTTTTTGCATTAGGTAATAACCACATTTTGGTTTTTGAAATGTCGCTGGTAATTAGCATTTCTATTAGAAAACTCTGATTTAAACTTAAACACTTATCTATAAAAAAGGTCTTTTATTTTCAAGATGGTATTACTAGTGTATAATCTCATAAAAGTGGTACTGAAATCTCCGTTTGCAAAGTACCAATAAGCCAAAACAAATCACACAATCTTTCTGACGATTAAATTCGTTAGGCCGTTAAAATCACGATCATGTCCATGCCGAAATGCGTAACGGTATTTTAATCAAACGCTTGTAAGTTGTAACAGCTGATGGGCATTCATCTAAGTAACTGCAATGTGCTGTTTTGGACGGTTATCTAAGCATTTTTTTTCTTAGAAAAACTGACAGTTTTTCTGCAACCGGAGGCTGGAATTGCAATAAATTCGAAACGGTTGAGAGTGGAAACTTGAAATTCAGAGATTAAATGATGAATGTGAAGGAAGACCATGAAGTGTGGCATTTTCATCTCGAGCTGCTGCCCCCGCAACTTTGACGGAAAGGCGGGCAATAAAGAAAGAAGAAGAAAGATATATGAAACAACATTTGTGCAAATTTTGCTGGCATTTGGTCACGTGATATGGGTATCCGAGCTAAAAGATTAAAAAGCCAATGGCAGATTCACACAGCTCAAGCTTGTAAACCAACTTCGAAAGGAGAATAAATTTTTTTAATATAAAATTATTGCCTGAGTATGTAATTTTAGCTCCCACATTTAAAGTTTAAGCTAGAGAGCTAATTGGTTTTGATATCAGTAGATATTTTGAATACAAATATTTTGCCGTAGTTTGGGGGTGCTACCCCCGGCGACCCCCCAAAATGATTTTTTGGAATGGCTTAAGCGAGAGCTAATTTTTTTTATATATCAGTAGATATATTTAAACGACAAATACTTAGTCATAGTTTGACGAGCCACCTTCCGCCTGGGAAACCCCGGCTCTCAAATAGAACCCTAAAATTGATTTTTTTAAACAGCCAAAAATATTATTATTCGTCTGTTTAAGGAATAAGCCGTAGAATTGCTCTAATTAACAAAAACAGATCTGGGTCGAACACATAGAGTGTCTTTATGTGAATAAATTGAAGTTATACGCATATTTACAGTATATGGTCGAAGACTTTACAAAGAAATCCGTTATGATGAAATAAACTTTTCGTAACCTTTCTTTTTCGAACAAAATTCTTTCTTGCAAGCTTCCATCATTTACCGGTAGCAATGGAGCAGCTTAGTGCTACCTTCACTGTCTGTCCTTGATTAATTTTATCGCTATTTTAGTGTTTTAATAAAAAAAATACTTCAACACGTACTGCAAAAGAGCCGTAAAGTGGTCGATTACGAACATTAATAAGATCTACAATAACTTTAATAAGATCGAAAACGGAAATCGGCTCGCTACAAAGGCTAAGTCCAAAATTCCACTTCAACTTTAAAAATTGTTAACTTAAAACACCTGTCTATGATTGGGCTAAATCAATAGCTAAAATACATTGAAGCAGCAGGAATTAATTTTGTGAAAAAAAAAACGCATCTTCAGTATACACTAAAACACTGCAATGATATACACTAAAAAGGACCGGACTCTTGATGCAGTCGAGCGGTTGTTTGCTGGACCGAGGTATCTACCGTAGCTTCAGGTCCTCTTTTGCGTACATCAGAGCAGTGTTTTAGTCTTTTATAATTTCTATTTTGTAGACTTGAATGTGTTTTTATCCTCAAAATTAATTGCTGCCCCTATAATGTTTTTAGCCATTGATTTCGCCTACTCATAGACAGGTGTTTTTGATAGTTGTATGCAAAAGTATCAATGGTTTTGCTAAAGGTGAAATCATAATTTGTGGAGATCTAAATTTGATAATAAAAATGGATAAAAAGGGGGCCTTGACATGTCAACGTTAGATGAAGGAAAACTGCTGTAATGGATGCCGTGAAATAACTAGCTTTCCAAAATTTAAGCCTAATTAACATAAAAGATATTTGCTCATATTGGAAATGGCTAAGAAATGTTTTATTATCAAACCAATTCTGTTATATGCAATCTTACAACACGATTACCCTTATTGTACATCAACATGATACTGATAGACTCTCATCTAAAATGAATTATGTTCTCATAAAAAAAATAACGAACAGAATTCGATAAGAAGTTTTTCAAGTACTTAAATCTGGCATGATGCATCATCAAAGTCTAAATCACTTACTTCTACAGCTAGTTTTAAAAAGATAAACTACATTGGTTATTTAAAATATAATAAGCAAAATTTGTCTGTATCCCTTTGCATGATTGGTTGAAACAATGCCATAGTTTACAGTCTACCTACAATAACTACTATCTTTTGAATGTCTAATAACAGTTTACAGATGGCATTTTTTTCTATGTTTAAAAGTCTATACTACAGGATTAGACTTGTCCACTTTGTGCGTAAAATTGCAACCGTACGAGTGTATTGGTAGTTTGTTTTAACCAACTGGCAGATTGTACGCTGATATGGAGATACGTTGTGAGTACCAAATTTTTGTGTCAAATAAACTAAAAATAATGGGCGCACCCTCACGACTTCATGCACAGTGTAGACCGGGCTTTGAAGATGAATTTTGAAGACTGCATAGTCACTTCCATTAACTTCTACAGTGCACTACAAACCACAAAATTTTTAAATAAGTCATGTTCTAAATACTGCCATATGATCATGATATGTAGCTAGTATTCAGCTAACCATCTTTGATTTTGATCTACTGGAATAAGCCACGCTAATTCTTTCTTTTTTCATTTTCATGCTAGTTGTAAAATTACTGCCTGAATTTGTTTAGTAAATACTAAAAAAAGCACTATTAATGAATAATAATAATAATAATAACTACAACTTTACAAGAATAAAAAACTGTAATAAAACTGAGTGAGCAGCGGTGCTCATTATTGTCCACTGGCTTATTGGGAAGTCACTACTCAAAACTAACTTCCTCGGTGCAATTTCAGTGCTGTTCATATTTCAGAGACTACCATAGGTGTAGCCAGGAGGGCTAGGAAGCCCGCCTCTCTCCCCAATTGAAATGCCACCAATGATGAAAATGATGACAACAAAACCATTTTTCTTCAGTTCATTTTAGCATTTTAGCGTTCTTCGTTCATTTTTGCAGTTGGATCTGGAAAGTCAAAATGCTAGCCGTGGTTTGGGTGGATAGCGGTAAATTCAAAAAATAACCAGAAAAAAATTTTTGTTAGAACTTCGTTATTTATCGTAAGTTGATTGATAGACTGATCCATATTCATCCTCCACTCACGAGGAAGCGACGGTGGCGGTTTTGTTTTGAACGAATCCTCACCCGCTTAGAAGTTGACTGTATTCCAGCCGTTCCAATTAACGTTTGACTTCTTTCCACGTAAATTTGCTGCTGGTTCAAAGTTACCAAACAGAGATAATCACCGTTAAGCATCGTAACCAAGGACGCAACAACGTGACCAGGGTGCGGGTTGAACCCAGATCATTCGATTAGGATAGTCAAAAAAACGACGCCTTTAACCTTTAGGCCACCCAGCCGACAAAATTGAGTTACGGAATAAACATTTAGTCAATAAATTGATTTATGGCAGTTTCCGGACACTCTTAAAGAGAAAAGAAAAGTTGTAACTTTTTATCACAAGCATTGGATACATTCATTTTTTTAAAATTTCTTTGAGAAGCGCAAAGCATTTTTAGGTTTGGCAAAAATATTTCAGTTTTGGCGTATAAATCTGATGAGTTCTACTCGCTTTTTGTTGATCTTTACAAATAAATGGCAGTTGTTGCTAAAAGCTTGCTGCGCATTGTTTTAGTAAATTAGCACGCTGCCAATTTCGCAGCTTCCGAGCTCTTTCCCCGGGCCCACTGCTGGGGGGACCTTAACAGCTTAAACTTCATGATTCAATGTTTCATAATGCATAATATTTGAAAGGATCATTTAATTTTTTGTTATTCTTTTTCTTTGTATTCGCGTTCAATTTTTCATATTTCCATCTAACGGGTATAGAACAATTTTTGAAAAGTTGTAGAAGGTATATCACGACAAACAAAAAGTTGAAGAGCACTGGTCTATTACTCCAAAGTGGACTTAAATAGTGAGCAAAGTGTTCAACAGTATGTTTCAATACTCTAAATTTATTTGATGCCAATGTTCTTGTAAAACCTAACAAGCAACTCCCATTCCTTGTAATAATAGACATTCAATATTGGAACACTCAAACGTAACGTCTTTGTTCATGACGCAAATCAACTAGTCAAAAGCGTGCGCAGAAGAAGTTTAAAACCAAAACCTGCTGCTACATAATTCTTTTATCTAGGGGCCCCATTTTCGGTGGAGGATGAAACAATTACCTTCAATGCCTCCTAAAATAGGCTTGATCTTGCATAATGCCAAGTCTAGCACTAGCTCTATTTTTAGCAAATATCTTTGACAAAGTAAATCCTGCATTCTTTTCAAGCAATTCGGTAGATCTTGCTCTGCTGATTCTAAAATACCCAAACTTTCGCAATAATTACTTTTAAGAATAAAAGAAACTCAAATACAGATATCACACAAGTCTAAATTACTGCCGAACTTTTTTAAAAGCATATTCAAGGAAAAACAACAGGGGGATCTAAAGTTAGGGCAATCGTATTATTATAGACTAAATTGGCGTACCGCGTTTTTAGCACTTCTGAGACTGTCTTTTACTGCAATGGACTCGAAAATGATTTAAAGCATCTTTTCTTAAGGAAGGGAACTAATTTGTCAAAAATGAAACTCACTAATCAGTAACAACTTTGAAAAATGGCCGAAAATAAGAAATCAACTATGATCGCTAGTTGAAAAAAACTACACCTAAATTTCATCAAAAAACCGTACAACTTTGGGAATGCGGGGCGAGGTCTATTCAGTATTAGTTAATTACCAACATTTCTCTCAAATCTTGTTCCATTAGCCACCCCTCAGTTATATTTCTCCTTAAAACATAGACAAAATAAATTACTCCTTGTGAGTTTCATTGAACTATAGGATTTTATGCTTTCTTCGCCCCCAGACCCATCAAAACAGCCGCCACCTCATTGCAGGTTTCTGGCTACACGCCTGAACAGCACACAGGTGCTTTCTTGATTATAATTTTTATTGAAAACTTTGACGTTTCAATGCAGTAACCTAGCCTATTAGGAAAGAACTAAGATGACGTCGCTGATGTCATCAACGTTGGAGTTGCCAATAAAAAGTATGGTTTGAAGGCCCCTACGTTGTGTTCAAAGTAGAATATCTTTGGAATGGCTGGGTCAAGAAGAATGGAATCAACGCCATGTAATCTAATACGATTGCCTTAATTTTAGACACCCGTATTGATTTTGCTTTTAGCATTCTTGCAAGTACACATAATTTTTCAAACAAAAGAAGTAAGCTAACATTGGACTTTTACCTAGCCTACGTACATTACAATGCTCTTACATCAAAAACCATATTTATCTTGTACGGAGAAGAATGAAAATTACGCAATAGCCTTCCAAAATCCACAAAAATAACAAACTTTTCATGACAACATTGTACAGTGCACCAGAGAGTTCCCTAAATCATCGCATTTCGAAAGCAAACTTGCGTACATTCCCGACTTGAGTATAAAACACTTAACGTTTTCAAAAGCAGTCTAGAGTTTTTGAAAAAGTCCCTTTTTTCGAAACTATAAAGTTTCGTTATGTATTATTATTGGAAGGACCACCCCTCTCGTTGCGTGTTCCATTGTTTTTACTGGACCGTTTTGCAACAACCAGTATAAAATTCCAGACTTCTGCATTTCACTCAATAACGGTTCGCTCTAGCTTCTTGAAATTTTGACGGCTATTTGAAAATAATAAGATGCTTGCTTGTAGCAAATTTTGAGGCAAAATTTTGCATGACCTTGGTTTTACGGCCCGAAATCCGTCTCAAAAGCTTGGCGAAAAAAGAGGTCAAACAGAAAAATGGCTTAAGTAAAGTACGGCAACAAATATTTGACATGGTTACCTTTTAAAAGGGCATTCAATTCCATTTTTGAAAAACGGAAGAAAAATTTCGAAAAGTAAGTTTACCAACATGCAGTAGCGTAGCCAGGAGGCGGGGGGGGGGGGGGGGGGGCTAAATAGTAATTGAAATAGTAAATTTAAAATAGTAATTTAATACATCTTTTGAAACATATGTTCACGGGAGGGGTAATTTGTCAAAAATAAAACCAACAAATAAATGAAAACTTTGAAAAATAAGCAATCAAATTTGATCGCAAGTGTAAAAATGCAAAACATAGGTGTCATCAACAAATATACTATAAACTAAGGAATGGGGGGGCTATTCAGTATTAGTTAATTACCAATTATTTCTCTCAAATCTCTTTTCATTAGCCCCCCAATTATTTTTCTCTACAAACTGTATACGAAATAGATTACTCCGCGTGAGTTTTATTGAACTATTCGATTTTACAATTTACCAGCATCTAAACAAGAGAACTAACATTTTACCATTAGCCACCCCCCCAAATAGCCCATTTATGCCACCAGTTTAATCTTGTTTGCACTGCCAATTTCTAAGCCACGTTTTAAAAACAATATTTTTTAATCAAAATAGCCCTAAAATGAATTATTTTTGCAAAAAAAAGGAAAATTTTCGAGCGCTGGGGGCTCCGCCTCCAAACCCCCGAACAGCCCCCCATTGCGAATTTCTGGCTACGCGCCTGCCAACATGACCCCATTGTAATTCTTGCAACTCATCAGGTAAAAAAAATCTAAGAAAAAAAATTTCATGCTTTCCTCTTAGAATCCAAATTTCAGCCATCTTGTTTCAAGCAGATTGCGCAATAAATCAGTTTTGTAAATTTCTCTTATTTCGAGTCTTGCTAAGTACCGAGCTTCTTGGAACTAGGTGAGAGCAGAAAGTATAGGTAAATGAGTTAGTGGAACTACTGCTATTGGAATTTAGAGAAGCTAGATATTTTCCTAAAGCGTTTTAGCCGCCAAGAGCTAGCACATTATTCAGAATCGAGATAAATTTTTAGTGCTTTCGGCAAAATAGCCTGTTGTGGCTATTGCTTACTGTAGATAATCTATCCCAAGAAATGATTGCATGTTGAAGGCTAAAGCATCGTAGCTGACTAGATCTTAGACTAAGATTACAGTTTTTAGTGAGCCAGTAAGTTTTATGCAATTATTGCACATATAGTTTAGGCCTAAAGGTCAGAATGCCAGTTAGTTTTTTCATGTAATTATGTAATTGCAAACTTCAATGCAAAGTATTTTAGTTAACATTTTTCGTATGAGCTTGCTACAGTTATCAGCTGGTACCTTCAAAGCCCCTGCCGCGACAGCTGTAATGAGTCATTTCGGAACAGTTTTGACGCACTTCCGTTGGGTTTGGTAATAATCGGGAAGCGTTTCTCCCTCGTCTAAGGGGAAAAAACTGCAATTATCTTATGATTTCTTGGCTAAAGAGAATCAAAATCGGTGCGAAAAAATTCTAAAAAATTGTCAAAGTTGTTTAACCATGATTTTACAGCAAATTTTTGAAATAAAACGTTCTGAATGCCCTTTTAAGATACCCTTTCATCCCTACCAACCCACGTTTGCCGCGATGAAGTTTTTTTTTTCTTTGCACGCTTGTGATTGAAGCGCAGCTAACTTGGCTGGACAAGCATATAAATTCATCTAGAGGGCTTGGGGGAGGGCTGTCAGTTTCTTTTGCAAAGACCTGAGAGGATCTTCAAATGCCTTGGAGTTTACAAAACTTTGAATTGTTAAAATGGTGCTCATGCAGACTTATCTTTCAGACCATTTAAATAAGTATTGTCATTTCGAGAAAATACAAGTATTCCAAAACTATACAGGACCGGGTTTAGGGGGGTGGGGCAAAGGGGCCCCCACGATCCACCACTATAGAAGCCATGTACATTTTGTGCGGTGTTGTGCAAAATAAAAATATTTTGAAAATATTTGTTTTATAACAAACTAGTTTGGTCAAGATTTCCACTTTCTTTTGTAATAGGTTAATTCTGGCATTTTGATGTCAGAGTTGTAACAGTACGTACTGTATTATAATTATTATAACACTAAAATTACTAACAGTAATATTACGTACCAGATTAATAAATATAGAAATTGACACTCTTCGGAATATAAGTGGAAATTTCGCTGCGGATGCTCGATATACCCTTGGTATGAATTGTAAACATACAAAAGTATCGCAGCTTTTTAATTTTAATCTTCTTTTTTTTACAATAATTCGGTATGACCAGCGTGCCGCTACACCAATGGAAATTCATTTTTTTAAATTCAAATAAATGCAAGCCCAAGATAAATAAATCAACAAAGTTTCTTGAAGTTAAACGGTTAAAATCGTCCTTACTCCTGCAATAAATTTCGATTAAAAACACCGCCTAATCCGTCACCTTGCGAACTGCATCACAATGATATTATTGTCCTGGGCAAAAGTTTTATCTTTTGCTTGCATTGCACTTAATTTATTGTTTGTGCCTAGTTTGTCAAGATCGCTTTTCGGCTCTTTTTATGCTTTCTGTGTCGCATTTTGTTTGCGCAATGCGTCATTTTCATATTTGAATTACTGGGATTCGCCACGTCTTCTAGCGAAGCAAACTGTAATTATCGAATGAAACCGGCCAGTTGATCGAACAGTAACGCGTCCGTCTCTGAGCTGGAGGTTTAAGGTTCAAATCTCGGGCCGGTCGAATCTGACACAGTGTTGCCAACGGCTCGCTACCGCTGGGACATTTCTTCGAAAGGAAATGTGCTGCCCGGGCGCAACAACCCGGAGATGGGTTCCGCGAACTCGTTACACGCTTCGGCGTAATGCAGCGAGTATAATGAAAGATTTGATTTTGAATGAAATTTAAAAAATTCGCTTCAGATCAACTATATAATCAAAACGTCATTATAACCATTGTACGATCTTGAACAAGCCCAATCTCTGTTGGTGTTCATGATGAAATCCAAAGTTTTAGCCAAAAAAATTGTGGTTTCATGTCGGCTAATGCTAGTTTGCTTGATTTTTTGCTGACTTTTTGCATGTTGCCTAATTCGTTAATTCGTCTAAGGGTGCGTTTAGACTGGACGCGAAGCAACGCGAAGCGAAGGTTGGCGACCTTCGCGAGTGGTCGATTACGTCACTCGCGAAGGTTGCCAACCTTCGCGAGTCTTTGCGAGAGGTTGCTAATCTTCGCGACTGGTCGCTTCAAAGGCTAATTTCAATAACTTACTTTTAAAATGTATTCAATGAGCAGAAAGCTTTGTGTACTTTATTATTGAAGCGCTATTATAGTAATCACAGGTTCTGTTTCGTCATAGAGCGCTGGAATTACCGGTAAAACGAAAATTGAGTTTATATTGTGTTATTATGCAATAACCGTGAAGAAGAGTCTAGACTAATAGCTCAGATTACAAAACAATCTTGAGAAAAAAGTTTGTAAAGTATAAGTGAAAAACGAAGTACAGTAGATCGAATTTGGTAATGAAAAGACTAGTCTTTTCTTCAAAAACGTAGTAGTACAGTACTTAGCCTATTTACTAGCTATCAATGATATGTTTAGATCCTTCAACTGAAAACTTGCCATAATCTGTCTTGACGATGACAGTTCTGGGTTTTAATGCAGAAACGCAAAAAGCTGGTAGCAGATGTCAAAAGTTCTCTTTAGGTGTTCACTCAATTAACAAATCCTTAAACACTTTCACCATCCATGTCTCAATATGGTAGTGGTAGATCAACCGGTATCTTGTAGAGTGTAAACCAATAGGCTAGTCTACAGGTACATTTAAAGCATAAACTATGTTGTTTTTTTGATGTGATGTTTCTTTTTCAGGCAAGCTTGTTATGATACCTGTAGTAAGCTTAAACAGTTGTTGGTATGTGTCATTTAGTGCTGTTTATGAAGACTCCCAATGTTAACGCTATGAGTGAAAATGAAAGCTGGATTTGTCATCAGTTATGTAGTGGATTTTTTGCTTATTGTGCAATGGATTGCTGTGTTGATTTGCTGGAGAAAGCAAAAAAACATTGCAGTTTTTGCATGATTTGACACTATCATCGAAGGACAAGAATTTAGCACAGTAATACTAGCAGTTGCTTTGAGGAAAAGTCAGCTTCTAAAACTAAGTTTGGTGTTTTACTCGCTAGCGGAGCGCTTATCGATATTTAGTGCGAAGTAAAATGCTTTTGAGAGCATTTTATTAGTTTGCATTTTCTTGCGGTACCAGTAGGCTACGTTCTCGCGTTTACCTCAAAGGGCTTCGCTCCAAACCACCGTTTGTAAGACATAGACAAATTAATAGCTGTAAGGTCAAGCCCCCTCTAGGCAAGTTTTTGGTTATTCCCCTGATAAAAAAAAAACATTTAGATTTTTTTATGTGAAAATTGTTACTCAAGCATCTGAATAAAAGTGTTGTTAGTTCTCACATTTTCATGTAACTGACGCTTCCTTCCCCAGTCCAATTATTTTCACTATAAATGCTTTATCAAGTTTTTTGTTTAGTGGTGACTAATGAGAATGGAACAATATTAATGAACTTGCTTGGCGGGTACTTCTCTACCAATAATTGTAACTTCAGCAAAAAAATAGAACTCACTTTCTACTGGTTAGATATATATTGGCTTTCTAGTTCATCTAAATACACTGACTGTAATTGTAATGATTGAACTTCAGACTTAAAATTGTTTACTTTGTCACTTTATTCACCATGTAAAGCAGTAAAAAATTTTAAGAAACAGAAAAATGTTTTGAAATTCACAAACAACTAAATTTAGATATTACACAAAGACACAGTAAATGAACATTTAACACATTTGACACTTCTATTTTCATCACATAGAACTGGAGTGAAAAGTCACTACCAGACTACAATATTCATGATCATAAAACTTGGGATAGTCCAAAACCATTGCTTCCAGTTCAACTTGATCTCTGTCACAAACCTTCAGAAACAAGAAGACTTTTAAGAGGACATTCAGAAGAAAAAATTCCATGTTTGTAGCTATTCAAAGAAGTGACTACTAATTGGCCAATCCAAAAATTCATAGAAATTTTTCGATTTTTTGTATCTTTCTAGCTCTATTGTATGTAGCAGTGTAGCTTGAAACCAATTCTAAATACAGTTTTATTCACCAAGTTGGCTTGGTCAAGCAGACAGTGAAAAAACTTTTGCGAGTTTTCCAGTATTCAAGGAATTGTTCAATTGTGGTTAGGCTACTTTTAAAACAACAAGCTAACAAACAATGGGTTAAAACACTATCAACACATTCAAAACTAGCCTGTTGGTGGGTTATTTTATATTCTGAAAAAAAACAACAACATTATGTTAGTTTAAGTTTACTTTAAGACAAAAAAGCAAGAGCTGCTCAGCCAAAAGAACCACTGAACTGATACAATAGCTTCTACTATGCTGCCCAGAAAAAAAGTTTTGTTTTAAAAGCTAGATGTCGTGGGGCTAGGCCTACTGTTTTGTTGTATTCATTATAATGAAGCTCTGAGATCCAGCATAGCTATGAAAAATCACTCTAGGATTTACAGCCTTAGCTGTCTAGATCCGAATTAACTTGGCTAGCCTAGGGTTATCGCAAATCTAACTTTTCCAACAACCTACTCTTTGGACTGACTAATAGGCGCTAAACCATACAAATATACTATTTACATTATTTTCTAGCAAACTGCGATCGTAAAAATCCAATCAGTGATTTAGTAGGTTATCTTACTACAGCCTGCAAGCAAGCGCTGTTGCGCAACTGCTTGCGAAGGTTGCAACCGGTTGCAACCTTTCGCTAGCTTTCGCGAGCTGTCGATGACGTCAAATTTTGGTTGCTTCGCGTCGCTTCGCGTTGCTTCGCGTCCAGTCTAAACGCACCCTTACTCTAATTCATCATGTTTTTTAATCCTTTTAAATGACGAATCAAATTCTATTGCATCACTAATTAAAGTGTCATACAATAGTTCTTATCTAAACCAATGAAAGAAAGTTTAATGGCTTCACAGAAAAAATCCATCCTAAATATCGATAGATCTTCGATTCCTTTTAATGTTTTGTAAAATGATGCTTTTATTATTACTTTACGCATAATTTTTACGTCGCTTCTTTGTCTATTTTTTTTTTAAGTTTGTGATAGCCATGATCATCGTTTGACAGCTGATAATGACGCAATTAAAGTCTCGAAACGTTCATTAATTATGATATATAGCTCAAGTTTTAGCTCTGAGGTATATATTTTTCAGCAGATTCAAAAAAGTACTCAAGAGCAATGATGATTCTACATAAGACAATTAATTACGATTCCGACTCAAACAAAAATAGGAATGGGTGAAACAGCCTATAGCAGTGATTTCCAAACTTTTTTTTACGTGTGTACCATTTTGAGCTCTTTTACAGTATTCGTGTACCGCCTACGTTACATCTCAAAATAAAAAATATGCATCAATATATCAAAAAAATTAGCGTGTAGCTGTATTAAAGTTAAACAAAGATCAGTCCAGGAAGACACAAAAAGCCAAAAAATGAGGAAAACACAGCAGATAGTTTTAATGCGATGGATATAGTTGTTTTTTCTCCACCAGCTAGTCGTCGCTATTGGAGGTGTGAAGCGCAGTTCATTTTCGACTTGTTTCTTAGAGGTTTTAATGCAGCTAAGATATGTCTTTTATGTTGAACAAGATGAGTGGTGCGGTATATACTTGCGAAATCTCTAAGTAAAAATAACTAATCAAAACCCAATATTGAAATGTGAAAGTTTTTGAAGTTGTTCGAAGTATAAGAAGTATAAAAGTTTTAAAACTTGAATGTCTTCGCAAATATATGGGTAAGTTGAAGTTGTTCGCGTACCACCTGAAAAACTCTCGCGTACCACTAGTAGTACGAGTACCACAAGTAATAGGATTTTAAATTTGGAAACCACTGGCTAATATGGTAATTAGGGTTAAAGCCTGAAAATTAGATTAGATCTAAAAATGTGTTGAGTTATTGCTCGTAATGAAACTACTCGTTGCTGATAAATTGTGACGCAATAATAATCGCATTAATCATCAAATCAAGTCGTGTTCAGTGTTGGAAAGATACGCTTTTATTGCATCTAAAAAGCGAAAACAAATCAAATCAGCTTTTACTCGCAATGGTTCAACGCTAACACTACAACGTCATTTTGTATAGCACTAAGCAATGAACATACCCAAAAATGATGAAAATTGCGAAAGCACGAAAACTAACATTTTGGGGTGACACCACATTGTGATGTGAAACCATAACTCCACTGATTTGTGGTGAAGATCTTGTTTTTACAATTTGTTTGGTCTCCAACCCCGATCGGACAAAAAACCCACTAATTTTACGGCGAAGACCTTTTTTCTTTTTTTTTTTTGGTCTTAACATATTTTTGAATCGAAAAAGGTTGACACCACGCAACCTTGCTTGGGTGCCACCATCATTAGTAACGCCACTGGTCAGTTGCCCCTTCGAAGCTGATATTAAACAAAAGTCAACAGGAAAAACAAAGCACTTGAACATATACACAAAGTTAAGGCTAAAATTGAGATTTCTTTCAGCAAATTTTACACAACATGTCGGCATTAATGTGGAAACTTTGTGCAGAGAAAATGCGTGGAATCAAAGTATAGGGTTTTAGTGCAGAAAAACATTGGAAAAAAAAGAAAAAAAAAACATAAATACAAATAAAATATAATTATCCACAGTTCGTAAATTTCTTGTTCATCAAAGTGAAACTACATTAGATTTACCATAAGCGAGGACTGAAGCCAAAATCAATAGAGGTATCTAAAGTTAGGTCAATCGCGTAAGACTAGATTGGCGTTGACTCCGTCCTTCTTGACCCAGCCGTTTTAAAGATATTCTACTGCAAGCACGACTTAGGAGCCTCTAAATGAGTCGAATGTTATAATTTTTATCGGCAATTCTGACGTTGATAGTCTAAGCGAAGTTAGTGACCCCATCCCATTTCTAACCTTATGCAACGCCGCTATTGGGCTACTGCATTGAGTCGTTTCGGTACGCATTAGTCAGTTTGATCTTGTCAGTTCAGCAGATTCGAGCTGGAGAAAAGGGTGGACAGTACGGTAGCCTACGTAACAAACGTCTAAGAACAAGCGAAAGTAAAGCTAGTAAAGTTATTAAAGTAGTAGGCCATTGTTTGCAAGTTAGTAGGAAAAGTTTATTGCAGGATCACAAAATACTGCAAGTAAATACAATAGGCCGACTCAGGTACCGGTAGTCTTATTAACAGGTATGAGTTTGTACTTTGCAGCTTAGCAACGAAAGCCTTAAGTGAAAAGCATCTGACAGCTTGATTTTCACTGAGATCGCTTAGCTACCAAACAGTCTACTCCTTTTACCAGATCGGATCTGTTGAGCTGACAAGATTAAACTAATTAGGGCGCATAGAAACGACTCAATGCAGTAGCCTAATAGCGCCATTGCTTAAGGTAAAGACTGAGATGGCGTCGCTAACGACGCTAAGGCTATCAACGTCAGGGTTGCTAATAACAAGTATTAAAATTTATAACAGCGGAGGCTCCGACATTGTGTATGAAGTAGAATATCTCTGAAACGGCTGGATCATAAAGGATGGAGTCAACGTCAATCCTGTCTAATACGAATTGCCTAACTTTAGATACCCCAATTAATTTTGCTTTTAGTCCTCATTAGCATGATCCTAAGCATTGCAAGTATACTTTTATTTAAATGTTAATTTAAGGCTTTGTTAATTATTAGGTACCGGTATCATCTAAATATTTTGAAAGCATGTGATTTTTTAGTTTCTTTACAAATAAAGTGATTGAAGCTTGTTTCGATTTACATAGTACTTGAGTCCAGATTTTTGGTCCAAGTATGAGCATTGTGTGTCGTCCGTCTCCCTATTCCTAAGTTGGTGGCTTCATTAAATAATTTAATTTGGAGCTATAGCTTGTGTTACGGTCATGAAGTGGTGAGACTCGTAAATGTGAATACTGATGGAAAAACTTTTTGATCTGCTGACAGACAATGCTCATATTTTGCAACGTCAGCAAAAATGTATCTTCCGAGTTTAGTAGTGGTAATTTGGTAAAAAAGTGATTTTGAGTAAGCCCGATAATCATAATCGTTGGTAATGCGAATAATTCACTTTTGTAATGACACCAAAGGGATCAAATTACTTCGGAAACAAAAGCCCCAAATAATGATGCAATATTACAAATACGGAAATATCATGCCATAGTATACTGTTAAAAGTGTTTTTTGTTCAACTAATCGTTTTAATCTTGTCAAACCCTAAGATTTCTAGCAATTTAGTGCTAATAGCTGCTCTATGTGGTTTCCAGGTTAAATTTTTGTCAATAAGCCAAACGTAAAGTTGTCGAGGATGTCCTCGGCCTCGAGAACGCATTTTGAAGTTTTTGGCCTTGGCCTCGAAGCCTACAAGTCAGGCCCAGCGCCAAAATTCCGTGACTGGGGTGGGGCAGAAATAAATTTTGGGGGGGCTCCAGAGGTTTATTTATGTAAATTTGATGGGGGCACGAGAAGTTTAAAAAAAGGTCTTCGTTTCAAAATTTTCACAAATTCTGGTTGTCGCCTCAAAATTCTTGTGTTTTTTCATGAAATCTGAAGTGAAGACCAAAAATAAAAAAAATTTCCTGTTGTATGTAAAAATATTTGTTATTACCCTCCAAAAAAATTTAAAAAATACGGATCGAAAACAAGAAAGTACTGTATTCATTTTGTGAAACAATGTTCCAAGTGCTCTTGTCCTGAACCCCCAACTGAATTTGAAACAAATTGACACATACAATCAAACAGTACTAATCGATGAATTAAAAATAGAAAGCCAACAGGGTAGCAAAAACGTTTGACAAATCATAAATGACATTTTAAACTTTAAACAAAAACAAAATCATACAGCTTTCGTATATATAACTGATGATCAAAATGTTACTTACACTGATGCCCATGATATTATTAGTGCTTTTGATAATTAAATTTTGCTGATATACTGTAGGTTTAAAATTGGTTTCTTTATATGTAACTGAAAACAGCAATATATTACCTAGTAGTGTCCCGTACTCTTCGTTTCTAAAACCAATCACTGAGCAAGAAATATTATTGGACATACATGCTTTAAATTAAAACAAAAGTACAGCAATCAATGACATTACCAAAAAATTTATTATGCTTACTGCAAATGTAATCGCAACCATTTTCACTACTTGAAATAATAAATGTGTATTGGAAGGAATATTTCCTGATATACTAAGATTGCGCACATAACACCAGTGTATGAAAAAGGTAGCTGAGGCTTGTATGGCAATTATCGTCCAATTTCATTTTTATCATCTTTTAGCAAGATTTTGTAGAAATGTGTTCATTCTCGTTTATACTAATATTTAATAGAAAATCAACTTAGTACAAATTCTCAGAATGGTTTCAGAACAGAACTTTTAGCATCTCTTGCAATTTTGATTTGCATAATGATATTCTTACAGGATCAAATGAAAAATTAAACGTTTGTTGCCATTTTCTTAACCTTGCTAAGGCGTTTGGCACTGTTGATCATAAAATACTATTGCAAAAACTCACGTACTATGCAAAGGTGGCAGTACCGAATTACTTTTGTACCGAATTACTTTTTGCGTACTGGTGCCGTCAGTACTTTTTAAAATATGCTCCGGTACCCAATTACTTTGATTTTGCTCAATTGTTACTTTTTTCCGGTACAGTCAAACTTCGATACTATGCCACCCTTTGGGACCGAGAGAAAGTGGCATAGTAGCGAGGGTGGCATAGTAACAAGGATTTGTAAAAACAGCCTTGTGATGTAACAATGCAATGCCACGTTGTATTGTACGACTATAATTTACATGTATTTCAGTATAATGTACAGTACAGTGCAGTAGTTTCGAATTCTAAGGTTTGTTTTAGATTCAGAAATTAGCCCACAATGTCAATACAAAAGCGTAAGCGAATCATGCGATCGGCTAGACGACGAAGTGCATGAAATCCGCAGAAAGAACATGCGCCAGCTGACGATTCCTCAGAGTTTTGGGCTGAGCTACAGTAGATAACTTGAGAGAACATATTACATGCACATACTGTATACTTTTGCCGTTTCACAGCCGTTTAATTGTTTCGTTCGTAGCGTTTATTGTTTCGTTAATACACTGCAATACTGTACCTCATGTGGCATAGTAGCGAGGGTAAGTGGTGGCATAGTAAATATATTTTCTATTGAATTTAGTTGGTGACGATCAAAAGTGGTATAGTAGCGAGGGTGACATAGTAGCGAGGTGGCATAGTATCGAAGTTTGACTGTACTATTAAACCTTAGGACGGCATTTAGATTTTTACTACATGATGGATGACATCATGAAATTGGATGAAGATTCATCTGATACTGGCAAAGTGACCGTTCGTGGAATTGCTAATACCATGCAATCAGAATTGCTGAAAAAGGGAGGAAAACATTTAGCAAAAAAAAACCTTTGAGATCATAAAGAGTGGCACAACAAGTAGTGGGAATAGTTGCTAATCAATCCGTAGCATCTTTCGTTGCGGGAGGAAGCACAGCGATTGGTTTTGAAAAAGCAACAACCATAATAAGTACGGCATTAACAGTTGCAAGTGTGGCGTTATGCTCAACTGCTGCTCTGGGTTTTCTATCCTGACTGGCTTCGATTTGGAAAAGAAAACAAAAATTTAAAAAATAAAAGCTGAACGCAACAGTTGGCTGTATGTAGCAAGTAAAAACTATTTTTAACTTTACACATACAAAGTAGTAATGGAACCTCCCTGACTGCAGAAATCTCTTCACTATAATCCTTGTATTAGCTTCTCTCGAAATTTGGGTAGTAGTGGATATGTGTAGTTATAAGAGCAGGTGTTACGAGCAGCATTTGATCATGGTCGTGGGCAATGTTGCAGTAGCGATAACCAAAGATTAATCAGAGTGAACAAAATTTGGAACGCTTCAATTTGTTTTTGGAACGACCGACGCTCGCGTCGCGTGTTCCTTTGTTTTTATTCGGCCATTTTCCAACTAACGAGTGCGAAATTTCAGACTTTTGCTTATAACTCTAGAACGGTTTGGTCTAGCTACATGAAATTTTGACAGCAGTTTGAGATTAATAAGATGTATGTTTGTTTTAAATTTCGAGGCAATAGGTCCCGTGACTTTAGTTTTAGAACCCGAAAACCGCCCCGCAAGTTTTGCGTAAAAAGCCGTCTCAGTCAAAAACGGCCTAAGTACGGCAAAAAATATTTCATATAATGGTATGTCTTAAGATACCCTTTTATCTCAACCAACCCACTTTCAGCCGTGATGAGGTTTATTTCTTTTTTTTTTTCCTTTTTTTCCTAATTTTTGTACGCTCTTCTTCTAAACCACAACACACCAAAGTCTAATTTTTGTGTAAAATTGTTGAGCTGCAAACGCAATTTTTTTCCCGAAATTTTTTGGGGCAACTTCACCGGGAACCCCCCGAAATGGGGCCCCAAAAATCAATTTTTTGAACGGCTTAAGCTAGAGTGCTACTTTAAATTTTTTGGGGCAACTCCACCGCTGTTTTATTCCCGTTGCACCACATTTGTGCGTGGTGCAACGGGAATAAAACAGCATAGCTGAATTTACAGCACACTGCTTACAAATTTGTTAGAATGGCCTATAACTCAAATTATCGGGCACCTGTAAATGACGTAATAAAATCTAATGAGTATCTTACGAATGCACAATTAGCTAACCTAAAAAAGCCTGCTTTATGCACAAATACTAGAATGAAAATTAGCAATCAACCTGCGTCTTGCAATCAACCTACTAGCAATCAACCTGCGTCTTGCAGTTTTTTTTACCAAAACGGCACAAATATTGCAAAAAATACAGCCTCAATTCGTCAAACAAGAAGCCATTCTAATCATTTTCCAAGTTATTGCAGAATCAATATCACAAAGCAACCCATGAAATATAAAAGCCCCTTAATCTAAAATAGGGTTCCCTCCGACATAAAAGAATTAAAAAATTGCAAAAAGTTTCGAAAAATTTGAAATCAAGTTTATTAAAATGAAAAATGTTGTAGTTTAATGTTACCATAAATTTTGTGCGAAAACTTTTGCAGCTGTGTAATTATTTTATTATATTTGTTTATCATTATCTTTTTTTAGAGTTAGGGTTTTTCTTTTTACCCAACACCTCGATCTGCTTTTTGCACCCAGCATCTCTGTCTGCATTCTTCACAACTGCGTTTTAAAGTCATTATCCAAGCCTTTAAATTTTATAGTCATGACAGTACAATCTACCAAATCTCACCAATAAATTTCAACTCAAATAATCAATTTCAACTCAACAAATTTCGAAACGCTGTAGTTTTATACTCGAAAGTTGAATCAACTTAAAACTAATTGCACACATTGCGCTTTAATTTTGGGCATATTTGTTTTTACCTCCTTTTATCAACAACTTCATGAAGAAGTATTTAGCTTATGTACTCAGACGCTGACAGGCATCTAAATCTTTCATTGTAGTAATTATGCATTAACTTGGATTTTTTTTCGTTGTGTTGAAGTAAAAGCGACTCTAAGTTTTTATTATTGCAAATGCAGCGACCATGCCTTATGCGTATTATTATTGCGTATACATGGTTTTATTTTCTTGCATTTATGGCGTACATTGTTTAATTTTTTTGCATGTATACCGTACATCGCTGCTGGCCAGCAAACGTCAAAACATCTCAACTAAATTAGTATTAACTACATCGTTTTGTTGCTGCATCCTTTTTCTGGTGAATTGTTATTTGAAACTGTTATTTTTTTATGTTTTAAGAATTGCCAGAAATAAATAAATATTATTACTACTAGTACTACTACTACTATCGTTAAGTTTGCATCAGTTTGTTGTTTTAGACTGTTAGAGAATATAGCAAGAAGAATTTTTTCTTTTTATTCTTCTTTTGATTTGCAAGAAAAATAAAATTTTAAGTTGGTAAAGATCTTATATTTTAGTGACTTTAGTAACGCTAGAGACTTATTTCGTGGTTTGTTTCAGGCCCTTAAAATTTTAGGTCGAATACTGGACTGAAAAAGATACTTCAAAATTACTCATTTAAATTGCTATTGTGTGGCCAGTTCTTCATTGATTATCTGGCATGAAAAACGGAAATTACAAAAAAAAAATATTTTTCCAAACTCTAGGGGTTCGTGTTGGATTTCCTGAAATTTTGAAGGAAACAAATTACATCTTTACCTTACAGTTTTTAATTTGGAATAAATCGAGGCCTTTGGCCAAAGAACTACGTACGAAAAAATGTCTTCCTAAACTTATTTTGTCATTTCCTAATTTCTTCTAGTTGCATTATTTCAGAAATTGTTCGAAATGTTTATAAATTATCAGCGGCGCAAAACTATCAAAAACTGTTACAAATGCGATGTAATCTACGTCTGCTACGCAATTCGTAACAAGAATGTCAAATTTCAAAGCACAACAACTACAAAATTAATGCTCGGTATACCCTTGGTATGAATCGTGAACGTATACGAACGTATTGGAGCCTTTTAAGTTTAATGTTTTTTTGTGTATTTTTGACAGAAATTCGGTACGACCCGTGTGCCGCTGTACCAACGGAAATTCATTTTTAAATAGCTAAGCATTTTTTAAATAAGAAATTCAAGTAGAAGTCATGGGAAGAGTTTGGTCGTCGGTTGGATTCCAACTATTTTTCGGCTAACAAAGTAATTTGGCAGACCATCCGCCGTTCACGTGGTAAAAGATCGACTGTCACGTACTCCATCAAGGATTCTGCAGGTAACATTCTAACGGATGAGAATGAAATCTTTTACGATGGAGGGAATACTTTGAATCTTTTGAATCCTGTAAAGGCATCGACTCGTGACACACACGAAGTGACACATTTAGGGGGGGACGAAGTTTTCACTGCAGCAGAAGTGGCAACGGCAATTAAAGGGATAAAATCTGGAAAAGCTGCTGGTGAAGATGAAATCAGACCCGAGATATTGAAAGCGCTGACTGGAGAAGAAATTCTCTGGTTAACGCGTGTGTGTCAAGTTGCGTGGAAGTTTGGCAAAACTCCCAGACATTGGCAACCAGGTGCGATTATTTCGATATTCAAGAAACGAGATCGCAAGCAATGCACAAACTACAGAGGGATATCACTCCTCAGTTTGCCAGGGAAAGTATTTGCCAAATGCCTTGAAAGGAAATTTTGAGAAATACTGGAATCAAAACTGGAAGATGGTCAGTGCGGTTTTCGTCCGAGCCGCAGCACCTCGGACCAAATCTTCATTCTGAAGCAAATCTTCAAGAAATCTTGGGAGCATGGCAGAGATCTTTTTGCATGCTTTGTCGATCTTGAAAAAGTATATGACCGAGTTCCTCGGGATAAACTTTGGAAGGTTTTGCTGGAGTATGACGTCAATCGTCAATTGTTACGCGCTATTAAGTCATTCTACTGCCGACCGGAGATTTGTGTCCAGGAACATGGCAAGCAATCAAAGCCGTTCCATGTGGGCGTTGGACTCCGGCAAGGGTGCGTTTTGTCTCCTCTCTTTTTCATTGTTTATATAAATTGGATCGACAAATGCAGCCAAGCTGATGAGTGTCCCACAATTGGAAATTGCAAAATCAGTCGTCTGCTATTCGCTGATGATTTGGTCCTGCTTCCTTCTATAGAATTTGGCCTCCAGCTTGCATTAGATAGCTTTGCAGATGCATGCAACACCGCCGGAATGAAAATAAGCACGGCCAAAACTGAGGTACTTCATCTTTCAAGAAACCCTGATCAGTGCTTGTTGCAAGTGAATGGAGCGACACTGAAGCAGGTATAGAAGTTGAAGTATCTTGGGGTTGCATTTACCGAGTGACGGAAGGCAAGACGAAGAACTAGATACCCAAATAGACAAGGCTAGTGCAGTAACGCTTTCTCGTCCAAATAGAGCTTTGCACAACTCGGTTGTCATGAAACGAGAATTGTCGAAAAAGGCAAAGCTCTCAATTTTCCAAGCAGTTTTTGTTCCCATTCTCACTTATGATCATGAATCTTGGGGAGTGACCGAAAGAGTGCGATCACAAGTGCAAGCGTCCGAAATGAGGTTTTTACAAAAAATCGAAGGAGTTACACTGTTTAACGAGGTGCGTAGCTCTGAGATTCAAAAATCTCTTAACATCGATCCGTTACTTCTAATTGAATGGTCTCAGCTTAGATGGTTTGGCCAGGTAAGCAGAGTACTTCAGGAAAGACTCCCCAAACAAGCTTTACTTGCCAAAGCAAATAGGAGAAGACCGGTTGGACGACCTAGAACTAGATGGAATGATTACATTGAGGATCTTGGATGGAATCGCTTGGGACTTTACTCAAGCAAATGATAAAGGTGATGGAAGACCGTGAATTGTGGGGCTTAATCTCGTGCAGCTGCCCCCGCAACCCTCACGGAAAAGCGGGCAATGAAGAAAGAAGAAGAAATAGCAAAGCATTGATTAATTCATACGCTCACAATTAACTGTCCACGAAATGCAGGCCAAAGACAAATTAATAAAGTTTCTCAAAGTTAAACAGTAAAATCGCTTTCCTTCAATAAAATTCGACCAATCACCGCCAAAGTCGTCAGTTTGCCTTATGCGTCGTAATGTTACTGGTCCGGGCAAAAACTCGATCTTTCGTATGCATTGCGCTTAGATTGTCACTACGAAATTTATCAAATTTGCTTAACTAGGCACTTTTTTGATCTCCGTGAAGCATTTTGTTTGCGTAACGTATCATTTTCATATTTCAATTACTGCAATTGGCCACGAGATGCTGCTGCTTTGCTTCCTCAACCAGTTCTAACTCTTCCTGTGAGAGTGAGGATGAGAGAAGACCAGATGGACGACCTAGAACTAGATGGACAAATTAGATTCAGAATCTTGGATGGAATCGCTTGGGACTTCACCTAAGCAAATGATGGATGTGATGAAAGACCGTGAAGTGTGGGGCTTAATCTAGAGCTGCTGCCCCCGCAACTCTTACGGAAAAGAAGGGAATGAAGAAAGAAGAAATTGGCCACGTCTTCTAGCGAAGCAAACTGTAATTACCGAATTAATGAAATTTTTAAAAAATGGCAACTGATCAACCGTAAAATCAAAACCTCATTATAACCATTGTGCAGTCTTGAACAAGCACCGTTTCTGTGAGTGTTCAACCCTGCAGCAACTTTCAGCAGCTATACCATGTGAAAAATTATCCAAATTTTGTGAACCACCTACTTAGCTGTTGCACAATGTTGATAGCAAAATTAGTATTTATTTGTCAAAGTCATTTCGTTCCGAGAGAAGAATTGTGTTGTAATTTGTTTTGATTGTGGAAACAAAACTACAAGGCTAACGTGTAACTGAGCAAGAGGAACTTTTTGAAAAAGTTGATTGTTGTTGCTGTGGAAGCAAAATGAGAGAAGGAAGCATTGGTCGTTTGGACGACTGCCTAATATTTGTCATCTGTTGATTGGCTTGGAATTTGCAAGAGGTTTCGTAATCCATGTTTAAATTGATTATTTTGTTTAGGATTCAGGAACTAAACTGGTGTCGTCATCTTTACAGTATATTCAAGTGGTTCATAATTATTGATTTAGCTGTTGAGTGCTGAACTTATAAAATGAGTTGTAACGGAACTGGAAAGTCCATTTCAGGCTGTTAGTCTCCATCAAAAAGTTGATATGCTTTTCCAAAAAGACGATTCGACTACTATAGCGTCGATCGTAGAACGAGCAGTATGTCTAAAACCACATTTTATTCTAGTACTTATCAAAAACTCATTACTGTTAGCTGAGATGCTTTTCCAAAAAAATGATTCTACCACTAAAGTACCAAAGAACGTGCGTAAATTCTACGTGCATTTGATTGCATTTCTTGAGTTTGCTGTGATGAGTCTGTTGTTGTTAGCTTTTTGGCGACGGGGTATGTAAAGCTACGAGGAGATTCAATAGATAGTACTACAGGGTCTGGCCAAAAGAAGGAAAAGATTAGAATTCTGTCTAGTGTTCGTTCACACGCAAAGTCATGTGCAACCCTACGTAGAAGAAAGGGAAGTATTACTCTATATGCTTTTACTTCAGTCACAGTTTTTCGTGTCCCCCAAAATTTTACATACAGCTTTTAAGGAAACATTACTATACAGTAAGTCTATAAATGAAAAAAATACAGGAACGTCCGCTTTTTATGGTTTTTGTTTTTTTTTTGTATTTTTTTCGAGCAAACAGAGGATGAAATTGCTGCAACTTTGAAACGGTTGAAGGTAGAAACAAAATGTAGAAGTTGGATGGAGAACGCGTAGAACAATGTTTCTGCAAACTTTGTTGGCCATCGGCTCCGTGAAACGGATTTCCAAGCCAGAACAAAAAATTGAAAACCAGATTGGAGCACGCGCGGCTCTAGCTCCAAAACCAACTGAAGGAGGAAAAACAATTTTAGGGTTTGAGCCACCACAAGATTTAGTTTCCGCTCCATGCTGACATTTTTTTCTTTCTTTCGTTCTATTACGAGAATTTTTATACGTGCTATATCCTTCAAGATCACTATGGCAAGAAAATTGAAATTCGGGACTACTATAAATGTTAATGCGACATTGTGTTTTTGAGTTTTGATGGCAATAAGTCATGTGGTTTGCGGAAGACAAGCCGCCAAATGAGTGATTTTAAAGTTTCTGTTCATTCAAAGTTGTTTGATTTTTTTGAATAAGATTTGGAAAACATATTGGGAATAATAGGAGCTACGACTTTGGAAAATTTTACGGAGCTGCTGCATTAAAACTTCATAATACGGGCCATACGGCCCAAAAACCATTTCCCAATTTTTCAATAAAATTCAAGACTTAAATAGTGTTTTTAATGCTCTCGAGAGGAGTTGGAGTTTGACTGTGCAACGAATGCTCTGGGTTCGACGTTCACTGACTTTTCATTACTTTAGTGACCAATTTTATTTTTTGATTATTTTGCTGTTTAATTTTATTTAATCTCGGCGCAGCTGGTGATCTATCAGAGAGTTAGGCTTCATTCTCTGAGCTGACCTTATAGCATTAATAATTTTTAAGCTACGTAGGCGTAATACTGATAGGTAATATGAAACTTTAATGGTTAACCCCATTTTACACCGGAGAGCATTTTTGCCTACCTCTTGATTTTAGAGTCACTTTTCGAAATCTAAGCATTTTTGGCGAATATTTGACATAAATGACGTCATAAGACGTTTATGTGACGTTACTACTTTGATTTAAGCATTTTGTAATTTAGCATTAAAAAGCAAACCAATGTACAAAACTTGAACCGCCTGTGACGTCAGAGCCAAATTGACGTCATTTTTGAAATAAGGCCATGGCGTCACAATGATGACATCATCAATTCAAAACAAATCTTAATAATAAAATTTTAGTGAACACCAACCTGCACGCCAAATTTGGTGCTACCAAAACGTTTGGTTTAGGAAGTTAGATAGGGAGGCACTTTTTGCCTTCCCCTCTGTAAAATGCGATGGACAAATAGCACGTGTAAAACAGGGTCTATTTTTCTTGCTGATCTAGCAAGAACTTGATTTAGAGGTTAAATCACTTAATGACTCTGCACAGAATGTCCTCAGTTCGATACTCAGTGAGCCATCATTCTTTTAGAAACTTTTTTTTTATGCGGTATAAATTTAAGCTTACCGGTATTCAATCTTTGGACAGCTTTGTGATCAGTAAGTTTTTCGAGTTTTATTTCCTGAGAAAACATTAACGTCCCTACAGCAAATTGAACTTCCTCAAGACTTATCTGTTAGCTTGAAACTATAAATGGGAAAATGAGGGATGGAGGAACGAACGAAAGTCCCGTATTTTGTCGGAAAATAAACATCTATAATTTTCTTTTTTTGAGAACTTTTTCAAGCATGCAAAAGCTCAAAAATCTCCAAAGCTACTGCAGAAACTTGCATTTTAGAGACGAGGTGGTAGTAAGTGAAGTTGTGCTCCTACATTTTTGGCAATGGTAGGTCATTTGGTTTGAAGAAACGAGCCCGAAGCTTGTGTTTGTTTGTTTTTTGAGTTCTTAAATATTTTAAAGGGTCTTGATAACCTATCAATTAAAACTTTGAAAATTTATTGGGTCTTAATGAGAACTTTTAGTTTGTCAAATTTTATGAGGCTAGCATTTTGGAGTAACAGGATATTGCCCCAAAACTATTTTTCTTAATTCTAAAACGAGCTTTAATTTTTGGTTTGAAACAATGCAGATGTGGTGAATTGATGGTTAAAGGTAATTAGGTGTGGAACAGTTATGACCAGATAGAGCTGGGTTAGAAGACTTAGGCCCGGTTTGCACTTGGTATAAAATCGTGAGCGTACGAGCGTATTCTTACTTTATTTTAATCAACAAGCAGCTTGTACGCTGGTAAGGCGATACGCCGGGAGTATCAAATTTCTGTTTAAAATAAACTAAAAACACGCTCGTAAGCTCACGATTTTACGCACAGCGTAGACCGGGCCTTGGTTGGTTATTGGTTTTTATGCGACCTCTATGGAATGCCAAATCCGCAAAAAATAGTAGTGTCGGTTTTGAAAATGACATTTTAGTGTTTTAAATGACACTTTTGCCATTAGAATGACGAATGTATGCCATTCAAATAGCACTTTTGCAAATGCAATGACCAATGTTATTGCTTGGAATGACACTTTTGCAAGTAGAATGACAACATTTATTCAGCAAATTGGCTAGCCATTTGAGGAATTGTTACTTGACTTGACAACATGGCTTCGATTTCATTAAAATATTGACCAGTCGTTTGAGAAATCGTTGTATAAATTGGCAATGTATCGTTCGGTTTCATTGAAAGAATTGCTAGTTATTGTCAAGTTGTCATTCGATTTTAAAAAGCGTTGTTTTATTTCAGAAGGAAAGTAGCTTATAAATGGTTATTCAATTCAACAAAGTGCCATTTGCTTTAAAAACATGTTATTCAGTTAAAAAACAACATCATTTCATTTAAGACATTATCATTCGATTTGAAGGACTGTCATTTGATTTAAGAATTTGATCATTTAACATAATGTTATTCAATTGAAATAACTGTCTGTCCACTTAATAAGATGTCATTTCATATTATAAACCGTCATTCCATTGACAAGACAGTACTGATTCAGTTTGATTAAATGTAATTGTATTTAACAAATTGTCTTTTAATTTCCAAAATTATCATTTCATTTAAGAAGAAAGTAGTCATTTAATTTAAAAAAGTGTTATTTTATTTAAGAAATTGTCATTGAATTTCAAAATAACATCGCACCATTAACAAGTTGTCATTTCATTTGAAAATCGTCATGCGCTTTGACAAAAAATTATCATTCAATTTCAAAACCGTCATTCCATTTAACAAATTGTCATTCAATTTCAAAAATTGTCGTTCCATTTGACAAAGTGTCATTCCATTCTAAAGAATGTCGTTTCATTCAACGAATTTTTGTTCCATTTTAAGAATCGTCATTCCATTTAACATGTCATTCAATTTGAATAAATGTTGTTGTAAGTAACAATTTGTCTTATTCAATTCTAAGACTTATCATTCCATTTAATAAGTTGTCATTCCATTTGAAAAAATGTCATTCCGTTTACCAAATTGTCATTGATGATTCCATTTAACAAGTTGTGATTCCATTTAAAAAAGCGTCATTCCATTCATTAACTTGAGGTTCAATTCCGAACATCATGATTTCATTTAACAAGTTTCATTCCATTTTAAAATTGGTCCTTGCATTTGACAAGTTGTTATTTCATTCCTAACACCGTCATTTCATTTAACAAATTGTTATTTCATTTCTAAAATTATTGACATATTGTCAATCCATTCAAAAATCGTCGTTCCATTTAACAACTTGTCATTTCATTCCCAACATCGTCATTCCATTTAACCAAATTCCATTTAACATTGTATACGGAAGTTGTACGGACGTTGCATTTAACAAACTCTTACTCCATTCCTAAAAACGTCGTTCCATTTAAACAAATTCTCATTCAATTCCAAAAATTGTCGTTTCATTTAAGAAAAATTGTCATTCAATTCCAAAAATTGTCGTTCCATTTGACAAAGTGTCATTCCATTCCAAAGAATGTCGTTTCATTTAACGAAATGTTGTTCCATTTCAAGAATCGTCATTCCATTTAACATGTTGTCATTTCATTCGATAACGCGAGCCAAATGCGCAAAAATTGACGTCACCCATTTGTTTATCGTTGAAAAAAGCTTAGTTCAGAGGAAATCGCGTGGAATGCCAAATGCGCAAAATAGGCTAATTGAAGAATGAAGCGTGAAAGAATTGCTGCTGTCTGCTAACTTGATGTGTGTATGAGAATGTGATAGCCTACTGGTTATCGGTATGTAAAAGCTGAACAGTAACAGTACATAGGCCTATCAGGTAGACTTAGTTACCGGTAGGTGACAAGGTACACCCGATTCAACAGTGATTACCGCATTCGAATGCAAGAACGGACAGTAATCAAGCCGCATTCGAATGGGAAAGCAGACGTCTGTTTGTCTGCTGGCATACAGTGATTTCGCATTGAATGCGTAATCATCGTCCTTCCAGCGAAGGAAGGCGAAGCAGTGTGGTTAGGTCAATAGAATACTGGTGGTAGGCCTAGTGCGATGCAGCTATGTGAGAGTAGTTATGCTACTAGTTGTTTGAGGCCTGAATTCTGATTTAGGCTAGGAATGGCAACACAGGTTGCCTAGTCTACACAATTAACCAGATAGGCCTAGTCTGGACAATTAACAAGATAGGTTACTGTACTGTAAGAGGCGCATAGACAGAAATATGCAATGGGGGGCTGTTTCGGCCTGGGTTAAACAAATTTTATAATTTCTTGCCAAAATAGCGTAATTTTAGGCCTATTTGTTACAAATTGATGCTTTTGGCATACTAAACTGTAGAATGGGGCCTGAATTAGGTTAGGAATAGTGCATCAACATTTGACATAGTAGCAAGCGTGTAGCCAGAAATTCGCAATGGGGGGCTGTTTTGGGGGCCGCCGGAGGCCAATGGGGGTCTGGGGGCAGAGCCCCCAGCGCTCGAAAATTTTGCATTATTTTGCAAAAATAACTTAATTTTAGAGTTATTTTAATAAAAAATGATGCTTTTAAAACCTGGCATAGAAAATAGCAGCGCAACATGATGCAACTGGTTGCATCAATGGGCTAGCCTATATGGGAAGTGGCCAATGATTACAGTGCAGTTCTCTTGTTTACATGCTGGTACCAGTAAATCATAAAATCCTATTATTCAATAAAGGAAGTGGCTATTTTGCCTCTAGAGGCAAAATAGTGTTTTTCTTCGGTTTAGGTTTTGGTTAGAGTTAGGGTTAGGATTAGGGTTAGAGTTTGGTTCAGGGTTAGGGTTTGGGTTAGGATTAGGCTTAGGGCTATTTTGGCACTTGCGGCAAAATAGCCACTAGGACCATTTTGCCTCCAAATGGCAAAATAACAAGGGGCTATTATGCCTCTAGAGGCAAAATAGTCACTGCCTTCCATAAAACTTACACGGAGTAATCTATCAAATCTTTCATTATACTCACTGTCATACGCCGAAGCGTGTAACTGTAACTAGTTGGCGGAACCCATCACCGCATCATTGCACCCGGGCAACACAGCTTCTTTCAAAGAAATGTTGCAGTGGTGGCAAGCCGTTGGCAACACTGTGTCCGATTTGGCCGGCCCGAGATTTCAACCTCAGACCTCCCACTCCAGAGACAAACTCGTTACCGCTCGGCTAGTTCGGAGTCATCTATTTCCTCTATATTTTATAAAATAATAAAGGACAATAATTGGGGGGAACTAACAGAAAGATATTTTAGAGAAGTGATTGATAATTAACTAACACTGAATAGCCCCCCTCCCCTTATTCCTGAGTTTATAATATACCGGTATTTATTGATAAAACCTATGTTTGGCGTTTTTACACTAGCGATCAAATTTGATTGTTTATTTTTGGGCATTTTTAAAAGTTTTTATTGATTTGTGACTTTAATTTATGACCATTAGCCCCCCCTGTATATGTTTCAAAAGATGCTTTAAATCATTTTTTAGTCAATTCTAGCACAAAAAAACTGTCTCAAAACCACTAAAACGTGGTATTTTTCTTAGGAAGTGTCTACTGCATCGGTCCGGTTTTGGACATCAAATCGCTGGTGCACTGGCAGCCTATTTGCGTTTTTCTCATTGATTCGATTTAAATACAGCACTTTGACGGTTTGAATTCGAAGCCTTGATGGCGTAGTGGTTAGTACTCTTGGCTGCAATGCCGAGGGTTGAGGTATCTAGTCGCGCTGGACACGCCTACCAGAAATAGAGCTAAAGAGCTAAAACGCTATATATTCCTTTTTTTTTCTCTAAAATCTTATTATTAGAGTTAGGGTTGGGGCAGCGATGCTAGCTTGAGACATAGTAAATCGAACAGCAAAATAAAACGACCAGCGGTGCAGCAGCGATTAGATGTTGGAAGCCGGGGCAGCGCAGCAGAGACTGCCTTTTTCTTATTCTGCATTTTAGTTGACAGGCAAATGAGGGGGGTTATAGCCCCAACCCCACCTTTCCCCTGGCTATGCTACTGCATAGTAGGTTGCCTAGCCTACGCAATTAGCAAGATGGCATAGACAATTAACAAGATGTCCTAGGCTACGGTAACAGGCACATAGCCAGAAATTTTTTTTAAATTTTTGGCCGAATTAAGTTGATTTTTGGTTTATTTTGTTAAAAATTGATGCTTTTAAAACATGGCGTACAAATTAGGCGGTGGCTATTTAGGAAAAATAGTCCTAAATGCTATTTTGCCTCTGAAGGCAAAATAGAAATGGTTCTGAATGCTATTTTGCCTCTGGAGCAGTGGTTTTTTATCTTTTTTGTGTTGTTACCCCTAAAATATTTTGAAGTATATGAATTAAGCCTACCCTTTTTTAGAAATACAGCAACTATAATTGCTTCCAATCCAAAATAAAGACACAAAAAATAAGATCATTTTTTGTTACAAATACATTTAATAGGAAGGTTGATGCTGCGTTTTTGTTATTAAGTGTTCTAATCTAGGCTGAGCACAGGAAAAAAAACCTCATATCATTATCAATCGCAAGCTAGTTTCGATATTTTGTCTTTATAGACACCATTGAAGAAAACCCACTTCACAGCAATAAGTTGAAGGAAAGTAAATGAAACGCAAAGCTTTTATTGAAAGGATGGGATATTCATTTCAGATTTTAAATATCGGTATCTGCCCAAAAACTTCCTGTGTCCACTTTGATTAAATCAGTTTTAAGCATAGGTGGGCAAGTTAATGTGAAACGTTAGCTTCGTTAACCTTTAGTCCCTTAACAAACTTCACACCTTCGTTAAAGTTAATTCGTTATTTTCAGCTTTAATTAACGGAAGTTAATAAAGTCCGTTTATCTGTTAACATTTTTAGTGTAATTTACATTTTTTTTGATTCACTCGCTTCTATAACACGTATTGACGCTGCTGAGCTGATTGTGAGGAAATATTTATCACTATGGTGGTCTTTTTGTGTTTTGGAAGTTATATACATTTTACAGTCTAATCTAATTTCAAGATAAAACTAAGTTCAAATGCTCAACGAAGCTGCGATCGGAAAATCTTTGGAAATTGTAAACAGCGATAATTAAAAGACCTATGAAGCTGCAGTTTATTATTTGCCACAAAAAAGAGCTCCTTTTTTCGCTTTTTTCTATAAAGCTCGTGCTAATACGAAACAAGTGTTACCAGTGCAAACTTATTTGTACCGGTCTGATGAAAAAATGATGCAAGATATTAATGATAAAAACCTAACGGAAGTTAACAGAACTTAACGGAAGTTAATTTAGTCCGTTAACAGCACTTAACGGAAGTTAATTTAGTCCGTTAACATGAAAAAACTTTTTAACGAATTAACGAGTTAATGAAAAAGTTAGCTTCGTTATTAACGGATTAACGATTATCGGACTTGTGCCCACCTATGGTTTTAAGATGTGCATCTTCGCGCAGTTAAAGAAATTCTATTTTTGCTTCCATATCATCATCATAAATATAGTTTTCTTCAACTGGAAATGGCTTGCTAGTCCACAAAAAATTATGTCACTCAAAATGCCAAGAACATATTGCTTAATCGCAACATAACAGATGTTCCCTTCACTCCTATTATTACTAACTGGACTAGACTGTCAATTGTTTATAAAACATAAGAATTTAAAGAGACCCTATAATTCTGACTATTTAGTATTAAACTATGACATCATAGAAAGCATGGTGATAGTGAAGCAAAATGAAATTTTTAGAGTTAGTAGCCCCACACAATAGCCATAGAAGAGATTTCTTTTTGTTTTCAAAAAATTTACATTACCCCTTTTAGTATGCCAAATTACCCTTTTGGGGGTAACTACCCCCAGGTTAAGAACCACTGCTGTAGAGGCAAAATGACCCTAAATCCTATTTTGCCATTCCAAACACTGTTCTGGTTGTTGACTTGGACCTCCCTAACCCTAACTTTAACCGAGGCAAAATAGTCCTAAGGTAAGGGCCAGGGAAACCTAAGTCATTGACCAGGACAGTGTTTAGAATAGGAAGTGACTGGTGTTGCATTACACAATGCCCACAAAGAGAATAACAGAGCAAAGAGTGAACGCTCATATACTCTTTATTATTTTTTGAATTATCATTAGGGTTTGGGTAAGATTTTGAGTTTGGGTAAGGATTAATGTTAGGTTTAGAGCTTGGGTTAGATTTTGGGTTAGGTGTAGGGTTGGGGTTAGGGCTAGAATAGCGATTTTCTCAGTTCTTATTCTTACATAAGGTAACAGCAGCTTCTGTCTTTAGAATAACAAAATGGGATTTAGGGTCATTTTGCCTCTACAGCAGTGGTTCTTAACCTGTGAGTAATTACCCCCAAAAGGGTAATTTGGCATTCTAAAAGGGGCAATGTAAATTTTTTGAAATTGAAAAGAAATCATCTACGGTATGGCTATTGTGTGGGGCTACTAACTCTAAAAATTTCATTTTGTTTCACATTACCATGCTTTCTATGATATCATAGTTTAATACTAATTAGTCAGAATTATAGGGTCTCTTTAAATTCTTTTGTTTTAGAAACAATCAATAGTCTGGTCCAGTTAGTAGTAGGTGTAATATTAAATGCATTTGTAATAAAGAATGACCTTATTTTTTTGTGTGTTCATTTTGGATTGGAAGCTATAGTATTATAGTTGTTGTTTTTCTAATAATGGTAGATTTAATTCACATACATCAAAATATTTTAGTGGTAACAACCCAATAAAGGTAAAGAACCCTGCTCCAGAGGCAAAATAGTATTTAGAACCATTTTTATTTTGCCTTTTGCCTTTTGAGAGCTTTGAAGCAATATATGTTTGTATTTTTTGCAGAATTTTTTAAAAAGTGCTTTTTAGTCTTAGTCTCTACAATTCCAAATTTTTACACCCCTTAGTATATCTAAGCAATTTTTGAAACCTAACCAGACTGAATTTTGGAACATATATGGTTAATTGAAGCTTACTTTTAGTTGAGTAATGATGTACATTACTTGGAGTTGTAAAGTAGTTTTGAAATGTATCAGGAAGTTTAGAGTTATTAAGTTTATGCAAATTTAAAGCAATTTCAATTTTACACAAACTATGAAGTTTTTAAACATCAAGTTGCCTAAAAGAAAGTGTAGTATGTTCAAACCTGCTAATCCCAGTGAAAGCTCTTACAACATTATTTAGCAAAAGTTGCCAAGATTGCTGAGTAGCACATGTATCAATAGATCCCCATATTACGATATCATATAGGAGATGTGCTTTATAAAAGCATTATATATATATCCAAATTTAGTAGGTCTATATAATGTTTTAGCTGGAAAATTTTTTTTTCATTTTCCAAGAATTCCGGTTGCTCTAGCAACTTTTTTTGCAATGCTTTCAATATGTGAGTTATAGTTGAGATGGTAGATGTTGGTCGAAATTCATGCCCAGATATTTTATATTAGCCCTAGATTTCACTCATCCTCAATCACCATTTAACTGAATGGTATAGAAGTTACATTTAACAATTAGTTGGCAGCATGGCTGAGTAAAGGTGTCATTTTTACAACAACCTTATTTCGTAATCTGGGTTCAGCTCCCGTTTTGGTCACATTGCTGCATTGTTGGATAAGACGCTTTACAATGATTATCTCTGCATGGTGGCTTTGAACCAGGAATGTGAAAGTGCAAAAGGGTACTGCTTCCATTTCCACTTTGGTCTTTCATATTAAATGTCAACAACTTGAATATAGTGCAGTTTTTTGTAAAATATACAACAAAACTTTTAGTTCAAGAAACTAGCATTTGCTATGAAACGTTTTGAAATGTTTGTGGTCCACCAAATCTGGGGCTAGCCCCATTCCTATCAATTCAAAAATGAACCTTGCAGCCTACCAACTTTTTTCAAATCTATGAGTGTTTAACAATTCGATGTTTCAGTCCTATGATTTTGAAGATTTTCTCAAAAATTTGGAGAGGTTTGCCCTTTTTTTTAAAAAAAGTTAGCGACACACAGTATATTGATACAACATAGAACTAACTCATTAACATAAATAAAGTTTCCAGTTCCAGCATTTAAATTTTCTCACTGTGTTAGTATAATATTCCTTGCAAAGTAGACATGGGAAAATCTACATCGTAAAGAATATTGTATTATCTCTTAAACACAGTATAATATTGTAGAACTTTTAAACAGGACATGTTATACAATGCGAATGCATGTCTTTTTGCTGAGTACCGTTGTTATTTTTGAAAAGGAATATAATGTCTTATGATGTGTATAACCATTGTCTTATGATACGTATAATGTCTTATATATAGTCAAAGTTCGGTGTACATGCAGGCAAAAGCTGCCCGGATTTCTGGTGAATACTTGCTTTGTTGGTCTTCACCTAATTTCTGATAAAAAGCTGGCCGGATTTTTGTTTTCACCCTATAAAGCTAGCTGGGTTTTCGATAAAGACCTTTTTTTGCTCTTCACCTAATTTTCGGTCCTGGCCTTCATAAACTGCCTCGATATCAGTCTTTGTAACTTCTGATAAGATTTATCTCTGAGGCTTGGGGAGGGTGCTTGAACCCAAAGATAAAATTTGTAAGTGTCTCAACCCAGGTAGCGGTCTAGGTGTTTTTGTAATTTTTCGGTAAAAATAGTCATTGCAGGGCCAGTTGGGTGACATACTGCTTGTTTGTAGAGCCATTTGAAAGAACTAATTGCTAGATTACTTCAAATATGAAAAGTGCGTGGATCATCCTATAGTTAGCGTCTGACGCTGTCCAGTTAACGAAGGAAAAATAAGCAAAAGATTTGAAAGCCTTTTCACAGAGTTAAATTACATATCCTCTTTAGCTTACCCTGCCCCCTTGCTTCCTGGTAAACACGTTTAGAAGCATGCATATTTGGGCTGAATTTTCAAAGTGCCTTGGTGAAAATGGGGGTACCTCGACCTCTTTAGCCCACTTGGTTATGCAACTGCAATCAACTACCCATGGGACTAGGAAAATTTGCCCCCAAAAGCCAAAAGCAAATAAGGAAAATTTCAATTTTTTGCAAGCACTGTCTTAAACTCGAGTATTGTTAATTTCCAAAAGGTAATTTCAAACTTTGTGGATTTTTTTCTTTATAGTTAGCAATGAATATGTCTGTCTGTCATCAGCAGGGCTGACATGAATCAAAATGCTGGTCACTTAATATATTATCTACCATAAAGCAGTTTCGACAACTTCAGGAGCCTATAATATTGAAAACAATTAACCTGAACAACTTGGCAAAAGGACCCACTGTAATAAATCAACCAAAAACAAAAATGAATAGAAGGAAGGGCCCAACCGAATAACATTACATAGCACATTGTTGGCACGTAACCACTAGGATAATGTCCATCAACACGTCATGGCCAATTGATTGAGATAGGGAAGCTATTGGTTGTGTTGGATTGCATGTTATTGAGGAGCTAGATTTTAGCCACTCTTTTTGTTTCAGATAATAGTAATAGATATCCCAATTAGGACCCAATATACAGTAAAAACAGCTTCTGACCTCGTATTTGAAAAAATGTTGGTAAATTGGAGGAGATTTATTCCATTAGTACCAGAGCATTGGTTTTACTTTTAACAAAGAATTATTCAAATTTCGATAAATTTTTGATAATCAGTTGTGCAAAACCATTTGGATCAGAAAATGATAAATTTTCAAAACGTAGGTGTGAGCCAAAGTAAGGACTGGTGAGAGTCGCATGCTGCTCTGAGAGCTGCAGTTGAGAATCACTGTTTTAAACTGTAAACAGACTTGTTAGTAGGCAATGCCACCGCCATCCCTAACCCTAAACTACTATGGGTTTTTGGATATTAGTAGAGTAACCCAGCAGTTTGTTTTCAAATAGGCGAAGTACTAGGAGGCACCGTAGTGGTGTGTCACTATCATGCATGTATACACATATCTCTTTTCTTCGCAAGTTATTTAAACTGTACTAAAGAAGGTAGTAATACAATATGACAAATCAAACTGATTTTGTGTTTTTTAGTTGCTATAATCAGACAGTAACTCCCATTGCTCTAATCCTTATAATCATATCACAAAAAAAAGCACTGACTATTGCGTTCAATTTTTCTAAAAATTTATGAATTCAGCAGGACAGTTTTCTCTAAGACGCTAAATAAAACTGTTACTAATACCTTAATATAAATAACTGTAGCAATTTATTGTTTATTTTCTCCAATCAACATCTTAATCCAAAATGTTTGCCGCACTGCAAGTGTATATCCTAAAATTCTGTGAGGTTACTGCCACTCAAGAGTAGCCTACTACTAGGGATGGGCATTGGGCAATGTAGAACATTGAATCCAGAACGATTCGAACCCAAAGGTGGTCGGTACTGAAACTGCAATTTAAACCAAGTATTTGGATTCAGTTTTATGTTGCAAAAGATTTCAATTTTGAGATCTCTTGAACATGTTTGTGCATTAAACTCTCTCTGCTCTTTGAGCAAAATGCGATATTTCTTTATTTCATCTCCCAGCCAGATGTGTATAATTTTGTGCTACTTCTAAGCATCTCATGTACCAATTTACCAGCAATTTGACACCAACGAACTAAATGTGTTGCTCTATAATCTATTGTTTCTTTTTCCATTCAGTATAGTGCAATTACTGGCATATTGTAAACGTTAAAAACTTGTTGATAGCCCATCTCCTGAAACAGTGCTCGATGATATACAGCAGCAAAATAGTCCTTAGGACGAAGCAGACTATTGTGCTTTTGACCTTTTTATTGCGATTTTTATAATTGTATGATAAACGTTGGATAAGAAATATGCTTGAAATGTTGCTAAAAATTTGACATAGCATGTTTTTGAATTCAGATGTACTGTTCTGGATTCGGTTTTGTTTCAGAACAATTACATGTTTTACATTGCCAATCCCTCTCTACCTACTATGCTATTTATCAGAACGTGGAAAGTGCATCAAATTGCCTATAAGCTGAAGATATAAAAAAGCTTTTACTTAACATTGGTTATTTTTGGTCATTGGTAACTACTCAGTTTTTGATTTTTTGTGGTTTGATTTTAGTGCTTGGTGTTTGTATTAAGTAATTTGAACCTTGAAGTGCTAAACTGCTTAATGTTTTATGTTTTTCTTACAGATATAATTTTTTATGTTTATGTTTTCCAGATTTTTTGATAGAACAAAGCATTTTTGCTTTGCTAATGTACAGTACATTAGCTTTCTCATTATCATCTGTTTTTTGCTTGCAAGTTGCCTTGTAATGCTCAATACTATTCTTGAACTGTCATTTCTAATTCTGATCGATTATGAAGCAGATTATAGCGACTTGAAGACGATTTTAACCTGTCTTCGAAATGAGCAATAGGAGAGATCAAGTAAACAACATCTGCTGCTTGAATACATATACTCTACCACGACGAAACATGTTCCATTGTTCCTGGTGACATTTTTTCCTGTGTTTTTGTTACTGATGTGAAGAAATGATGAAGAGCAACGGAGTTTTTGTGAGTAGTCCATATGCTTCTTTCAAATGACTTCGACTCTGGTTCGGAAGCAGCAAATTGTCAAATCTGTGAAGACCAGTTTTTTGAAGCATTCTATAGTAAGTAACTTGTAAAATCTAATCCTGACAGATAAACCGTACTGCTCGAAATTGGTTTTATTGAAGAAATGAGAACTACTTGAGGTAATGCAAAAGTGCCCCTTACCTTTTTCCACAATTCTTTTTAATCACGAAAATACGTTGTAATCCGTTTTACTCCGTACCATTGGCAACCCTGCTGCGTTTTGCAATTTTGTTGCATCACAAAAGGCGTATTGTCGATTAGTGCTGGTAACCCAGGTCTTCAGATCCAGTAGCAGTAGCCAAAGTTTCAGATTTGGTTATAGGCTACTCACTGCTACCAGTTGGTAATCGCGTTTTTCAGTCTGCAAGAATTTTTGCAAAATTATGCCTTTTGTGATATCAAAAATTTGCGAAATGCGGGGTTGCCAATGGTGCGGAGTCAAACGAATTTAACCGTATTTTCGCGAATATTACCTGTTTGGGGCACCTATTTGTTACCTCAAGTAGTTCTCTTTTTTTAATAAAACGGATTTCGAGCAGTATCTCTTAATAGCTAGAAATCATTGCGGGTGGATGTGAGCAATAATGCTAATTTTTAGCAAATATGTTTTGGCAGCCCATTTACGCTGGTATTTTTAAAGAGCTACGGCTCGAAATCGGTTTTATTGAAGAAATGAGAATTACAACTTGAGGTAAGAGTTGTGCCAAACCTTTTTCCCCAATTCTTCTTATTCGCGAAAATACAAGTTAGTCAACAGTCATGAGTTTGCAAAAATTTCTTTCTGGTTAACAGGAATGCAATGTTCGATGAGAAAGATAATAGGATTCTGCTTTAGACAGCGATTCTAATTCAAACTACATTCATCTGTGGCATTATACGAGTGATATAATCTGTTGCATCAAAGTAAGACCAGCTTTGGTGATGTTTTTAGCCTACGAATGATATAAAATTTAAAGCCAAAAACGATCATACTGTAGATCAGTACTGGTAGCGTAGGTTTGCAGGTACCAATATAGCAGGAGTAATTTTATTATCTCGAGTAGTTTCATTTCTTCAATAAAACCAATTTCGAGCAGTATCTCTTTAATCACTAACACTGTTACCATTTAGGTATTAATTGAGAGCTTAGAAAATGGTATTGATGACTTGAACACGCTAAAAGCATGAAAAGTGGCGAAGGAAAGTTTTGTGTGAAGAAATGATTTTTAAAGGGAATTACAGATACAAATTCTAGTTCAGAAAGTTGTTCCAGAAGTAGCTCAAATTTCTTTTGTATGGCTACATGGCTTGTTTTTTTAGTATTATGCTGAACTCTTCTACTATGGATGCTTAAGAGCTTAACTCATTGTTGTCAACAACCGTTTTTTGCAATTGCTGAAATTAAAATTTTTGTGGTTTCATACATTATTTTTCAATGTTTTTCAGGATATGAAAATGCCTCTAGAGCAAGAGCAATCTTGATAGAGATTTTAATACCACGTTGACCAAGGAAGCCATCAGAAAACAGTCTCAACTATAAACACTACTCACATAGAAACCACTATCTATTATTAACATCAGAAAACAAGTTTTTCTGCCTAAACACTTGCCCAACGTGCGCTGAACTTTTAACGATGCATGCGTTCGTGTCAACACTTGCACAAAAATTACAGTGTTTAAGATCATTTAATTTTGTTAAATGCACTGTGCTGTTTACGTATTCGTCGGCAATTTTCCTTACATTGCTTACTTAATCAGTTGAAATGTTTAGTATGGTATGGTGATATTTTTGTTTGGAAAAGGAATTTTGACTGACAGCACTGCTTGAAAATGGATTATAGTGTCAAACTAAGATGCGTATATTAGAAACCTATAGTCGCGTAGTGTGTAAAAATTTGATAAAGAATTGTTTTAGATTTAGATTAGAGAAATTTCATCATCATTATTTTGCCCCAGGAGTGTGTTGTTGTAGTGCATATTTATCCTACTGTCACTGGACAGCACTTTTCGATGCATTGACTACTTCGTGGTTGGAGGAATCCGCACTTGCTTAGGAGTTTCCTGCGATCCAATGTTCTTGTGGATTTCTTCGAATTCTTGACACTGAATTTGTTGCTTATTCAAAGCCACCAAGCAGAGATAATCATCGTAAAGCGTCTTATTCAAGGACGCAACAACGTGACCATGGTGCGGGTTGAATTCTAATCATGCGATCAGGGTCGTCGTTAAAACGACGCCTTTACCCTCTGGGCCACGCTGCCGATAATTGCTAGTGCTAGTGTGTATCCCACCGATAATTGCTAGTGTGTATCCTTCTATTCCTGGAGCCCAGTGATTTTTCCGGCACGCAGGGGTCAGCCAGTTTTTGTAGCCTAGTCACCATCTTTTGCAATGCTTTGCATTCAACTTTTGCAAACCTCTAGCAATTAAGTTGCATTTCAGCACTTCTTTTCTTTTTTTTTTTTTTCGGCCTTTTTCTTGCCTACCAATTTTAAATGTAATGCCTCTACTGGGCCTCTTCCCTCATCTATTCTCTCGACATGCCCCAGCCATCGCAACGTTTGTTCTCTCAAAAACTTTTCCAATCTCTCCTCACCCGTGATCGTAGGAATATTCTCATTGTTTATTTTATCCTTCAAGGCATTTGCATATGTCATTCGCAGCATTCTCATTTTTGTAGTTTTCAACTTCCTTTCATCTTTTGCTCTCAATCGGCAACATTCAGCTCTATAAGTTAGAGCACTTCTCACATAGCTTTTTGATAAGGTGCCTCTGATCTTTAATTAGAAAAATTTCATGGACAATCAAAAATTTTTATTGCCTGTATTGATATTAAAAAAACTACATTAACACTAGTTTAATGTAGAGTTGAATGTCGCATGATGTAATTTTGGTTTTTGAGAGTGTTTACTGTACATTATTTTTTAGTTGGTATTGTGGCCGAAAGGGTAAAAGCGTCGTTTTTACGACGATCCTGATCGCATATCTGGTTTCAACTCCCATCCTGGTGGTCACGTTGTTGCGTCGTCGGATAAGACGCTTTACGACGATTATCTCTGCTTGGTGACTTCGAACAAGCAACAAATTCATTGGACGAGAATTCGAAAAAATCTACAGGAACAGCTGACTGGTGGAAACTCTTCAATCAATTCCTGTAGTTTACAATAGCTAAAATCGAATTATAATGTTTGAAAGTTTTGTTCTCATTTTGGGGCTGCGGTTGCAAAGGTGTTTAACGAATACAAAGAGATACCCCCCCCCTCTAAAAAGATTTTCAAATCCTGAGTTTCTTCTTCCAGCCTGAATTTCAAGAAAAAGGGGCCAGTTTACCAAATTTGAATTGGTCACGCAATGTTACTGGAAGGGTAAATATTTTCCCTGAAAGTTCAAGCTGAGAAAACAGATTCAAATTTTCAAAAAGCTTTTTACGGGGGATATCTTTGTATTTGTTGAATATCTTTAATTGTAACCTCAGCCCCATGATGAGAACAAAAAATTTCAATACTTATATTTTGGTTTTAGCCATTATAAACTACTGAAATAGTCTGGATGATTGACTCCGCTTTGAGCAGGTACAGATTCCTCCACTCACGAAATAGTTACCGCAATGAAAAAGTGTGCGGATCAGCTAATAGTTAGCGTCTGACGCTGCCCGGTGATATGTGGATAAATATGCACTACTACAACAATCTTTGTAGCTGTTTCAAAATATAATTTATTTTTGATGCCAATGCGAACTAGCCCTGAAAAGGTCAAGTTGAAAGTGATTTTTTCCTGACCATTTGTACCGCATAATGTGTATTTCAGTTTGTGAAATCGGCAATAAATTCTCAATGCACTGATTTTGTAGTCTGTTTTTATACTAGTTCGTGCATTGAAATAGGAGAAATTTTGCGATTAAATTTATTCAGTTCTTGTATGTTTAACCAAGCTAACTAACTCTTTGGGATTCTGTTCGCTATGCTGAAACGTCACAACGGATGAATTGCAGCTAGGTCTTAATTGGAAGTTGATGAGCGCAAATTCTTTTTATCCTAGAACACTGCATGCATGATTACATTAGATGTCAAGTTAAGGTAGTTAACGTGACATCTAGCCAGAGCTTCGAACTCAAAAAAGCTCCATCTCTTTGCCGAACTTAAAAAATAGCATTCTAATCCGAGCTTTAAAGATTAAAAAAATTGTCGAAAAAAAAATTTTTTTGTTGATCAAGCGGTGAAATCGAGATTGCGCTTATTGGAACGACCAATGCTCGCGTCGCGTGTTCCTTTGTTTTTACTAGGTCACTTTCCAACTAACGAGTGCGAAGTTTTAAACTTTTGCTCATAACTCGAGAACGGATAAGTCTAGCTACATAAAACTTTTGACAGCAGTTTGAGATTAATGAGTTGTATGTTTGTACTAAATTTCGTGGCAATGGGTCACGTGACTGGTATTAGAACCCGAAAACCGCTCCGCAAGTTTGGCGTAAAAAGCGGTCTCAGTCAAAAACGGCTTAAGTACGGCAAAAAATACTTCACACCGTTATATGTATTAAAATACCCTTTCATCCCAACCAACTCACTTTTGATCGCGATGAGGTTTTTTCTTTTTTTTTCCTAAATCTTGTGCGTTCTTCTTTTAAACCACAAAACATAGACGTCTAATTTTTGTGTAAAGTTGTTGAGCTGCAAACGCAATAATGTCTCCCAAAAATTTTTGGGGCGACTTCCCCAAGAATCTTCCAAATGGGGCCCCAAAATAGCAGTTTTTTTATTGGCTTAAGCTAGGATGCTAGTTCTTTTTGAAATCAGGATATATTTGAGAGACAAATATTTTCACGTGGTTTGTGGGTACCAACCCCCTCGGGGACCCCCAAATAGACCCCCAAAAATTAATCTTTTGAATGGCTTAAGCTATGGTTCCAGTTTTTTGAGAGCAACAGATACTTAACAAACAAATATTTTGACATAGTTTGGTGGTGCCACCTCACCGGGGACCCCCCAAAATGGACCCCCAAAAATCAATTTTCGAATGGCTTAATTTAGGGTGGCAGTGTTGTTTGATATCAGTAGATATTTTAGAGATAAACATTTTGACATAGTTTGGGGGAGCCATACCCCTTTAAGACTCCCCAAATGGACCCCCAAAATCAATTTTTTGAAGGGCTGAAGCTAAAGTGCCAGTTTTTTCTTTATATCAGTAGATATTTACGAGACAAATATTTTGACATAGTTTGGGGGTGCCACCCCCTGGGGACCCCCAAAAAATAAATTTTGAAACGGTTTAACTTAGGTTGCCAGTTTGTTTTGATATCAGTAGATATTTAAGAGACTAATATTTTGACATCGTTTGGCGATGGCACCCCCAGGGAATCTTCCCGAAAATTAATTTTTTGAACAGCATCAGCTAAGGTGCCAGTTTGTTTTGATGTCAGTAGATATTTACCAGACGAACATTTTGACATAGTTTTAGGGGTACCTTCGGGGACCCCCCAAATGAACCCCCCCAAAATAAAATTTTTAAATAGCTCAACCTTATGTGCCAGTTTTTTTTTATATCAGTGGATATTTAGAGACAATAGTTTGGGGGTGCCATCCCCGAGGATCCCCGGCCCAAAATCAATTTTTTGAATGGCTTAAGCTTGGGCTCTAGTTTTTTTGAAATCTGTAGATACAGTGGAATTCGGTTAATAAATCCACCTCGGGACAGCCGGTTTTGGATTTAATACGCGGCGGCTTTAATAAACGGCGTTTTCTAAAATGCACAAAATGATTCCGTTCCAAGCAAAATGGATGTAATAAGCGGCTGGATTTATTAACCGTGGATTTATTAACCGAATTCCACTGTATTTGGGTCGGTCGTTCAAAGGAGTTGCTACTCAGCAAGCTCCCATTTAGTTATTTTTTGTGTCGTGGCAATCTGAAAAAACAGCATGTAGAGAAAAAAAAGCAATTGAGTTGCAAAGTCAACTTAAACTTTTTTGTCAGCCTGACTTTGAACCCAAAAAACTTGAAATTTTTGCTGAACTTCAACAGGAAAAAATTAAATTCAGAGAATTCGAATTTTAATTTGGACTTACTAAAATAAGCTGAACTTGAATTAAAATCGATCGAGTTCGCTGCCCTGTTTTTAGCTTGGTTTGGCCAACCACTCAAAAATTGATATCGAAAACTTCTATTAATGACTTTCCGCAGTAAAGAGGCCCTATCCCACTCCTAAATCAAAAGTAATAGGTGCACTAAATTGATAGGTGTTCACCAAATTTTTTAACACCAAATACTTTAAATTGATGACCTCATCTTTTAATAACGTCACAGACGGTTCAAATTTTGTACATGTGTTTGCTTTCATACTGGATCTTAAAATGCATTAGCCAAAGTGATTGCGTAACAAAAACGTTTTACCACGTCATTTAAGCTAAATACTAGCCATTTTAGCCATTCAAGGAGGTTAGTAGGCTACATTCTAGAACAGTTGATTTTATTAATTCTCATCATATTCTTTGTCCAACTCAATGTGAGTTTTGTTCCAATCATTATACAATTCTATTACAGTACATATATGCTACTTACAATTAAATCGAGAACCAAATGTTTACTGGTCTGATGTTGCTCGATCTCGCTAAAGCGTTTGATACAGTCGATTATAATATCCTACTCCAAAAATCGCATTACTATGATATTAGAGAAATGGCGAATAATTTTTTCCATCTTTTCTGAAAAACCGATCTCAAATAGTATCTACAATTATATAATGAAAACTCTACTCCCAAATCCAATAATATAGGAGTGCTTTAAGGTTCAACTCTGGGGGTCGTTTCTACTTCTGATTTACATTAACGATTTACCCAATTGTAGAAAAAACATTCCAAACTATTTGCCGATGACGCGTTCTTCATGATAAATGCTCTTTTTTTTAAGATTAGGAAAAATTCTTGAATCTGAAATTAATAAAGTATGTGATTGGATGATTGCAAACAAATTGACTCCAAACCATTGCCTCCCCCCCCCTATTGGCAGCTTGTGCCCCCCATTTTGGTTTACTAAAAAATACTTTTTTGGAATATCACGCAACGACAAGACAACAGACAACGATGGAGAAAGGAATACAGTGAAATTCGGTTAATAAATCCACCTCGGGACAGCTGGTTTTGGATTTAATACGCGGCGGCTTTAATAAACGGCGTTTTCTAAAATGCACAAAATGATTCCGTTCCAAGCAAAATGGATGTAATAAGCGGCTGGATTTATTAACCGTGGATTTATTAACCGAATTCCACTGTATTAACGTACAAACATATTATTCTCGTTTGACGTTTTCTCGAATCTTTGCAAAATTGCTGGCAACCAACTGCTGTACATAAATGTGACGCAATAAACTATCTTATTGATACGCTTTACGGATGTGTCGCGGAAGAGAGATGTAAGCCTAAACTTTTTTTTGAAAAAAAAAACTTTTGGTTCAAGTCCCCCTCTTAGCAAAATCCTCTTTGCGCGTCTGGTCGCATTCACTGCTTCAAATAGATTTTTTAAGCGATTATGGGCCGCAGACAAAACGAGCCCAGAAAACTTGCCATACTTATATGATTTTTTTTGACATGAATACAAAATTTTTTAAATTGCGCATAATTTGTAATCGTACAATATCAGTTTTTATGTGCAAAAGTTCAGTGTGTTTTAGTGCCATCTCACTTTCAGTTAGTATCTCCCCACTTCGTTCGCTCCGGCGACGGTATCGTTCTAAATCTACCTCTAAATCCAGTCTATTAATTATAAACCCAAAACGAAATGCTCATCGATATGAATTTAAGTATCAACAGCAAACCATGCATTGTTCGATCAGTTGACCAAGCTAAAATCTGGACGTGATTTTGGACTGCAACCTGAGATTTCGACAGAAACAAAATTGCTCGTGCAGTTGGCATATTATACAAACTAAAAAATTTACCAGTAGCCTACTACCTGAAAATGCAATGCTGAACCTTTTTTATGCTTTATTACATTCTGTTCTTATTTATGGCATTCTTGTGTGGGGTAACATTTTTTCTGTCTTATTTAACTAAATATAGTAAATTGCAAAACAAAGTCATTAGAATTGTGACTGAGAAAAATTGGAGCGATAGCGCAAGTCCGCTCTATCAAAAAATGAATATGTTACGATTGGTTTCGCTTTTAAATTAAGAAACAGCTAAATTTGTTTACCAATACGATAAGTCCAACATACCGCCACGTTTTTTAAATTACTTTTCAACAAAAAATATATGTACATTCGAGGAGGACATGAACCTCTAGCAATTATCAATTGACAATTCATTTTGAAAATCCAGAAAATCCAAAGATCTATTAAATACGTAGGTGCTAAAATTTGGAACTCAATTCCAATTTTGATCAAACAATAATCGTTTCAAAAATTTCAAAAAGATTGTGAAAATTTTGCGGATGAGCATCGCTTCTCTTGATTGCGTAATCATGCAAACTTAGGTCGTTGCTCAAACAAGTTGATTATTGCTCTTTTTTAGTTGTTGTTTTAGTGCTTTGCTTACTTTTAGTCGTTTGTTTTTATTTGTGTTTTTCACCACATTGCGCTATTTTATTTAGACTTTGAAGTGTTTGCTGACAAGGTGGATGCTCGACCAGATGACTTCCCAGTCATTTCGCATCCACTCTGTTGCTACCCTCAAATGCGTTATTTATTTTACGAGAATTAATTAGGCTACCCAAAAATGAGTAGCGCAATATATTATGTCATGTAATGGCAAATGTTTCTTTGCTATCTTCTGGTCTACCTGCACCTCAAAAAGGTCTCTCGAAAGCACGTAAAACTGCAGAAAAAGCCTTGGTTTACAAACTTCTGAAGTCTATCAACAAAATACCAACATCGTACAAAGATTATTTATTTAGAAAACCGCGCGCGCAAAAAAAGAAATTATGAGAAATCTTCAAACAAATCGACAAAATGAAAACCCGCTCCAAAAAGGTTTATTACGAAAAGGAATGAAGAACCACAGCGGAAATCAAAAAAAAACAAAACTTTGAAAACGCTTGCGAACATTGACAAGTCAACAAAAAATGTTACACCAAAAAACTGCTACCCCACTAAAATTACTCAAAAAAGCGCAAAGATTTAGCAAAAAAAGTTTCTCCAATAATCCAAGAAACTAATCGGCTGTTAGGACGCTCTGTTCCAAATTCTATTTTTTCGAACCACCAACAAAAAAAAATCTGGTGCATTGGTTTTCTTAACGCAAACAAAGCGGTAGTTTTGTTCAAGTTCGACTTCAGAAAAATTATTTTTTGAAGTTCGGCAAAGAGATGGAGCTTTTTTGAGTTCGAAGCTCTGGCTAGATGTCACGTTAACTACCTTAACTTGACATCTAATGTAATCATGCATGCAGTGTTCTAGGATAAAAAGAATTTGCGCTCATCAACTTCCAATTAAGACCTAGCTGCAATTCATCCGTTGTGACGTTTCAGCATAGCGAACAGAATCCCAAAGAGTTAGTTAGCTTGGTTAAACATACAAGAACTGAATAAATTTAATCGCAAAATTTCTCCTATTTCAATGCACGAACTAGTATAAAAACAGACTACAAAATCAGTGCATTGAGAATTTATTGCCGATTTCACAAACTGAAATACACATTATGCGGTACAAATGGTCAGGAAAAAACCACTTTCAACTTGACCTTTTCAGGGCTAGTTCACATTGGCATCAAAAATAAATTATATTTTGAAACAGCTACAAAGATTGTTGTAGTAGTGCATATTTATCCACATATCACCGGGCAGCGTCAGACGCTAACTATTAGCTGATCCGCACACTTTTTCATTGCGGTAACTATTTCGTGAGTGGAGGAATCTGTACCTGCTCAAAGCGGAGTCAATCATCCAGACTATTTCAGTAGTTTATAATGGCTAAAACCAAAATATAAGTATTGAAATTTTTTGTTCTCATCATGGGGCTGAGGTTACAATTAAAGATATTCAACAAATACAAAGATATCCCCCGTAAAAAGCTTTTTGAAAATTTGAATCTGTTTTCTCAGCTTGAACTTTCAGGGAAAATATTTACCCTTCCAGTAACATTGCGTGACCAATTCAAATTTGGTAAACTGGCCCCTTTTTCTTGAAATTCAGGCTGGAAGAAGAAACTCAGGATTTGAAAATCTTTTTAGAGGGGGGGGGTATCTCTTTGTATTCGTTAAACACCTTTGCAACCGCAGCCCCAAAATGAGAACAAAACTTTCAAACATTATAATTCGATTTTAGCTATTGTAAACTACAGGAATTGATTGAAGAGTTTCCACCAGTCAGCTGTTCCTGTAGATTTTTTCGAATTCTCGTCCAATGAATTTGTTGCTTGTTCGAAGTCACCAAGCAGAGATAATCGTCGTAAAGCGTCTTATCCGACGACGCAACAACGTGACCACCAGGATGGGAGTTGAAACCAGATATGCGATCAGGATCGTCGTAAAAACGACGCTTTTACCCTTTCGGCCACAATACCAACTAAAAAATAATGTACAGTAAACACTCTCAAAAACCAAAATTACATCATGCGACATTCAACTCTACATTAAACTAGTGTTAATGTAGTTTTTTTAATATCAATACAGGCAATAAAAATTTTTGATTGTCCATGAAATTTTTCTAATTAAAGATCAGAGGCACCTTATCAAAAAGCTATGTGAGAAGTGCTCTAACTTATAGAGCTGAATGTTGCCGATTGAGAGCAAAAGATGAAAGGAAGTTGAAAACTACAAAAATGAGAATGCTGCGAATGACATATGCAAATGCCTTGAAGGATAAAATAAACAATGAGAATATTCCTACGATCACGGGTGAGGAGAGATTGGAAAAGTTTTTGAGAGAACAAACGTTGCGATGGCTGGGGCATGTCGAGAGAATAGATGAGGGAAGAGGCCCAGTAGAGGCATTACATTTAAAATTGGTAGGCAAGAAAAAGGCCGAAAAAAAAAAAAAAGAAAAGAAGTGCTGAAATGCAACTTAATTGCTAGAGGTTTGCAAAAGTTGAATGCAAAGCATTGCAAAAGATGGTGACTAGGCTACAAAAACTGGCTGACCCCTGCGTGCCGGAAAAATCACTGGGCTCCAGGAATAGAAGGATACACACTAGCAATTATCGGTGGGATACACACTAGCACTAGCAATTATCGGCAGCGTGGCCCAGAGGGTAAAGGCGTCGTTTTAACGACGACCCTGATCGCATGATTAGAATTCAACCCGCACCATGGTCACGTTGTTGCGTCCTTGAATAAGACGCTTTACGATGATTATCTCTGCTTGGTGGCTTTGAATAAGCAACAAATTCAGTGTCAAGAATTCGAAGAAATCCACAAGAACATTGGATCGCAGGAAACTCCTAAGCAAGTGCGGATTCCTCCAACCACGAAGTAGTCAATGCATCGAAAAGTGCTGTCCAGTGACAGTAGGATAAATATGCACTACAACAACACACTCCTGGGGCAAAATAATGATGATGAAATTTCTCTAATCTAAATCTAAAACAATTCTTTATCAAATTTTTACACACTACGCGACTATAGGTTTCTAATATACGCATCTTAGTTTGACACTATAATCCATTTTCAAGCAGTGCTGTCAGTCAAAATTCCTTTTCCAAACAAAAATATCACCATACCATACTAAACATTTCAACTGATTAAGTAAGCAATGTAAGGAAAATTGCCGACGAATACGTAAACAGCACAGTGCATTTAACAAAATTAAATGATCTTAAACACTGTAATTTTTGTGCAAGTGTTGACACGAACGCATGCATCGTTAAAAGTTCAGCGCACGTTGGGCAAGTGTTTAGGCAGAAAAACTTGTTTTCTGATGTTAATAATAGATAGTGGTTTCTATGTGAGTAGTGTTTATAGTTGAGACTGTTTTCTGATGGCTTCCTTGGTCAACGTGGTATTAAAATCTCTATCAAGATTGCTCTTGCTCTAGAGGCATTTTCATATCCTGAAAAACATTGAAAAATAATGTATGAAACCACAAAAATTTTAATTTCAGCAATTGCAAAAAACGGTTGTTGACAACAATGAGTTAAGCTCTTAAGCATCCATAGTAGAAGAGTTCAGCATAATACTAAAAAAACAAGCCATGTAGCCATACAAAAGAAATTTGAGCTACTTCTGGAACAACTTTCTGAACTAGAATTTGTATCTGTAATTCCCTTTAAAAATCATTTCTTCACACAAAACTTTCCTTCGCCACTTTTCATGCTTTTAGCGTGTTCAAGTCATCAATACCATTTTCTAAGCTCTCAATTAATACCTAAATGGTAACAGTGTTAGTGATTAAAGAGATACTGCTCGAAATTGGTTTTATTGAAGAAATGAAACTACTCGAGATAATAAAATTACTCCTGCTATATTGGTACCTGCAAACCTACGCTACCAGTACTGATCTACAGTATGATCGTTTTTGGCTTTAAATTTTATATCATTCGTAGGCTAAAAACATCACCAAAGCTGGTCTTACTTTGATGCAACAGATTATATCACTCGTATAATGCCACAGATGAATGTAGTTTGAATTAGAATCGCTGTCTAAAGCAGAATCCTATTATCTTTCTCATCGAACATTGCATTCCTGTTAACCAGAAAGAAATTTTTGCAAACTCATGACTGTTGACTAACTTGTATTTTCGCGAATAAGAAGAATTGGGGAAAAAGGTTTGGCACAACTCTTACCTCAAGTTGTAATTCTCATTTCTTCAATAAAACCGATTTCGAGCCGTAGCTCTTTAAAAATACCAGCGTAAATGGGCTGCCAAAACATATTTGCTAAAAATTAGCATTATTGCTCACATCCACCCGCAATGATTTCTAGCTATTAAGAGATACTGCTCGAAATCCGTTTTATTAAAAAAAGAGAACTACTTGAGGTAACAAATAGGTGCCCCAAACAGGTAATATTCGCGAAAATACGGTTAAATTCGTTTGACTCCGCACCATTGGCAACCCCGCATTTCGCAAATTTTTGATATCACAAAAGGCATAATTTTGCAAAAATTCTTGCAGACTGAAAAACGCGATTACCAACTGGTAGCAGTGAGTAGCCTATAACCAAATCTGAAACTTTGGCTACTGCTACTGGAATCTGAAGACCTGGGTTACCAGCACTAATCGACAATACGCCTTTTGTGATGCAACAAAATTGCAAAACGCAGCAGGGTTGCCAATGGTACGGAGTAAAACGGATTACAACGTATTTTCGTGATTAAAAAGAATTGTGGAAAAAGGTAAGGGGCACTTTTGCATTACCTCAAGTAGTTCTCATTTCTTCAATAAAACCAATTTCGAGCAGTACGGTTTATCTGTCAGGATTAGATTTTACAAGTTACTTACTATAGAATGCTTCAAAAAACTGGTCTTCACAGATTTGACAATTTGCTGCTTCCGAACCAGAGTCGAAGTCATTTGAAAGAAGCATATGGACTACTCACAAAAACTCCGTTGCTCTTCATCATTTCTTCACATCAGTAACAAAAACACAGGAAAAAATGTCACCAGGAACAATGGAACATGTTTCGTCGTGGTAGAGTATATGTATTCAAGCAGCAGATGTTGTTTACTTGATCTCTCCTATTGCTCATTTCGAAGACAGGTTAAAATCGTCTTCAAGTCGCTATAATCTGCTTCATAATCGATCAGAATTAGAAATGACAGTTCAAGAATAGTATTGAGCATTACAAGGCAACTTGCAAGCAAAAAACAGATGATAATGAGAAAGCTAATGTACTGTACATTAGCAAAGCAAAAATGCTTTGTTCTATCAAAAAATCTGGAAAACATAAACATAAAAAATTATATCTGTAAGAAAAACATAAAACATTAAGCAGTTTAGCACTTCAAGGTTCAAATTACTTAATACAAACACCAAGCACTAAAATCAAACCACAAAAAATCAAAAACTGAGTAGTTACCAATGACCAAAAATAACCAATGTTAAGTAAAAGCTTTTTTATATCTTCAGCTTATAGGCAATTTGATGCACTTTCCACGTTCTGATAAATAGCATAGTAGGTAGAGAGGGATTGGCAATGTAAAACATGTAATTGTTCTGAAACAAAACCGAATCCAGAACAGTACATCTGAATTCAAAAACATGCTATGTCAAATTTTTAGCAACATTTCAAGCATATTTCTTATCCAACGTTTATCATACAATTATAAAAATCGCAATAAAAAGGTCAAAAGCACAATAGTCTGCTTCGTCCTAAGGACTATTTTGCTGCTGTATATCATCGAGCACTGTTTCAGGAGATGGGCTATCAACAAGTTTTTAACGTTTACAATATGCCAGTAATTGCACTATACTGAATGGAAAAAGAAACAATAGATTATAGAGCAACACATTTAGTTCGTTGGTGTCAAATTGCTGGTAAATTGGTACATGAGATGCTTAGAAGTAGCACAAAATTATACACATCTGGCTGGGAGATGAAATAAAGAAATATCGCATTTTGCTCAAAGAGCAGAGAGAGTTTAATGCACAAACATGTTCAAGAGATCTCAAAATTGAAATCTTTTGCAACATAAAACTGAATCCAAATACTTGGTTTAAATTGCAGTTTCAGTACCGACCACCTTTGGGTTCGAATCGTTCTGGATTCAATGTTCTACATTGCCCAATGCCCATCCCTAGTAGTAGGCTACTCTTGAGTGGCAGTAACCTCACAGAATTTTAGGATATACACTTGCAGTGCGGCAAACATTTTGGATTAAGATGTTGATTGGAGAAAATAAACAATAAATTGCTACAGTTATTTATATTAAGGTATTAGTAACAGTTTTATTTAGCGTCTTAGAGAAAACTGTCCTGCTGAATTCATAAATTTTTAGAAAAATTGAACGCAATAGTCAGTGCTTTTTTTTGTGATATGATTATAAGGATTAGAGCAATGGGAGTTACTGTCTGATTATAGCAACTAAAAAACACAAAATCAGTTTGATTTGTCATATTGTATTACTACCTTCTTTAGTACAGTTTAAATAACTTGCGAAGAAAAGAGATATGTGTATACATGCATGATAGTGACACACCACTACGGTGCCTCCTAGTACTTCGCCTATTTGAAAACAAACTGCTGGGTTACTCTACTAATATCCAAAAACCCATAGTAGTTTAGGGTTAGGGATGGCGGTGGCATTGCCTACTAACAAGTCTGTTTACAGTTTAAAACAGTGATTCTCAACTGCAGCTCTCAGAGCAGCATGCGACTCTCACCAGTCCTTACTTTGGCTCACACCTACGTTTTGAAAATTTATCATTTTCTGATCCAAATGGTTTTGCACAACTGATTATCAAAAATTTATCGAAATTTGAATAATTCTTTGTTAAAAGTAAAACCAATGCTCTGGTACTAATGGAATAAATCTCCTCCAATTTACCAACATTTTTTCAAATACGAGGTCAGAAGCTGTTTTTACTGTATATTGGGTCCTAATTGGGATATCTATTACTATTATCTGAAACAAAAAGAGTGGCTAAAATCTAGCTCCTCAATAACATGCAATCCAACACAACCAATAGCTTCCCTATCTCAATCAATTGGCCATGACGTGTTGATGGACATTATCCTAGTGGTTACGTGCCAACAATGTGCTATGTAATGTTATTCGGTTGGGCCCTTCCTTCTATTCATTTTTGTTTTTGGTTGATTTATTACAGTGGGTCCTTTTGCCAAGTTGTTCAGGTTAATTGTTTTCAATATTATAGGCTCCTGAAGTTGTCGAAACTGCTTTATGGTAGATAATATATTAAGTGACCAGCATTTTGATTCATGTCAGCCCTGCTGATGACAGACAGACATATTCATTGCTAACTATAAAGAAAAAAATCCACAAAGTTTGAAATTACCTTTTGGAAATTAACAATACTCGAGTTTAAGACAGTGCTTGCAAAAAATTGAAATTTTCCTTATTTGCTTTTGGCTTTTGGGGGCAAATTTTCCTAGTCCCATGGGTAGTTGATTGCAGTTGCATAACCAAGTGGGCTAAAGAGGTCGAGGTACCCCCATTTTCACCAAGGCACTTTGAAAATTCAGCCCAAATATGCATGCTTCTAAACGTGTTTACCAGGAAGCAAGGGGGCAGGGTAAGCTAAAGAGGATATGTAATTTAACTCTGTGAAAAGGCTTTCAAATCTTTTGCTTATTTTTCCTTCGTTAACTGGACAGCGTCAGACGCTAACTATAGGATGATCCACGCACTTTTCATATTTGAAGTAATCTAGCAATTAGTTCTTTCAAATGGCTCTACAAACAAGCAGTATGTCACCCAACTGGCCCTGCAATGACTATTTTTACCGAAAAATTACAAAAACACCTAGACCGCTACCTGGGTTGAGACACTTACAAATTTTATCTTTGGGTTCAAGCACCCTCCCCAAGCCTCAGAGATAAATCTTATCAGAAGTTACAAAGACTGATATCGAGGCAGTTTATGAAGGCCAGGACCGAAAATTAGGTGAAGAGCAAAAAAAGGTCTTTATCGAAAACCCAGCTAGCTTTATAGGGTGAAAACAAAAATCCGGCCAGCTTTTTATCAGAAATTAGGTGAAGACCAACAAAGCAAGTATTCACCAGAAATCCGGGCAGCTTTTGCCTGCATGTACACCGAACTTTGACTATATATAAGACATTATACGTATCATAAGACAATGGTTATACACATCATAAGACATTATATTCCTTTTCAAAAATAACAACGGTACTCAGCAAAAAGACATGCATTCGCATTGTATAACATGTCCTGTTTAAAAGTTCTACAATATTATACTGTGTTTAAGAGATAATACAATATTCTTTACGATGTAGATTTTCCCATGTCTACTTTGCAAGGAATATTATACTAACACAGTGAGAAAATTTAAATGCTGGAACTGGAAACTTTATTTATGTTAATGAGTTAGTTCTATGTTGTATCAATATACTGTGTGTCGCTAACTTTTTTTAAAAAAAAGGGCAAACCTCTCCAAATTTTTGAGAAAATCTTCAAAATCATAGGACTGAAACATCGAATTGTTAAACACTCATAGATTTGAAAAAAGTTGGTAGGCTGCAAGGTTCATTTTTGAATTGATAGGAATGGGGCTAGCCCCAGATTTGGTGGACCACAAACATTTCAAAACGTTTCATAGCAAATGCTAGTTTCTTGAACTAAAAGTTTTGTTGTATATTTTACAAAAAACTGCACTATATTCAAGTTGTTGACATTTAATATGAAAGACCAAAGTGGAAATGGAAGCAGTACCCTTTTGCACTTTCACATTCCTGGTTCAAAGCCACCATGCAGAGATAATCATTGTAAAGCGTCTTATCCAACAATGCAGCAATGTGACCAAAACGGGAGCTGAACCCAGATTACGAAATAAGGTTGTTGTAAAAATGACACCTTTACTCAGCCATGCTGCCAACTAATTGTTAAATGTAACTTCTATACCATTCAGTTAAATGGTGATTAAGGATGAGTGAAATCTAGGGCTAATATAAAATATCTGGGCATGAATTTCGACCAACATCTACCATCTCAACTATAACTCACATATTGAAAGCATTGCAAAAAAAGTTGCTAGAGCAACCGGAATTCTTGGAAAATGAAAAAAAAATTTTCCAGCTAAAACATTATATAGACCTACTAAATTTGGATATATATATAATGCTTTTATAAAGCACATCTCCTATATGATATCGTAATATGGGGATCTATTGATACATGTGCTACTCAGCAATCTTGGCAACTTTTGCTAAATAATGTTGTAAGAGCTTTCACTGGGATTAGCAGGTTTGAACATACTACACTTTCTTTTAGGCAACTTGATGTTTAAAAACTTCATAGTTTGTGTAAAATTGAAATTGCTTTAAATTTGCATAAACTTAATAACTCTAAACTTCCTGATACATTTCAAAACTACTTTACAACTCCAAGTAATGTACATCATTACTCAACTAAAAGTAAGCTTCAATTAACCATATATGTTCCAAAATTCAGTCTGGTTAGGTTTCAAAAATTGCTTAGATATACTAAGGGGTGTAAAAATTTGGAATTGTAGAGACTAAGACTAAAAAGCACTTTTTAAAAAATTCTGCAAAAAATACAAACATATATTGCTTCAAAGCTCTCAAAAGGCAAAAGGCAAAATAAAAATGGTTCTAAATACTATTTTGCCTCTGGAGCAGGGTTCTTTACCTTTATTGGGTTGTTACCACTAAAATATTTTGATGTATGTGAATTAAATCTACCATTATTAGAAAAACAACAACTATAATACTATAGCTTCCAATCCAAAATGAACACACAAAAAAATAAGGTCATTCTTTATTACAAATGCATTTAATATTACACCTACTACTAACTGGACCAGACTATTGATTGTTTCTAAAACAAAAGAATTTAAAGAGACCCTATAATTCTGACTAATTAGTATTAAACTATGATATCATAGAAAGCATGGTAATGTGAAACAAAATGAAATTTTTAGAGTTAGTAGCCCCACACAATAGCCATACCGTAGATGATTTCTTTTCAATTTCAAAAAATTTACATTGCCCCTTTTAGAATGCCAAATTACCCTTTTGGGGGTAATTACTCACAGGTTAAGAACCACTGCTGTAGAGGCAAAATGACCCTAAATCCCATTTTGTTATTCTAAAGACAGAAGCTGCTGTTACCTTATGTAAGAATAAGAACTGAGAAAATCGCTATTCTAGCCCTAACCCCAACCCTACACCTAACCCAAAATCTAACCCAAGCTCTAAACCTAACATTAATCCTTACCCAAACTCAAAATCTTACCCAAACCCTAATGATAATTCAAAAAATAATAAAGAGTATATGAGCGTTCACTCTTTGCTCTGTTATTCTCTTTGTGGGCATTGTGTAATGCAACACCAGTCACTTCCTATTCTAAACACTGTCCTGGTCAATGACTTAGGTTTCCCTGGCCCTTACCTTAGGACTATTTTGCCTCGGTTAAAGTTAGGGTTAGGGAGGTCCAAGTCAACAACCAGAACAGTGTTTGGAATGGCAAAATAGGATTTAGGGTCATTTTGCCTCTACAGCAGTGGTTCTTAACCTGGGGGTAGTTACCCCCAAAAGGGTAATTTGGCATACTAAAAGGGGTAATGTAAATTTTTTGAAAACAAAAAGAAATCTCTTCTATGGCTATTGTGTGGGGCTACTAACTCTAAAAATTTCATTTTGCTTCACTATCACCATGCTTTCTATGATGTCATAGTTTAATACTAAATAGTCAGAATTATAGGGTCTCTTTAAATTCTTATGTTTTATAAACAATTGACAGTCTAGTCCAGTTAGTAATAATAGGAGTGAAGGGAACATCTGTTATGTTGCGATTAAGCAATATGTTCTTGGCATTTTGAGTGACATAATTTTTTGTGGACTAGCAAGCCATTTCCAGTTGAAGAAAACTATATTTATGATGATGATATGGAAGCAAAAATAGAATTTCTTTAACTGCGCGAAGATGCACATCTTAAAACCATAGGTGGGCACAAGTCCGATAATCGTTAATCCGTTAATAACGAAGCTAACTTTTTCATTAACTCGTTAATTCGTTAAAAAGTTTTTTCATGTTAACGGACTAAATTAACTTCCGTTAAGTGCTGTTAACGGACTAAATTAACTTCCGTTAAGTTCTGTTAACTTCCGTTAGGTTTTTATCATTAATATCTTGCATCATTTTTTCATCAGACCGGTACAAATAAGTTTGCACTGGTAACACTTGTTTCGTATTAGCACGAGCTTTATAGAAAAAAGCGAAAAAAGGAGCTCTTTTTTGTGGCAAATAATAAACTGCAGCTTCATAGGTCTTTTAATTATCGCTGTTTACAATTTCCAAAGATTTTCCGATCGCAGCTTCGTTGAGCATTTGAACTTAGTTTTATCTTGAAATTAGATTAGACTGTAAAATGTATATAACTTCCAAAACACAAAAAGACCACCATAGTGATAAATATTTCCTCACAATCAGCTCAGCAGCGTCAATACGTGTTATAGAAGCGAGTGAATCAAAAAAAATGTAAATTACACTAAAAATGTTAACAGATAAACGGACTTTATTAACTTCCGTTAATTAAAGCTGAAAATAACGAATTAACTTTAACGAAGGTGTGAAGTTTGTTAAGGGACTAAAGGTTAACGAAGCTAACGTTTCACATTAACTTGCCCACCTATGCTTAAAACTGATTTAATCAAAGTGGACACAGGAAGTTTTTGGGCAGATACCGATATTTAAAATCTGAAATGAATATCCCATCCTTTCAATAAAAGCTTTGCGTTTCATTTACTTTCCTTCAACTTATTGCTGTGAAGTGGGTTTTCTTCAATGGTGTCTATAAAGACAAAATATCAAAACTAGCTTGCGATTGATAATGATATGAGGTTTTTTTTCCTGTGCTCAGCCTAGATTAGAACACTTAATAACAAAAACGCAGCATCAACCTTCCTATTAAATGTATTTGTAACAAAAAATGATCTTATTTTTTGTGTCTTTATTTTGGATTGGAAGCAATTATAGTTGCTGTATTTCTAAAAAAGGGTAGGCTTAATTCATATACTTCAAAATATTTTAGGGGTAACAACACAAAAAAGATAAAAAACCACTGCTCCAGAGGCAAAATAGCATTCAGAACCATTTCTATTTTGCCTTCAGAGGCAAAATAGCATTTAGGACTATTTTTCCTAAATAGCCACCGCCTAATTTGTACGCCATGTTTTAAAAGCATCAATTTTTAACAAAATAAACCAAAAATCAACTTAATTCGGCCAAAAATTTAAAAAAAATTTCTGGCTATGTGCCTGTTACCGTAGCCTAGGACATCTTGTTAATTGTCTATGCCATCTTGCTAATTGCGTAGGCTAGGCAACCTACTATGCAGTAGCATAGCCAGGGGAAAGGTGGGGTTGGGGCTATAACCCCCCTCATTTGCCTGTCAACTAAAATGCAGAATAAGAAAAAGGCAGTCTCTGCTGCGCTGCCCCGGCTTCCAACATCTAATCGCTGCTGCACCGCTGGTCGTTTTATTTTGCTGTTCGATTTACTATGTCTCAAGCTAGCATCGCTGCCCCAACCCTAACTCTAATAATAAGATTTTAGAGAAAAAAAAAGGAATATATAGCGTTTTAGCTCTTTAGCTCTATTTCTGGTAGGCGTGTCCAGCGCGACTAGATACCTCAACCCTCGGCATTGCAGCCAAGAGTACTAACCACTACGCCATCAAGGCTTCGAATTCAAACCGTCAAAGTGCTGTATTTAAATCGAATCAATGAGAAAAACGCAAATAGGCTGCCAGTGCACCAGCGATTTGATGTCCAAAACCGGACCGATGCAGTAGACACTTCCTAAGAAAAATACCACGTTTTAGTGGTTTTGAGACAGTTTTTTTGTGCTAGAATTGACTAAAAAATGATTTAAAGCATCTTTTGAAACATATACAGGGGGGGCTAATGGTCATAAATTAAAGTCACAAATCAATAAAAACTTTTAAAAATGCCCAAAAATAAACAATCAAATTTGATCGCTAGTGTAAAAACGCCAAACATAGGTTTTATCAATAAATACCGGTATATTATAAACTCAGGAATAAGGGGAGGGGGGCTATTCAGTGTTAGTTAATTATCAATCACTTCTCTAAAATATCTTTCTGTTAGTTCCCCCCAATTATTGTCCTTTATTATTTTATAAAATATAGAGGAAATAGATGACTCCGAACTAGCCGAGCGGTAACGAGTTTGTCTCTGGAGTGGGAGGTCTGAGGTTGAAATCTCGGGCCGGCCAAATCGGACACAGTGTTGCCAACGGCTTGCCACCACTGCAACATTTCTTTGAAAGAAGCTGTGTTGCCCGGGTGCAATGATGCGGTGATGGGTTCCGCCAACTAGTTACAGTTACACGCTTCGGCGTATGACAGTGAGTATAATGAAAGATTTGATAGATTACTCCGTGTAAGTTTTATGGAAGGCAGTGACTATTTTGCCTCTAGAGGCATAATAGCCCCTTGTTATTTTGCCATTTGGAGGCAAAATGGTCCTAGTGGCTATTTTGCCGCAAGTGCCAAAATAGCCCTAAGCCTAATCCTAACCCAAACCCTAACCCTGAACCAAACTCTAACCCTAATCCTAACCCTAACTCTAACCAAAACCTAAACCGAAGAAAAACACTATTTTGCCTCTAGAGGCAAAATAGCCACTTCCTTTATTGAATAATAGGATTTTATGATTTACTGGTACCAGCATGTAAACAAGAGAACTGCACTGTAATCATTGGCCACTTCCCATATAGGCTAGCCCATTGATGCAACCAGTTGCATCATGTTGCGCTGCTATTTTCTATGCCAGGTTTTAAAAGCATCATTTTTTATTAAAATAACTCTAAAATTAAGTTATTTTTGCAAAATAATGCAAAATTTTCGAGCGCTGGGGGCTCTGCCCCCAGACCCCCATTGGCCTCCGGCGGCCCCCAAAACAGCCCCCCATTGCGAATTTCTGGCTACACGCTTGCTACTATGTCAAATGTTGATGCACTATTCCTAACCTAATTCAGGCCCCATTCTACAGTTTAGTATGCCAAAAGCATCAATTTGTAACAAATAGGCCTAAAATTACGCTATTTTGGCAAGAAATTATAAAATTTGTTTAACCCAGGCCGAAACAGCCCCCCATTGCATATTTCTGTCTATGCGCCTCTTACAGTACAGTAACCTATCTTGTTAATTGTCCAGACTAGGCCTATCTGGTTAATTGTGTAGACTAGGCAACCTGTGTTGCCATTCCTAGCCTAAATCAGAATTCAGGCCACAAACAACTAGTAGCATAACTACTCTCACATAGCTGCATCGCACTAGGCCTACCACCAGTATTCTATTGACCTAACCACACTGCTTCGCCTTCCTTCGCTGGAAGGACGATGATTACGCATTCAATGCGAAATCACTGTATGCCAGCAGACAAACAGACGTCTGCTTTCCCATTCGAATGCGGCTTGATTACTGTCCGTTCTTGCATTCGAATGCGGTAATCACTGTTGAATCGGGTGTACCTTGTCACCTACCGGTAACTAAGTCTACCTGATAGGCCTATGTACTGTTACTGTTCAGCTTTTACATACCGATAACCAGTAGGCTATCACATTCTCATACACACATCAAGTTAGCAGACAGCAGCAATTCTTTCACGCTTCATTCTTCAATTAGCCTATTTTGCGCATTTGGCATTCCACGCGATTTCCTCTGAACTAAGCTTTTTTCAACGATAAACAAATGGGTGACGTCAATTTTTGCGCATTTGGCTCGCGTTATCGAATGAAATGACAACATGTTAAATGGAATGACGATTCTTGAAATGGAACAACATTTCGTTAAATGAAACGACATTCTTTGGAATGGAATGACACTTTGTCAAATGGAACGACAATTTTTGGAATTGAATGACAATTTTTCTTAAATGAAACGACAATTTTTGGAATTGAATGAGAATTTGTTTAAATGGAACGACGTTTTTAGGAATGGAGTAAGAGTTTGTTAAATGCAACGTCCGTACAACTTCCGTATACAATGTTAAATGGAATTTGGTTAAATGGAATGACGATGTTGGGAATGAAATGACAAGTTGTTAAATGGAACGACGATTTTTGAATGGATTGACAATATGTCAATAATTTTAGAAATGAAATAACAATTTGTTAAATGAAATGACGGTGTTAGGAATGAAATAACAACTTGTCAAATGCAAGGACCAATTTTAAAATGGAATGAAACTTGTTAAATGAAATCATGATGTTCGGAATTGAACCTCAAGTTAATGAATGGAATGACGCTTTTTTAAATGGAATCACAACTTGTTAAATGGAATCATCAATGACAATTTGGTAAACGGAATGACATTTTTTCAAATGGAATGACAACTTATTAAATGGAATGATAAGTCTTAGAATTGAATAAGACAAATTGTTACTTACAACAACATTTATTCAAATTGAATGACATGTTAAATGGAATGACGATTCTTAAAAATGGAACAAAAATTCGTTGAATGAAACGACATTCTTTAGAATGGAATGACACTTTGTCAAATGGAACGACAATTTTTGAAATTGAATGACAATTTGTTAAATGGAATGACGGTTTTGAAATTGAATGATAATTTTTTGTCAAAGCGCATGACGATTTTCAAATGAAATGACAACTTGTTAATGGTGCGATGTTATTTTGAAATTCAATGACAATTTCTTAAATAAAATAACACTTTTTTAAATTAAATGACTACTTTCTTCTTAAATGAAATGATAATTTTGGAAATTAAAAGACAATTTGTTAAATACAATTACATTTAATCAAACTGAATCAGTACTGTCTTGTCAATGGAATGACGGTTTATAATATGAAATGACATCTTATTAAGTGGACAGACAGTTATTTCAATTGAATAACATTATGTTAAATGATCAAATTCTTAAATCAAATGACAGTCCTTCAAATCGAATGATAATGTCTTAAATGAAATGATGTTGTTTTTTAACTGAATAACATGTTTTTAAAGCAAATGGCACTTTGTTGAATTGAATAACCATTTATAAGCTACTTTCCTTCTGAAATAAAACAACGCTTTTTAAAATCGAATGACAACTTGACAATAACTAGCAATTCTTTCAATGAAACCGAACGATACATTGCCAATTTATACAACGATTTCTCAAACGACTGGTCAATATTTTAATGAAATCGAAGCCATGTTGTCAAGTCAAGTAACAATTCCTCAAATGGCTAGCCAATTTGCTGAATAAATGTTGTCATTCTACTTGCAAAAGCGTCATTCCAAGCAATAACATTGGTCATTGCATTTGCAAAAGTGCTATTTGAATGGCATACATTCGTCATTCTAATGGCAAAAGTGTCATTTAAAACACTAAAATGTCATTTTCAAAACCGACACTACTATTTTTTGCGGATTTGGCATTCCATAGACCTCAATAGATTGAAAGTAATGTTTGCTCTTTTTTTTTATCAGGCAAAATCATATTCAATCTTTTTTATTCTGGCATTAGATATGTGATCAGAAGGTTTCAGGTTTTATTCTCCTTTAAAGGGGTATTATTTATTGCCACACAAAACAAACAGTACTTTTTTTTAATTTTTGAGGCTGATTTTAAAACCTTTCGACTCCTACATCGAAAGATCTTTGCTTTTCGTTTTTCCGCTATTTGTAGCAATCTTGCCATTTGTTAAAATAATTTTTGAATCAAGCTTTAGATGTCACTCGTGTGGACGCCGTGATAATGTAGGAAAGCATTCTCACTATAACTACAAGAACGCATAAACTATCCCAAACCTAACCCTAATCTAAATTCCTAAAAAGCATGTCGCCGAGGGTCGGCAACGTACGGCCCGCGGACCGGGTGCGGCCCGCCAAGGCATTTTACCCTGCCCGCGACCTTTTATTGTCATTCGGCGCGCGATCTTTTTTCAATGGTAGATATGCACCAATAAACCGCCGAAATGATTCTCTTCTCCTGGCGAAAACCTTTTTTTGTGGTCTTTGCCACCGATTCTTCCAAAAAAAGGCCTGGATTTCTGGCGAAGACCATTCTATTTTGGTCCGCTTGAATAGGACGGCTCGCTGGAACCTTGTTAGGACTGAATGTGTCCCACTAGTTCAAAAGGTTGCCGACCCATGATGTAGCCTAAATAATGAAAAATGCGCAAATAAATATTGTTTATTTTCGTTTCAGTTTCTTTAACTTAAAGCTTTCGGTGAAGTAGAACTACAAGGCTGTAATAGGCCTGTCACAAAGCCTAGCTCCTAAGCTTGCAAGCCTACCATTAGTTACTGTTCAAAATCCATTTTAATGAAGAAATGAGAACTACTTAGGTGATTAGGAGGTGCCCCAAACCTTTTTCCACAATTTCCCTTATTCGCAATTTTGTGATATCACAAAAAGTTGATTTTACAAATTTTTTGCAGACTTTAAGCTATTGCCGCAGCCCTTAAACAACACCAGCCTGGCATATCAGTCCTATTATTCTTGCCAACTTTTTCTCCCTAAACTGAGTTATTGTAATTACATTTAGCTCTACTTAAGTAGCCTACTCAAGTAGAATTAGTCGGTAACGAGCACTTTTAAGGTACTGTAATTATATTTTCGGATATTTTCTACTTTCGCTTGCTTACTTTTAGCGTGAAGTAACGCTACTTACAGTAAGTATAGCATTTTGATTCGGAAAAGTACAAAATACTGTAGTTTTAAATTTGAATCACAAATTCTTCAGAGCGGTTAAGTTTTTTACATAGGCGTAGCGAGGATTTTTGATTGGGAGGGGGCCCAAACCACAAATCACATGCAATCACGTCATCGGAAATTTTTATTATAAAGATTAAAGAGAAACTTTTTATTAAACAAAGATAACGCGTAGAATGGAAGGTCAGTAGACGAGGTCTGGGTTGAAGCGTAACCACGATTTTGCTAAAGGGGAGGACTTGAACCGAAAGCGAAAATGTTCTAAAAAATGTTTGATTGCGATACCTGGCGAGCAAACTGGTGCAATTCCAAATTATCACATACGGGGGAGGCAAAGCCCTCTGCCGCTGAGCAATGTTTTGTAATTTTGGTTAAAAAAACTATTTTAATGCCATTTGAATCACATTTTGCACGCTTCTAGTGCCATTTGAAGGAACCTAACTTTGAAGCTTTGAAAGCCAGTTGAAAAAGTTAAATTGTTATTGTTGTGGAATATTATCTTTCTGTCATCGAGCAGGGTCAGATGCTAACTATTAAATGATATCCGCACACTTTTCAGTGCAATGACTGCTTCGTGTTTGCAGAAATCCGTACGAGCTTAGGAGTTTCCAGTGATCCAAAGGTTCTGTTGATTTCTTCGAATTCTTGTGCACTGAATTTGGTGTTTGTTCGAAGCCACTAAGCAGAGATAATCATCGTAAAGCATCTTATCCAAGGAAGCAAGAACATGACCAGGGTGCGAGTTGAACCAAGATCATGCGATCAGGATCGTCATAACAACGACGCCTCTGCACTCTCGGTCGCGCTGCCGCCTTTGTCCTACCTTTACTTACAGAGCAGGTCCAAAACACGTTTCAAACCTCGCGCAATTGGGTTCAATTTTGTAAGTGACTTGACCTAGGTACATTGCCTCCCAGTACTTAAATTGTAAATTTTGCATGGGGGGACGCTTTTTTAGCCTTGACCAAACGCGAAAGTACTTAAGTGGAAATTTTAGTAGAAATTCTCCTTCCCTTGTAACGACATACACATCTAAGCGTTATTATCTTCACTACATCCAAGTTCAGTTGGCAGTATATAATCACTATTCATTCGTGTGCTTCACGAATATTTGCATTTATTAATCTTGCTTTACAATTATCTTGCAATTGTTTTTCTTATGTTATTTCCAATTATTCGACGATATAGCTTTTCTTTCATATTAATTTGAAGCCGCAGCACATAGCACGTCGGTCTTGTTAAATATCCGGCCAAGTGGTACCAACTCGAAGATATCTATGTGATCCAAGAAAATGCTTGATTTACGGGTTAGCAATTAAGATTCTCATAACCAAACACCAAAACAAATGAAACTTTTCATTGTACTCGCTGTGTTACGCCGAAGCGTATCACGAGTTTATGGGACCCATCTCCGCGTCATTTTGCCCAGGTAACACAGCTCCTTTTGAAGAAATGTTACAGCGGTGGCGAGCCGTTACAAACACTATGTCCGAATTGACCGGCCCGAGAATATGTTCGAGAGGTAACGCGTTCGTCTCTGGAACGGAGGTCTGGAAGTTCAATCTCGGGCTAGTGCAATCAGACACAGTGTTGCCAACGGCTCTCCACCTCTGCAACATTTCTTCCAAAGGAGCTGTGTTGCCCACGGGCGCAATGACGCGGAGATGAGCACAGCAAACTCGTCATACGCTTCGGCATAATGCAGCGCAGTAGGAAAAGATTTGACTTATTATCAGACATCTCACGGGATATCGTCGCCGGGTCGCTAAAGTCGTTAAGGGTAGATTTTATGCGTTTAAACCGTATACGATCAACATTATTCGGCAATATTTTTTGCGACGATTTTTTTATTTACAGTAATTATGAATTCTACAAATTATCAAGTCTGCAAATTATTTTTGAAAAGTAGCCTACATAATTTTTTTAATACAATGCATAGTTTTTGATACAATGCATAGTTTTTGATTTAGACTTTTGCTTATAACTCTAGAACGGTTTGGTCTTGCTGCATGAAATTTTGACAGTAGTTTGAGATTAATGAGTTATATGTTTGTACCAAACTTCGAGGCAATAAGTCACGTGACTTTGGTTTTAGAACCCGAAAACCGCCGCGCCAGTTTGGCGTATAAAGCGGTCTCAGTCAAAAACGGCTTAAGTACGGCAAAAAATATTTCATTTGGTTGTATGTCTTAAGATACCCTTTCATCCCAACCAACCCACTTTTGACCGCGTTGAGGTTTATTTCTTTTTTTTCTTCCTATCTTTTGTACGCTCTTCTTCTTCTAAACCACAAAACATCGAAATCTAATTTATGTGTTAAGTCGCTGCGCAGCAAACGCAATTTTTTTTCCCGAAATTTTTTGGGGCAACTCCACCGGGAACCCCCCCAAAAAATCAATTTTTTGAACGGCTTAAGCTAGAGTGCTAGTTTTTTTTTGATATCAGTAGATATTTAACAGAAAAATATTTTGACATAGTTTGGGGGTGCCACCCCCACAGGGACCCCCAAATGGACTCCCAAAAATCAGTTTTTTGAATAGCTCAACTTAGAGTGGCAGTGTTTTGTGATACCAGAAGATATTTAACAGAAAAATGTTTTGACATAGTTTGGGGGTGCCACCCCCTGGGGACCCCTCCAAATGGACCCTTCGAAAATCACTTTTTTGAACGGCTCAACTTAGGGTGCCAGTCTGTTATGATATCAGGAGATATTTAACAGACAAATATTTTGACATAGTTTGGGGGTGCCACCTCCCAAATGAACCCCCCCAAAAATCAATTTTTTTGAATAGCTCAACTTAGAGTGCCAGTTTGTTTTGATATCAGGAGATATTTAATTGAAAAATATTTTGACATAGTTTGGAGGTGCCACCCCCCCGGGACCCCCCAAAAATCAATTTTTGGAATGGCTTAAGCTAGGGTGCCAGTGTTTTATGATATCATCAGATGATTAACAGACAAATATTTTGACATAGTTTGGGAGTGCCACCCCCCCGGAGACCCCCCCAAAAATTAATTTTTTAAATGGCTCAACTTAGGGTGCTAGTCTGTTTTGATATCAGCAGATATTTAACAGACAAATATTTTCACATGGTTTGGAGGTGCCACCCCCCGGGAACCCCCAAATAAACCCCCAAAATCAATTTTTTTAACTGCTCAACTTAGGGTGCCAGTCTGTTCTGATATCAAGAGATATTTTACTGACAAATATTTCGACTCTACTTTTCTTAAGGTTCCATAATCAGATATTTTTGAATAATTGCTGATTTTACGTTAGACAAAAAGTATTTTCGAGCGTCACAACATTAGCTATGCGTCGGTCGTTCACTGGGTTTGCTGGCAAACTCCCATCTAGTTTGAAAGATAAATTTAATACAGTTCTTTTGACACTACTGCAGTAGGCTTCAAGTAGTTTAATCTATTAGCTTGCAGTGGTATGAGACTGAATTTGAGACCAAACACTAAGTGGCAGATGTTTGAAGTCGTTCTGTCTAAGCTATCGTCTTTTTTCACTGAACAGTTTTAGTTTGTATAAAGATGCATATTAATTGATTCATTTATTTGTTCATTCACATTGTTTGCTGTTTCATCAAATTATTACTTTCCAAGCCAAAATCCGTCCAGCCAAATTTACATCAAAAAGCAACAAACAATATTTTAGTCTACAGAAAAAAAAAGAACTTTTTATTTTATTTACTTTTGAAGAAAATCGCAAAAATTTTCTGCTCTATGACATACTCTTCAAAACTTTCAAATGATTTTCAATGGTTTTCAGTGGAGTGGATATTTTTAATCGCTGCAGAGAAAAATTAAGCTTTCAAAGGTTGTTTATTCTGGCGTGACGCATTACTAATGTTTGCGGCTAAATTATTTTTGAGTTTCTGGGCAGACAAAAGAGAAAGTTCAGTAAAAAAGTACAGTTGCAATTAGCTGCCAAAAATTTTTTTTGTCTCTTATCACAAACATATTAGGATAACAACTAATCAGCTAATAAACTTTTCATTGTTCAGTAACCATTGAAATAACAATTTGCGATGACTACATAACAAACAATACAAAAATGAACATGGTAAATAACAAAATAATGAACTGGCTGCAATTTTATTGCCTACTGCAAGCAGCAGCACGGGTAGGCTTTGACGGCTAATGGCACTTTTACATTAAGCTTGCTCTTTCTTTTTACCTAAAAATTTAAGAATATTTTAGTCGCAAACATCAGTAATGCACTATGCCATAATGAATCACCTTGAAATGCTTAATTTTTTTCTCCTCAGCAATTCGAAATATTGACTTTATTGAAAACCAATGTAAAATCTTTTGAATTCCACATAGTACGTCATAGAGCACAAAAATTTTGCGTTTTTTTTCAATAGTAAATAAAATTGAAAGCTTGTTTTTTCTGTAGATTTGGAACGTTTTTTTTTTTTTTATATAAAATTTGTCAGACCAGAGTTTGGCTTTAATGATATTGTACAATACAATAACTGCCGAGATAAGAAAAATTGCCTAACTAGCATGTTGATCATAAAGAACAATATCTACCACCTTTATTTACTAAAATTTAAATCAATTCAAATTTTTCTTTATACTTGCTGCAATACGCCGAAGCGTGTAGCCAGTTTATGGGGTTGATCTCCGCGACATTGCGCCCGGGCAACACAGCTCCTTTCGAAGAAATGTCGCAGCGGGGGCAAGCCGTTGGCAACAATGTGTATGATTTGACCGGCCTGAGATTTGAACCTCAGACCTCCCGCTCCAAAGACGAACGCGTTACCGCTTCACCAACTGGCGGTATATTTACTAAAATTTAAGATGTTAACAATATCTATTTAGTGTGTGCTTACTTACCGTCCAGTTGGTCGAGCGGTAACGCGTTCGTCTGTGAAGCGAGAGGTCTGGAGTTCAAATGTCGAGCCAGTCAAATCGCCACCGCTGCGTCATTTCTTCAAAAACAGCTGTGTTGTTCGGATCCAAAAACGAGGAGACTGTCCCCGCGAACGCGCTACTCACTTTGGTCGAATACAGTGAGTATAATGAAAGGTTTGATTTGAATATTTATTTACTAGCAAACGAGGTATTTTGGCTTTTGAATAACTGCGAGCATTATTTGATTCAGTTTCAGATAATTTGTAAAAATATTTTGTTGTATTCTATTGCTACAAAATGGAGAAGAAGTTGGAAACTACTGTTGGTAAAGTTATAGCTGAAACCGCCGAAGCAGGAACAGCTAAACTCAAAGAAGCTATTTCTGCCGGAGGAACGGCTGCTGCAAAAGATACAGCAGTTGCAAGTGGGGCTAATTCTGTTAGCGCTAACATACGCGGATGTACATTTGGTGCACAAGGAACACCAGCAAAACTTTTGGCTGGAGGGGCAGCTGCTTCCGGAACAATAGCTGCCACAGGCTACGCTGTAGGTCATGTTGAAAAAGATGAAAAATAATGACAAAAAAAACATATGTACGAAACAGTAATTAAATCAAATCGTTTACTAACCGAAACATAGAATCTTGTGCTGTATTTTGTTTGTTTTGTTTGGTATATTCAGCTAAAAAGAGCTCAAAAATTAAGGGTTTCTAAATTTAACATTGAATTAAATTATAATTTGATCTGATTTCTAATCATTAAGCTTTATTCAGCTGAAGATACCAGAAAGAATGGTTAATGACGCTCCTAGTAAAATCCCTTGAGCTCTTTAGATATCCATATTACGATATCTAAATTAGAATGTGAATAACATTAGAATTTTGCTTTATGTGTTTCAAACGGCCAAAGCCTCTCAGTTGCAAGTATACCTCGTATGGCTAAGAGTTACTGTAGCACTGTATTTTAATCTCTCAAGTCCTGCTTAAAGCTCATTCACTGCATACAATCAAAAGAAAGATTTTTGCATTGCAAAATTTGTTTTAATTTGAACAGCCTATTTTCTATTTTAACTTGATCAGCGCTATTTCTTGATGACCACCGGAACTAAGAAATTGAAACAGGAGGCTTGCTACTAATAAATGAGTGCTTGGTTGCCATGTTACGTGATTAATATTGTGCTATGTTCTCGTAATTAACAGTTTAGAGGTGGTGCAAAATTCGTCTGTGACTTTTCGAAGAGTCGACTTCAAAGTTTTTTTCGTAATAGGCGTTTCGAACAGAGCTCTTTCAGCAACGATCTCTGTGTGATTTGAATACCAAATCAGCTCTTGATATGCAAATCAGACTAGTGCGGCAACCAGGAGGGGAGGCTTATGCATTTTTTGAATTAGATTATAAAAACACAAACCCATATGCAACATTTGAATCGCTTATGACATTATTGAAAACTATCTCAGTGAAGTCCAAAACAAAAAGGTCTTCACCTTAAAGACATCGCAATTATCCGCGGATAGGAGACAATAAAAGGCCCCGTAGTCAGTTAAAAATTCCCAAACTTTCGAAACAATTTTGTTAACGAGGATAAAATGGTTAAACTAGTGGGACAAGGCCTCAAAAACGGGACTACAGTATCTAAAAAAAAACGGGACGTATGGCAATTCAGAGTTGTAAGTCGGGCCGGGCTTATCGGGTCGGGTTCGGGCCTAAAGTTGACAGCAATTTCGGCTTAATTCGGGCCTGAGATGTGCTTTTTGTCTTAGGTGCACAAAAGTATAATCAAAACAACTGGACAACATCAGTAATGTTTTCAGACCTAACTTTAGCTTGGGTTTTTTTCGGGCATGATTTGGACTTCAAATCAGTTTTCGGATTCGGGCCGGGTTCGGGCTTATATTTTCGGGTTCGGGCCAGATTCGGGCCTAAACTAATCTGCCCGTTTACAACTCTGTGATATTCCTACTATATACGAACCTTGGTTTGAAAGCTACATGAAGGAGAGATCCATTTTTGCAAATTTTCCTTTATTATAGATTGTTACAACAGACGTTAATACTTTAAAGTTACTGCATGTACAGTATTTGCTGTAAAAACTTTTTCAACTGGAAACTTTTTTGTGTGTAAGATCAATCTGCAGCTCTTCTTTGCTATTCAACGACCAACAAGTGTACAGGCGTACAGCTCTAGGCTACATGTGCGTTAAACAGTTTTTTTTTTTGGTTTTCTTTCTATCACTTTGTGCTGTTTGCTGTCTTGCAAAAAAGTTATTTTCACTTCACTTGTTCATCCATAATTCAATGTTTTGTTTAATATTTGTTTGATCGCATGTGTTGTAGATGGTAAAATTCGTAGAGCGGAGCAGATAATTAACAAAAGAATGAATTGATTTTAATATATTTTAAAAGCTATAGCAATTGCTTGCGATGAATTACTTCCTAACAGAAAAAGAAAAACTAATTCAATACTACACAGAAACACCTCACGGTCCTGCTTCTACATAACTCGTTTGACAATACCATGCTGACACCTTCACGTCTATGATGGGTAGTCGTTTCAATCTCAAGCAATGCTGGTGAGGTGGAGCACCCATTAAGAACACAACTTCGCGTAAAGTCTTACATAATACCAAGGTCATTAGCAGTGGCTTACGGTGAAGATTTTACAGGGTGTTCAATTGTTCATTGATGAGCTATTTTCAGCGCTTCGTAACTATGCATTAATAAGTAAATAACTTGAATGCAATTAGTTTGCTACATTTTTAATTCTCAAAAACTACAACTCTAAGATATGATTGATGAAACTAAATTTGGATTTATAAAAGCAGTTTGAAAGCTCTTATTTCATCAAAAAATGTTTCAATTGAAAGCCAGTTTTTTAAAAACTAAACGTGGAATCACAACAATTTTAGCTTCGCTCAAATCATGCTCAAATGGAGTCTGTGCGTAAATGTTTTTGTGCCTTTGTCGTGCTTAAGCATGAGCGCGAGTTCAAAGCGTCTGAACCAGAGGTGGAGCCGAGGACACAACATTCGAAGCCAAGGCCAAGGACTTAAAAAAAATCAGAAGCCAAGGCCAAAAAAAACGGCTTTTCGAGGACAGACCCTCTCGAGGCCAAGGACCAAGAACACGGGGCGAAAATTTTCTTTCTTTTTTACGGATCAAAAAATATTATTGTCATCGAGCCGAGGACAAGCATTTTTGAGGACTTGTAGGCTTCGAGACCAAGGCCGAGCACTTCAAACGAGTCCTCGAAGCCAAGTAGGTCCTTAAGGACTCCCCCTCTGGTTTGAACTATAGCGCGTGCAAATTTTGGGCATTTTCGCCAAAATTAAACGTAGTACGTTACTTTGTAACACTTGACGTAACACTAGAAGAAAAACGTGTTACGCAAAATTGAAAATCAGTGGACATTACTTTTTAATATTTTTAAAGTCTTTAAATAAAAAACAATAATTTTCACATTTTTGCCTTGACCAGTATCCAAGGGAGGCTGAAGAAGCTAGCAATTTATTTCTTTCAAATGACTTATGAGTTTTGGAAATTTAATTCATTCATTCATTTTTTTATTCTTGACCACCACAACAATAGCGAATGCATAGTAACACAATAATAACACGTAGAGTCAGGAAAAGGAAGTAGCGACACAACGTCAGACGTTAAGACATGCAGAGGATATTGAGGACAAAAAAGCGATTTATATTTGCATGGTTGCTACACCTTTCACACAAGTTGAAGTATGCACATTGCACAATGTAGACCTAATGAATCACACTCTTCAACATGCGTATGCAGGTACACAAAACGCAAGTAAAACTAACGGCTGGAGTAGTTGTTCGAATAATTGATGAAGAGCAGAGAGGGGGCAGTGACCAGTGCGAGGCCAGACACGGTTACGTAGATGGTCAATAGGTGGCGCAACCGGCCCATAAACTAACTTTAGCTCAACGGGTCGAGCACCGTGAGGAAACAAAAAACACCCTGAAAATGAAACCTCACCGGGTCCGGAAACCCTTTCAAGTGGCAGTTGGTCAAAGTATCAAGATGGTAACAATTTTTTAATCAATACATATTCATTAAAATAATTATATACAACATACAGCAATAGCGAGTTACACCATCCAAATGTACCATAGGTTTTAATCTCTACGATAACTTAAACAAAACGAAGATATATTGAGTTTACATGAAAGGTACCAAATATGCGTCAACGCATTGTTGATGGAGTGTATCTCAGATCAGTTAGACAGAGTCCGGCAATACTCGAATTAAAGGGAAACGGCTCTACATTTCTTGCTATGCGAACTACTGAAATTCAGGAGTAAGCAGTTAATTGCCTACAGTTATTCTGCAAGTAATTTTGAGTTCTAGTTAATCGTTACTTTATCGAGTTCTTCAAGTTTTGCACTAAAGTTAATACAACAGGACTCTGCCAAAACGTGCAAGTATGTCAGAGTCAGGGATGGAAAAATTATAATTGCAATTGACAAAATTGTAATTTATTACACGATTTTGCTGTAACTGTAATTGAAAATTTTCAAAAGTCGATAATTGCAATTGAAAAATTTTCTGCCTATTTTCTATTACAATTACTCTTTTATTCACTAAAATTGATCATAACAAAATGTGTTTGAACAATATCAATTTTCCTCCGGTTGCAAATCGATATCAGTATTTTCTACCGGTTGCAATCACATCTGACGTCACAAACCGAACATCAAAGTAGGTTAGGGATAGTTAGAGTTAGTTTTAGAGATAGGGTTAATCATATTCATCGCCTAAACTTAGCACTTACTCTAATCATAACTCGCACTAACTCTGAGCCAAAGAATAGCCTAACATAGAATTGGCCTATGACGTCAGATGTGACTGTAACCGGTGGTAAATAACCATTGTAACTTCAATGCTATTTGTGAAATTAAGATTTTGTGTGCTTTTTTAATTGTTTGTCCTAGTATGCATGTTAAAGCGACACTTATGGCTCTATTTTGTATGATCATGCTAAATATGCATTATTGGTAAAAGTTAAAATAGTGTTAAATAGTAGTTGGTCGAAAACCACAAGGGCCCGGCGGAGTGCCGAAGTCTTGCTATGCTAGTTCTTCGAAGACTGGATTCTTTGGTATGCTTGATTCAGAAAACAGTCCTCAAGGAGGCAGTCGTCTTGATTTTATTCAGTAGAATCGGTAACAATAGTAGTAATCAGAGGTGGAGTCGAGGACTCAAGGCTCGAGGCCAAGGCCAAGGACACAAAAAAAATCCGACGCCACGGCCACGAACCAAGGACACAAGCAAAAGTGTTCTCCAAAAGGTCTTTAAAATTTTTTTCATTCGATCTCAAAGAAAAAAAGGTATTCAAAACATTTTTTCAGGCAATCTCCAAAACAAAAAAAGGTATTCAAACAAATTTTTCAGGTGATCTCCGAAAAAAGGTCATCAAAAATTTTTTTCAGGCGATCTGTAAAATTCTAGCAATTCGAAAAATAGTGGTGTCCTCGAGCCGAGGACAGGGCAATTTTCGAGAACTTGAGGCTTCGAGGCCAAGGACTTCAAAATATGTCCTTGAGGCCAAGGACGTCCTCGAGGACTACACCTCTGGTAGTAATAGTAGTAGAGTTAAAATCCACAGTCAAACTGAATATTCGAAGTACCTTACTGTACAACAAAAAGCAACGCCAATTTAACCGAGATTCTTTGTGCTTGTGAGGAATTAAAAACGCTCCTTCTTCAAAAGCAAAATCACAAGACTGAACTGCGCTGGAAACAAGGTTAAAAACAAAAGATTGCGTGCAAAACGGCAGCTAAAAAAAGTTGTTTGCAATTGGTTGCTTTTTGCATCTGCAGCAGAAATAAATTAAGCGATAAATGAGTGAACACAGGCCAAGGATTCGCCTCCAGCATATGACAAAATATACGTACAGTAAATACAAGTAAAATAGTAAAATTCTGAACCTAAAGAACTTTCTTAATACCGATGCTGTAACAGTAGTTCTAACTTCAAGTTGTAACATACACAGTTTCAACCTTTTTACAATTTTTAATTGTGTTAAAACCATTGGTGGGCACAAGTCCGTTAATCCGTTAATAACGAAGCTAACTTTTTCACTAACTCGTTAATCCGTAAAAAAGTTTTTTCATGTTAACGGACTAAATTAACTTCCGTTAAGTGCTGTTAACGGACTAAAGTAACTTCCGTTAAGTTCTGTTAACTTCCATTAAGGTTTTTATCGTTAATATCTTGCAGCTTCGTTGTGCATTTGAACTTGTTTTTATCTTGAAATTAGATTAGACTGTAAAATGTATCTTTCAAAACACAAAAAGACCACCATAGCAATAAACATTTCCTTACAATCAGCTCAACAGCGTCAATACGTGTTCTAGAAGCGAGTGAATAAAAAGAAATGTAAATTACACGCTAAATGTTAACGGATTAAAGGACTTTATTAACTTCCGTTAATTAAAGCTGAAAATAACGGATTAACGTTAACGGAGGTGAGAAGTTTGTTAACGAACTAGTGGTTAAGAAGCTAACGTTTTGCATTAACTTGACCACCTACGGTTAAAACTTATTTTCTGTTGTACAAATAATTGCGGTATGATACCATGGTTCAGCTAAAACCATAATGTCGCTGGAAGCGATATGAATTCAATAGTATACTTGGCGATTGCTTACAAACGAAATTATGTATTGCAAAAATTAAAGTTAAACAAAGATTGATCTAAGAACAAGGATACAGAGAAATGGGGCTTTGATAGGTTCGTTATAGAAATACAAAACAAATTCACAGTGTTGACATAAGCAAAACTCGACCCTTCGTATATAAGTGAATTGGTTGCAATGTTTTGAGAATCTTTTCATTGTAATTGTAATTGAAATTGTAATTGAATTACAATTACTTGAACTTGAATAATTGTAGTTTTAATTGAAAATTTTAGGTTGTAAAAGTACTTGTAGTTGTAATTAAAACAAAAAACAAGTAGTTTTTCCTACTCTGGGCAGAGTTAACAATACCAAACCAAAAAAAAAGCAGCGATTTAAAAATGACACACAAATAACAAAAACAAATGAATAAGGACGATAGAAACTATTTTACTGGGAGAGCAATAAGGTATGGTAAAAACAGATTGGTGATAATCGTAGCATAAAATATAATTGACCATGCCCTGGTAAGATAAGATATAAAATGGTTATTCTGACTGGGTGTTAAAAAGATCTATGGGTCGATATATAATTGATGGACAAATTATGCAGCTATCGAGATCATTAATCAGCATCAAAGATAGATCAATTTCATGTTCAAATCGGTAAATAGTCACACAACTTCAGTTCCTGCTGCTCTGCGCAGTTGATTTTGTGCTGCACGAAGCCACCACCAATAGATCCTGCTTTCCGCTTGGGTTGTGGACTCGAAAATATACCTGAAAGAAAAGAACAGAAGCAGGAAAGGAACACACGAGTTCACGTGGACCCAAAAGCAAGGAAAACTTTCGGAGTTTTCTCGGGGTTTCAATATATAACCACCAAGCAAAGATACTTTTCGAAACTAGCCCAGTCCAAGAGGGCAACAAGACCACCAAAAACAGCAGGATGATTTTACGCATGAACAGCAACAATGTCCTATAGACTTGTATTAAGTCTTTACTTAAGCCTTTTTGTTTTAGAATTAAAGGATGCTATCGTGAGATTCTGGGATTTGAAAGAAGTTGGCACTTTAGACTAGAGGGCTGGGTCTTGATGAGATATACAGGGTGGGCCAAAAAAATGTTACCACTTTTTATATTCTAACCATTTTCAAAATTACTAAGACTTTTGTTTCATATTCCTGCTCTTAGGAGAAAACAGGGAGTCAATATGAATAACGTCATTTACCAGCAAGATGGTGCTCCTCCACATTGCTCAAATGTCTCACTGGATTTCCTCAACGAGTACTTTCCTGGAGATAGACTCATCTCACGGCGTACGAACAACCCATGGCCTGCCTACTCTCCTGATCTTTCTCCCGCAGATTACTTCCTATGGGGGTACCTGAAGGAGAGGGTGTACTACAACAACCCACAGACCATTGAAGCCCTGAAGACCAACATCTGTCAGGAAATTCGAAGAATCCCTCTTGAAATGTGCGGCAATGTCATCACAAACTTCAATGTGCGTGTTGCAGCTGTACTCCACAGAAGAGGAGCTTGGATTGAACATGTTATCAATTATTGAACTGTGTAAGAAACAAGAGACAAAGTGAAAAGACTTTGTTATCAAATTTTAATTGGATATTTTTGTTAAACATCTGTGAAAAAAAATTTCGAATAAATGTTCATTTTTAAAATTTGTGTATGGATTAAAAGTGGTAACATTTTTTTGGCCCACCTTGTAGATTGTTGGCACAAATTGTTTGAACAGAACTTTCATAACCGGCCAGTTGGTCGAGCGGTAACGCGTTCGTCTCTGTAGCGGGAGGTCTGAAGTTCAAACCTCGGGCCGGTCAAATCAGACACTTTGTTGCCAACGGCTCGCCACCGCTGCAACATTTTTTCCAAAGGAGCTGTGTTGCGTGGGCGCAATGACGCGGAGATGGGCCCCGCCAACTCGTTACACGCTTCTGCGTATTACAGCGAGTATAATGAAAGATTTGATTTGATTGAAAACTTTAATAAATCAGACTTGTATTGAATCAGGTGCGTAGCCAGAAATCCGCAATGGGGGGAGGCTGTTTTGGGGTCTGGGGGCGAAGCCCCAGCTGCTGGAGGTTGGGGGTCTGGGGGCAAAGCCCCCAGCCGCCGTAGGCACGGGGGGTCTGGGGGCGGAGCCCCCAGCGCTCGAAAATTTTGCATTTTTTTGCAAAAATACCTTAACTTTAGAGACATTTTAATAAAAAATAATGCTTTTGAAACGTGGCATAAAATTTGGCAACGCAACATGATTCAACTGGTTGCATAAATGGGCTATGTGGGAAGTGGCTAATGATAACATTGCAGTTCTCTTGTTTACATGCTGGTAAATCATAAAATCCTATTATTGAATAAAACTCACACGGAGTAATCTATTTCGTATATATTTTATAAAGAAAAATAATTGGGGGGGGCTGATGAAAAGATATTTGAGAGAAGTGATTGGTAATTAACTAACACTGAATAGCCTCCCCTCTTATTTCTGAGTTTATAATATATTCGTTGATATAACCTATGTTTGGCGTTTTACACTAGCGATCAAATTTGATTGCTTATTTTGGGCATTTTTTGAAGTTTTCATTGAACTGTGACTTTAATTTTTGACAAATTAGCCCCCCCCCCCGAATATATGTTTCAAAAGATGCTTTAAATCACTTTTTAGTCAATTCCAACGCAAAAAAACAGTCTCAGAAGAGCTAAAAACGTGGTGTTTTTCTTATTCTGCATTTTGGTTGACTGGTCAATGGGGGGGCTATAGCCCCCCCCCCGCCTTCCCTGGCTACGCTACTGTAATGAATCTTTACTTAAGCTTTTTTGCATTTTAGAATTAAAGGATGCTATTGTGAGATTCTGGGATTTGAAAGAAGTTGGCCTCTACTAGAGATTGATTGTTGGCACAAATTGGTTAAACAAAACTTTGGTATTATGTTGGAATTGTTTCTACTATTATGTTGCGAACGATTAGTAACAAAGATTTTACTAAATACCGCAGGATTTTAGTTTTTGCTTTGCTTATACATAAATACACAGGCGCGTAGCCAGGAATTTGAAGCGGGGGGGGGGGCGCGGAAGCTATTTTGGAGGCTGGAAACAACATCAAACAAGTTGACCCAGATTTTGATCGGTCTTCAATCAGATTGGGTCAGTTTTTCTGTTCAAATTTAGGTGATCTCCAAAAAATAAAAGAAAAAAAGGTCTTCACCAAAATTAAGACGGTGTTTCTGTCCAAATTTAGGTGATCTCGAAAAAAAGGGTTTTCAGTCAGGCTGAAATTCAGTTTTTTTGGGCTCAATCACATCAAATCCTTGACCAATTACCATTGTCAATGCCAATGGGGGGGGGGGCTATTTTTGTTTTTAGTGCGAAAATCGGCCTCAAAAGTACCCAAAACGGGGTATTTTGCATACTTTTCAGGCCAAGGGGGGCTGTCGCCCCCCCGCCCCCTACCTGGCTACGCCACTATAAATACAGCTATGTCTTGATCAAGTGTTAGCATTTGATATCTTTGTCTGATGTCTGTGATGTCACTGTTACGGTTTCTAGCACATGCTAGCCTAATAAATTTGTCATATATTTTCTGCAACTTGTTTATAATTGCTGTGTTGCCATAGCACCAACTGGAGATGCAGTATTGCAAATGATTGCCCATTAATAAATGCCATAAGATGATTAGTGTTCCTTGATTCAAGAAAGGTTTACTCTTTTCACAGCTGCCAAACCAGACCTCAGTTTGTTGAGCACATGCTTTGCAAAAACTGACCAAGTTAGGTGCTCAACAACAGAAGTGGGCAGCAACAAGTTACTGTAACTAGTTACTTTTTGAGTAACTGTAACGGTCACTTAGTTACGTACTTTTTTGAAACTGTAACGAAATCTGTAACTAGTTACAAAATTAGACCTATAAAAGCTACTAATTACAGTTACTTTTTTTAGTGACAGCGCATGCATGCCGGACTACGTTTGGTAATTATATTAACTGCATGCGCTGCGCAAGCCGATTGCTAGACGCACACATACATCCGGTCATCATCAAAACAATTTAGTTTGAAGATGGATCATACTTTGAAGAATGAAGATGAACAATTTTTGTTAGCTTTAGCTTTCCACCCTCAATTTCGGTTATCTTGGCTGGCATGGTACTTTGATGAACATGCAGAAGTAGAAAGAAAAGTAAAGATGATGACAAACTCTTTTGATGCAACAAAATGGAAATTTGGAAACTATAAACAGTAACACCGACCAAGAACACGATGAAAGCGCCTATGTCCGTGATGAATTTTTTGTATGTTTGTTCAAAAAAGCTGAAGCAAAAAAAGCAGATGCTGCAAAGCGGGTAGAGGCTTTTCTTGCTGCAGAGCTGTTGAAGAGCATTGATGGCAGCTGTTTGAGCGACATCTCGCAAAAACATTTGTTTATCAAGTTCAATATCCCTCTGTCCTCAACCGCAGCTGTGAAAAGACAGTTCAGTTTAGAAAAAGATATTTTGAAAGCAAAAAGAGCTGGTTTGATGGACGAGCATTTTGAGATTATTGACTTTTTGAAAGGTCAACTTTCGATAAATAAATAAGTTTATGAAATGTTGTTGCTTAGGTGAAGAGATTAGCATGGGTGGATGTAATCGCAAGAGGTGAGGAGGTGATAATCAGCACAGAAAACTTAATTTATTAGAGTTAAAAGTTTTGTTTGACAAAAGTAACTGTAAAGGTAACTAGTTACTTTTTCAAAACAGCAACTGTACGGTAACTTAATAACTTTTTTCCGAGTAACTGTTACTAAGTTACTTTTAGAAAGTACCGTGCCCACCACTGCTAATCAATATGACCACCAAAAAATTTCAATGTGCGTACTTGTTCAATATCAAATTTTCTTAGTAAGATAGATTGACCAAAAGTTGGAGTTTTTGATTTAGTTGACCTAAACAGCATACATTTTGTTTTGGAAGCATTAATCAATAATTTATTAGCAATCATCCATTGATCAATGTAATGGAGATCTGTTTGTGGATTTGCTTAAAGATAGTTTTTGCTTTGATTTCTTTCAAATTGCTTAAAAAGCGTTTGAAATCTTATCCAAATGGCGCTGAAATTGCTATTTTTTTTGCCAAAAATCACAAAAATTGCCCAGATGCTGCGTGCCTCGCCCTCAGACCCCCTTCCAAAACGTAGCCGAGGGGGGCGGCGGGGGGATCTTTCGGCAAAAAAATAGCATTCTTTGAAAATCATCTTTTGAAAAGTTTATTTAAGGGAAATATTTTGTCAAAAATAAAATTTACAGATTCAGGTCAGCTCAATTTATTTGCCACAACATGCATCTATGGACACTAGCAAATCAATAAATACTTCATTTCGCAAAAAAAAAAAGATACAATACCGATATTCCAACCGCACACAAAAACACATGCAGCAAGGATAGCCACGTTAGCCACAAATCAGTAAAAACTTTGAAAATTTGCCAAAAATATGTCATCAAATTTGATCGCTTGCTGAAAAATGCTGAACATAGGTTTTATCAAATAAAAATATAAGCTCAGGAATAAAGGGTGGGGTGGACTACTCAGTATTAGTTCACAGAGGTGGAGTCCTCCAGACGTCATTTGCCTCGAGGACATATTTTGAAGTCCTTGGCCTTGGCTTCGAAGCTCAAGTTCTTGACCTTGGCCTTGCCTCGAAGCCTACAAGTCCTCGAAAATTTTCTGTCCTCGGCTAAGGACAGCATTATTTTTTGATTCGTTAAAAAGAAAAAACCAAACAAAAGACAACATATCTGATAGTCTGTCAATTCGTCCTTATTTGAAAAATAATACGACGTGATAGGCAACGAAGCCAAGTCTTACTAAAACTTATTTTAAATGGAATTGTGTAAAAGCTTTAATCGGAGAATAAGGAGACAAAACGTATTACAGAAAGTTGTTGTTTTAATTTCTGCTAATACTTTCCGTGCAGGCGGTAAAACTGCAAAGCACTACTGTAAAGCCATCCAGAGCCATAACAAGGAACCCGCGGGGGGTTCGGATCATAGGCGTAGCCAGGGGGGCCAGGGGGCCCGGCCCCCCCCCCCCCATTGAAATGCTATCAATGTTGAAAATGTCACAAAAAAGACTATTGTTTCTTCAGGTTCATTTAGCATCTTCGCGTACTACAGTACACGCGTACAATAATTAACAATAATATTGATCCAGGGGGCCCGGGCCCCTCGATTTATTTTTTACCAACCAATTTAAATCGCCTCCCTACAATAATATTTAAATGGCCCCCAATTTAAATGGACCACCTACAATAATATTTAAATGGCCCTCAATTGAAATGGGCCCCCAATAATAATATTGACTTAGGGGGCCCGGGCCCCTTCAATTTAATTTTTGCCAAACAATTTAAAAATGCCCCCGACAATAATACTTAAATAGCCCCCAGTTTAAATAGGCCCCCAACAATAATATTGCTTCAGGAGCCCGTCCCCCTTCAATTTAATGTTTGCCAACCAATTACAACGTATAACCCAAGTGAAATCAAGGCTTTTTATCCTAAAAGTTGCTAACTCAGGCCCTCATCTAACCTTTTTATGAACTTAATGCAATAACCAGGGACGAATTTAACATATGGCACAGTGCCAGGGGCCCCGCGCTCAGATAAGATTTTTTTTGGTCTTCACCTGTATTTGGCAGGAAAATATTGCAAAAATCCCAAAGAGTCAGAGGCCCAACTCAATGTAAATCCGGCCCGGGCAATGACATGGTTTGTAGGCGTAACTATCTATTGTACATTTTTCAATAATAATATTCACCTCCACTTCGCCCGTTTCTATGCAACAAAATTTTTTTTTTAATTAGCTACAGTAAGGCGAATGCTTATTGTAAAAATTTTTGAATTGAAATGGTCTGGGCCTTCTTGGCCGTATATGTACTCTTATTACTAGTTGTTCTCATGACAAAACGATAATCTCGAAGGAAAATATTCGACTGGATTGTTATTTACCGCTAAAATATTGCAGGAGGCAATGTACTTTACTTCCCCCTACCTGGGCAAAATCACTTACAAAACTTAACCCCAAAATGCAAGATTTTAAACGAGTTTTGGACTTTAATCGCAAGCAAAAGGACTGGACAACTTAATTTTTTCAAATGGGTTTCAAACATAGGTGGGCACAAGTCCATTAATAACGAGGCTAACTTTTTCATTAACTCGTTAATCCGTTAAAAAGTTTTTTCATGTTAACGGACTAAATTAACTTCCGTTAAGGTTTTTATCGTTATTATCTTGCACCATTCATTCATCGTACCGGCACAAACCAATTTGCACTGGTAGCACTTGTTGCGTATTAGCACGAGTTTTATAGAAGCGAAAAAAGAGCTCTTTTTTGTGACAAATAATAAGCTGCAGCCTCAGAGGTCTATTAATTATCGCCGTTCACAATTTCCAAAGATTTTCCGATCGCAGCTTCGTTAGCACATTTGCACTTATTTCTATCTTGAAATTAGATTAGACTTTAAAGTGTAACTTCCAAAACACAAAAAGATAACCATAGCAATAAATATTTCCTTACAATCTGCTCAACAGCGTCAATACGTGTTCTAGAAGCGAGTGAATAAAACGAAATTTAAATTACACGCAAAATGTTAACGAATTAACGGACTTTATTAACTTCCGTTAATTAAAGCTAAAAATAACGGATTAACGTTAACGGAGGTGTGAAGTTTGTTAACGGACTAGTGGTTAACGAAGCTAACGTTTTGCATTAACTTGCCCATCTATGCCTATAAGTGCAACTGACCGATCGAATTTTTATCTTTTTTTTCGGAGGCATTTGGCGATAGTCTATTTTCCTTTCTGTAACTATTGATTGCACGGTAGCCTACATTGCGGATGGTTTGTACTATGCGTATACCACTGATTACCAACTTACAGCCTACACCAACTTACTGTACATTACCTTTAACAGTCACAACACCTGACTTGTGATAAGGCCTCGCCTATAAGTGCTGCTGTATTTGACATCCATCACAATCTACGATGCCACGCCTACTACACAGTACACACAAACTGCTGGTTGCTGTATTATTATTATCAGAGGTGGAGTGGAGGATACAAGGCTCGAGGCCAAGGACACAAAAAAATCTGAGGCCAAGGACAAGAACAGGAATGCTCGAGGCCAAGGACCAAGGACACAAACGCAAGTGTTTTCCGAAAAAAAGGCCTTCAAAAATTTTTTTTCGGCGATCTCCGAAAAAAAACGGTCTAGAAAAACATTTTTTAGCTGATCTACAAAATTTTAACCCTTCAAAAAATAGTGCTGTCCTCGAGCCGAGGACAGGGCAATTTTTAGGAACTTGAGGCTTCGAGGCCAAGGCCAAGGACTTCAAAATGTGTTCTTGAGGAAACTGGGAATAGCTTACAATAAACTGATAAGACACAAGGATTCCTCAGATACAATTGCGTGTTACTTCAGCTCGTACGATGTTAGAAAAGGAACGAATACACATTGCACAATCAAACAAGCGGAGTAAAGCACTTGTCACGCAATCAAGCGTAACAAAACGGATTATGACGGACCTTAATTCATACACAGATGGTAGCCACCATCAACATCCCTGTTCTTTTAAGAAGCAAATAGCAAGCCATAAATTACACATAGTCAGCGAGCCAAGTAGGAGGTATGGTGTTTCGACGTGGTCTGTCATATGGTGGATTGCTATCACTACGCACATTCTCAGACTCAGTATTTGAATCATTCAAAGGCGGCAAAATAGGCATGTATGTTAAATGACTTTGGGCATTATCTGCACGAATATGAATGCGGTTTCGTCGATACGTTACACCACTATCAGTTTTAACAATGTACGAACGAGGAGGCAAACATTTAACAACAACAGCCTTACACCATCCCCTTTTTTCAGGATGTTGAAATAAAACATTTTGTCCAACATGCAATTGTGTTAGCGGGCGAGCATTTTTGTCATGGTAAGCTTTGGTGCTTTGTTGGCGCTTCCGTGGTTGCTGTAATTCACGGTTAGAACTGGGTTTGATCAGGCACGGAATAAGTGAACGGGTTTTGCGACCAAACATCAATTCGGCAGGACTGACTTTCAAATCTTGTCGTGGGGTATTGTGCATTTCCAGTAAAGCCAAATATTGATCTTCATGGTTTTTTGTGGTCTTCTTCAGCATAAGTTTGAAGCGTTTAACAGCTGATTCAGCTTTACCATTGGCTGAATGATGACCAGGTGAAGACGTTTGGTGTGTAATAGACCATTTGTTGACAAATTGCTGAAATTCTGCGGAGAGCATCTGCGAACCACAGTCAGAAATGATACACTTTGGAATGCCATAGAGAGTGAAATGTTTTTTCAAAAAGATCATTTGCTTTGCAGTAGGGTAGTTCATAACATCAACTTCAAAAAAATTGGAAAAGTAGTCCACGGTTATCAAATGCGTTTTGCCTTGATACTCGCACAAGTCTATGCCGACTTTCTCCCATGGATACGTACCTTCAGCGTGCTGTAACAGCGGTTCTTTGGGGTTGTTTGGCTGGTGGCGCTGGCAGGTAAGACAATTATTAGCCAATTGCTTTATTTCGCTATTCATACCAAGCCAGAATATCGAGTCTCTTGCCCGGCGAACCATACTATCATACCCAAGATGAGACAGATTTTCATTTCGTTCCGAAGTTCGTTGGGGATCCATAAACGTTCACCTTTAAAAATTAGTCCATCATGTGTGGTGAGCGTATCACGAATATGAAAATACGGGCGAACAATTGCAGGGAGTTGTGATTTCATACGGGGCCAGCCATTGTTTATAACTTTTAACAACGCAGTCGCCTCATGGTCTTGTGCTAAAGCGTGTTTGATTTGGTCAGTTTGAGAGTCGGGCATGTCAGTAAAATTACTCACATGAAAAATATGGCATTTAGTAGGCTATCACACACGGAATCACAAAAATCACGACTAAGAGCATCAGCAATTTTCAAATCATTGCCAGGCACATACTTAAATGACACATTATATGCATTTATTTGCATGATTAGAGATTGTAGGCGTTTTGGAGCCTAACACAGAGACTTTTGCAACATCATATTAATGGGTTTGTGGTCATTATGAACAATTACATTTCTCGCATAAGTATACTGATTAAAACGCTCAAGACCATAAACAACAGCGAGCATCTCTTTCTCTATTTGAGCCCAATTTTGTTTCGACTTAGTCAAGGCTCTGGAAGCATATTTAATGGGCTTGCCTTGCTGTAATAATACAGCTCCTACACCATTTTTACTACTATCGACTTGCAACACAAGAGGTTTTGTTGCATCATAATAAGCAAGAACAGGAGCACACGTAATTTTCTGTTTGATAATACGCAAAGCATTTTCACATTCACTAGACCAACTCCATGCGACACCTTTTTTCGTCAAGTTATGCAAAGGTGAAAGATCATTACACAAATTTGGCATGAAGCAAGACAGATATTGAATCATACCGCAAAAACGTTTTACACTAGCCACATCTTTGGGCTCTGGCATATCAAGAATAGCACTGATTTTATCGGGGTCGGCTTCAATACCATTGCCAGTAATTTTGTGTCCCATGAACGTGATTTCATTGCGACCAATGTCGGCCTTTTTCTCATTCAAAATAATGCACTTTTCATTACAACGGTCATACAATGATTGCAAGTTCTTATCATGATCTACTTTGTCTTTACCAACTACAACAATGTCATCAGCCACAACAAAAACATTAGGTAAGTCACAGAAAGCTTCATTAAGACGTTTTTGAAATATTTTACTGCTAACTTTTAAGTCAAAAGGTAAGCGTTTCCATCGAAAACGACCAAAAGGCGTAATCATAGTGGTAAGTTTGCTGGACTCATTATCGAGTCGAATGTGCCAGTACGCATGCTTAACATGAAATTTCGTGAATAATTTAGCGTCTGTTAAAAACGGTAACACATCATCCATAACGGGTAAGCGGTAATGCTCACGTTGTAAAGCACAATTTAACGATTGAGGATCAATGCAAACACGAATATCACCAGTTTGTTTTCGCACAATAGCCATTTGATTTACCCATAGGTGGGCACAAGTCCGTTAATCGTTAATCCGTTAATAACGAAGCTAACTTTTTCAGTAACTCGTTAATCCGTTAAAAAGTTTTTTCATGTTAACAGACTAAATTAACTTCCGTTAAGTTCTGTTAACTTCCGTTAACGTTTTTGTGATTAATATCTTGCCCCATTCATTCATCGTACCGGTACAAACCAGTTTACACCGGTGACACTTGTTGCGTATTAGCACAAGTTTTACAGAAAAAAGCGAAGAAAGGAGGTCTTTTTTGTGTCAATTAATAAGCTGCATAAATATTTCCTTTCAATTAGGTCAACAGCAGCGCCAATACGTGTCCTAGAAGAGAGTGAATAAAAAGAAATGTAAATCACACGCTAAAGGTTAACGGATTAACGGACTTTATTAACTTCCGTCAATTAAAGCTGAAAATAACGGATTAACGTTAACGGAGGTGTGAAGTTTGTTAACGGACAAGTGGTTAACGAAGCTAACGTTCTGCATTAACTTGCCCATCTATGGATTTACCCATTGTGTCGGTTCATCAACACGTTCAAGTATACCTTGTTGCACAAGCGAGTCAATCTCTAGCTTAACTTTATCACGCAATGACAACGGGATATTTCGACAAGGCAAAATACGAGGTTTCACATTTTCATCAATATGCAATGAAGCACAGCCTAAATCACCCAGGTTTGGTTTAGCCTCAATATTGGCTAAAAAGGCATTATCATTCACAGTCAAAAGATCCATATTCAAAATTGTGTCTAGGCCTAACAAACAATTGAAGCCATTTTTTACAACAACATAATTTACTGTTTCATATATATTTGACTTAGGATTAAAAACAGTCAGAGTTGCCTTTTTTATTAAAAATAAAAAACAGGTTTCAATGTAGAATGGTTCCACATTGTTAACTGCTGTATGGATGGCATTACTTGCTCTTTTCTTACGTATTGTTGACAGATTGTGTTTACGTCGGCGCCCGTATTGAGTTGAAAACGAACATCACAGTCATTGACTTTTAAAAGCTGTAATGCCGTGGTCAGACTTATGAGTGATGCTGTGCAAATACGCATCGTCGCTTGCACTATCACAGTCGAAATTATTCAAAGTTTGAGCACAATAATTCACAGTACGGCATTTTAGTTTAAAGTGATTTCTACCGTTACATTTCGAGCACGTTTTTCCGTATGCAGGGCAGAAATGTTTACTTCGTTGGTGGTCCCTGCCAGCCATAAATAAAAATGTTGCCTCTACTCACAGGTTGTGTTTCGTTTCTTTGGCTAGGTGTTTCATACCTCTTTAAGTGTCTCTCTTCAACTCTATTAGATGAAGGCTTCTTAAACACTTTGTCTATTTGGGGTGTGAATGCTGAGGATGATGGTGCCATCTCTGTGCAGTGCTTTTCGGTTGCTTCCGCAGTACGGCAATTATTGAGACATTTTTCGAGGTTTAATTTTTTTTCTCTTAACAGTGCTTGTTGCTATTGTCCTTTAACACTAAATACGATTTTGTCTCGGATCATTCTGTCAGTGTCTGCAAAATTGCAAGATTTGGCACGACTTCGTAATTCGACCACAAAGTTATCGAATGACTGCCCAGGTTTTAGTGTAAGTTGATTGAAGCGGAAAGCCCGCATAACCTCAGTCATTAGTTTTACTGTTGCAATGGGCTTCTATTTTGCCAAGGAGGACCTCAGGATCATTTTCATTTTGTCCCTCAGCATATGTAAAATGTCGGGCCAGTTTTATCACTTCACTACCAGCAGTGTGCAGAATGACAGCGCTCTTTGTTTCATTATCTTGTTTTGAGATACCACTGGCTTTTAAAGGCGGTGAATCATCCAGCCAATTCCGGTGGTTTACCATAGCTAAAATTGAACTATAATTTTTGATATTTTTTGCTTTGATTTTGGGGCTGCGTTTGCAAAGATATTCAACAAATACAAAAAGATGTCCCCCCGAAAGAAGTTTTTGGCAACTCTGAGTTTTGATCTTCCCGCCAAAACCAGAGTTCTCTAAACTATTAGGCCTACTGTAATCTTATTAAACTATTAGGCCTAACTATCTCTAAACTATTAGGCCTAGTAGTTTAGAGATAGTTAGGCCTAATTAGGCCGAAACTAATAAACTATCTCTGAACTATTAGGCCTACCACAGTTCTCTAAACCATTAGGCCTACTGTGGTTTCGGCGGGAAGATCAAAACCCAGAGTTTCCAAAAACTGTTTTTGGGGGGACATCTTTTTGTATTTGTAGAATATCTTTGCAACCGCAGTCCCAAAATTAAAACAAAAAACATCAAAAATTATAGTTCAATTTTAGCTATAGTAAACCATCGGAATTGGCTGGATAATTTACCGCCTTTAAGTACAGGCTCAGTGCTTCCTTCCATTCTTTGAAATGGACAGATAGGTTATCATGAGCAAGGTCCAAACAGCCTGGAGGGTGAATTCCAATAGTAATTGGTTGTTGAGCTCTATCTTGAGGCATAATTCTTTTGCTATATCCCAGATTACGCGTACTGTTTTAGTTTTCACCACAACACGTGCTACGTGTACTTGTAGCCTACTAACCTACAACTTACGATTTTTCGGTCGTAATGGCAATATCAGCAGGGTTCTTCTTTACGCTGCCACCATGTTTATATTTTCTTAAGTCTTCTGGTATCTTCTGCACTGGGAATAGCTTACAATAAACTGATAAGACACACAAGGATTCCTCAGATACAATTGCGTGTTACTTCAGCTCGAACGATGTTAGAAAAGGAACGAATACACTTTGCACAATCAAACAAGCGGAGTAAAGCACTTGTCACGCAATCAAGCGTAACAAAACGGATTATGACGGACCTTAATTTATACACAGATGGTAGCCAACATCAACAGAACCTGACCCAAGACAAGAGATTGTGCTGCGTACCGTACCCTGGATTGTAATATACATGTCAGGTACTTAGTTGCATGAAGGAAACGAAGAATTGGCGAAAAAAATTTTTTTGACTAACGTATATTAACAAAAACTTTCACTAAAATTGTTTTCGGCCATTGGCCATTTTCAGCTTATTCAAATATAGTCAATCAAATAGAATCGATGTCAGGATAGGGGATGGAACAGTTAAAACTACCACTATGTAACTGTGAGGGCGATGCTCACTTCTAAGAAAAAATACAGTGGGAGGGCAAGAAATAAATCGGGGGGGGGGGGCAAAAATAAATCGGGGGGGGGGGCAAAAATAAAAATCGGTGGGGCAGTCAATGCACCCACGTTGGCAACGCGCCTGCCGATAACTGGTTGTATTCATGACAAAGCGATAATCTCTGAGCAAAATTTTTGAGTGGATTGTTATTCACTGCTAAAATATTGGAGGAAGCAAGGCACTTTACTACCCCCTACCTGGACCAAATCACTTACAAAACTTAACCTCAAAATGCAAGATTTCAAACCTGCTTTGGACTTAATTTGCAAGCAAAAGAAGGACTGAACAACTTAATTTTTTCAATTGGCTTTCAAATATTAAAAATCTAGTATTTTTAAACGGGGCTCCGAATACTTGCGAAATGTAATGCAATGGTGAAAAAACAGCTTTTTTTTCAAAAGATCACGAAAAATTGCCCAGCAGCAAGGGGCTTCGCCCCCAGACCCCCATAGCCTCCGGCGGCTGGAGGCTCCGCCCCAAGACCCCCGTCAATATTACGTTTGAATTGCAGTACACTTCTTTGCTCAACACATCTCCCAATATAGACATTTTCGCATTTTAACTATTGGTTTAAGCCCTCCCCCTTAAAAGAATTCCTAGTTACGTGGCAACATCGCGCCACGGCTTCTGATTTTCCATTCTACGATATCTTTGCCCCCCACAAAAATTTCTCTTTTTAAGTTTTTGATGACGTCATTGCATGTGACTTGTAATTTGGGCCCCCCTCAATCAAACATTCTGGCTACGCCTATGGTATGTAAAGTGGGGAATGATGACATTGACACAATGTTATCCAATATAATGACTTTAATACTGAAATTCCAAATATTTTATTAATAAAAAGTTTAAAGGAGTCATCTGCAATTTTAGACTTCACAAACCCAAATACCTATTAAACTCATACAGATAGAGTGAATTACTTAATGATAGTAGCATAGATGCTCAAGTTAATATAAAACGTTAGCTTCGTTAACCACTAGTCCGTTAACAAACTTCACACTTCCGTTAACGTTAATCCGTTATTTTTAGCTTTAATTAACGGAAGTCAATGAAGTCCGTTAATTTGTTAATATTTTGCGTGTAATTGGAACGACCGACGCTCGCGTCGCGTGTTTTTCTGTTTTTACTCGGCCATTTTCCAACTAACGAGTGCGAAATTTCAGACTTTTGCTTATAACTCGAGAACGGTTTGGTCTAGCTACATGAAATTTTGACAGCAGTTTGAGATTAATGAGTTGTATGTTTGTACCAAACTTCGAGCAATAGGTCACGTGACTTCGGTTTTAGAACCCGAAAATCGCCCCGCAAGTTTGGCGTAAAAAGCGGTCTCAGTCAAAAACGGCTTAAGTACGGCAAAAAATATTTCATAGGGCTGAATGTCTCAAAATGCCCTTTCATCCCAACCAACCCATTTTTGGCCGCGATGAGGTTTATTTCTTTTTTTTCCTTTTTTTTCCTTTTTTTTCCTTTTTTTTCTTTTTTTTTCCTTTTTTTTCTTTTTTTTTTCCTTTTTTTCCTTTTTTTTTCCTTTTTTTTTCTTCCTAAATTTTGTACGCTCTTCTTCTCCTAATCCACAACACATTGAAGTCTAATTTTTGTGGAAAGTTGTTGAGCTGCAAACGCAATTTTTTCTCCCGAAATTTTTTTGGGCAACTTCCCCAGGAACCCCCCCAAAATGGGCCCCCCAAAAATCAATGTTTTGAACGGCTCAAGCTAGGGTGCTAGTTCTTTTTGATATCAGTAGATATCAACAGACAAATATTTTGACATAGTTTGGGGGTGCCACCCCCCCGGGGACCCCCCAAATGGACCCCCCAAAAATCAATGTTTTGAACGGCTCAATGTAGAGTTGTACTTGTTTTTGATATCAGTAGATATTTAACAGACAAATATTTTGACATAGTTTGGGGGTGCCACCCCCCGGGGACCCCCCCAAATGGCCCCCCTAAAAATCAATTTTTTGAACGATTTAAGGTAGAGTTGTACTTGTTTTTGATATCAGTAGATATTTAACAGACAAATATTTTGACATAGTTCTGGGGTGCCACCCCCTGGGGACCCCCCAAATGGACCCCCCAGAAATCAATTTTTTGAATGGCTCAAGCTAGAGTAGTACTTGTTTTTGATATCAGCAAATATTTAACTGACAAATATTTTGACATAGTTTGGGGATACCACCCCCCCCAGAAACCCCCCAAATGGACCCCCCAAAAATCAATTTTTTGAACGGCTCAACTTAGAGTGCCAGTGTTTTATGATATCAGCAGAAACTTAATCGACAAATATTTTGACATAGTTTGGGGGTGCCATCCCCCCAGGGATCCCCCCAAATGGACGCCCCAAAAATCAATGTTTTGAACGGCTCAATGTAGAGTTGTACTTGTTTTTGATATCAGTAGATATTTAACTGACAAATATTTTGACATAGTTTGGGGGTGCCACCCCCCCGGGGACCCCCCCAAATGGCCCCCCTAAAAATCAATTTTTGAACGACTCAAGCTAAGGTGCCAGTGTTTTATGATTTCAGGAGATATTTAACAGACAAATATTGTGACTCTACTTTTCTGGAGGTTCCATAATCAGATATTTTTGAATAGCTGCTGATTTTACGGTCGACAAAAAGTACTTTTGAGCGTCACAGCATTAGCTGTGCGTCGGTCGTTCACTGGATTTGCTGGTAAACTCCCATCTAGTTTACATTTCTTTTTATTCACTCGCCTCTAGAATACGTATTCACGCTGTTGAGCAGATTGTAAGGAAATGTTTATTGCTATGGTTATCTTTTTGTGTTTTGGAAGTTACATTTTGAAGTCTAATCTAATTTCAAGATAGAAATAAGTTCAAATGCACCAACGAAGCTTCGATCGAAAAATCTTTGGAAATTGCGAACAGCGATAATTAATAGACCTCTGAGGCTGCAGCTTATGATTTGTCTCAAAAAAGAGCTTCTTTTTTCGCTTTCTTCTATAAAACTCGTTCTAATACGCAACAAATGCTACCAGTGCAAACTGGTTTGTACCGGTACGATGAATGGTGCAAGATAATAACGATAAAGACCTTAACAGGAGGTTAGTTAATAGAACTTAATTTAGTCCTTAATTTAACAGAAGTTAATAGAACTTAATTTAACAGAAGTTAATAGAACTTAATTTAGTCCGTTAACATGAAAAAACTTTTTAACGGATTAACGAGTTAATGAAAAAGTTAGCTTCGTTATTAACGGGTTAACGATTAACGGACTCGTGCTCGCTTATGGAGAGCAGTATAGTCAGTACTTAAATTGTAAAATTTTGCAAGGGTGGACGCTTTTTCAGCGTTGACTGAACCTTAGTGAAGAACAGGCAGGTAGCCTGGATTTTTTGGAAGGTTGTTCAGTAAACGAACTTGACCTAAATTTTCATTGTTTCTGGATTGGATTGAGGCGATTGTTCAGTAAAAATTAGTTGATCTCCAAAAAAAAAGGTCTTCGCCGAAATCCGATGGCTTTTTCTGGCCGAAATCGAAAATTTAAGCGGTTTTTCCGGCCAAAAACAGTAACTTTTTCCTCCCATAAACCAGCGCTCAAATCTCGATGGGGCGACGCCTAAATCTCGATGGGGGGACGCTCAATCTCGACGGGGAGACGCTCAATCTCGATGGGGGGACGCGTCCCTCCCCGTCCCCCCTTCAATTTTAGTACTGAGTCTAGTATGTCAACTTTGACTCCGCTCTCTGAGGTTGAAATGCTTTTGGATCTCTGGAAATGTGGGCCCTCATACGTAGTTATACCGTAGAATTAGGGCTCTCAAGTCAGAGGAATGTAACAAAACGTTAAGTTCGGTGCAAGTGTATGGCTTTTGATACATTTTCCCCTTTTTGTAATCAAATCGGCCACTATTGGATGCCCTAAAGGCTGTGTAGCAAAAATAGCGACCAATTACCAGTGCTGAATAGGCTGACTGATATTTTTGCTGTAGACAAGTTTGATTAGGGTGTTATGGTGCGATACCAAAACTTAATGCGGAAACCTGAACTCCTCCGGGCCCCTTGAGCCTGGGCCCCCCTAGCACCAGGCCTGGGTACAATGCAGGCACGTGCGGTCAGGGGAGGCAGGTGAGACCGTGCCTCACCTGTAGAATTGTACAAATGACAACAAAAATAAAGTATATAATTAAAATAAAATGTTCTCAAACAAATCAAAATATTTGTCAAAAACTTTATTAATTTTTTATCATATTTACTTTTGTTGTGTAGTCACTGCTTTTGTGTTATGTTTTTTGCATTAAAACGCTCAAATTATTGGTGTAATATTGCTAACTCTGCGCCGTGCCATTGAGCATCGCTTCAAATGTGCGAAGTGAGGCACTGTCGATTGTGCCTCACTTCAGCCAAGCAAATTTTAATAAACGAACTAAAAGTATACCTTTTTCTCTCGGACAAATCGCGGACAACGCATAATGCTTTTAAATCTGATTTTGCGGCACGCCTCACCTGTGACGTCTCGAATGAGAAAAAGTCAAAGCAGTTTTTTTTTGTAGTCTTTCGTTCACTGCAAAATTGAACAAGTTATTTTTCTAACGAAATAAAAACAATTTAATTTGAGGAAATGAACTAAAATTGAAGAAAATTTTTGTCTCGAAGCTTGGGGACTTTTCTAAAATAAGTTTTTAATTTAAACTTAAACTATAGCTAAAAGAAAATCGATTTGAAAGATTTGCTCGAGACATCACGACGAAAAAATTCTTCAATTCAAAAAGAGTAGAACTGTACTCAAGAAAAGAGTGGTTGCGCCATAAAAATCGTCATTTTTGGTTTTATGTTTTTAACAAATAATAATGTTGGGACTGAAAAGTTTTTGTAACTTTAAGAAGTTTTAGCAAGCACGAAAACTTCAATAACATCCAGCACATTCAAAGCCAAATAACAGGCTGCCTTTATAGATTTTCAAAACTTCAAGAATTAATTTGGCTTTAAGTGAACAGCAGAGATTAAACGAATAATTATTCATCAAAAATTTCGGTCTTCGTTAAATGGCTATGAAAACAATGATTTGCTTGTTATTTATTGTCTTAAATAAATTTTTTGCTAAAATGTGTTTGAAAAAAAATTGTGCCTCACCAACCAGAAGCCTCACCGCACGTCACTGGTACAATGTACCCCCTGAACCCCCTCTCGTAGGCCCTATCCGTATGTCTAAATTTTCTCATAGATTTTAGCACCGTTTTGGCAGTTTGATTTTGGCACATTTGGCTTTTGGCGATATGGCTATTAGCAGGGTTGTACATGGACCGAAACCACGAACAAGTTTCAGCCGGAATTTACCTTTTTTTTTGGAACCGGAACGATTTGAAATCAGTTTTTCATTTACAGGAACAGGAACGGGAATTCCTTAATCTCAGATTTATTTTGTTCATGAAAGGCTTTTTGCAGTAAATCGCGCCGTTTTCAAGTAACTTATTTGCAGCGTGCGCGATTACTGAATGTCGTAAAGGAGTTTGCACAATGACATAAAACTATTGTTTTATGCATTGGTTTGCATTTGCGTGTCAGTTCAGACGTCACGCACGGACAGTATTTCTCGCACCAAGGGGCACGGGTCGCACATACGATTGCTTCATTTAATTACTTCACGCTGATATTTTAGTAGCCTAAGCCCTTGCGTCTTGACTCAGCGTTGTCAACAAGCAAGCAAGATTTTCAGATCTGAAGATCACAAGACTTTGCGAAGCTAGGAGTCAAATCACAGAGAACTATATAGGTTTATATAGTTCTCTGCATAGGTGGGCAAGTTAATGCAAAACGTTAGCTTCGTTAACCACTAGTCCGTTAACAAACTTCACACCTCCGTTAACGTTAATCCGTTATTTTTAGCTTTAATTAACGGAAGTTAATCAAGTCCGTTAATTTGTTAATATTTTGCATGTAATTTACATTTCTTTTTATTCACTCGCTTCGAGAACACGTATTGACGCCGTTGAGCTGATTGTAAGGAAATGTTTATTGCTATGGTGGTCTTTTTGTGTTTTGGAAGTTACACTTTAAAGTCTAATATAATTTCAAGATAAAAATATATTCAAATGCACTAACGAAGCTGCGATGGGAAAATCTTTGGAAATTGTAAACAGCGATAATTAATCGACTTCTGAGGCTGCACCTTATTATTTGGCACAAAAAAGAGCTCTTTTCTTCGCTTTCTTCTATAAAACTCGTGCTAGTATGCAACAAGTGCTACCAGTGCAAATTGGTTTGTGCCGGTACGACGAGTGAATGGTGCAACGTGCAAGATAATACCGATAAATCCTTAACGGAAGTTAACAGAACTTAGCAGAAGTTACTATAGTCCGTTAACAGAACTTAACGGAAGTTAAATTAGTACGTTAACATGAAAAAATTGTTTAACGGATTAAAGAATTCAAGAAAAAGTTAGCTTCGTTATTAACGGATTAACGATTAACGGACTTGTGCCCACCTGTGGTTCTCTGTGGTCAAATTATAGGAGTTTACGGAGTTGTTCCGTATGATTTTATACCGTTCTGAACGATTACCAGAAAATGGTCGATTTGCAGTTAATGGAAACGCCTACCTGGAATTTACTTTGTTCATCCTGGCCCTGAGGCGACGATGGCTCTCAGGTCCACCTCAGAGGGAGGTCTTTCTATGGCCCTGACGCGGCGATGGCTCTCACGTCACCACAGAGGCTGTACTACCAAGGGCTCCTGCTTTGGCTGGACTCTGGAAAATGGCCCTAACGCGACTGCGGCTGTCAGGTCACCACAAAAGCGGTTGTTGCCTTTGGCGGGAATTCCAGGGTAGTGGTCGGCAACTGCTGTACAATTGCAGAAGCCAATCAGTAGCCTATGGCTCTAAACAGGGAAAGTGGAGATTGAAGTGACTTCTGCTCCTTGCTGCAGACTGTCTTTGTTTCTGACTTGTCTTTCATTAAAAGTCAAACCAAACAAGCGAAAGCTGAGATGCTACCTCTCGCCCATGAAAAACTGAGTAAAACCATACCAATAAAAGCCTGAGATTGCCCTCGGCTTGAACAATCTTCAGGTCTGAGCTCTGAATTTAGAATGAGCCAAAAAGAACCTGACGGTAGTATATAAATAGATGGGGTTATTCCATGGGTTAGAGGCGGTTGCAAATCACACATCAATGAAGTATTCGTCACACTAATTGGAACGACCGACGATCGCGTCGCGTATTTTTCTGTTTTTACTCGGCCATTTTCCAACTAACGAGTGCGAAATTTCAGACTTTTGCTTATAACTCGAGAACGGTTTGGTCTAGCTACATGAAATTTTGACAGCAGTTTGAGAATAATGAGTTGTATGTTTGTACACAATTTCGAGGCAATAGGTCGCGTGACTTCGGTTTTAGAACCCGAAAATCGCCCCGCAAGTTTGGCGTGAAAAGCCGTCTCAGTCAAAAACGGCTTAAGTACGGCAAAAAAATTTCATATGGTTGTATATCTCAAGATGCCCTTTCATCCCAACCAGCCCACTTTTGGCCGCGATGAGGTTTATTTCTTTTTTTCCTTTTTTTTCTTCCTAAATTTTGTACGCTCTTCTTCTCCTAATCCACAACACATCAAAATCTAATTTTTGTATAAAGTTGTTGAACTGCAAACGCAATTTTTTCTCCCGAAATTTTTTGGGGCAACTCCACCGGAAACTCCCCCAAATGGACGCCCCAAAAAATCAATGTTTTGAACGGCTCAAGCTAGGGTGCTAGTTCTTTTTGATATCAGTAGATATTTAACAGACAAATATTTTGACATAGTTTGGGGGTGCCACTCCCTCGGGGACCCCCCAAATGGACCCCCCAGAAATCAATTTTTTGAATGGCTCAAGCTAGAGTTGTACTTGTTTTTGATATCAGTAGATATTTAACTGACAAATATTTTGACATAGTTTGGGGTGCCACCCCCTGGGGACCCCCCCAAATGGATCCTCCAAAAATCAATTTTGAAATGGCTCGAGCTAAGGTGCCAGTGTTTTATGATATCAGTAGATATTTAACTGACAAATATTTGACTCCACTTTTCTGGAGGTTTCATAATCAGATATTTTTGAATAATTGCTGATTTTACGGTAGACTAAAAGTACTTTTGAACGTCACAGCATTAGCTACGCGTCGGTCGTTCACTGGGTTTGCTGGCAAACTCCCATCTAGTTTCGGGGAGAAACCGTTCAGACTGTAAACATTAGTCACGTTGGCGATTTCCTATTTGTCTTAAGCAGTGGGTCAGTACCCGGTATCAACATGATTTTAGGAGAATTCGCGACACATTAAACAAGTTTTGACATTTCAAAGGAAAATAGTTTTTAAGTATGTCCTTGGTTGACGCGGAGAAATTGCGATAAAAATGCTAAAAGCTGGAAAAGTATAACACGGTGCTCACAAAATATAATAATTGGCAGTAAATTTATAAAGATATTAGTGGCGTTTGGACCACATCCGATTGTCGCAGTTTCTGCTTCATCCAGTGGCGATGTGGAAACTAGCATGGAAGTAACCACAAACGAAAGATAATTCTAACCGATAGCTTCTTAAGTCAAGAGATCATAACATCTCATAGGCTGCGCAGTCAAGCCGGTTAACCGCAATCGCAGCGTGCTCCCTTTTGACACGCCACACGATTGAATGTTTTTGTATGTATGAAGTGAATCAAATTATATGTCACAACCTAGTTGATATTAAAGATAACCAATTAAAGAAAACACTTTCTTTAAATTCAAGAAAGAACTACAAATTAATTTGTTTTCTTTAATTGGTTATCTTTAATATCAACTAGGTTGTGACATATAATTTGATTCACTTCATACATACAAAAATATTCAATCGTGTGGCGTGTCAAAAGGGAGCAGCCTATAAATTCAAGAAAGAACTAAAAATTAATTTGTTGTCCCAATATGCTGGAACACATTGAGTCGTTGCAGTTTTGACCATGCCCCCACATAATATTTTTTATGTTTTGTTTTGGGTCTGTTAGATTGAGGACTTACCAGTCGTTTGTTAACAGTATTTGTTAAAGTTTTTTTATTTAAAGGCCACCTAATGTCTGCAAACCAATGCACTTAAAATGCAATAAAAAAGTATTACTAATCGAATACTGAAAACCTGGTTTAGATGCACGTTCTCAGTTTCAAGCTTTCGCGTTTTTAAAAAGTGGCATGACGTCGTTAGACCCAGGAGCTTGGTGCCTTCGACTAATTTATCTTTGCAGAGGATTGGCGATTTTGGAAAGGCACGTGATAACAGCTTGCTAGTCAAAAAGTGTTGTGCAAAAAAAGGCGTAATTAGCTCAAAGTAAAGTCGAATGCACCAAACTCCTGGGTCTAATGACGTCATGTCACTTTTTAAAAACGCGAAGGCTTGAAACTGAGGTGCATCTAAACCAGGTTTTCAGCATTCGATTAGTAATACTTTTTTATTGCATTAAAGTTTTGTTAGGTAGTTGGTTTTTTTAAAAGCTTTGTAGTGTGCTTTTTGAGTTGACAGTTGGAAGTTGTTTTTTTTGTTTCTGTTTTGTCAGTTTTGTTATGGCTGCAGAGCAGACCTTGATGACTGTGCAATGTGCATAGTTTTTCGCATTCCTAAATAAATTGAATTAAATTGAACATCAAACAGTTTTGCAGCCTATTTTATACGTACAATTTTTTTTGGTTAAGAGTTTTGGAATGGTGTTTTTATTAAATTTAGGAACAGGTTAGGAATAGGAACAAAAGCCATTAGGAACGGAATGGAATAGGAACAAAGATTTAGTGTTCTGGCAACTCTGCTATTGGCTATCTAAGTTCTAAGGTATCAGTAGCCTATGCAGACAAGGATACGGTATGTGGTTTAGATGCAGAAGTTACTGATTAGTTGAGCTCACCAGTAATACCCAAACACTGTGTCTGTAAATACTGTAGCTCTTAGAACTTGCAAATGCTGCATTTTAGCCTACATCAGACATAGAGCACTTGCCTACACAGTACAGGTAGGCTACATGATGAATAGAGCTCGACCAATATATCGATCAGCCGATATAGGTATCGGCCGATATCAGGGTCAAGCCGGTATATTGTATCGGTGACCACCGATAAAATATCGGCTTAGAACAATTACCTTAAACTGTTTATTTTTGAGAGTAAGCACAACTGCTCTTGACTATGATTGCCAAATCATTGTATTTTTTGTTTGTTTTTTCATTGAATACTCTGGAGTGTGGCTTGTGTTTGCAATTAGTCTTTCTTCGGATGGGGGTTAGTGAAGCTTTTAGTGTCAAAATAATTGAAAAATAGTGACAAAGCTTCGTAGCTAATAAGTTAATATATCGGTATCAGCCTAAAAATTTCTGAAATATCGATATCAGTATCGGCCTGAAAAAGTTATATCCGATATCGGTCGAGCTCTAATGATGAATGCACGTAAATGTATGGTAATAGGCTAGGCCTAATATATTATAAGGATAGAGACAATGTCATAACTAAGGTGTACCTCTGTACTGTCTGTAACCCTAATGTGACAAGGACTTTATTGCAAAGAATAAATTGCATGTTAATCACTTTTTTGTTACATTATTGCAATAGGATACCACTAGGCTTGCTGCTTGTATATCAATTTCTAATGAGTAGAACTAAATAAGTTCAAGTTGGCGTCTAAACCATGGCAACATGAGCAGTCATGAAGATGAAGCAATAATGCAAAAACTATTTTTAAAATAAAAGGAATCTGGAATGCAACAGATAGTGGGAAAATCAAATACAAATATCATTCAATCTATAAAGTGGCAGAATTTTGAAATTAGTTACAAAAAATGTATAATTTTGCTTGGCATACTGGTACAATAATTAAGTTACAGGTAAATTGACGTTTTATTCCCCTATAAGTTAACAATGGAATGAATGATACGCTTGTATTTACACTGGTTGCATTTGCTCAAAATATGCCTACTGTTCAAAAACAATTTCACTTCATTTGCGACCAGTTGAAACCATTTGCAACAGGGACAGGGTAAGGTACCGATACCGTGTTACTAGTAATAAATAGCTCAACTCTGAACTTGAAAGGATGGGTTGAATGAGAATTGAGTCACATGCAGTCGTACACATGTAACTGTAACCAAAATAAGATTTGAAAAAAGATGCATATCTAGGTGTTTGAACTTTCCATCCTCCAAGTACTACATAGGGTGTAGAGTTTGCTAACTCTTACTAGTGGTATGCTATGGTCTATGGTACTGGTATTATATATGGTGCAACTTTGAGCTGCATTGCAAATAAAGTCTTATAATACATCTCTTTCTGTTGCACCTCTGTGCTGGATTGACATTTGTGTGTTATAATTAGCTTTTTGATCAGATCTGCGATTTGGTCAGATTGAGCACTTTCACTGGGCATGAAAGTTACCACAAGTGATAATCGGAACGACCGATGCTTGCGTCGCAGGTTCCTTTGTTTTTACTCGGCCATTTTCCAACTAACGAGTGCAAAGTTTCAAACTTTTGCATGTAACTCAAGAATGGTTGGGTCTAGCTACATGAAATTTTGACAGCAGTTTGAGATTAATGAGTTATATGTTTGTACCAAACTTTGAGGCAATAGGTCACGTGACCTTGGTTTTAGAACCTGAAAACTACCCCACAAGTTTGGCGTGAAAAGCCGTCTCAGTCAAAACCGGGTTAAGTATGGCAAAAAATATTTCATACGGTTATATGTCTTAAGATACCCTTTCATCCCAACCAACCCTCTTTTGGCCGCATTGAGGCTTTTTTTTTGGCAGTTGCTAAGGTTACGTGACCGTAATTTTCGTTTTCGGAATTAAAAGTTACGTGACCACTTTTGCTGTTCAATTTACTATCTCTCAAGCTGGCATCGCTGCCCTAACCCTGGCATCGCTGCCCAAACCCTAACTCAAATAATAAGATTTTAGAGAAAAAAAAAGGATTATGTAGCAAAATAGCTCTCTAGCGCTATTTTTAAAAAGCGTGTCCAGCGGGTATCGATATTCCAACCCTCAGCATTGCAGCCAAGCGCATTAACCACTATGCTATCAGGGCTTCAGATTCGTTGTGTCAAAGTGCTGTATTTAAATCAAATCAATGGGAAAAATTGTCACGCAACTTTTAATTCCTAAAAACGAAAATTACGGCCACGTAACCTTAACCACTACCTTTTTTTTTCCTGTTTTTTCTTCCTAAATTTTGTACGCTCTTCTCCTAAACCACAAAACATCGAAATTAAATTTTTGTGTAAAGTTGTTGAGCTGCAAACGCAATTTTTTCTGCTGAATTTTTTTGGGGCAACTCCACTGGGAACTCCCCCAAAATGGGGCCCCAAAAATCAATTTTTTGAACGGCTTAACTTAGAGTGCCAGTTTGTTGTGATATCAGCAGATGTTTAACAGACAAATATTTTGACATAGTTTGGGGGTGCTATTCCCCCGGGGACCTCCCCAAAAAATCAATTTTTGAACTGCTTAACTTAGAGTGCCAGTGTTTTATGATATCAGCAGAAACTTAATCAACAAATATTTTGACATAGTTTGGAGGTGCCACATCCCCCAAGGACCCCCCAAATGGACCCCCTAAAAATCAATTTTGTGAACTGCTCAACTTAGGGTGTCACTTTGTTTTGATATCAGCAGATATTTAACTGACAAATATTTTGGTGTAGTTTGGGGGTGCCACCCCTAGGGGAACCCCCCAAATGGACCCCCCAAAAATCAATTTTTGAATGGCCCAAGCTAGGATGCAAGTGTTTTATAATATCAGGAGATATTTAACAGGCAAATATTGTGACTCTACTTTTCTGGAGGTTCCATAATCAGATATTTTTGAATAATTGCTGATTTTGCGGTAGACAAAAAGTACTTTTGAGCATCGTAGCATTAGCTACGCGTTAGTCGTTCACTGGGTTTGCTCGTAAACTCCCATCTAGTTTTCGTACAGGCTTTAAGTCTGTCTTTCAGCCAACCTGTGTAGTCTCTGTTTGCTGCTGATGAAGGGACAAACACCAAAATGGCAAGCCATACAGCATTTTGAGAATATATATCGTATATATATTTAGGGCAATTTTAGGTGTTAGATTTAGAATTTTTGTATAATTATTAAAATGTAGTTTTGTGATAAAACATGAAACCATGCGTTTAGTTCAAGTTGTGGAATAAAACTGTTACTTACACTGTACTACATAAAACAATTGTCAGCAAGGCGAAAGGAGACAGCGAAAAGATATCTACTAAAATTATCTAAGCTGATCTTCTTGCATATTTTAAATCTACATCAAGTAGACTAGAGGTAGGGGGGCTGATATGTCTGAAGCTGCCAACTGGAACCCATTTGGCTCAGCCACTATCAGGTAAGATACTGGTACCATAGATGGTAGCGTTCCAACAGGTTACTCTATTCGGTATTGTTCTGTGTTGGTGCTCTTAGTATTGCAAATAAGATCATTACTATTATGTGTGATGCTGTGCATTGCAGATTGTAATTGATTGAAGGGTTAAGTACTTTCTCATGACAGTTGAAGTTTACAAACGATGAAAAATATTTTGAATTTTTCAACTTAATTAAAAAGTTTGTATTTGGAATTGGACTGGATACCTACAGTAGTTGGACAATGAACATTGTAAATTGAAGTAGAAAGATACACATTGTAAACTTGTAAAAAGTGGGACAGTTTAGATACCAATACCTTTAAGTTTTTATTGGGTGATGGAAATAATTTCCTTAATTTTGGCATCCACATTTTGTTGTGCTATTCTATATATTTTTAAATTCATGAATTTGTGATGTCTTCGACAGTGCAGTGTTTCTTCTAAGCACAAAAAAAAGGAAAAATATTTTGCAGCATTTTTTTTGCAAATTTTTTTACAAGTGTGAAAGGGATTTTGGGCATTTGAAGTTTCGTTTTACTGTGAAAATAATTATTTCAAAATTGAAAAGGATTTAAAGCCACATTTAGCAATTAGGTGCTTTAGGAATTAACGAATTGAAACTGTAAGTTCCGCCATGTGGCAGTATTTAGATCTGGAACTAAAAAGAATTGCTACTAGTGACAATTACTAAACTGCACTAACTTGTGTTTTTTGATGGACAGGCAGTTTCACAAACTACAGCATTTTCGCAAAGACATTAGCATATTTTTGTAGTTTTTCCCGCACTTACTCAGAAGTAAAAACTTAGATCGAACACTAGTACAATGTTCTAGTTTTTGCTTGCATTCCGATACTGAATTGATCATTGTCGTGGTGCATCTTACTTTTGATTGCACTAAGATATTATAAAGCTGCCATAGTAACTCAGAACTTTTGCATTCATGAAAATTTATGTAATTTTTTGCTTCTAGAAAATGTAGCTTTTATAATCCAATGTGCTGGAGTCCAGATATACAGCTTGGATATGATTCATCTACAGTATCAAAATATGGTGGCTTGATCGGTGAGTAATAGTGATGTTACTACGGTATGTGTATTATTTGACTGCATTATTTGATTTTAAGCATTATGTAGTGCTGTCTTCCTTTTAACTCTATATAACCATTAAACTGATTTTTATCAGCAAATCAGCACTTTTATTGGGTACACTCCTAATTTTTGGATTTTCCATTTTTTTATCGTAAGAAAATCACCGATTTTTTGGTCCATGCTGACTCACCAAAACCAAAGAGGGAGCACTGCTCCGACTTTTAGGCTAACCTGTAGGTTAGGGCACCCAGATTTTCTACTTTTCTTTGTCTTTCTTGTGTTTTGTGACTTCTTTTATGCAGTTTTTGTGTTGATTCCAAAAATATGCGTAAAAATGTGATCCGATCAACTTCGAAAAAGATATGTGGGGTTTTGATTAGTCTACGGCTTTTATGCGGTGGACGTTTGGGCTCCCCTAATTATACACCCAGATTTTCAGGCAACAGAGGTGAAAAAACTTGAACAAAAAATTTTTTCAAAAAAAGAATTGATTTTTTCAAAAAAATTTTTTTCCCTAAAAAAGTTTTTTCAAAAAAATTTTTTTCTCGAAAAAAGTTTTTCTCCAAAAAAAGTATTTACAAAAAAAATTCTTTTGTTTCAAATAACTGCTTTCAACAATTTTAAAAACTTTTTATTCAAATGCTATAGTTTAAATTTATCACGCTCACTGCATTCCCTTCTATGAAAATGAAAAGATAGGTGAAAGATGTGTCAAGAAAAGCTCTCTCAATACTGCACACAGTGCTGTTGTCGAGGGTAGCCCTCCGACCTGTCATTGTACCTCATTCTTGAGGTGGTTGAGGTTACGGAAAAACTCTTGGAAGTCTCAACAATTGGACCACATCCAAGGTTTGAGCTTGAGCTTAGAAGTCAATGACAGATAGAGAAGAATGGGCTCTGGGCTCGACAGTCACCTGTATCAAAACTTCTAACCCTGCCCTCTGCTGACAAAATGAATTCTTGTACAGCTTAAAGATTTTGTGCAAATGAAGCTCTCTCATACCAATCCTTTTCCCGCCAATCAGTGCTCAACTTTTTTTCTATAGCCACTCCTTTTCCTGCGCTCTTTATTCTTAAGGTTTTTCTTGGCAAGTGTCAGATGAAAAGCTTCAAAGATATAAATATTTTAATCAAAGCAAAGCTTTTTTGTTTAAAAAAGCTTTTTTGGAAAAAGCTTTTATCTGAAAAAAAAAAGTTTTTGAAAATAAAAATAATGTTTTTGAAAAAAAAATTAACAAACTTAGTGAAATCAAAAACATTTTTTTTGAAAAAAATTGTTTTTTGGAAAAAATAGTTTTTTGAAGAAAAAAACTTTTTTTGGAAAAAATTTTTTTCACCTCCAGCGCCTATGAGTCGAGGTGCCTAAAAGTCCCAGCAGATAATCAGTCGCACGTCAACATCATGCACCTAAACATCCTCGCCTAAAAGTCACGATCCGAGTTTTGATCCACCCCTTTTTCAAAATTTGGTTAAAATTTTGAATAGCATTTTTAGTTTCTAAGTTATGATGATACTGAGAGTGATTTTATTTGAAAAAGCATCTAATTCTGAGCAATTGAAAAAAATGTTTGAAGTGACTTTTATAAGTTGGGAGATTTGAAATATAATACTTTGTAAATAATTTTTTGTTACGCCTGAGTGATTTTTGGAGCAAAGTTGGTTTTTTACAGCTTTAAAAGCACTGCCATTGGCCTAATTTTAGTTTGTATGATCAAGAGGTTCCAACTTTGCACAGAGTGTCAGAAAACCTGTTGATGTAGTTTTCAAATTTTTAAGAGTTTAACAATGAAATAATTCTTGAGTGATTTTAGCTGTATATTTGGACAGAACTCTCGAAAATATCTCAAACTTTATTTACAATATTAAATAAGGCAATTCAGTGTCAATGGAAGAATATGTTACCCGTAGAATCATACATTTTTAAATCGCAACATCAATTTTGAAAATTGTTGGGACTTCCTTGAAAAGAAAAATGATGTATTTAGACTAAACAAGCTTTTACGTTAATGCAAAGCATGGAGAATGTAGGTAGCGTGCATGACACATTTTGTAGTTAAGGCAATCCAACTGTATTTAGGGCCAGAAATTTAACAAACTATAATTCTCATGGGTGTGAGTTTTTATACATATGGTTGTTATGGAAAAATACTAAATGGAAGTACGCATAGTCAATAGCAATCTTCACAAGTGTCATGAAAAAGCATTGTTTTGTTGGCTCAGGAGTAAATATTTTGAATTTCAACTTCATGCATTGTAGTCTGTCATCTTGTTCTGTTTGTTATAATGACACTTGCAAAATCACTCACAAATTTAATCATGCCTTCTGCAGCATTGTTTACCATTTAAATAGTTCAAACAATCTTGCTTGGTTCGAAATAGGAAGCTTTTTTTTTCACATACAAGGCAGCTGGAAGAGTTTGAGAGTGCTGGAAAACGAATAAAGATTTATTGTTGATAAAGCTTGAGAGTGTGGATTGTGAAATCATAAATTTTCAATTTGCCTTTATTTTCCAACCTTAAATTTACTAGGTAGATTTTTATTGAGCTAAACACAAGTGAGCCCTGAACAGTCTTAAGAATGCAAGATGGATATTGGTCATTGGAAGTAAGGTTTTGCTGTATATTTTATACATAGTGATTGTTGGACTTGTAAGACAAATTTCAAGTTTGTGCCTTCCAAGAAATAACATGTTATTTCAAAGTTGACGTTAGTCACATTATAATTTATTCATGTAACTGGTTTTTCTTGATGTTCCAGTGCCAACATTTTTTGCTGTTTAAAGATTTAAACAATTAAGATTCAAAAGAACCTGCTTTTTTAGCTGTTTGCCTATGACAATAAAGTTTATTTTCGCACTTTGAAATCTCTTTAGACAATGACAAACATTTGTTTAAAATGAAATGTAGCACCAGTCAACCAATCTTATGATTTTATATCAATTACTGAGGTATGCTGTTTTGAATTTATAGTTAAAATTTATTTACTGTGAAAACTTTATCAACGGTTGTGATTTATTTTAATTAATAACTCTTTTGCGGTGCTTTAAATATTTATATTTTCAGAGTAAATACTTTTTGCACTTTATATTTAATTTAATTTTTACTCATTGCTAAGGAGTATTACATTTTGCTCTTTATTCAAGCAAAGTAAATAATAAAGGTTAAGCTGTCACAACCATTACAATGAAAGAAAACGTTCCAAGTCCAGTTAATATTTAAAAAACAACCAAAGTATTATTAAAGCTGACATTTTCTACCTTAGTGAGTTCGGTCAAATTTTAGTTAGCTCCAAGGTTTTGCAAATCAAGCAAACATGATTTCAATGATTGGTTTTTGCTGGTAAGCAAACAGCAAGAAAGTAATAGCCCAGTAGCACCTCATGCCTTGAACTAACAGTAGAAATATCTGTTTCAAATAAGCTAAATCAAGATCTTATTATTTCTTAAAAATGGGAGACGATGCTGCAGAAGGCACGATTAAATTTGTGAGTGATTTTGCAAGTGTCATTATAACAAACAGAACAAGAAGACAGGTCACAATGCATGAAGTTGAAATTCAAAATATTTACTCTTGAGCCAACAAAGCAATGTTCGTTCAAGATACTTATGAAGATTGCTATTGACTATGCATATTTCTATTTAAAAAACTCACACCCATGAGAATTATAGTTTGTTAAATTTCTGGCCCTAAATACAGTTGCATAACTTTAGCTACAAAATGTGTCATAAAGGCTACCTACTTTCCTCATGCTCTGCATTAATGCAAAAGCTTGTTTAGCCTTAATACATCATTTTTCTTTTCAAGGAAGTCCCAACAATTTTCAAAATTGATGTTGCGATTTAAAAATGTTTGATTCTACTGGTAACATATTCTTCCATTGACACTGAATTGTCTTATTTAATATTGTAAATAAAGTTTGGGAAATATTGTTGAGAGTTCTGTCCAAATATCAGCAAAAATCACTCAAGAATTATTTCATTGTTAAACTCTTAAAATTACTTATGTGTAAAGTGATTGAAAAACTATGTCAACAGATTTTTTGACTCTCCATTTGTGCAAAGTTGGAGCCTCTTGGTCATATTGACTCAAATTAGGTCAATGGCAGTGCTTTTAAAGCTGTAAAAAACCAACTTTGCTCCAAAAATCACTCAGGTGTAACAAATATTATTTACAAAGTACTTCAAATCTCCCAACTTATTGGGTCAATTCAAACATTTTTTTTTCAATTGCCCAGAATTAAATGGTTTTTCAAATAAAGTCACTCTCAGTATCATAACTTAGGAACTAAACATGCTATTTAAAATTTTAATCAAATTTTGAAAAAGGGCTGGATCAACCCCCATATCTTTCCCAAAGTTGATCGGATCACATTTTTCAACATGTTTTCGAAATTAGCACAAGAAACTGCATAATAAAAAAAAACAAAAAAAAAGTTACACAACAAAAGAAAAGTAGGGAAAAGTCAAAAATATGGATGCCCTACTGTACATGCCTAAATTTTCTCAAAATAATTGTGCCCAAAGCTATGAAAGGACATTTATAATATGCCATAAATTTTGCTCTAATCAAATACCAGTATTAAGATTTCCTTAAATAACGAAAATTATATTTCCATGTATTTTTGCTCACTATTCTGTTTTAGAACTTCAATTCTATTTTAAATTTTATTTTATTTTTGTCATTGGGTGTTTTATAACTTGAACTGCTAAACTAAAGAGTGTCTGTGAACATTCTGCAGAGCTGTTTACAATTTTTGCTTCACATGTTAGTGTGCTCTTGAGTGTGAACTCAGCATTAAGGATGGGCATTTCAGAATATTGAATCCAGAAGGATCCAAATCCCAAACTATCCGGAATCCAAATTGAAATATAAACTGGATAATTGGAACCGGTTTTTAATCAACGCAATTACGTTGGTAAAAACATTTTGCAGTTAATTCTCACATAAAAGTGTAGTGATTCATTTGCTCTGTAATTTGACTTCACGCCAGCGCATAGTACCTTTGTTTTAGTTTGCGAATTTTGGCAGATGAGGATTGATTTATGTGTAACTAGCAAACAGTACAACCTAGAAAGTTGAACTTTGGACTCAACATAAAAATTAACCATAGCATCATCTGTGCCAGTTTTAGGGATTCTAGGTCACGTGATTGTGAATTGAGACCCAAAAAAACATACAAAAATGGCAATTTTTTGCTTGAAAATTTATTAATTCGCTTATAACTCAAAAACCAATTGACGTGGAAAGCTGAAATTTGAACACAACGTGAGTGCTTGTGAATACTTTATGCAAACCGTGTTTGGGGGCGCCTGGTCATGTGACCAAAATTTTACTGGCCGAAAATGGCAAAAAGTTGATGAATTTAAACCGATATATCCCGGAAATTACCGACATTGATGAAAAATGGTTTTTAAGTACACTATCAATCACCTTTTTTTGTTATGTTCGTTCATTCCAACTTAAAAAACTATTTTTCTTGTTTTGCATCTTTTTTCTAACTTTTTTCTTTTTCTTCTACCGCTATCTACTTTAAAACCGCTAAACGCACTGTATTCAAAGTTTTAGCGATTGAAGATATCAGGGAGGACTTTTTGTGCGACGGAAATCGGGTTGCCAGGTTGGGGGATTCCCTCAATCGGATTCCCCAAAATTTAAGACTTTTAAATCATTTGAGCTAGATGAATCAAATTGTTGGAATGGGTAGATATCAAAAATCAACTAAACCTTTAAAAAATTGGCTGTTCTCCTCAAACGGGGCCCTCCAAATTTCAAACTTTTTAACTTTTTAGGCTGTACATATAAAATTTGTAAGGTAAGTGAATACAAAGGAAAGATAAAATTTGACAAAATTTGGGGGCACCGAAATTGGGGTCCCCCTTAAACAGAAGCGGCAAAATTCTAACTTTTTAACCTCCCATGCTAGACACATCAAATTTTCAGGGTTTGCAAATATGAAAAGATAAAATTTGGAAAAATCTAGCAAGCGCTGTTGCGTTTTTTTCGTGGTTAATGCTCAGATCCGAATTTTCTATCAACGATTACAAAGTTTTACGCCATTAATTTGTACGGGTCCATATTAAGGGGGACATTGGGGGCACTGGATGTAGTTTCTTTTCATTTGATACCTTTTTAGAAATGCAAAATTTTTCACTGGCGCACCTGCAATGATAGCCAAAAGATTTGTCACATGCTTCAAAGCGTTTAAGCATTTATGTTGTATATTTTTTATTTCATGCTCAATTTGCTAATCTTCTTGTTAATAGGCTACAAGTTTTTGAAAAGTTTCCTGTCTGTGTTTGGTGGTGCTAATTTCCACATTATTTCAGATATTTTGGAACCATACATAACACAAAATAATTTTACAATTTAGTCCAAAAGCATTGATTAACGGCCATTATTTTGATGCAAAATCGAAAAGATCGCTCAGTGGCAGAGCGCTTCATTCACACACCCTCATTACTTTGCCACCCGATCTCGGCTTATGGTAGTTAGTGTCTGAAGAGCATGTTTATTTTCCTGTTACCAGACAGCGTCAAGCGTTAACTGTTGGACAATCCATTCACTTTTCATTGCAATAACTACTTCGTGCTTTGAGGAATTTGTGTCTGCTTAGGAGTTTCCAGTGTTTTGATGTTTCATTGTTTCTGTAGATTTCTATGAATACTTGTTCACTGAATTTGCTGCTTAATCGAAGCCACCAAGCAGACAAGTTAATCATCGTAAAGCGTCTTATCCAAGGGTGCAACAACATGACCAGGGTATGGTATTGGGGGTTGAACCCAGGTCATGTGATCAGGATCGTCATAAAGCATTGTCTTAAAAATTTGCCGACAAAGTTTTCTCACAAATTTATACAAATCAGCTCTGCCATTTTTTACTTTAGTGAAATATGTTGGGGGCCCCTAGCTAGCTACTTTGCACCCATCAGACCCTCCAATTCCTTAACAATAATACGGTTTTGGATTTGTATTGACAAACTACAATACAGTCAAACCTCGGTTATCGAATGCTTCAGTTCTGGACCAAATCGGTTTTTGACCAAAAACTTACGTCTCAGACTTCGAACATAAATTCAGGTCACGACCAAACCAAAAGAAGCCGAGCGAACACGAATGCGACATGATGCTGCATATGTCGGCTTTTTTCACACGATTTTTGGTGTAACTGAGCTGTTGTATTTTTTTTACTGCTTGATTAGTAATTTCTGCAAATTTTTTCAAAATTTTTCATATTGTACTGCATCTTAACCTTGAATGTTTTCGATATTTTAAAAATAAAACATAAGAAATGTTTACTTTTTGTTTTTTTTCATCATCTTAGATAGGAAATCCTTTATTAAAATAAACCACAATCTACTTCTACCCATTTTTAATTATGGTATTACAGTACACAGTACAGTTTATGGTATAAAATAGTAAAAAAATACTTGACAAAAGTTGTTTTCTAGAGTTGGAATGGATTAAAATTATTTGCATTAATTTTAATGGTAAAAATTGTTTCGGATTTCAAACAAATCACTTTTCAAACAGCCTTCTGGAACAGATTATGTTCGAAAACTGAGGTATGACTGTATAACGAATTTCTTTTGTCTGTTTGAAGAAAGCAAGCAGTACGTGGTGGCAACATAAATAATGCAGTATAGTTTTTTTTAACTTTTCATTTTTGGGCGGAGGTGGTTTGTTTTTTGTGAATTGTCTGCCTCAGTTATTCTCCATTCGTTACAAACTTTACTATGCCAGTTTGCTATGTATGCCACTTTCAGCCCGGTATGTATAAAACACTTTCTAAATGATCATTACAGCAAGACGCATTTACAGCTCTGGAGTGTTAAGAATAATTTTTGTTGTTTCAGCAAATGTAAAAGGTGAATTACAGTCCAATACCAACAAAAGACCTGATATAGTCATTTACAATGCTGCAGGGAAAGAAATTTCTTCATTTAAGTATGTATGAGATATCATCATTTCTTTTTGTGGTACTGGTAGTTATTATGCAGTGTCAACTAAAGCAAGGTTAGTAATCAAAGGATTGCTTTGTAATGGCTCAGTGTAATAAAAAATTTGCTTGTACAACCCTAAAAAGGGATGGTCTATGTTGAAGTTGGTGAAAAACTGATTTAGTGGTAGCATGTAATGCTAAAAATAGTATATACGGACCGTGACGTTAAGGCACGCATACATTTAGGCATGCTTATGTTTAGGCACGGGACATTTATATGCTGTCGATTATGCACCTAGACATATAGGCGCCAGAGGTTTAAAAAATTTTTTTTCAGAAAACAGTATTTTTTTTACAAAAAAAGTATTTTTTCCAAAAAAAATTTTTTTTCCAAAAAAAAATTTCTTCTCAAACAATTTTTTTAATTTTTTTTCAAAAACGAATTTTTCTTTCAAATAAAAGCTTTTCAAAAAAAAAAGTTTTTCAAACAAAAAAATTTTACTTCGATTAAAATGTTAATATTTTCGGAGCCTTTCATCTAACACCTATCAAGAGGAATCGTTAGAATAAAGAACGCAGGAAAAGGAGCAGCTATAAGAAAAAGCCAAGCAGTGATTGCTGGAAAAGGATCAATGAGAAAGCGTTATTTGTGTACAACCTTTTAAGTTGAAAACGAATTCTTTTTGTTGGCGGAGAGCAGGATTAGAACTTTTGATAGAAGTGACATTATAGAAAAAAATGCAATTACGAATCAATTTTTTGGAAAACTTTTCCGCTCTCCTTCCATCTATCTGCTTTTAAAGTCACTTTTTTCAAAGCTTCTAACCCTGCTCTCTGCTGACAAAAAGAATTTGTTCTCAGCTTAAAAGTTGTACACAAATAACGCTCTCTCATCGATCCTTTTCCAGCCAAACACTGCTTGGCTTTTTCCTGTAGCCGCTCTTTTTCCTGTGCTCACTGTTCTGACAATTTCTCTTGACAAGTATCAGATAAAAAGCTTGGAAAATATTTACATTTTAATTGAAGTAAAATTTTTTTGTTTAAAAAACTTTTTTTTTGAAAAGCTTTTATTTTAAAAAAATGTGTTTTTGAAAATAAAAATTAAAAAATCGTTTTTCTTTTTAAAAAACTGTTGTTTGAAACAAAAAAAAATTTTTACAAAAGAATTTTGGAAAAAAATTTTTTTTACCTCTGGCGCCTAAAAGTCGTAGACCGTAGTATGTAATAGTAGTAGCATAAAAAATAAAAATTCTGATTCAAATTGAAACTGGTGTATTCTTACTATTGAGCTTGTATGGAATATTTTTGCAAGACTTGCAGTGTTCCATCTAACTTTTTGGCTTATTAGCGAGTGTTCGGATTTTCAAAAAAATAGTGCCCAAAGCTGTGAAAATTTGTTTATGTGCCCTAAATTTTGCATCAATCCATTATCTAAAGTATACTAAAAGTCGTATTTTCGCAAATTTTTTTACTTTTCTAAAGTTATGTTCACCATATCGTCAAAAATTATTTACCCTTGATCCAACAAATCACTGATTTGTCGACAAAAATCTGCGTAGTGGGAATACTGATAAGTTGTAGTTGCTTATATTTACCCTCTTGTCACAAGACATTGCCAGATGCTAACTGTTGGATGAATCACACACTTTTTATTGCGATAAGTTTTAGGTGTAGGAAAAATCCGCACCTACCTTGGAGTTTCTGGTGATCCAAATAATGTCATGTGGATTTCTTGGAATTCTAGTATACCGAATTTGTTGCTTGTTTGAAAACACCAAAGCAGAGATAATCATCCTTAAGTGTCTTATTCAAGGACGCAACAACGTGACCAGGATGTGAATTAAACCCAGATCATGTGACTAGGTTCATTGTTAAAACAACGCCATTATTTTCTTGGCCATGCTGTTGATGTAGATCATTGAGTGGTCTCTTGAACTAGTTAAAGAGGAGGTTCTAGTGCAATTAATTATGTTTATGATAGATGGAACAGTGGAACGTTAGTTGGAATTGCATGGACCCATGCAGATGAACTACTATGCATTCAAGAAGATGGTCAGATTCTTATTTACAATGTCTTTTTCCAATTTCAAAAATCATTTACCATGGGAAAGGTAGTTGTTCTTGGTTGTCTGCTATACAGTTGAATGTTGGCTATAAATGTATGGTATATACATTGTAGTGCTGGCTCTAAATTTTTTACAGTATTTAGTTTCATTCATATTTTCATCTTTTAACTGTTAAACTAAATCGTTAAATATTTCTGTGCATGGGTACGAGTAGATGAGTACCAGTAACCAAGGTTTATTTAACAGTCATTGGCCTATATTTTGGTGAAAGACCAGAAATAACTTGGCCATTTAAATCAGAAATGACCCAAAAAAATTGAAGAGATTTGAGCATATTTTTGTGTGCAACACCTTAAAAACGACACAATACTTTGTGATATTACCAAAATCTTACTTCTGAATTCTTGACTTTTTAACAAAAGGTTCTCAGGGAAAAACCCAGTTAGTAGCTGCATGGTTTTTTATGTTGGTTAAAAGCATAACTGCAACAAATCCATCTTCTCAGCACAACTCTTTAGTTTTTTTGGCTAAAAAATGGATAACTTAAACCCTAAGTATTTTTGCTGACTCTTTTACACTAACTATTTGATCATCGCATTTTACGCGGTGGAAGGGTAGAAAAATGCCCCTTATCTAACTCTTAAACCGTTGGTCATATGAACACCAAATTTAGCATATGAGTTTTTCACCAAAATTTTATGAAAAAATTAGTTTTGAGTTGATGATGTCATTGCCGATTTTGCAATTAAATGTCATAAGCAATTGCAATGTCATAAGCGGTTGCAATTTTGCAATATCATATATGGTTTAAATTTTGCACATTGGTTTGTTTTTTAATCTGAATCATAATATGCATTTATGTGAAGGTCATTATGTCACAAAAACGTATTGCGTCGTCATTCAAGTTAACAATAGGGCAAAAAATCACCAAATTTTGGTAAAGTGGCTTTGACAAATCTCGAAATTGGAAAACCTTCTTACTCCATCAACTTAAAATTTTCAGGACAATTTGAAAATATATTTGACTCAAAGTCAAGTTTGTTCGAAGAAAAAAGCATTTTTTTGCTAAAAATGTTGCAGTGTTTTCATTGCTAAAAACTGAAGAATGGGGCATTTTTTCCCCTTTGTGTAAAATAGGGTGAAAAAGAAGTATGGTGATTAATTAAATAATATATTTCTAGTGTTCTATCGTATCATTCAATCCCTATTGAAACTTTGTAATATGTGTAACTTAAAATCACTGTTGGAACGATATCAACCAGGGGCGCCGAGAAGGGGGTAGCAGGGGGGACAATGACCCTGGGGCCCATGAAGGGGCCCATAGGCTTTAGGAAGGTCGTTGGCTTCAGCGGGCTCAGCAGAGGGCCCATGAGCTCGAGAGGGGGCCCATCGAAATGACATGGAGAAATCAGCATGTGAAGCCTGAAGACCTTTTTTTTTTGGAAATCACCTAATTTCGACCGGAAAAAGCGTTAAATTTTTGGTGAAGACCTTTTTTTTGTTTTGGAGTTCACATCATTTTTCGGACCACACTGCAGCATTTTCTCCGTCTATTTTGGACTTCACAAAACCGGAATTCCGTCATATTTGAGCTCGCCGCGGGCCCACTTTTAGTCCCCGGCGCCATTGATATCAACCACTAGACTAGCGGTTTTAAAGTAAATGTGAATTGCTTGTACAGTTTCAGAAAGACGAAGGCATCAAGCAAAAGAGATCGGAATATCTGAACTTACTATACAGAACTTTACTCTTGGCATAAACTTATTGATGTTGTTTTGGGATTGCTTATCACTCCTATTTTGACGTCACTTTATCTGATTTTGTAATGCCCCTCTGAGCTCGTCTGCTGGAAAATTAAAAAAGTGAACGCTTCGAAGCTTTAAGGATTTGAGCGTTGCACCATTCATTGCGGTTTGCAGTAATGTCCATAAAATTGCGCAATAAAAAAAAATTGGCTGGTGCAACACGATGTTAAAAAGTAAAGTAACTAAAACTCAGCACTATGGGAAAGGCTGCTTGTAACATTACTTTTTAATTCTTAACGAAACAATGCTACACTTTCACGTTTCAAAACAGCTGATCGTTTCGACGACGATTTAGCAGGTTCGTAATAGACGATTTCACAATCACTTTACTTCTTTTATTTTCTTTAGGAATGCAGGGAAAACAAAGTACTGGAATATGAAGTGTTTACCAGTCATCAGGGAACCGGAATCGCTGTAATGAATGGACTTTATAGATTCTTCATTGTTAACAATATTGATGATCCGAAGGTGAGGGTGACATAGATAGTAAACTTATCTTGACTTCAATATGGTAATATGAGGTTTAGCGTTTATTGGTTAGACGTTTGGTACCACACTGCCTAAAACATCCAATCTTTTTTCGGAACCTACCTAGAAACTTTCTGAAGCTTTGCAGTAGTGCTGCCATCAACAGTTTGCATTAGTGTTGCCACTAATAGTTTGCAGCAGTATTAGTTATCAACTATTTACTGCAGTGTTGCAATATCAGTTTGTAGCATTGTTGCCATCACAAAATAGTTGAAGTTTTGGTTTAAAAGATACATTTGAAGTTAGGTTTTGACTAGCTAACTAATTACTAATTGGACACCGCTCTTAAACTTTGAAATGCAAGGTCTAAAACTAATCGCAAAAAGGTGAAATTCGGTAAAGATGTGTTGCAAATTTTCTAGCTTATTTTGTCATATTTCCACCATGACATTCCCCATTTAGTATTACATATTTATTGTTTGTTGGCCGCGTTAACAGAACTCCTTTTGTATAGATATGGTTATCTTCGATAGTTTACTCTGCTTAGTTGACACACTAGAAATACATTTTGTTTGAATGAGTTTATGAAAGCCAAATGCACAGTAATTTAAGTTTGACGCGCTCCAAAAGAGCTGGTTATTGCACACGTGAGTTCTGAACACTTGATCTGCGACAAGACTTTTAGTACTAAGTCTATCGCTTTGTTTGGTGTAGGTTCGAATGCTGGCAGATGTGCCAGGGCTTCGTAGCACCCCACCAAGCTGTTGGTGCGTTCTATTTGCCCCACGGACTTGTCGTGTTCTTGCTGCTAATAATAAAGATATTTTCCTGCTGGATGTAGGGGGACAATGCCACCAGCAATACCCGTCAGGTAATAAGATATACAATAGTTAATTTTTTAACCTAATATCATAGTATATTTTGATAATAAGACATCTCATTTCAACAGTAATTAGGAAAAAAAATTAAGCGCAAAACATTAACGTTGCTGAGGGTATCTTATACATTCGACTTGTGTCGACAGTAAATCTTCAATCATTTGATTGGACTTCTTCCTGATTTAAGTAAATCCTGTGTCGACAGTAAATCCTCAATCATTTGATTGGACTTCTTCCTAAATAAGCCAAGAGGTGAGATGTACCGTTGTACCTTATATTGGTCATTTTAAGCCTGGTAGCGGGTATCGTTTGCAAATTTGGCTGAACCAGGTCCCCACAAACTTGTTTTGAACTGTTTGCCTACCAAACGCGGTGGAAGCTTCGCTTTGCTTTGTCTCTTTCACGGCCGAGCATCTTGATGCTCGAAGCTTTATGACAGACGAACGGAAGTGTTTAATTTTACTTCAGTTTTACTCAAATTTGGCACATTTTTATACTGCAAATGGGTGCTTTTTTTGGGTGTTAGCTAACACAATTTTTGCTTCATCGTTATGCATAGAAAATGTCTACTTTTTTAGCATTTGCAGATTACAATCTTGAGGTATTTCTGATGTAATTGTTTTTTCTTGATTTTACTCAATTTTTGCAAGCATTTTAGATTGCATTGTTTGGCGTCCAAAAAGCGTATTTCTTAATACTACATAGCTCAAAACTGCAGATACAACTGTATTATGTATTTTGTTTAGAATTGACCATCAATGTGACGTCATTCATTGCCATGAGCGTGTCATTAGACGGTAAACACGTGGTATTGTTCGCTAACACTGGAGAAATATGGATGGGGTCGTCAGATTTTCAGGTTTGATGGCGAAGTGTAATATGCAACTTACTATCTTGGTTAATGCGAACCTGCTGAATCAATTGAGGAAAGTTGCTTGCTGTCAACTCGCTCATTTAAACTGGCACCCTGTGTTTGTCCAACTCCATAATCTCACAAGCAAACTAAGCATTTTTTTAAGATTCAGTTTCCAAGCTTTCAGTCTGACCCACAGCGGCGCATAAATGATCCAATGGTAAATAAGTACACCACAACGCATTGCTGAAGAGCGATTGTTCTAAACAAAAATATTTTGGTTGGGGTTTTACAACGCCAGGTTATGCCTTCTATATTGTATTTAGAACAATCCGCTAAAAAGCCTTGCACTCGTGTTCCAATCCTGTTGCGTTCTTTTCTTTTTTGCAAAAATCTGCTTCAAAGTTTGAGGTGGGTGAGCAATGCCAGTCCTAAAGGGTGGATTTACATAGTATCCGCTTCTGCACAGTTTATCTTTTCCTTGAAAAATTATGCGTTTTTTCGTCCACATTTTGAGATGTACGTATCTGTACTAACCAGACTGTCACATACTAGACAGATCCGAAAAAAAATTTGTAAAGGGGTAGATCTTCATTTTGAAACATCGTTCTCGTCGTTTTTACACGAAATTTTTGAATAAAATTTTTATCAATATGTAACAGTCTATTTAGTGCGAATATGTATTTATAAAACTGCGGACGAAAAAGCGCATGCTTTTTTATGCAGAAGCAAAAACGAACGAAATACAGTTACTGTGTATAGGGACGATGTAATGAAAGGAAGGTACATTTTAGAAGCAAACCGCCGGGTTTGAACGAAGGATATACTGACACGCTTACCATTTTATTGCAATAGAGCAGATCTTGAGACAATTAAATTTTTAAATCGATTGTTACCACAAAAATAATTTTTAGCACAACTACTGTGAGCTCAACACCGGCGACGGCAGCCGACCCAGACAACTACTGTGGTGTTGCGAATCTGTGTCCTTCACCGGTTCGAAATCAAACCTGGCCGTAGTTATCTACCGACCGGGCAATATTGTGGTTATTGGCCCCAAGAAAGATTGGGTGAAATATCGGTTGGATGAAGTGGCCGCCCATGACGTCACAGGCGCTGTATTGAGCATGGATATCGACGGTGTTCATGTGGTCACCAGACAGGAGCACAGCTTCATACAGTACGTGCCAAGTAAGTGGAGTCTTTGTACTTGATTTGTCTTTTGTTTATTAATCAACGCAGATTAATTTTTATCATTGGATTAATGCAGATGTTGGAGAAATTGATGTAATATGGGACAAAGGACAGGTTAGACTGCCAAATACAACATAATTTACATCGAATTATCTCTCAGAAAATAAATAAATTAGAAATATTTGCGGAAAATCAGAAATACTTGATATGTAGGATTATTTCTCTAATCCTAAGAATTAAATTTCTTTTGTATCGATGATTCGGGTGTAGGAGATTGCTAAACCGTTAAAACTCCGATTTGCTCGATCCATGTTCTTGCATTCCACTTTAAGTATAGTTGACTTTCTAGCAAGGACCGTCTGCACTAGCGCGTAAAATTGTGAGCGCAACAGCGTGTCCTTAGTTTATTTTATCCAACTGGCAGTTGTACGATGGTAAAGCGGTACGCCCAGCGTACCGAATTTCTATTCAAAATGAACTAAAAATACGAACGTACGCTGACGGTTACGATTTTACTCCTAGTCCAGACCGGGCCTAAAGCTGTCGACAAGCTCCGCCCGAAAAACTTCTAGCATGACAGTACAGCCAATATACGAAGTCTTGTTCAAATTATGTACTACCGGTCAGATATTTGCGATGTCGGAAACGGCAAGGCCATAAGTATTATCGAACTGATGTTAGCCTTAAAAGTGCATAAATGTAAAACAAACGGAACTAGTAAGCCTTGCTCTTAAACTTGAACATGCTGAAAAGAAACTCGTAAGTCTATGCTCTAACCATTCACCGGATTTATGCAATATTAGTAAACGCTTTCTGCTTCTAAGCAATTTCTGTTGGCGCAGTTTAAAAAAGTGAGCATACTAATATTATCGAGATCTGTATTGACTTCAAAAGACTAGCAATGTTTTTCTTAATCATCAAGTCAAATTCTTCATACTCGCTGCATTACGCTGAAGTGTGTAACGCGTTGGCGGGGCCCATCTCCGCGTCATTGCGCTCGGGCAACACAGCTCCTTTCGAAGAAATGTCGCAACGTTGGCAACACTGCGTCCGATTCGACCGGCGCGAGATTTGAACCTCAGACTTCCCGCTCTAGAAGCGAATGCGTTTCCGCTCGACCAACTGGCCGGTGTTTCTCTTAATCGAAAAAAAAAAAAAAAAATCGAAGTGTTTGGAATATATATTTTTTATAGTCACTAAAAATGATGATGTGTATAGCGAAATAGCAAAGGATAGTGCGTATGATTGAAAATGGCCTTAGTTAGGGCAACTTTAAACGTAATTTGTAAGACAGCCGAGGGGGATATTGGAGAGATGCGATGCAGTTTGGAACTGAATTGTTAAGAAGTTTTTGTTATTGACTCTTATGCTAAGAATACGCGAATATTTTGCAAAAGGGCTTTGATTATCATATAGACTGGTTTTATTTTCAGGCTCTATGCAAGGAGTGTTCAAAACAGGATCTATGGAACCCGGTGCCTTGCTTTATTATGCTCAACAAGAATATCATGTAAGTAGGAAAAAAGGCTGTTATGAGAAAACGTGACCTTTGAAACGCTTCAATGGCTTAGAATAATCTAAAATTGTAATAATGATAAGAGGAGTTTGAATTCAACCGATTCAAAAAACTGCTCGACAGCGTAGGCCAGAGCAAATATCATCACAACACATTACACGTCAAAAATTAAAATTTAAAACCTTACAGTTCGTAATCAGAAGTGTCTGCCAAAAGTAACACAAAGTTTAAAATGTAAAAATTGGTTTCCCGTTCCTGTATTGAGGCCATATTCTGCTCCTGGGAGCGGCCTAAAGTATGCCCAACTAGCGGAGATTACTGAACCTGGCCCTCCTTAACTCGACCAGTCTAAAGAACTAGGGAGCCGAACCTAAGACTCGGCACCGGAACTGAGATAAAAGCTTGTTTAACCTTGGAGTAGTAACTACATAAAAGGCTAACACTGTTGATACAAAACCATAGCTGCAGATAGAAGCATACACTCAAAGAGTTGGCATTCTAATTCTAGGTTACTCTGCAAACGGCTGTTAAACTAACATGTTTAAAAGGCGCGAAAAGTAGAAAGGCAGAGAGAACAAACGGATCTGAAACAACCAAGTAAAATACGATATAGACGTTTAAGTGGCGTTGGTTTAATATTTTTCGGTTTGAGTTTACTTCTGTGTCGGCATTTTTTGATGATTTCAGAATGTTTAGTGAGGGTGTTGGCACAGTTCGAAATTGAAATTTGGTATTTCTCTTCCAGGCATAGTTGGCAAACGCGGTTTCCGCTATTGTAGGGTGGGGCGTGGCGAAGAATTTCCCAACTGACGGTGGAGGTCAATCTTCTCCAAATGTTTTAATAAGTCGGTAGCGCTTGCTTGATGTTGATGTTTGAATTGACTGCAGTGGTTAATTGGTTATAGTAGCGGGATCCTGACTCTGAGTGTATGTTTCTATCTGCAGCTGTGGTTTTGTGTCAACAGTGTTAGCCTTTTGTGCAGTCATTACTCCAAGGTTAAACAAGCTTTTGTTATCTCTGTACCGGTGCCGAGTCTTAGGTTCGGCCCCCCAGTGGCTTAGACTGAGTTAAGGAGAGCCAGGTTCAGTTTTCTCCACTAGTTGGGTGTACTTATGCCTCCCGGGAGCCGGAAATGGCCGTGGTACCGGAGCTGGGAGCTAATTTTTAGATTTTAAACTTTGTTACTTTTGGCAGGCACTCCTGATGATTCCGATTAGGAGCGAAACAGACTGTGGGGTTTTAAATTTTGACGTGTACTGTGTTATGTTATAAAATTGTCATATATAGCTGCGTAGTGATTGCCGTGTATATGAGTGAAGTTTCAAATCGAAGCTTTGGTTCAGTCAACATCGAACGCACCTAACTTAAAACTATGGATTAACACAACGTTGAAAAAATATAAAGTTCGCAGTACAGGACACTGGTCAGTGCTGTGTTGGACAGTTATGTCTTCATCAGCAACTCTTAAAACTGTTAGATGAAATGATTCTCTCCTCAAAATAGGTAGAAACAACTCGTACCCGGGTATTTTAACCTCTGGGGATTTATAGACCGTTGCGAATTTTTGTCTTAGCGGTTTGAAGGAAATTATTGGGCAAATGGCCTGTACATTATACAATTAAAATAAATATTAGGTAACAATTGAAAATTTATCTTAACGTTAAGTTCAGCCGTAGTTTAGATATGCAGCTTATAATCGCTTGATTTATTTAACCTTCGCTGGTGCAATCCGTCCTAACAGTAGAGTTTAGCGAGAGTTGGCCCATTGGACCAGCTGTTTTGACTCTGGAACAAAAGGTCGGAGTTCAGTACTCGGATCGATCAAACGCCCAGATGCTCTCGAACGGGAGGTCTGGTGTTCAAACATCAGTTCGGTCAAATCGAGCACAGTGTTGCCAACTGCTCGCCACCGCTGCGATAGTTCCGCAAAGGGCGCTGTGTTACCCACAGGTGCAGTGATGCGAAGATGATCCCCACCACTCGTTACACGCTTCGACGCAATACTGCGACTTCAGTGAAGAAATGCAGATTTGATTTATTTAGCGAGAGAGTGAGAAGGCGGATGAATATTTACGAATGCTGGTGGAGCGTCGAAGTTTGGATGCAGCAGTTGAGCAATGCATGGAGGCTGCTTATTTTGCTTTCCACTCTCAATTACAGAAGCGTCTGTTGCGGGTTAGTATGCATGCAGTGTGCTGATACAAATTTAAAGTGATTTCCAAAATCGATCATTTACAGACCTTAAAATTTAAAATCAAAGCCAAAACCCTGTACAGACTGTTTCAACTCGTCAGGAGAGGGTGTCGCATTCAAATTGAATCAAATATAATATAATTCTGAGAAATCTGTAAGCCTTTTTTTTGGAAGCACTGACTTGCCCAACATTAAATATTGATTGCTGTTTAAAAAGCAATGTAATGCATCCATGAGTATGAATCAAGTCCTCTGTCAGCGGTAACCTCACACTGTGCACCCTTTTTGAGTTAATAGCAACACTTTCGTCAGACTGCTTAGGCTGGGCAATGTCGGGTTGGTACTTGCTTCTGGCGAAAAATAGGTATTCGAGTGTCTTTCTCAAGAGCACAACGATGCTAGACCAGTACAGGATTCGAACTGGGAGCCTTCGATCTCTAACCCGATCAACTCCATGCGATAGCCAAAACATGATTACCGCTATACTTGCTCAAATCTCGTTCTTGTATTGCAGGCTGCCTCATTCGGCAAGACATTCCTCACTGGTATGAAGCTGACTGACATGTTTGTTGAGATTTGCCGTACCTTGAGAGTTCTCAACGCAATCCGCGATGAAAAGATCGGATGCGCTCTCACATCTGCCCAGTACGTCTAATGATTCTGTTTCAATGTCTGATAGAGAGTGGGAGATATGTCTCAATTGTCTCATTTTATGCTGTGATATGCGTTGTGTGCATAAAATATTGACTTTGACGCCTCCGAACGGCTTATATTGGACACTTGTGGCTTGAATATGCTAAGCATGAGCGTGAATTAAGTTGACAACCTCTGTGTTTTCACGCTTAAAGACTTTTGGGTGGACCCGTGAGAGCGTTTGATTTTTGATGTACTAGAGGGTACAAGAGAAGAAGTATAGGATGTGTTGTATTGCACCCCCTACCCCATCTCAAAAAAGGTAATAGTAGAATATTAAGCCGAATTCTGATTGCTTCAGAACTGCTAATAATTTCCAGGTTACGTCACCTCACGATGGACATTCTGATTGACCGACTCGTGCAGCGACGCCTCTTCCATCTCGCTTTTCAAATCTGCAAGTACTTGAAAGTTCCTCAGGAAAAAGGCGCTAGTCGAATTCTGTCCCACTGGGCTTGCTATAAAGTAAGTTAAAATGTAAATCAAAAGTTAAAAGCCATGAAATAAATATTGAAGTAATGTAGTTGTACAATGTACATCAGTCGTTTCATATAACTTAGACTCCGTCTGAAGTTTTTCTGATGTTGAAGTCAAGTTACGAGAAATCATTTCGGTGCTGCTCGAAAACTAACTTATTGCTGACGTTTCGCTGGTTGAAAGCTGCTCGGACCTCCACCGTGTGAGGTAGACAGGTGGCAGGTTGACCCGGAATACCACAAACGTTCTGTCGCTGTCTCCTGGCCAAGGCATCTTGGTGAATAAAACGTAATTGCAACCAGTCAATTACATTGCTGAATGCTTGTATTGCTCTGTATTTCTTAAAGCCATGCAATATCTATTCTTTCAGGTCCAACAAACAGAAGTTCATGATAATGACGTAGCAGCAGCGATACGTGGCAAACTAAAAACCACTCCTGGTGTCTCCTACGCTAGTATTGCTGAGCAGGCCATTGCCTGCAACCGAAAAGATCTCGCTGTTAAGGTGCGTCTCTGAATCGATTCAATCATCAGCTCTGCTTCATAATGTACTTTGGCTTGGATAATGGATACTGTGGATACATAATTAATTAATTATTGCATTCTAACAATCTACAGCAAGCAATCTACAGCAACAGGATTTCAAAAGTATTAACAATGTCCAGATTGAAAACAAATCTCACATACGTGCTAATTTTGGTTTTGTATTTGAATGGTTTTCAGTGTGAAATGGAAGATGTATTATTTTTTTGAGTGATGAAATCATCGTAGTGGGTAAGGTTGCGGTATTATTGAGAACTTGGAAGATTCTATGCCATTGTTCAGCATTGCTTGCGTTTGCTTAGGCAGGTAAGTCAATTCAGCTAGTTTCACCATCATCAGCTGTTCGAAAAAGAATTCTTTGAGATTTTGTGCTAAACGTTTGGTTGGTTCGTTCTTAAAATTCTAGCGCAGTTGTTTCGAATTACTAAGGCGCTTGCTTGAGATTGACAGAAACATGCCAATTTGTTGACGAACTAAATGCTAATCGCTGCTCCCCACTCCTTTCAAAATCGAAACTGAAAATTTTATCTCTATTTCAGCTGCTTGATTTCGAGTCACGTGCTTCCGAACAAGTTCGAATGCTCTCGAAACTTGGCAAACATACGCTGGCTCTGGAGAAGGCAGTGGCCAGTGGGAATACGGATTTAACTTACTCCGCTATTTCAAGTCTACGTCAGCAAACCAGCCTGACCGACTTCCTTGTCGCTATCCGACAGCAACCCACTGCGTATAAACTTCATTTAAAGGTGAGAAGCATTTCATTCTAGCACTGATCGATATTACGATGATAGATAATCATCGTAAAACGCTACCGTCCGATAATAGATAGTCATCGTAAAGCGTCTTATCCAAGGATGCAACAGCGTGACCAGGGTGCGGGTTGAATCGAGATCATGCGATCAGGGTTTTCGTAAAAACGACTCTACCCTCTGGGCTACTGCATTATTTGCTTGCTGTAGATTTAGCAAGTGTTTGTAATATCTGTTATCTGGTTCTTTGAGAGGAAAGTAAAGAGGTATCAGAATAGTTATGTTTATTTGTCTCCACTCGTTATGTTTATGTTTATTTGTTATTTTTATTTGTTTTATTACGTTATGTGTTTTATTTATATGTTTTATTACGTTATGTGTATTTGTCTCCGCTCGATTCCAAAAACACACCAAGAGAGAACAAAAAAACATGATATGCAGTATATAAGGCAGGAATTTTCGGACAAGCCGCCCTTACTAATGGCCCATATGGGTTGAATCTTGATCTGAGGCAAGTACTTTGAAGTGTTGAGAAACGGCGTCGCGGCGAAGCTCACTGTCAACTAACATTGGAGACCTTATTTAAGAAAAAAATAGGTCCAAATTGAGCAATCAACCTTTTTAGTCTTTTTTTTTTTGACTCCGGTGGAACAAATGGTGTTTGGTGAGGAGGACTTATTTTTTTCTTTCTTCTGTACCCGAGCCTGGAGTTTTTCTCAGCGGATTAGTCTGATATCTTTAGAGCTCTACGTTTTTTCGTTTACATTGTTGTGCCAAACCTATGAAATAACTCATCCTTATCGGATCAGCTTCGTCGGCCGTTTTTTTTTTTTTTTTTTCGGAAAGTAAAAGGTTAGGAAGTTCCGTCTTTCGTTGATTGGCCGGTTGGTTACCAATAGAAGACAGACAATCGAGAACGACAAGAACGACAACAACAATGGAGAAGGTTGCGTTCAAAGTCTGTGTTAAAACTATTCGTGCTTTTCTAACCAGTCTGATCGATCCTTCAGAACAAAAAGGTTAAACTAAATTCTTTTCAGCATTGCCGAGAGCAGAATGAGCACATGCTGAAAGATTTGCACGAACAAGAAGACCAGTTTGTTGAGTTGGCTCACTGTCACATCCGGGACAGCATGGGAACGTTCCGAGCGGACGAGAGAGTCGTAGCTCTGCACCGCGCGCTTGATTGTTTTAGCAAAGCTAGAGAAGATTTCCAAGTTAAAGTAATTTTTTTGTCATTTTTCTAATATAAGCCCAAGCTTGGTCGCAGCATACAAAAACTAATCATACTGTATAAAATCGTATTTTTAAGTGGTTGTTTATCTAGTGTTTTTATATGTCCACTTTTATATGTTATCCATATATATGTTTATCAAGTGTTTTAGAAGTCCAGTTTTCGTATATCCAGTTCTGGTGCCTGTTTAAATGTCAATAAAAAGCCGAACCGAGCCTATCAGTGAGGATTATGTTACCAAAACAACATCGTCAGGATATGAACTCTTTGATAGGCGCAGCTGTTTCGTAATTAATTGCTTATTTTGGTGCGACTCTGCGTTGTGCATTCTGATATTAACCGAAGCCAAAAACAAGGTCTGATAAATGAACATGTAAAAACGCTAAATAGTGATTGATATTGGTTACGTTTACTATATGGAATATTTTTGATAATTGAATTTTTGTTTATTTAAATTTATGCCTCAGCAGCCTGCATTAATATAACGTATTTTTTCATTGCTTGTTTTTTCAAAACTCATGTCTGGCCTGTTCCATGGTCTGGCTAGTTTCATTTGCCAGAGAGAGTTTTAGAAAGTTATGCCAGTTGAGTTACAATAGGCCACTACGTTGGTTGGGGTGCATGCCAGTCGGCCCTGGCTTTTCGGTTCGGGTTTTAGGTTGACAGAATTTCGGGCTTAATTAAACCAAAATACCGTTGCAACACTTTAGTCCGTACCATTGGAAATCCTGCATTTCGTAATTTTGTGACATCACAAAAGATTGATTTTGCAAAATTTCTTGCAAGCTAAGAAACTCGATGTTCGATGAGGAAGGTAATATGACAAAATACTAAGCAAGAAGGTAATATTACAAGTCGACAAAATACAGCGTTGAGGTAAATGCTACTGGTACCTGTTGCAGACCCAGGCTACCACAACTGATGCAACAGTATGATCGTTTTTGGCGTCAAATTTTATATCATTTCTTGGCTAAAAACATTTCCAAAAGTGGTCTAGCTTTGATACAGTAGATTATATCACTCGTATATTGTCACTGATAAATGCAGTTTCAATTGGAATCGCTTACTAAAGTACAATTCTATTTCCTTCCTCATCAAACATCGCGTTTCTTAGTTTGCGAAAAATTTTGCAAAATCAGGCTTTTGTGATGTCACAAAATTGTAAAATGCAGAGTTGCCAATGGTACGGACTCAGACGGATTGAATCGTATTTTCGCGAATTAGGGAAATTTTGGAAAAGGTTTGGGAGCCTCTCTTCCTAAAGTAGTTCTCATTTCTTCAATAAAACTGATTTCGAGCAGTATCTTTTTAAGCATCTATGCGCGTATAAGTACATTATTATTATTATTATTGCAATATTGTTTCACTATTTATCAACGAATAGTTTTATTTAGTCACAGCAAACTAAAGTTAAGAAGCAATTAATCGGATACTTTGTTAGACCTAACCTAGCATTTCGGGGTTTTCGGGGATGGTTTTGGATTTAAATCATTGTTTGGATTCGGGCTCGGTTAGGACTTATATTTCTGGGTTCGGGACTGAATTAGTCGGCCCGTCTCTGGTGCATGCTCTCATTTCTAGCGGTTATCTCTCTATTGACCGAGCTGTTTCTCCGTAAATTTTCACCAATTCTGAGCCTTTCTTGTACTGTACTCCATAATTTACCAAAAATTAATGATGCAAAGTTAATGCAATACGACAAATATGTACATTAATATCTCACTGCAATCGCGTAAGCGAGCTTGTCAACTTAGCGTTGTTTACCATAGAATGAAGCCTAACTCGGTACTTTGATTGTATTAATGACCAGCCAATGCTTGGGCGGGAACGCGTTTACCTCTGGAGCGGGAGGTCTGGGGTTCAAATCGGACACAGTGTTTCCAGCTACTTGCCACCGCTGCGATGTTTCTTCGAAATGAGCTGTGTTGCCCAGGCGCAATGACGCAGAGATAGGTCTCGCAAACTCATTACACATTTCGGCGTGATACGGTGAGTATAACGAATATTTTAATTTGAATTTTTTAACAATAGTAACTCAGTATAGTGTTTTGTATGAATTCGTCAGTACTTTTTTGCATTATTTTTAGGCAACTGAGGAGCAATTATCTTTACTGCGGGAACAGAATGAGTTTGAAACCGAATTAGACGGTAGCTTTGCGGAACTTTCACTCCATGACACAATCCACAAACTCCTCATATCCAACCAGCTAAAGAAAGCCGAGCACCTGAGGAAGCAATACAAAATATCCGATAAAAGGTAAGTTCTGTTTTTAGTGATAGCTACATAACTTTGCTATTCTTAAATTTCTAGGTTATCCTCAGGATACAGAATAAAAAGTGCTGGTTCGGTTTTGCTCTCTAAAAACTTACCAGGCTTTTGTCTCGAAGCACGCGATTTCGGTTTTCAAGGGTTGGATTGAATTTGACTTTTGAATCCGCTCGCAAGTTATTGATGAATTGGATTTCAATTTTTTCATAGTCAATGAGGTTAATTACACACACGAACCACCTGTTTGGCATCCTTCAACCTAAATATTTATATCCCGTTGTATTGAACTGTAAAAATGCCAAGATTCTTTAAATTTCAGGGAGTGAGCTTTAGGAATTCCGTATCTCAAGACATGAAAATATTGTCATTTGACTCTTTCAAAATTTAATCTAAACAACAGTTATGTCTGATTACCAGTGATTAACTTTAAATTATTGCTCTAATTTTAATCGCTATTAAAATCATATCCGTGATCTCAGGTTGATTTTATACACCGTCCACACTAACCCCCACCATGGAAAATTTAATACAGATAGCAGAACACCCTGTACTCTTTGATAGACTAACTAGGTAGCTGCTCGACTCGATGACCGAGAGGTTTCTTCGCACCTTCCTGTTACAATTCACTCGACTACTTTCTTTATTGCTTGATTGTGTCATCAATTTATTTTATTTTTCGTTGTGATGAGTTGTTGTCATTGATTATTATCTGGGCGAATTGAGCAAATAAACAACTTACTTACTGGATTTGAATTTAAAGATTAGAAAATAAATGAATGGATCCAACCCTGATTCTAGCTCTGCCCTTCATATTTTACTGAGCGACAAATTCTTTGCATAACCATTCGTACTTTAACTGGCTAGTGTTAGATTATCAAGTTAAATACTTTCGTAAAACAAACTTCGTCGAACTTTCGTAAAACAAACGCAATCCATAATTATGTGTTGATACGTATGTGGCCGTGGCTATATGAACAAAAACTGATCTTTCTGCTACCCAGGTGGTGGTGGCTACGAATCACTGCACTTGCCGAACAGCGCAACTTCATCGAATTGGAAAACTTTTCGAGGAGCAAGAAATCTCCCATCGGCTACCTCCCGTTTGTGGAGGTTTGTTTGAAACACTCAGCATCAAATGAAGTTGGCAAATACATCTCGCGTGTGGCGGCTGATAAGCGGGTGGCTGCACTGCTTAAGACCGGGTGAGAACGTACAGTTTTGTTCAACTGGATAGAATAGATGATGGTGATAACGCCGGCTGTAAACAAGTGGGCTAAGTGTTACGTTTGTTTTATAATATTACAAATTACTGTAGTTCAAGCTGGTGGATTGACTATTTCATCGAAAAAACTCAGTTTAAGAGAGCAAAACGAAAATGAGAAACATCCGCTCATTTTGAATTGCACTTTTAAAGATATTTGGGTTTGAGTCAAGGTTCGATTCAGGGTTAGTGTTACAGTAAAGGATTATGTGTTGGAGTTGGATCAGAATTGATGAAAAAAGTAGATGGAAGTTTTTGCAGAAATAAACATTAGATCGCCATGTAAATGTTATGGTGGTGTTCCATTTGTGATTTTTTAGCCTGCAGAAATTTTATTGCAGATGAAGTTACCGCAATTAGGACAGCAGCGTAAATGTTGATACAGATTTGTTTGCTTGTAGGAACTAGCATGATGTATATAGCTACGAATTTGCTGTTTTGTAGAGACGTGTCGAAAGCCGCAGAATTGGCCCTGCAAACCAAAAGTCTTTCCGACCTTGATCAAGTGCTGAAGAAGTGCGGTGCTGAACATCGTGCCCTTGCAGAGCAGCTACGTGTAGCAATGAGCCAATCACAGAAACGCTAGCAATCACGTGATTTATCATTTATTATTCATTCATTTTGCGTTTAATTTTCTGATTCGTGCAATAAATACGATTGAATGTTATTGTATTGTGTTCAACTTTTCATTCTGTTGATCAAAAGTCGGAAGATGTCGGGCCTTAAATTGATGAAGCTAAATGTCTTCAGTTTACTGGTACTTAAGTTGTTAGAAGTAATTTGCTAACCAGTGCATAGTAAATCGCAATTTTCGGTTTTGTATAAATTAGTCATAATATTGCATCACTCAGAACAACGCAAAGCACGCAGCTTAATTAACTTTGCTGGACAATTCAACAGGCCAGTTAGTCGAGCGGTAACGCGTTCGTCTCTGCAACGGGAAGTCCAAGGTTTAACTCAAGACACAGCGTTGCCAACGGCTCGCCACCGCTGCGACATTTCTTCAAAAGGAGCTGTTTTGCCCGCGCGTAATGACGCTGAGATGGGGCCCCGCAAATTCTTTACACGTTTCGACGTGATGCAGCGAGTGTATTGAAACATTGGTTTAGTACACTTCATATAAGAATCAGTAAATTTTGGGTTGCACCGTTATTGATTTTTCACGAGTTTTCAGCCTCATTTGCAGGGCAGTAGGTTTAGAGAGCGATTTTTGTGGTCTCGGCTCTTTCGCTCCGGTTTTGGTCTCGAACCATCTTGGTCTCCTCGAAACTTAACGTTGGTCTCAAGACCGGGCAATTTTTTATACGCAAACAAACAGTTTCGAGGAAAGTCTTAAGTATTTGCTTAATCAGCTGGTATTTTAAATTGCGACGATTTAGTTTTCAAACATTCTGTTAATTTTCTAATCGTTTTTTGAAAATCATTGAATGGCAGAATGCAAAACTGTATTGTTTGATGCAATTACCGCTGCCGAACAAAGCGTGTTAAAAAGCAAACTATCTTTTGTTTGTAATACTGATTGATTTGCTAATTCACCTTAACCAAATGAACTTACTCGATGCCAATTTGAGTCAATCGAAGCGCATTTAATTGATAATCATACGTTGTAAACATCTTTATCATTTTAGCACAATTCACACTGTTGAATGGATTTTAAGAACTAAACAAAGCGATCAAGCACAGTAGTATATAAAGTTATGTTTTTTTAAGGCATTCTGCAGTCCCACCATATGATTTTAAATATTGCGTTATATTGTTTATTGAGCAGAAAAATAAAGAGGAAAAGTTAGATGAAAGATTAACAATAAAAATTTTAAATCACCAACAAGAAAGTGGTTAGAAGATGAGGGATCCCCTACACGAGTCCTAAAATATACGAGTCTTGAAAGCAGTGCCGTCGCCAGAGCAAACGAAGTGAGGGGGCACTAAACTAGACCGAGCTTTTCCACATTAAAACTGATTTTACGGCTCCAAATTATACGCTATTTCGAAAAATTTGTATTCACGTCTGAAAAAAGAGACGCATAAGGCCGGCAGCGTTTCTTAGCTGGTTTGGTATGCAGCCCATATAATCGCTTGAAAAATCTGTCTGCAGCAGTGAATGCGCGCAGAAGCGCAACCAGGATTCTGTTAAACGGGAAGGGGCTTGAACCAAAAGTAAATTTTTTTTGCACAAAAATTTTCTTAATTTAGGCCCCGTGCTGAACAAACTGATGCAACTCAAGTGTGTCACGAAGAGAGGCCTGAGGGTCAGAGCCCCCAGCCGTGGGGCGATTTTGCGGCAAAAATAACGATTTTAACGCCATTTCAATTACATTTCGTACGTTTTTGAAGCCATATGAATAACTACAGCAAATTGTTAAAATTCAGAAGTCATTGAAAGAATTAAATTAGTTAGCCACTTCAGCCCCCCTTATACTTAAGTTCAAATCCAAAACAAGTTTAAACGCTCGTAATTTTTGAGTTAAATTTTCTAAATGACTTGGCAAAAGGGGGCTGAAGCCACCTTAGCCCCTGGTTGCGCAACTGACTGCGATCTAAAAAGATTTTGAGTATGCTCTAAAAAACCAAAAACAGCTGGTCTTTTAAAACATGTTTTCACGTTTTGCTTTAGGGTCATCATCACCAGCGAAGTACTGGTAACGATTCTTTAGGCTTACATTCCTATTCCGCGACACATCCGTAAAGGCGTGTTAATAAGACGGATTATTGACTCACATTTATGTATAGCAGTTGATGGCCAGCAATTTCGCAAAGAATTGAGAAAACTTCAAACGAGAATTATGTTTGAACGCTGTTATTCCTTTTTCCAATATTGCCTGTTGTCTTATCGTTACGTGATGTTCCAAAAACGTATTCTGTGTAAACCAAAAAGGGGGGGGGCACGGTCTCCCCTGGCCCCCCTGTAGCGACGGCACTGCTTGAAAGACACGAGTCCTAAAAGTCACGAGTCATAAAGGACACGAGTCTTAAAAGACACGAGTTCTAAAGTGCATAAGTCTAAAGCTTGTATACACAGTTTAAGTTTGTAATTTGTTTGAGATTCAGATACATACTAAAATGCGACATGTAATCAACGCGGAAGTCGTAATAATTGATTATTGTCTATAATTGCATAATGTTTTTGAAACTTTGAAATTGAAACATGGCAAATATGTTTCTAAATACATGACAATCTTTGTGACACACGAATACTTCCACACGCAATAGCTTACGCAGGGTTTTGAAAAGGGGGGGGGGGGGGCATGAACTTCAGAAAATTTGAGAAAAGAACAAATTAAGAAATTGTTCTTCCCGAGAGCAGTGCGATTTTCCGCCCAAAATTAGGTGAAGAGCAAAAAAAAAAAGGTCTTCACTCAGATTTGGTCTGATTTTCCTCCCAAAATTGAAGATATCACGTCTGCAACATCGCCTTTATGTGCTCAAACCTTCTATCCAACTCCCAAAGGGAGGGGCCATGCCGCAATTTTGCATACTATTCTATGCTAAATATATTATCCTGGCCACCCAAAGGGGGTGGCCATGGCCCAATGGCCCCCCTAAATACGCCCCTGTCCACACGATTTATATTAAGGTTCAGTGATACAGTAATGAACCCTGGAATTACGTATTGCTTGAAAGGGATTAATTTACTTTAACACAAAAAATTCTCCACGCTTAGCCCTAAGCGGCATTCCTTTGTCTCACAGTCGGATCAGAAATTATATTTATCAAAATGAGCATCGTACTTGCACGGCCGTAGCCAGACACATCCCTAATTCGAGGCTAGTGGTTTGAAGCACAAAGAGTGAAGATCAAAAAGCAGATTTTTCAGTTCTGAACGGTCAATTTTAAGCGAAAAATAAATTAATTGTAGACCAAAAAAGTTTATCGGAAATTTTGTAAATTTTTAAAGCTAGTTGAGGGGAAAACGCCTTTTTTCAGTAGGAGTAACAATTTTCTAGGCGTGCCTGGTCTCCTCTACCTACGACTCTTATTGCATGTTGTGTGAAGACGAAAAGTGTAATTAGGTATATTTTGACAGGACTTTTATCTGCGTCATTACGCCTGCTCAAATCATTTTCCGAAGATAGTTTCAGCGGAGGCGAAGCGCTAAAATATAGTCTTCAATTGACCAGTTGCCCAGTTGAATACTACAGAATTTCTATCACTACGTAGAAATTATATACTCTGTACACTTGTACAGTAACATGGAATACTGAGGCCAACTCAAAATAAAACGAGAACTTCAAACTCCTCAATTTTCTGTTTGGTGGAAGAATCTAACTTTGAAGCCCGTTTTACATTGGTGACAACTCGTACGACCGAATTGGTTAGATTTTAGTCGGGGTCAAGACGCAATACATGAGATGCGTCAAAAGTTTTTTCGTACTGCCAAATGCTCGACCAGGACCAAATGTGAAAGGCGCTATTCAAATCAATGCAGTCATCTGGTCTAACTTCTACGGTGGTTCGGACTAGTTCGCCAGTGTGAAATGGGCCTAAGCGAAGTATTTTGGTTATTTTGTCTTGTTTGGATTTAAATTTAATTGACTTTTCGATTTTGAATTTCAGAATTGATCAATGCATTATCCAAAATCCTTTGAATCCATCTTAGGAATTTGATTGAAATTTCAATAATTTGTGCTTTCAGAATTCACCGTGCATTTGGAAGCGGTCGAGCTTCTCCTTTATGGCTAGTAAAATTTGCTGCTATGACGCGCTCTTTGCGACCTCGGACGGCAGAGTTAGCTCAACCAAAACAACCGCATGAAGACTACCAGCCTTGTAAAGAGGTAAACATATTGATTCAGTAGGCCTGCTACATTTTGACCCTGGTTCAAATTTAAATCAAGACGTTACCCGTTCAATTCATGTTCTTTATCTTGGATGTGCGACGGCACGTGGAGTAATGTATTACTTGGATTACTAATATGCATGTTTGTTTGAATGTTGAAGCTGCTAATTTTAAAATTTCATGTGGATTTAGTATTGGACACTTTGAAAACCGCAGTGTTCCTTAATCGAGCTGGAAGCGGAGCAAATCGTGTTTTTGCATATCACATTAAATTTATATCAAACGCATGGTTAAACATCAACGTGATTAAGTATCTTGTCTATGTGATTTCATTTGCTAAGGTGTCCATGTGATGAAATATCTGCGTGATCAAATGTCTAGTGACTACATTTCGATGATTAACAGTGGAATGATGAAAAGTTCGAGCATGATGTACTTGATTATAAAGTTTTTTATATCCCTTAAGATAGTGCTTGATTTCCTTCCTGCTGGAAAATTGTGTGTTTGTGTCGCAGCTTGACTAACTCGCAACCAATTTTCTCCGCAGTTAGCTGTAGAAATCAATCCTCTAGCGTAGAAACGTGTTGCGTCTGCGCGAATAGATGCACTATCTCGACCCAAAACTAGAGAAGAGGACCGTTTATTGATTCGAGATAATCCTGAAAATTCTGCATGGAAGGTGCATTCTGAATAGTGAGCACTGAGAGATAATCATGTTATTGCAGTATATATTGTTTTTGTCTCTTTCAGCTTGCAAACAAATAATGTTAAGAGCTAAGCAACGTTCCCTCTAAGAGCTTGCTTAGTGTGCCCAATTTGGTTGTATTTTAGCCTAGAATTTCGGAATTTTGCCAACAAATTCAGGTGAAGCCAAAACAAACAAAAAACAGGTCTTTGCCGCTATAGGGTTGTATTTTAGTCTGAAATCTCAAAATTTTGCCCCCAAATTCAGGTGAAGTCCAAAAAAAGATCTTCTTCACAAATTGGGACTGACTTCGACTGGAATTTCGGATCACCATGATTTTGTAAACGAATTTTTTCAAATCTCAATTTTGCTTCCAATTGAAAGCACGTATATACCTTGTCTTATCAACATTTATGCAGTGCGCGGCAGAACTAAAGTACTGCGCGGGGGTTCGAGACTATCCGCGCAGCCGCGCGGCTTAGAAAAAGCGAAGGTGGTAAGTTATTAGAATATTATCAGGGATTCATAACTCTTTTGCAATTATGCTTAAAAATTTTGATATTTATTGGACTGTTTTAACTTTTCTCTCTTATAATCCTATACCAGGTACAAATGCCTCCTTGTTTTAAGGCCTTTTACATGGATCATTTTGCAGCACAGTATTTAATCTTAATATAGCAATAGCACTTAATTAATATTACTTATGTTTCAACTGCGAGCCCCTTTACCTATCCATTGCTTGAGGGCTTTCATGATCGTAAAGTAAATGTTTGCTTTTGTGAAAATTAAAATGGTGTTTTCAGTACTTAAATTGTAAAACTTTGCAAGGGGGGACGCTTTTACAGCCTTGACCAAACGCATTTGGCCTGCGAAAGTACTTCAGTGGATATAATGTAATTCCATCACCGAAAAAAAAGGTCTTCGCCAAAAATTGAAGTGTTTATTCCCCGAAATCAGGTAAAGAAAAAAAAATCTGCGCCGACAATTGAAGTGTTTTTTCTCGCAATCACGCCAATCAGGTGAAGATCAAATAAAAAAGATCTTCACAGCAATTTGGTTCTATATTCGACCGGAATTTGGGATTTATTCGTGATGGCTGACTCTTTTTCGTCTGATCATCCAGAGCTCAAATCTCGATGGGGGAAACCTAAATCTCGACGGGGAGATGCTAACTTTAGGTGGGGGGACGCGTCCCCCCAACAATTTAAGTTCTGGGTGTTTCCACAGATTTGTGAGCCAGCTCGAACTGCTATCTAAGAATGTTATCGTTCTTGTTGTTATACATGTGAACATTGTTTCATTGAATTATCTACTTTCTGCAGTCTACAAGCATGCTATGCAGATTACAGATGCAATTTTCATCTTCAGCAGTAAATTCAGTAAATAACGGTACCGGTAATAAAACTTTTTCAAGAATGCAGTCCGGTATCTGTTAGCAATTTTTTATTCAATTCGTTCATGGGCATAATCCAAGCGCTTGCGACCGTCCATCTTCGCCAACACAGACATAGGCGTAGCCAAGATTTTCGATTGAGGGGGGCCAAACCGCAAATCACATGCAACGACTTCATCGGAAATTTTCTAAAGGAGGGACTTCTTATGGGACAAAGGTACCTTACTGTAAAATGTGTAGGTTTGGGTTGTTTGGAGGGTTCTAACCCATTCCAGAGGATCTGTTTGCACTCGGAGTTCTTGTCTTTTTGGTATATTATTATGATTAGCATAATGCGACTCGTAATAATTGTATATGCGAATAATAATGCGATCAGTTTACTTGCGACCTCGATGAATTATATTTCCGCCGGACTTGATTACATGCAGCTATCGCAAGCAAAAGTATAAACTTTGGTGAATTTATGTGCTCCATAGTTGAAATAATATTATATCATCGTTATTTTAGTTCTAAACTAAGTTATCCCATTACAGGACACAGCCTACTACAATATTTATGCCCTAGTGGCCACAAATGGAAGATCATAAGCCGGGGTGTGGGTTGGTGCGTAATCATGCTATTGCTAAAAGGGGAGGCCTTGAACCTAGAGCTAAAATGTTTTCAAAAAAATGTTTGGAGGCATGGTGAGCACACAACTGAAACTCAAACGTATCAGGAAAGGGGTTTTGGGGGTGGAGTCGCCAGCCGCTGGAGCTAGGCCACAGAGATTTGGAGCGAAGCCCACAGCCGCTTTTTATCTCGAGGCAAAGCCCCGAGCCGCTGGCGAAGCCACCAGCCGAACTCCCGCTCCAAAATCTTAAAACAAAACTCCTCTCCGACAAACTCCGATATCGAAGTGCTTACGGAAAAAAAATTAAGTTAAAGCACAAAATGACAGAAATTTCTAAAAAAATTGCACTCCGGCTCCAAATTGGCTCCTAAAATGTTTGGAAGAATGACACTCCGACTCCTGCTCAAAAGTGCGAAATTTGGCTAAGAACCGTCTCCAAGCTCCACTGTATTTCAAGCGTGGATTTTGGTTGTCAGTGCTCTGGTTGGCAAACTATGATGGCGACTGTGACGCAACCAGGGGCTAAACTTCAGCCCTACCCTTAGCCAAGTCACTTAGAAAATTTAACCCTAAATACAAGCATTTAAACGTGTTTTTGAATTCACCTTCGGGGTTGATGGGGCTGGGCAATTAATTCTTGCAAATAACTTCCGATTTTTCGCAATTCAGTTCTTTCAAGTGGCTCTAAAACCATGCATGCATGTGATCCAAATACTGCAGCGTTAAAACTTGAAATAATTCTCTTTTTTTGAAAAATCCCAAAATTGCCCAGCGACTGGGCTGCGTTGCAACAGTTTACTCAATATGTCATTTAAAATGAGACATTTTTTGTACAAAAAAATTTTAACTTTAAGTTCAAGCCTCCCTTCCCCCCCGTTTAGCAATATCTTGGTTGTGCACCTGGATGGCAACCCAGTTTTGTTGTCGTGAACTTGCTGTAAAAATGAACCTGTAGCCAAAATCTTGCCCCCAGCAAGACAATTTCCACCGACCCTGAATCTCTTTCTATTGTCTGGGTCAGAGTTCGGATCCCCAAGCCGCGAAAAACGTTTTCTACGCAATTGCATCTGTCGTGCAGTTAGGGTAACGGTTCACCACCATAGCATGTCTGTAACGTTTGTCGTAAGAAACTGTGTTGTTCAGACGCACTATATAACCCAGTACTGATCTACAGTATGCCTTTTGTGATGTCACAAAATTGCGAAATCCATTGTTGCCAGTGGTACGAATTTAAACGGATTAAATCGTTTGTTCGCAAATAAGCGAAATTGTGGGAAAGGTTTGGGCATTTTAAGGCACCTCTTTATTTCCTCAAGTAGTTTTCATTTCTTCAATAAAACCGATTTTGAGCAGTATCTCTTCAAAGAGCGGACAGTGGACATCTCATCACCTCACAGGTGACCAATGCTATTCTGCTATAAGTGTTAATACATATTAATTGGGCGACTGGGCTTCTCATGCAACCCACCGCATGGGCGGCTTCAGATGTCTTTCCCGAATGAAACAGAAAAACATCTTGTTTCTTGAAACAGAGTAACTTTTCTTGCTTCGCTTTTCCGGTTAGATCCTCAATTTTGTATTTGTTTTATTTTTTTCGAAAAAGATCTGAAAAAAAACGTTAAAGACTAAACATATTAAAATGGGACGATGTGACTTTGACTGAAAAACCAGAGCCAAGACAAAATGAAACATTTTATTTACGAAAGGATTCGACTTAAACTTTTTTTGCAAAAACAGTACGTCCCTTTCACGCTTAGCGATGGCGCGGCTTAGTCTTTCTAATCTTCTTAGCGTGAACAAAGCTTGGTGCCCGTAGTGGCTCGCAATGTACTTCAGAGCAATTCTAACGTCATGATTCTAACGTCTTCCGCTCTGTTTTTTTTTTTTGGGGGGGGGTTGGAGCAAATTCTAACTACCAATTCTAACGTCATGTTTTTTGTGGATAGATATTGACTTTAGTTTTAATCGAAACGTCTCGTAAATAAAATGCTTCATTCTTCTCTGTTTTTTTTTTGTTTTTTTTTGTTTTTTGTCAAATATCAAAAATGTCAATTGTTTCTCATTCCAATGTCCACGTTGTCGAGTTTGAGTACAGCAATAAACGATGATGGCTGAAATGAATAACGGCCAACTCCATTCGGTTGTTTGTCATAATAGATTGCTACGCCGCTGACAATCTAGACCAGGGCTTTCTCTGTTGCATTAATCACGTTAGATTTCGTAACAATGTAAAACCAGAAAACACTTAGTTGCACATAAGTTTTTAAACGCCTTGAAACGCAGGTTGTAGCCTGCCATGGATCCCGTACATGAGTCTTACAGACACGAGACTCGAGTCATAAAAATATGAGTGAGTCCTAATGGACACGAGTCCTAAAAGACACATGTTCTAAAATACGCGAGTCCTAAATGGCATGAGTCCTAAGAGACACGAATTCTAAAAAATGAGTGTCTTCTGGACTAGTGTTTTTTAGAGCTCGTTTGCGTTAGGGCTAGTGTACTTCAGGACTCATGTCCGCTAGGAATTGTGTTTTTAGGACTAGCTTATTTTAGCACTCGTGTTTTAGGACTCGTGTCCGGATACCAAAGATGGAAAAAAAAATGCTGAGAATGCTTAACGTAGCTTTCGTCTTGCCACTTGAAACGTCAATATTAAAGCTATAAATGTCGAGAAATCATCGATTCTGTTAGAAACAAAGTTTATACTTAAGCTCGATAAGTTTGTTACTTGTATCAACTAATTTTTGTTACATTAATGCGAAAAGTTAAGTTCCATATTTGTGCAAATTGTTTGCAAAAAAAACTATAGTCCCGTAATCTTTTTTGGGCCGTTTTTTTAGACTCGAAATTGGAAAAGTTGACGAACACAGAAGTGTAATTTTAGTCTTAAAGCGGCAGGATGCCTCCAATTAAACATTTTTCGAAGCGGTATTTGTAAAAATAAACTGAAGGTATATTATCTAATGTTACTATAGAAATCTGAGACAGAAAGTGTGATAGCTACGAATCAGATTCATAGCTACGAATCAGTCGACGAATGAAGTTCGCATTTCGACTGTGACGTTTATTTAGCTTGTGTTTTGAACGAACTCGAGTTTTTGTGGTGATATGAGGACACTTTTCGTGTTTTTCCTACATATGCATATTATTTTATTGTCGAATGTCAATAACAGTGACAATAATTACATACTTTGTCACTTTCTCGACATCGAAAAAGCCAAGCACTTTAAAATAATTGGTAAATTTTGTTTGATCATGAGATTTAAACTAAATGTAAAATAACCTATGACGCAAACAGGGAGGCTAGGGAGGCTTCAGCTCTACCCCTTTTTAACTACGTAATTTTCAAAATTTCATCCATTAGTGCAAGCGTTTTACGTGTCTTGTACTTGACCTTTTGAGGTAAACAAAAGCGGCTAAAAAGGCTTAGCAATTTAATTTTTTCAAATGGGTTCCAAATTTTAACAATTAAGTTTTTTTAAATCGTTCTAAAACAGTGCGAAATATGATTCAAATTGCGTAAAAATGGCTATTTTTTCGAAAAATAATAAAAATCGCCTGGCGATTGGGGGCAAACCTCCGGCTGTGATACGATGAGTTGCATTAGTTTACTTAGCATGACGACAAGAGATTTTTCGGGTAAAAAATTTTATTGTCGGGTTTAAACCTCCTCTTAGCACAATTGCGGTTGCGCGCCTGAAAATGCCCCCTCACCAATCAAAAATCCTGGGTGCGTCCATGTAGCTACATGGACGCTACATGTACTTCCAATGCACAATAAGCTTTTTATGAAATTTTTTATATTTATTTAGGCTAAGTTTTATTGACACGTAATACCTGAAGAAAAAAATGGCGATCATTCACCGACTTTCGAGTGAGAGGCAATAAGTTTCGTTGAAGACATTCTTCATAAATAAATTCAGTGAAAATCCACATAAAATGACGTCAAGAGATGTTTTAATGACGTAATCACTTCGAATGAAGCAACTTGTCACCTGATCACTTTGTATAACCATGAAACCAACTCAAGAGTAAATTTAAGCTCCCAATTTTTTTTAATCAAAAGATCAACGATGACGTCATTTTTCCTGTCGCGGTCTTGGTCTCGAACTTTATAGGTCTCGAACCCAAAGTCGATACCGGTCTTGGTCTCGAAAAACTTTGCAGTCTCCGTCTTGATCTCGGACTAGTCGGTCTCGACAGCAGCCCTGATCATTTGTTCCTAACCTTAATGAAGAATAGTGACACAAGCTTATTCTTGCATGGTTAGAAGTCGTCTTGTTATGATCATGATTAGTGTTAAACAAATCAACAATGGCCAATAGCAATATAGAAAAGACGAAGAAAACTACCGATTACTTACAAACGCGTTGTACTAGAACTAGGCAATGTATTTGTTTATTTTTCCACGGTGAGGCTTACATTATTCTTAATTTGTTCTTAAATTTTGACCAAAATTGAGTCTCATGTTTCTATAAATTATTGTTTTTACAACCAAAGTGTAACCGACTAACAAATTTATATAAGAAACCTAATACCCTTGATCATTCCAATCAAAAATTAACCATTCTCAAGTGAAATAATTGATCGTTTTTTTATTTAATTTGTTAATATGCAACTGTTTAACTTCACTGTTTTGCTTATTAATATTTCTTACAGAAGATGAGGCTCGTTTTATTGACGTTTTTTGTGCTTTCTGTTCATCAGAAAAGATCAATCTTGAAAAGAATCATGTCAGAAAAAGGACTTGGAGCTGAACTTTAAAAAAAGCATTGCAAAACTCTTAGGCTGATTTGACGGCTACTTCAATACGAATTAATTTGCAGTTGAAGTCGCCTTCAGAATCGCAAAGTGTGAGAACTGCTTTAATGTATATTGTTTTGTAAGGTTTCCACTCAGAAAACTTATATTAGGAATCAATGAAGTAACGATCTTTTTTTGCTATTTCTTAATTTGCTTTTGCACTTTGCTTTTACTTTTTATACCTGATGTTATTTGAAACGCAGTTGCAGTTGAGTGACCTTTCATGAAACCTTAATTATGAATATTCTCTGGCTGCGTCGATAAGGTCTGACTGTGCGCAATAGTTCTTGACGCATTATTGCAAAAAAAAAATAGCATTGTTGCAAAAATTGATTGAAAAATTCCAAGTCAATCAATGATAGCAATTTGGGGCGCGGAGAATGAGCCACGGCCGTTGGTAAAAAACAATTTTTTTAGTAAAAAACTTCTTTGAAAACAAAATGAAAATTCTCAACTAATTAATAGCCTAATAATAACTTTTAGCCATTGCTGGATTCAACCGCTTAGCAAGAAAAAATAAGTGATGTAGAATTCGCACGGAGGTGAAGCAAATAAAATTAGCGTTTGTTTTAAGTTTGCATGCGCATAGCCAATATTTTAAATCGCAATTCCCAGTAAATGGATGACCAGTTGACCACAACTCAATTATAGTTTCCCGGGCCCGAGGAAAATCACGGGATCCAAAAATAGAGGCGGGCCTAGAAATTAAGGGTGGGAAACTAGGTGAAGAACAAGAAAGGCCTTGATCAATAAAGCTGTGCCCCAAAGTGGAAGATTGGCTGACGTGACGTCACATATTTTATTGAGTGAAATAGAATCTAATTTCTTTTATTTTTATTGAAAAGGTGATGTTTACGGCTGGTTACAATTTACTGCAATAAAAAAGCAAATAAAAAACAGGCGACCGCTGTTTACGGTTTCACAAAGCACGCTTTAAATGCAAATAAAGTTCATGCAAAAACATCGTGACGTCATTGATCTCGCTCGAAATTCGCACGTAAATCAGCAGTTCTGCCCTTAAGACGAAGCAGTCTACCCGTTGCAGTGTTCCGGTCTGACAAATACTTGCGAACAGAACTCCTCAAAAAGGTGCTCTGTGCTTCTATATGTTTAGACAATCAAAGAAGGCTGATTTATTCGCATGAAGAAGATTAATAATAATTAAATTGCCAATGTTGAAATGTATAATATATAATGCTATATGTAAGTTAAAATCAGTTGAAACACCTACAAAGTATGCCTTCAACAGGTTGTTTCGCCGTTAGGCTCTTCAGGGGGGATGACGATCTCATTCAAATAGATGGAATTCTTTTGAATACGATTACTGCCACTCCCGTTGAAGAGCCTAGTGGCAAAACAGCTTGTTGGGGGCATAATCTGTAGGTGTTTCTACTGATTTTATTTTTTAACTTGCTCTGACTAAGCATCACCGAGCTCTTTGGTTTGCGGCAAAACACTTACACTTTTTTATCAGGACAATTTTATAAGAACAAGTAGCTCACTTTTACTCAAACTTTAAAAACAATTTAAGAATAATGCGAGTCTCAGCAACAAAAATTAATGTTAAGAACAACCGAAAAAGAATAAATTTTAAATCAAAAAGGAAACTAAATTCTTTTCTGTTCAAAACGATAAAGCTTGAGTGATTTTCTGGCATTTACAAGCAAAATTGCAACTTTTCCGGTATTATACAGTGAACTTGCGCGTTGCGCAGGCAACTAAAAATTGTTTTGGCTCTCGTTCAAGTTAAAATGCTTGCTTTTTCGCTTTTTCAATTTTACGAAGCTGCAAAAACAACAAAAACAGCGTTTATTCAAGCAGACAGAGCATTGGGAATAAAACAGTTCTACAAACCTGATAGCCATAATTGACGTCGATGCTCTTAAAATTTAAGAACATATAAGGCAAAAAATTGGCAAAAAAATTAAGAACAGGCAGGTTCAACTCAAAATTTACTGGTTCTCACAAAAAAAGTGCATCACTCTGTATAACGTACGTAGTTCCTGGCAGTTTGGTGAGAATTAATGGGCGAGGAGCGCAGCGACAAGAAGTCGTACTCGGATTTTTAAGTTGGGTGTTCGATCCTTCCTGCTGCAGTTACCGACTCATCTAAAATCCATTGTTTATTTACACTTTTTTAAAAGAGCAATATTTCATAAGAACACAAGGCTCAATTTTCTATAAAATTTGAGAACAAATTCAGAACAAACTTCAGCATAAAAAGCAAATTAAGATCACGGACCAATACAATACATTTGTAAGTAATCAGCAGAATCTCTTGGCTTTTTTTATATTGCCGATGTTGATTTGTCTAAAGGTAATCGTAATCTATCACAAAAAACAACTTCTAACTCAGCAAGAATAAATTTGTGCCTTTTTAATCTTCATTAAAATTAAGAACACACGATGCTGAAAAGTTGTGAAGATGTAAGCACAGCCAGCCTCAACCTAAAATCTAGTGGTTCTTTGATCAAAAATGTCTTGCTTTAATTTCGAAATTTTGTTTGTTTTTAAATTGTTTAACTGGAAAATATAAAAGTCCCGATTCTCTGAGAACTTATAGTTGTACCAGAATGACTTCTTTGAGTATCAAATTTTAAGATTTTTCATGTGTTGTTTTGATCCATTATTTTTTTAACTTGGAAGAATTACTGAAGAGATAATTATAATTATAACATCTTATGGAGATGCTCATTTTGTAATTTTTTCCAAATGTTTGAGAAGCCTTTTTTTCATCGATGACGTTAGGGTTACTTTTTTTACTTTTACATGACGTTGTTTTTGACACAGAAAAGGGCATTTTACATTAGTTTTATTAAACATTTTTGAAGCTGACATGAAAAGAAAATCTGATTTTTGAAGTCGTCCGATATCAGATTAAAAAGCTCTTGGGATGTGGGATCAAGGTCGCAGAAAAAATTCCGTGTCAATTAAGTAGGTTTAACCAAAGCATCGACCTATACCAAACGATTAAGAAAAAAAGCAAAATTAGCGGACGGTTGCTTCAGGGCCATATGCGAGATTCGTTTAAGAAAGCTGCAACTGCGTCAAGTGGCGTCAGGACTGCGCGCGTAGTAAATTCGCTGTCTTATTTTCAAGAAAATAATCGATTAAATCGTTTATCATTATCATCAATTCTAAGTCATATTTCTGTATAAATTGGGAAACGCTCAAATCTGTGAAAACAAGGAAATTTTCTTTAAGCTCTGAGTGATTGTTGAAAATGTTTCAAGCCAATTTGCTTGTCGCTACTTTCATATTTTTTGTTTCAACTGCATCAGCGAGTCACTGGTCAAAATGGTGGATCCCGGGCGCTCTCAGGTAGGTAGATATACCATATTTTTGTCTTAGTGGAGTTAATATTTTTACAACTTTGAAATTTTTGCAATTTTGGGCCTGAGTTTTCATGTTTTGAAATATTGATAAGTCTAAAGAAAAATTTTGATTTCAGTTAAATTTTTGCTTTCTAAAATATGGTTTCAATAAACGCGGTGATTACGTTTTGTACTAATAATACTGTAAGAATAAAATAAAATAAAAAAGTTAAGACAATTTTAAGGTAATTGCGCATATTTACGAATAAGCTAGTGCTGCAGAAATTTCTAAATCAAACTAGAACCTTTTCGCTGATCTTAGCAAGCGCCAGCAAAACGTTCTAGTTGTTTAAAAGGTTTTATTTCACCGGAAATTTTATCAAGTATTTCACTGATTCGGATTCAAATCTAACTCAACCTTAAATTCTAACTCAAAATTAACCCAAATCTAACGTAACCCAAACTCTAAAATTTAAACCTCAACCTTGATCCTGAAAAAAGCAAATCAAAAATGCGCAGAAAAGGTTCCTTATTTTTGTTTTAATCTCTTTAACTTAAAGTATTACAGTGCAAAAGTCACTGCCTAATTCTTTTGTTTGATTTGCAGTATGAACGATTTGTGTGAAGGAAACTGTTTTGGATCTACTGCATAACATTATAGATTGATATAGCTTAGCCTGCTATGAAAAAAGCATTAAAGAATAATTATGCTTTGAATGATCGAAAAAAATATGAGTAAATTTAATAGCTTTAAACCAGTTTGTCATTGCTGTTCGCGATGTTTCTGCCATAAAATCTGAGTGAATTGTTGGTTGTGTTGTGGCGGTCAATGGACAAGACTTCTACGATGATTATTTCTGCTGGTGTTTGGTGGTTCGAACAAGCAGCAAATTTATCTGGATAAAAGCATGAAAGTCAAAAGTCTATCAAAAAACTTGGGAAATGGTAAATTTTAAGCTGTGGTGGTGGATTATTTTGAAAATGCCACCGTCGCTCAGTCGTGACAGAAAAATAAAAATGGAATTAATCAACTATTTTCCCAATACTAAAGAAATTTCTCAAACAAAAAAACGACAAACTCAGAATGTCATTAGTGTTTTTTTGTACTAGCATTCTGCTAAATTTGCAATTCTGTTAGCACATAACCTATTTGTTTCAAACTCCGCTGAATGGAAGCGATTTCGCGCATTTATGGTTAGAATAATAGAGAAAAATGAAACAAACTAAATGAATAACTTACTATAGAAGCCAACAGTATACATAACACGAATTGCTTTTGGAATTAAGATCCAAACTTTTGAATTTCAAATTGTTAACCACGAATGAAGAACGCATTTCGGCGATCAATAACAAAGTCTAATAATATTGGAGGCAATATTTTTTTTGTTCCAGTCAAGCTAATTTTATTTTCACGATTATCTATCAAATGCTATGCTACATCAATGCCTTGTCAAGTTTGAATTGACCTCGTGATTTTTGAAACGGCTCGGCCAAATTGGATTTTGAAATATGCATTCTAAATAGTTGGCAATGGACGAACACTCTTATTAGATCGATGTAACATTTTAACATTTTTTATGTGAAAAGCCACTTCAAATTAAGCGTTTCGTTAATCAATACAAACTTGAAATTTTCAAAGATATAAATTCAAAATTTAATTCATTTGATACGCATTCTTTTCATTAAACATTCTGAAGTATAATAATTGATTCTATAAATAAACCAAAATATAGGTCCAGAAAAATCATTGGTAAAGTTAGGGCTGCCTCAACCCCAATTTCGCCGACCGCATGAGAAGATTTTGCGGCCCGCGACTGGTTTCGAGATGAACTAGCAGAGAAATTTTGAAGAAACCAAAGCAATTTTCTTTTGTTTCGTTGGTCACCACCAAAAACTTCGGCTAAAATTACATTAAAATACGGTGAAGACCTTCGAATCAAAGTAAAAACTAAAAAAGGTCTTCACAGTACCGAAACTTTGCTTTTTGCATATCACTTTTTTTAAAAATTCAAAAAACATCAGACATGGCTGCACTGAAACGATAGGCCGAATAATATTACTACTTCCGGCCACATCCCGTGACCTAATCAATTTTTCGAAAACCCCTTTTTACTTGCTTCAAGAGTGCTTAGGACTTGCCCTTTAACATATTTTCGAGTTGGAGACTATATTATTCTCCTACTAATTATAATACTTGGACGTTTTTAATAAGGAAAGGAAGGGAATTATAAAATTGATTTGGTCATTTTATTAACGAAATATGACTGGAACTGGCAATAAGTGATTATTCAGTTTAACTAAACATTTGCAAAATCTCATAAAACTACTCAGTGGTGCGCTAAGTCTTAATTGTTTAAATTGAGTGGAATTTTCTTTCAGTTTCTCTTGTTGTAATAATGCATGCGTATTGCAACGTAAGTTTTTGTTGAAAAGTTAATCGCGGCTTTGCAAAACCTCAAGTAACAAAGAATAATAATGAACCCAAAACCCAATACATTAATTCGGTTCTTTACGAAAAAAAATTTAAAAATTGGTATTTAAAAAATTGGTATATTAAAAACGGCAAGTTTTGCTAATTTTTGTTAAATACAATATAGGTTTAAAATTCCGTTTCAACCTAGACGTTTCGAATTAGTGTAAATTGCCATCTTCAGAAAAACAATTTCGTTTGAATTTCAAAACTATTTTACTGATGATGAACATTTACTTCAACTTAGTTCAAAACCTTTGTAAAACAAACTTAATTTTTAAGGCTGTTTTGTTTTGAACAAAACTTAATGAAAAATTCTTAGCAAAAATTTGTCGCACACCAAATGATCTCTGGGCAGTTTACTTCATCAACTTCTAGCATCAATTTACGTATTTTGCGGAGGTGGGCACGAGTAGCATTTTACCAAAAGCACAGCGCAACAAAATACAGCGACTTTTTAACCACTAAAAGCGCAGCGCCAGATGTGCAATTTAGTTCTTTTATTTTTTGAATCACAGCGCAACTTCTGCAACGAATCTTTCACTTCAGTTGAAGCGCAACGCAACTCTGCGATTGCAGAATGAGATTTTAGTACCAAGTGAAAGCGCTACCTAACTTCCGCAATCAAATTCACGAAACACAATACAAATTTCGCTTTTTGCAATTTTAGACGGTAAAGAAGCAAGTAATTTGCTAAAAAAGATCGGCATTTGATAATATTACAATTGAAATGAAGGAATATTTAGTTCAAAGTACAAAATTGCGCTATTAACCGAAAAAAAAGAAGAAATTCAAAGCGCTGCGCTATGAATCCGAAAAAAATTTGAAAACTTTGGTCCGCAGCGCAACTTCCGCAATGTCTCAAAATAAAAAATTAAAGCGAAACGCAACTTTCGCAATTGAAGGGGTTGCGGAAGTTGGGCTTTGCGCTTACGGGTTGAGCGTTGCCCACCTCTAGTGTTTTGTGCACGTAAAAGGCAAAGCATGGAATGTAATTAAATGCCAAAATACAGCACTTCTTGAAAAGCGCAATAACGATACAAGAATCGTCATTATATTTGCAATTTCGCAAGAACGACTGTTGTCTTTATAAACGGTTTACGTTTTACAGTTTACAAACTAATTCATTATTTACGCTGTATATACAATATGTACACTATTGTTTACGTAACGCAATAGTAATTTACAGTGATGTAGGATAAGACTGAACTGCATATAAATACAATCAGGCGTGCGGCTAGAAATTCGTAATTGGGGTGCTGTTTTGGGGATCTGGGGGCTGAGTCCCCAGCGCTCGAAAATTTCGCCTTTTTTACAAAAATAACTTTATTTTAGGGCTATTTTCATAAAAAAATTAATGCTTTTAAAACGTGGCATAGAAATTGGCAGTGCAAGCTTGATTAAACTAGTTGCATAAATGGGCTATTTGGGAGGTGGCTAATGGTAAAATTTTAGTTCTCTGATTCAAATGCTGGTAAATTATAAAATCGTATATTTCAATAAAACTCACATAGAGTAAACTATTTCGTCCACAGTTTATAGAGAAAAATAATTGGGAGGAGAGGGCTAAAAAAAAGAGATTTGAGAGGAATGATTGGTAATTAACTAATACTGAACAGCTCCCCCCCATTCCTAAGTTTATGGTATATTTGTTGATAACACCTATGTTTAGCATTTTAGCACTAGCGATCAAATTTGATTGCTTATTTTTGGGTTTTTTTCAAAGTTTTCATTTGTTTGTGAGTTTTATTTTTGACAAATTAGCCCCCCGCTGAATATATGTTTCAAAAGATGCTTTAAATCACTATTTTAATCCATTTCAGTGCATAAAACATTCTCAAAAGCGCTATAAAAATACGGTATTTTTTATATTCTGCATTTTGGTCGACATGCCAATGGGGCGGGCTATAGCCCCCCCCCCCCCCCCCCCGGCTACGCTACTAAATACAACTATGCAGTTTAAATCGCATTACAAATTCTCAGCGTAATTGACGCTTTCAAGTCAAATTATTTTCTTATTAAAAATTGCTGTTCTTCTTCGTCTAAAACTTAGTCAGATCAAATCCCCTGGACGGAAAAAGTATCAGATCTTTCCTAAAAGCAGAAAAGGCAAACTTCGTGAAAAACTTTGATAAAAAAGCACAGCCAAAAACGAGGGAATATTCTGTTTAACTGTGTTTGTCACTCGCAATGTAAAGAAACTCAACAATAATTCTCTTCTACAATATAAATTGGCTATCTCAGCCTTGTGAACAAAAAATGCCACATATTTAATTTGCAGGTACTTGAGTTCGAATGTACGAGGTATTATCGATACGCAACATTGGAAGTTTATGACAAAAAATCAACATAAAAGTGAATTGAAATACTAAATTGTTTTTTATCACCAAGCTGTTATAACCTACTGCACCAAAAGAGTTTTTTTTTATCTGGGTTTGAATCTGCAAAGATGTGTTTCAATTGGCAACATTGGGATTTTATGGAAATTCTTTCAGTTTACAAAGTCAAACATACTGAAATTAATCAGGCGAAGCAATTTGAAAAGATTATTTTTTTGCTGTTGAAGAGATACATTGATAATTGTAAGCCAAAACCAGCAAGACAAAACGTTAATAGCAAGCGCATTGGGCGGATCGGAAAATAGCGTGCCATTAGACTGCTCTTTTCCGATCTTGTTCGAATGAAATCAAATACAAAATAGCTTTTAATTGCGTCAGAGCTATCATTTCCACTCTTTAAGAAATGGGTAGCCTTGAAAAAGGCTGTTTTACCTTGAACGTTTTCGTCCAGCTCTCTTCATGAATCTACGCTGGAATGAAGAAAAACTAAAATGCAGTGGTATATATAGAGGTTGACTACATTGAAATGACAATGGGTTGCTGTTATGACGTAAGATGCTGCAAAAATCAACTAAAATAGTATAAAGTTAATGCAAAAATATAGAAAATATAGAAATTTTTATGTCGTACTTTGATTGGTCAAAATTTGTCATTTTGGCAATTTGATTAGTGGAAACATATTGTTTCGTTTTAGTCGGAAATGAGCACAAAAAAATTAATGTGAAATTTGGAGTGAATAAACGAATTCTTTTTGACGGCAAAGAATAGGCTGTAAGGAATTGATGTAGGTTGCTTCCAGAACTGATAAATGGAACGAAGATCTAGCTGTAGCCGAAATCGAAAATTGTGCATCGTTATAATGTTTGGCACATTCTTCATTCTCTAATAAATGCTGTCTGATTGCAAAATCACAGTAGACACTAGGGGTGCTAGTGATTTTGCATTCTCGATTAGGCAGATTTTTCGTTGGTCTTTTGTCACTTCTTATGCATGTTGAAATGCGTTGATTAATTCTGTTCTGCAATCTTTAGGAAGTTCGACCCACGTAGCGACAGTCACAGCGGCACACGTATTGATATACGACCATACTTTGTTGAAGGGAGGGTAGAACATCTTTATGAATTGCAGGCAAAATTTTTCTCGTTGTAAAAATAATGCGAGGTTCAACAGATTGGTAACATCGGTTGATAGCAGTCTTGGTTTGCTTTTCAAAATTCAAAGAAATTTTGCCAATCCAAGGGAGCTTCAAGTAAACTAGACACTCTTGCGGTCCTTCTTTTGGTTCACGGTTGAAAAGCGCAATTTTCTTAGACATGGTGATTTGAATTAGACTTTCTGGGTATCTATTATTCCGTAGAATGGAGCTGATGTTTTCCAATTCGTGCTACAGTTTACTTTTCAAACAAAGCATCAGTGCTCGATGCACAAGCGTTTCAATCAAGTTGGTTTACGTTTTGTAGGCCCAAACGAATCCCAACGAAAGTACTGTCCAGCTAAAGTAGGTTTCCTGAAAATAGAAGTTAAAAATGTCTCATTGCTTTTCTCCACCAAAACATCTAAAAACGAGGGCTAATCATTCTTTTCTTTTTCAAATATGAATTTTAATGCCGAATGCATTGAATTCAGGGCGTCAAGAAAAGAAGTGCATTCTTCTCTGATCGAAAAATGGCAAAAGTGTCATCCACATAACCTTTCTTTGCTCATTCGATATTCGCAGTTTGTTCACTAATGTTCCTTTAGCGAAAACAATTTAAGTTTGTGCGGATACATTGTATGGTGGTGAGCTCATACCTCCAGACTACTCCAAAGAACTCTTAGTGGAATTAATGAACACTGCCACTAAATCGGTGGAATTCAGCTTTAAGTACAACATGTACAAGCAAATTGATGGCATGACGATGCGCAGGGCTTGGTATGGAATGGAATGGAAAATGGAATGGAACGGAAATTTCGGTATGGAATATGGAAGATGCCAGAATGGAATAAAATGGAAGATTTCAAGAATAGAATGGAAGACAATCTTCCATACTTCCATACCAATTCCATACTAGATTTTGCTCATGGCATTTACAGAAAAATATATACGGATAGTGATAATTAAAAATATTAGGAAGCGTGTAGCAGCTAATCATCTGTCGACAAATTAACACGATAATTCGGTCATGAACATTTGCGCAAACAATGCAGGCATTGCATCATCAGATCATACAATATGTTCATCGCGACTTGCAGCTGCATTGATGCTGACTGGCTTAATTTTGGTTTTAAGAATGACAATTTGTTTAGTGCCGTTGCCAGAGCAAACGAAGTGAGGGGCACGAAAATAGACTGAACTTTTGCACATTAAAATTGATCTTGTACCTCCGCAAATTACCGTATTTTCCGGGGTATAAGTCGAATTTTTGACCCCAAAAATGTTTGTTTAAATATCAGGGTCGACTTATATGCCGAGTAGACTTTCAGGATACATTGAAAAATTATTTTTATTGAGAAACATTTATATATATACACTACATATTAACACTGCAATTAAAATCTACCAAATTCATCTTCCTCATCATCCGATTTAAACAGTTCTAACGTTTCCGCATCTGTAAGTCTCGTCAGCACATCCTCGTATTGCAAATACAGCAAATACTGTTAGTCTAGAAGAAAGGGGGTCGACTTATACGGCGAGTATAGCTTGAAATTCTAGTTTTTAGGCCCAGAAATTTAGGTCGACTTATCTCCCGGATAGACTAATACCCCGGAAAATACGGTAATTTGCGGAGGTACAAGATCAATTTTAATGTGCAAAAGTTCAGTCTATTTTCGTGCCCCTCACTTCGTTTGCTCTGGCAACGGCACTAAACAAATTGTCATTCTTAAAACCAAAATTAAGCCAGTCAGCATCAATGCAGCTGCAAGTTGCGATGAACATATTGTATGATCTGATGATGCA